>CAKAOJ020000070.1:0-1200000 GCA_916701645.2 Sebastolobus alascanus
TCTAGTAAATCCTCAGTAATGAGGAGATAATTAACACCCTGGTGAATGTGTGTACCACGGACCAAAATAATACTGGTAAACATATTCAATACCGTTCTATATGTATGTACATACATATATATATATATATATATAAATATATATACATCCCCTGCAACCCCTAACAGGATAATTGGTTGCAGATGATCGATATATATATACACTGTATATTTACAGTGTATATATATATATATGTATAGATATATTGTATATTTACAGTATATATATATAGTATATTAACAGTATATATATATATATATATATATATATATATATATAAAAGAAAGGTATATACCAATAAATTGTGAGGGAAATGTGTTTAGGCTTATTCTTTGATTTTGGTTGGTGGATAAAAATTAAATGAATAATTCCTGACAATGACATATTTGAGATTTGATATTTGAGTTGAAGACGTCTCTGACTACATAGAGACACTCACAGAAAATCAAGCATTTTTACTGTATACATTTTGAGATATTCCAAAGAAAAAGTCCCATATTTGTACCTTGAGATAGCTAGGCTACATTTCTGAATACTATGTACTTTGTATGTACCCTTGTTAACACCTTATTTTGAAAACTGGACATATTCACACCTTTATCCTTCCACTAACTTCACCACGTCCATCAATGTCTGTCAGTTTGATCTGGCCGTTTGAATGCATTTACCGTCAGCTGAATTATAAGTAATGTTTTGTAAACTAATGTTTTTTCATGATGAGTTAATTATCTCGATCTAGATAACAAAGCTCTTTTTCTTGAAATAACGACATAATTAACTTGTGATCTCGAGATGACGGCATTAAAAAAATGTTTGAACCATGTCCAGCTTCCAGATTTACCTACTGATGCATTTCTTAAGTTTTAATGGTGCAACCAGATTTAATGAATGACTAGTTTTAAACTAGATAGCAGCAACTAAGAACATGAGAAATTAAATTACCTTACAGGAGTTAACTGCATACTACTTTTCCCTTTTTAAGCCCCCAAATGAGTTTTGTTAATCAGAAAAAAAAGCAGAGGAGGTCTCAGTGGTCTTTGGATATACTGCATTAAACAATTCTGTGCAAAATATTGTCAAATATTTTTAATATAATACTTTTGTAGAATACCATGGAGTTTATGTGACTTCAAGCATATTATGTAACGCAATTTCTCTACAAACATGCATGCTGGCATATTTTCATTGATATGATCAGGAAACGTCCAAGGAGGGACTGCAGGGGAAGGAAGCAGATATATCAGTTGTTTTGGTTAAATTAGTTTGTGGTTAAACAAATCATTTTAAATTGTTTGCGTGCGGATGGGTTATCTTCCCTCTGCACACACCCTCTTAATTGCTTTCCCTTTCTCCACATGAAAGTGTTGGTTGGCAGAGAGTATATAAAGAGTGTTTAAGAGCTGTATCAAACTCTTCAGTTCATCATGGACAAAAGTGTGCTGCTGGTCCTGTTGTGTCTGCAGGTTTTCCTGCTCATCACAGCCTTCACTTCTACTGATGCAGCCGCTCAGGCACTGACAGATCCTCAACCTCCTGATCTGGTAAGAAGACCCACTGACTGTAAAAAGCTTTTTGTATTGTCACAAGGTCCTTGATTGTGTCCTCTCACAATTAGGTCTAAATGTTGCTGAGACAAAGAAGGCTTTCAGATTACAGCCTGCAAATTACCATGTAAATATCTTATACATACAGGGTATCCAATGAAATACAAACGTACTGACAAATGTAATCGCTGCATGGATTTTTGAAGAAATGGAGCACTACACTTACCTACCTAATCCTGTAGTCACTATGAGCAGATATTACAAGATCAGACAACGTCATCTGGCCGGCATTATGGTTTCTTTCAAAACTATTTATTGTTGCAAAACTGTTGTGTTTAGACTAGAGCTGTCAACGTTAACACAATAACAATGCATTAACGTAATCAATCTTTCGGAGGTTGAAGCGGGCTCAGCGGGCTTTAAAGCTACAGTGAAGATACTATCACATGAAACTAGAAAACCTAAGGAATCCATTTTTACCATGTCAAACTGGCTTGTTGCGAAGGAGGCTAAATAAAGCTACGAAGTTATGCCAAATTTTGGCAAAGAAAAACTGGCATGGCCATTTTCAAACTTGTCCCTTGACCTCTGACCTTAAGATATGTGATTGAAAATGGGTTCTATGGGTACCCACGAGTCTCCCCTTTACAGACATGCCCACTTTATGATAATCACATGCAGTTTGGGGCAAGTCATAGTCAAGTCAGCACACTGACACACTGACAGCTGTTGTTGCCTGTTGGGCTTCATTTTGTCATGTTATGATTTGAGCATATTTTTTATGCTAAATGCAGTACCTGTGAGGGTTTCTGGACAATAGTTGTCATTGTTTTGTGCTGTTAATTGATTTCCAATAATAAATATATACACACATTTACATAAAGCAAGCATATTTGCCCACTCCCATGTTGATAAGAGTATTAATTACTTGCCAAATCTCCCTTTAAGGTACATTTTGACCAGGTAAAAATGTGAGATTAATTTGCGATTAATCATGGACAATCATGCGATTAATGGCGATTAAATATTTTAATCGATTGACAACCCTAGTTTAAATGGAATTTCTAGGAAACTGATGCTGAAGCTGGATGAAAAAACTATTTTTTATTTTCAAAGGTCCCGTATTATGCTAATTTTCATGTTCATACTTCACACTCATGTTTACATGCTGTAATGTTCAGAAAAACCCTTTATTTTCCTCATACTGTATACATACCTAAATATGCCTGTACTTTCCTGTACATTTTAGCATATTTCAACGAAACTGCGTTTCCTGGGTTTATGTTTTTTTTCTTCCTGTCAGCTGATGTCATTCACATACACTGCAACCGCAAATCAACTGGGACATATTTAGAATGTTTACGTTTAAAACTGTGAAATGGTCTAAATATAGTAGATTTGTGACATCACAAATGTACAGAAATCCTGACAGCTTGTTTCAAAGGCACAGTTTCTGAAAACTGTGTGCATTACTCCTTGGATTGAGCGTTTTGATACACAGTATTTATACAGCACTTAAACAAGACATGAAAATCTCACTTTTTAAAATATGGGATCTTTAAGTTAAGAATCAATTTTGATCACCAGATGGATCAATCATCACATTATTGTTCCCCAGTATTTTATTTTATATCATTTTAAGAACATAATACAGTACATAATATTTAACTAAAGCTATAAAAGGACACAGTTCTTCCCTGGTTTAGCCTAAGGTTTTGCTCAAGTAGAAGTACTGTGTATTAATAAACATTTTGACAAAGTTTTTTTTTTTACATTTTTACCCTGTTTTTCCCATTTTCCTGCAATAATTGATATTTTTAATAAGTAATTTAAAAAATACTTTAATTGTAATTCAATTGTTCCTTTGTACTTACATTATTTCCCATAGGTAGGCTACCTAGAAAGTATATTATTGATAACCCATGTAGCCTACTAACAATGCGGGCTGTAATCTAAAGCGCTATTCAAAGATTTTGTTCTATTTGAGTTTGGAGTTTGGAGTTCATCATTTCGTTGGGAGATGACAATTGCAATTTCTTACAGGTGGAGAAAAGAAATGACCGCAAAAGAAAGATATTTGGAAACAGACGTAAAAGATATTTTGTCTATAGCCAGGACAGACCAGGAGATTGGACAATTATGTTACAGGACCATATGGATCCTCAAACCCTTCCTCCTCCCCCTCCCAGGTAAGAGATTATTACCTCCGAGGTTATGTTTTCACAGGCGTTGGTTTGTGTGTTTGATTGTTGGTCTGTCTGTTAGCAGGATTACTCCAAAAGTCCGCAATGGATTTGAATGAAATTTTTTGGAGGGCTAGGGTGTGGCACAATGAACAATCCATTAGATTTTGGTGGCGATCCGGATCATGATTTTTTTAAGGATTCCGATCAGCCTGAGCATTAAGACCACAGGGTATAACACATGCGCAGTGTAGCTGATGACGCGTTGATGGCGCGTGACCCCGCCTCCTTCTGAGAGCAGAGACATACGTGTGTGGATGTGAGGCGAGACTTCGAGGTGCGGGAGCTGCTGGCCGTCCTTGGTGAGAAAGAAAAAAGCGGTAGATGACAGGATGAGAGACAACGTAGTATAACGTTATACAGACATACCAAGGCTGCTGAATGAGAGAGGCATCCGCCGATACGTTACAAGGAAACACATTGTGTTAATAATAAGCCGACCACCTCACGGTACCGCCAGCTGTGAGCTGTGATATGTTTTTAAAGTCAGGCGTTAGCGGAGGTCTGCGCTCTCCCAGTGCCATTCTAGTACCTCATGTGAACACAAATTTACCCAACATGCTTGATTAAAAGACATAACATAAATTCAAATAATGAAGGCAACCAGTAGCAACATAATGTGCTATCAATCAGCAGGCTTTAAATAAATAAATATTTATAGTTTATGTTTGATGATGAAAACGTAACTTAACTTGGTTAGGAACGATGGAAGATAAAAATAATTTTTGCTTATTAGGTTTTGTTGTAAATGTGAATGTTGTAAATAAACAGTTTGTGAGCATCTGTAATTATATTTGTGTTTATGAATGTGCGGCTCTCCATTAAATATTTAACGTGTTGCTGGTTGCTAGTCAACGTTAGCGGTTAGCCCTCAGTTGGAAACCTAATGCCAAAATTCAATACAATATTGCTGATATGTCTGATTCAAATTTAAACGAACGTTAGCTAATTTTCACGTACGCTTGTTTTTGTGACCGCGGGGGAGGAGGAACGGCTGCCGCGATAGGCTACCAGAAGACACTTCAAAATGTACGCAATACCGGAGTGAGATTTCCCCCACGCCATAGTCGCGTACAACAAAAAAGGAAAGACGAGAAAGCTTTTTTGCCATTGAGAAAAATCTTTTTATCAAGACGTGAATGCTGCATCAGCTTCAGTCTTAATATCGTATTATGTTTAGTCTTATTATGTACAGTATGTGGTCATTAAGGTCACAAATGTCAGTTGAAGCCATTTTGTGTGGGCTAACTTCTCTGTCTTTTCTTTGTGTCTCACTCTTTCTGTCTCCAGACCAGAGGGGTTTGTCGGATGGATGGATCAGACGGACGGAGGGGTCGGGTGGTAATAGTTTCATTGATGAGTGATTGATATTACGCTTATTGAGCTACTTCCAAGGAAATGAATTCTGGTGATCTTGTAACTGCTGCATCACATACACACTGCTCTGATTATCTTCTGATAGCACTGATAGTGAATTGCTTGTAAACACAACGTGTTTATGCACAAATGCTATTGCTGCCGCTAGTGAGTGACAGAGAATCACTCACTGCTGTAGTGAATAAGGAGCTCACATTGTTTCACAGTAAGTGTTCCACTACAAGTGTTATGTATATCACAATAAAATATGTTACTGATTAAAAACGATGAAAAGCAGAACGTTTTGTGTTACTTGGTCTCTTGTTTTCCCAGCTGATCTCTGAGTGGTGACAATGATTACAACTGTGCTTCCCTAAACTGAGGAAAGATTTACATTTTAACTTAAACAGCTCAATCTCTTTTCTGCATAGTCGATCTGTGTACACAGGAAAGCAAAGCAAAGGCCAAACAATAAAACGGCAAACTAAAGATAAGGATAAATTTGGTAAAGACTGGTAAACCAGTATTGAATACAATTTGAACATAACACAGGATAAAGGCCTAACTTAATGCTGCAGTCAAAAATGTCAGTGTTGGAGTCAATGACATTAAAGCCCTCATGAATGATAATATATACAGGTGATACTATTTGTGTTTAAAGGTCCAGTGTGTAGGATCTTGCGTTATGTAGCTTTGAGGTGAGGAGATTGCAACCGACTGAAGCCTCTCCCATGTGCCAAGCATTTTGGAGAGCTACGGTGGCCGACGCGAAAACGCGAATGGCCCTCTAGCCAGTTGTTGTAAGAGAAGCGCAGGTCATTTGGAGCAGAGCCAGTGCGTAGAGTGTGAAGAAGTGAGTGGTGAAGCAAGAGAGAGAGAACGGTGGCGACGGGAGCGAGTAGTAGTAGTAGTAGTACTTATCGACTCCGGCCCAAGCAGGAAAAGTTTGGTTTGTCCATTCTGGGCTACTGTAGAAACATGGCGGACTCCGTGGAGAGGACCCGCTCCCTATGTAGATATATAGATATAAACAGGCAACGAAAACACAGCGATTCTTATTTTCAGGTGATTATACACTAAAGAAAACATACTTATCAATATTATATTATATTTCTGCCAGTAGATCACCCAAATTGTTACACACTTTTTTTAACTGATAAATACAAAGTGTTCTGTGTCATCACAGTTTTCTGCTCTAAAGTGATGTTAACATTTCTGTGTTCTATCAACTGTATTAATGTTTAATATTGGTTTAATGCACTTCAAGCGCCACCCTTTTTGGCACAAAGCTCAGAATTCTAACAACTGTATCTTATATGTTGTCAGGTTTAGGCAACCACAACACATAGTGAAGGGTTAGGAAAAAAATGTGGTTTTGGCTAATACAGTATGCTTATTAGTTTTTTTCTGCTGACAATTGTATACAAAGGCTGAACGTTGAATATAAAGCTACAACCAGGACAGGGTTAGCTTAGCGTAAAGCCTGGAAACAGGGGGAAACAACTAGGCTCTGTCTGAAGGTATTAAAATTCACCTCCCAGTAATGCATCCAGGCAAGCAACCATTGCATCCAGCCAATAAATGAACCAACACAAACCCCATAAATCCAAAGAGTGTCCTTTTAAGATTAAACAAACAAAATAAAACAGGCTAGCTGTTTCCCCATTTCCAGTCTTTATGTTATACTAAGCTAACCAGCTGCTGGCTGTAACCTGACATTTACTGTACAGACATGAGAGTGGTATCAATCCTCTCATCAACCCTTGGAAAGAAAGCGAATAAGCGTATTTCCCAAAATGACAAATATTTCCTTTAAATTTTGAAAAAGGATTGTCGCCCAAATAAAATTGTAAATTGTTAAGAAATACATATATTTTAACAGATATTAAACCATTTTAACAATCCTAGTCATTGAAAAGCACATGGAATAACATTTGCAATGTGTTACCAGAAAATTAATTTCCTTGGTCTGACAGTCTTTGATTCTTCTGTCCTACGACTTTCATTATAACTCATTTAGAAGCAAACAACTCGATAAACGTGTGGGCCAAGACACATTTATGTCCACTTGCACAAAATAAGTCATAAAGCTACATTCACCATGAACACAATTAAATACCGCACTTCATTCATAAATGCTGTTGCTTGAAATTAAATTGCCATTTCTGTCATGTCGCTATTCTCCTCATTACCTTAAAAAGATGTGATCTGTTCTGTGATCAGTGAGGCGTGGAGGGCAGAGGTCCTGAAGCTCATGGTCACTTTGAGAAAGAGAGGAGAAAGAAAGAGAGAGAGAGAGAGAGAGTTACACTGTGTTCAAATTAGTAAGACGTCAGAGTCATAACAGAGAAAATAAATGAGCCAAACCTTCACAGAAATATGACAACAGAGGGGAGGGTATACTGTCGCTACTACATTAACTGTCAAAGAACTATAATGTCTCAGACAATACAGTAGATACTGTAGAGCACAGACATTTAAATTCACTTTAGAGCAGAAACAGGTGACACAGAACATCTTGCATTTATCAGTAAAGAAAACTACAAATTGTCATCCAGGCTTTCATGTGAAAGTCTGAAAATACACCTTTAATGTTACACATAAATGAGAATATTTATGGACGTCTTGATTTTGTAAAGTTACCACTATGTATACATTCATAGTAAAATCGAAAAAACAATATATATCTGGGAAAAAGGGAGGAGCCAATTACAAATAACAGTGCACCCAAATGATAAATTAAAATAATACATAAAGTAAAAAAATAAGATACATTTTACATAAATTAAAAATACAAAGGATGATACAAATCTACAAACTTGTCAGCCTCCAATGTTAACGGTTTACTTGGAAAACTTTAGGTGGAAAACAAGCTTAACAGCAGGAGCACTTTAAAACGACTTCCTTCCATGAGCTGACAATTCAACAACATAATCCATTGAGGTTCAGATACGACTCTATAACTGCAAAATTAGGTTGGCCAGGAGTTTTTGCAGATATAACTACATAATGAAAAGTAGGAGTTGGTAAGTTCCAAAACATTATCAGTGTCATCAAGAGATGGCAGTTTGATTTATCTTGTATTTACTTCTTTAAATTGCTTAAGTTTCTGTTATGCTTCCTCATTACTGTTCTGTAGAAGTTGTCGATGGTGCAACAACATTCATTCCCCGAACATGCGGCTCGCTGCTCTGTTACAACAGCTACCACTCATCTAACAAGCGTCCAATTATCAAATATTTACAAAATGTTACAGTCAAAACAACAACCTCATATTAACATTTCGTGACCCACCGTTTTGAATGTTATCAGCCGATTCAACGAGCGTCATCAGCGGTTATCGCCACCCTTCTAATGCTTCAGATGGGCCAAACTGCACCTGAAACATAATGTTATGAATTAAAACAAAACAACTTAAGGTTTCTGCAACAAAACTACTGTGTTAGGTTCAGTAACAGATCGTGGTTTGGGTTAAAATATGTACACTGGTTACATAACTTACAAAATTTGCTGTTAGTGAAATACGTAACAAAAGAACTGTAAAATAAGTCTACATTGACTTTGGGATTCACACAGAACACAAACACTAATCTCCCATGTGAAAGTCCTGTGTTTGTTTGACCCATCCTTCGCCCCTGATCACCACCCCAGAGCGTCGCTCTTTATTACGCCACCTGACTTACTCCTTTGCTCCTGTCATAATTACTACGGCCACTAGAGATCCATGTTGTCTTCTTGTATTTGTACCGGTGATCAACCATGTTAATAAATGATAACGGCCTTCTGAACTTACTAGTAGGTGTAGCAGGCCCCATCTAACCCATACCTTTGATGATAACCACTGATAACGCCCATTCAATCGGCTGATAACATTCATAGTGGGTGCATGACCTTAGAATTAGGAGATTCTATTTCACATTTTTGTTAAAAAGTACAAGTTATATTAAGTTATTCACAAGAAACTAATCTTTGACAAGTGATTAACATTCTGTGTAGGTTTATTTTAAGTTTTATGCATTAATGCAGAAGATCAATATCACAGTCATATCTGTCCATTAAATATGAAGCTGGAGTCAGCAGTGAGTTAGCTTAGTATAAAGACTGGAAACAGCTAGCCTGGCTCTGTCCAAAGATTTAAAAAATCTACTTCTCAGCACCTCATAAATGAGCACATTATATATCATTTATTTAACACGTACATAATAAAAACATAAAAAACAGATTCTGCATTCATATGTCGAATCTGTTCATAGAGATTAATCTGTAGGAAAAAGAAAGAAACTTTTATTTGTCATAGTACATACAGGTACATACATGAATTTGATCTCTGTATTTAACCCATCCTAATTATTTCTAGGAGCAGTGGGCTGCTGCAAGCGCCCAGGGAGCATCTTGGGGTTTTAGTGTCTCGTTTAAGGACACTTCGACATGCAGTCTGTAGGAGCCGGGGATTGAACCTCCAACCTTTTGGTTAAAGGACGACCCACTCTACCCACTGAGCTACAGCCTCCATTTTTGGTATTGGAGGTGTTCTGGTTTCCGAGTAGAATTGACCAATCATGATTCAGCAGGCTTTGGTAGAACGTAGGTAAACCGTCAGTGTTGAGAGCAAAAGAGGCAGAACGCCTTGGCTGAAAATCCAATCTCAGAACCCACCGGCTATTGTCTGAAGATGATTTAGCTTTTCATCGTTTTAAATTAAATAGTAAACTGGCTACTTGTGAAACAATCCGGTCGTACATGTTGTCTCTAAACTCCAACTCCAGTCTTGCGTCTCAAGTTGCTAATCGGATTGTAAACAATGAGCAGTGCACGGAAAAGGAAGTCTTGACCCGGATATCCGCTGGCTACACCAGAACCCCAGAAATATAGCCCCTTGCCCCCAGAGTTTTATCCGTCGTCAGACAGAAAGCCGATGGGTTCCCAGATTGACGCGTACATAAACTGAAGTGTAATTATTGAGCTTTAGAAGTGTTGGTAGGCAGATTTTTTTCAAGAAAGCAAATAAAGTAAGCGTATTTTCCACTTCAGTTTTGTACTCTCACCTAAAGGTTCTTTGCTGTATCCCTTAAACTTTCTACAAATTTCCATCTGTCAATGTTTTATCTCAACACTTGTAATCAGCAAGTGTCTCGACTTGCATCTTGCTGATAGTATTGCAGCATGGCCGACATCCTGTTATAGCTTCCTCTTCATCCACATTGGTTCCAGTGAGCATATAAATGTGGGCTTTGTGTGGGCTTCTGTTCAGTTCATCAGTCATGGACAAACGTGTGCTGCTGGTCCTGTTGTGTCTGCAGGTTTTCCTGCTCATCACAGCCTTCACTTCTACTGATGCAGCCGCTCTGGTGACAGATGATCCTCAACAACCGTTTATTGATCTGGTAAGAAAATGCACTACTGGTCACTGACGGCATGGAGCTTTCCCAAAGGTTGACTGATTCTCATGGTGTTTTCTTTTTGGACTGTTTAGGTGTAAATGTCAAACATTGTTGAGTACGAGAAAACAAAACAATTATTCTGTTTGGATTTGCAGTCATTTCTATCCACGAAGATTTCAAATTAAAAATGTATAGTGGAACAGTTGAAGGTGGTTTTCTGTGTAAAATAATGCATTTTGTCATAATAATGTATATTTTTTTACACTGTAGGTGAGAAAATGTTGGCGACGTGGATGCCGCGGCCCAATGGTAACACTTGTTTCATTTTGAGTGTATTTTCCTTGCAATTACAATAAATCTCCCTAAAAGCTTGAAAAACACACCTAAATCATCTTGTTAATCATCTTCTTCAAATTTCAACATTTTAGTTTATTCATTGTGGAAAAGCCGAATAAAGTTCCTCTGGAGTCTGTCTATAATCTCCGGTGAATACACACATTTTCAGTGATTTAAACGCATACAGAGACTTTCCATGAAAAAGACAAAAATAATTTGATGATGATGATTTCTACCTTGAATATCTATCTTGAGTTTTGAGTGATTATCACTAAAGAGTTAAAAATGTTCCTGTATTTTGTGTTTCTGGCAGGTTTATTCTCTGTTAAACTGACAAAATGAAAAGTCACATTTATGGTCGAGTTCGTGCATTTGGGGTAATGCTAGCTTTGCTAAACAAAGACAAAATGAACAGATAGAAAGTCTGCAAAAATTAACCACCATGAAACTCCAGATGGCTAGTATTTGCAATAGTTTCCTCTTATGTAAATTATAGTTTATCAGTTAATAGTTCTTTATTTCCCTCTTTCTCTCTGTTTCTAGGGCCAGTAGTGTGGTATACTGGTACGATATACGGGCACCATGTTTCCATTTAACTACCAACTGGGAGACCTGAGTGCTCCACTCCAATCAAACCAAGAACAGATCTCATCGTCAAACATAATTTTCTGCAAAAGGCTGCATGTCATCTATTTTCAATGTGATTTTCAATGACAAAAAGTGGTGAAAATTGTTGTATTTTTCAGCCAAGTCTACCAATACATTTGTATTGTAGTGCTTGTGAATGTGCACTAATTTGTTACGTTTATGGTACAGGTTTGTTTGAATCCCATGCTGGATGACAATGTGGCTGCTTCTGTTTATGTGGATGTAAAAGTACATTAAAGTGCATTATATTTGGCACAAAGTGGGGATTCATTATTTGACACTGTATTCATCACTTCTAAAGGAGAAACATTTGCTTTGAGTTGTTTGCTATCAATGAAAGAAGCAGATCATGACATTTGGAGATCGCCAGATTAAAGGAATAGTTTGACATATCGCAAAATATGCTTATTGACATACACTTACAGTATTTAGCTAGCCTGTCTGACCTAACAGCACTCCTCAAGCTCACTTAAACCCTTTTTTCACCAAAATTAGCGCATATAACCTGTTTTTTTAAACACAGAAAAACCCGCTAAAAATAGGCAAAAGACTCCTTTCCCCTTGCCTTTTGGTTTCTTCTTTTTTAGTGTGTCACATTCAATGACACGAACATGCCAGAAAACTGTGTTATTAAAAGGTAGAAACAGCAGGAGGCCAGTGAAAATTCAGGTGGTTACTTCTTTTTTATCTGTTACTTATTCAGTCTCTTCAAACTCGGTGCCAACTAATTTGGAACAATGTTCGAGCACTGCTTGGGTGGAATTTGTGGTTGAGATGAAAAAGAAAGCGCTGGAAAAGGGGCAAAAATTAGCGTGTCCACCTGGGTGTCATGCTTCCATCACTGCTGATCGATAAGGGTGTAAGAAATGTGTTGTGATACAGTATCGATTCTCCAAACCACTGTATTGATTTTTGATTAACCTCTTAAAAATGTGACGTCTCGCCTGCTGTTCCGATGTTTTGGATGTTGTAGTGGGCTCAGTTTGAGTGAATTTGCATTATATGAAACTAGAAAATCTAATGAATCCATTGGTACCAACCATTTTATACTAGCCTGTTGCGAAGGAGGCTAAATAACGCTCCAAAGTTACGCTAAAATTTGGCAAGGAAAAACTGGCATGGCCATTTTCAAAGGGGTCCCTTGACCTCTGACCTCAAGATAACTGAATGAAAATGGGTTCTATGGGTACCCACGAGTCTCCCCTTTACAGACATGTCCACTTTATACGAATCTCATACAGTTTGGGGCAAAAACAATGCAGTGTTTTGCATGCAGTAATGTGATATTTTTGCCTCTTCTAAAATAGTGTATTTCTGGTGTCTTTATACTATGACAATACTATGACAATTTTTCCTATTATTTAAAAAACAATTCAATATATTGCTTGCTTACAGTTTTGCAATACATTGAATGGTTACTCCTGTATCATGATACGTATCTTATCGCCAGATTTTTGTCAGTACACAGCCTTACGGATCAGAGCTGGAGCAAATAAATACCTGTGACTGCTGCAGAGTCTTTTGTCCCGGGAATGAATGCAGATTGTAATCTTTCCCACTAAAGATAAGAGCCAAATGTTAGTTTAATTAAGGTTCAAGCTCCGAAGGGGCAGAACCCTTCTAAGTTTATGCTAGTTTATTATTAGGGCCTGGGCACCGACAACGTCGGCAGCAATTGAGCAGCTTCATTCTATTGAGCGAAAAAAGGCTTGAGCCCGCGAACTGCCACTTGCGGCTGTAATTAACACTTTATATCTCCGTTAAAAAAAAACAACCAAAGTGTGAAAACAACAATTCACTGTTATATGTGGGGGTTATAAGGGACTATTTCGTGGCTGAGAGCAGTAACATCGTGGAGTCTCTGCTGGTTGCCTGACAAATGCTCAGAGACAAGAAATATACATGTCATTCGGTGTCATGACACATTGTTGTTCTTCTTCTTTTGTACAGATTAAACAAACAAGATATAATGTGATATAATGTGTTAATTAGTGAGTGTTAGAGGAGTTGGTAGGTGGATTTTGTTACCGTTGGACAGGCTACCTGTTACCTCTTGTTTTCTGTGTTTATCCTAAGCTAACCTTTTGCTTATATTTACCGTATACAAGAGAGTGGTTTCAATCTTCTCATCTATTTCTAAATATTTAAGACTTTAGAGATACCATGTGCTTACAAATGTCTACTTTTTATCATTTGAAATTCCAAACTGCATAATGTGACCACAAGATGGAGCCAGTCAGCCATCGTTGTTTACAGCAGTAGTTCACTTTGTGTGCTTTGCTGCAAAGTAATGTGCTTGAAATAAAAGTCCACATGGAGTGCATCATCTTTTCCATTATCACACTGTACTGTATATGCTGTTATATAGTATGTAAGAATGTCTTTCTGACAAACATCAATACACAGAAGAAGCTTTTCTATAAAGGAATGATATTCATTTGTTATGTTAGAGCTGACTAAACAAATCATTTTCCAACAGAGAAACAGTTCCTCACTCTCACACTGGGAGCTGCCCAGTATGAGCACACTATGATACTGTCAGTCCCTAAGAAGCACTAAAGCAACAACTTTAACCCTTTCACAGTGTGTTCAGTTCATGAAAGTTAATTTTAACCTTTTTGTACTACGCTCCACTCTCTTGTGTCACTTCTAATTGCAAAAAAAAGGACATGGCGACGACCAAATACCAAGATGGGGACAGGCCAGAATGCTGAACTCGAGACTTCAAAACAGTAGTCCACAAACTAATGGGTGACATCACGGTGACTATGTCCACTTCTTATATATGGTCTATGAGCAGAGAATGAAGTCACTCTCCCTCTGTGTGTTGTAATCCAAGCTTCTCCATGCTTTGTTGACAAAGCCGGGCCGGCCGCACATGCCTTTTACTGCATGTTCGCGCATGTGAGCGTGCCCCACTGGCTTGCTGACGTTGCGGAAACGTAGCGCCCACCCTCCCTCGGTTTACCCTCCAGGTAGCATCTTTAGCTGCAAAGCACCGGTTCAGTCGTCGCCATGTTGAGAGCCGTGTGGAGGCAATAGAAATGCTCCCAATCTCGCATTTAGCACCTTTAATTATTAAAGTATGTAAAATCATTCCCTTTTTACTACAGTATGTAGTGCAATACATTTACTGAGCATTCAGATACTCAAATAAAAGGGTAGCTACGCCATTTTGAGTGATTATACACTAAAGAAAACATACTTACTAATATTATATTCCATTTCTGCCAATAGATCCCCCTTCCTTTAAGTTCTTTACACTGATAATAAACCAAATTATCATTTAAACAGTCAAATTTCAAACTATGATCACTTATAGAATAATAATACAAACTACTTCAAAGTAATGTACCCTATGACTTCTCATTATATACATATGCGATTTTCCAAAACATGAATATTTATGTGGCCAACAAGTAACCAAAAGTATTTCATACTGAAAAGGAGAATCCAGTGTTTATGTTTTCTGTTACTGGGCGGCGACCGCTGAGGGAACACAGAACAGGAGAAGGAAGCATTTATTTAAAAAAGGAAACAACGAGCCTCTGCTGCCAAATCTTGATGGATTAAAACCGAAAGGTAATCTTCCACATTCCTCGTGGTTTTAGCTGCAACGAAGTTAATACTATGGGTGTGGGTGTAAAGTGAAATATCCTACTGTAGAGACACCACAGGTCCATGCTTCTCAGTAGCAGGATATACAGAGAGATGACTATAATATTGCATATCTAAGATACAATATTTATTTTAGCACATTTTGCACAAGTCTGCATACCAGTGTTGTTTTTCCACTGCTAAACTAAACATCTTCTATGTCATTAAAGTTTGCTAAAGTGCAGGTTAAACTTTTCTTTAAAATATATCTTTTTGATTCCTTCACTTGTATTTATGGTGTAATGACTTGTTTATGTTGTTCCTCTGGTGTTGAAATGCTGTTAAAATATCAGCTTTTGTCTCAGTGTAAACATGTTCATTCATGTTTAAAACACCTCAGATAAATGATTTGGTTGAGACTTTGTTTCTGTCTCCTGTCACTTGACTTCTTTCTCTCTCTGAGTCATCCTGCTCAGAAGTGTGTTTATAAAGAGCGGAGCTACAAGACTCAGCTGGATTTGAAGTTGGATTGATTCCCGGCTCTCTGGCAGGAGAGACAAAGCAGTGACTGACGGTAAGACTGATTTCTGAACTGATAATTGGGTGTATTTACATTACAGACATGAGTCAAATCCTACAGCTACTATATAGTGACATTTATACGTCACTTTAGCTTTGATTGAATCCGATTTTTGGAACACTTGCAGAGCAAATGAGAGGAAAATATCTGTATTGAGTATTTTCAATGTCAGAATGGATTCTACACTGTGCTGTAAATTGCTTCATATCTGTTATGTTGTAGCTGATGCATACGTTACAACTAACTGGTATTTTTTTGTTGGAAAAAAAATCTATTTCTTTAACTTTCAATGGCTCAGTGTTCCTAAGGGTGTAAGCATATACTTAGGGGCATAATTTCCACCTTTTCAAAGTCCTATTTTACCGTTTTCGGGATGAATTTCTCTTTGTGAACAGTTTTCTTTAACTGTCCTGCCACCATTAGTCCAGATGATAGAAGATCTGAGTGGATAAAAATGTTGTTATACACATCTGAGTTTTGTCTCTCATGCAACATACAGGCTGGCCTACCTTATTGATATATAGGCAGGTAATAGGCTGTTCTCCTAAAAAGATGCTAGAAATGAACAAAGTGATGCAAATACACTGTTAACTTTCAGAAACTATCTGGTATCTATAAAGAAAATTTAAGATGATTTTAGGGTCAGTGCATTACTAATACAAACATATAGCCTAAATAGCATTTCTCCAGTGGTGGAAGAAGTACTCAAATCTTTTACTTAAACCTGCAGTATGCAGAATGTTTTTGGCATCATTGGGCAAAAATTCCATAATAACCTTTCAGCATATTGTAATTCAAGTGTTCTGAGAAATAACTAGACTTCTGCACCTCCTCATGGCTCTGTTTTCAGGCTTTAAAAAATCTAGCCCGTGACGGAAGACTTTGGCCAATCACAGGTCATTTCAGAGAGAGAGCGTTCCTATTGGCTGTTCATGCAAACTCCAGTCAAACGGTCAAACTAGGCAGCGCTGATCTAATATGGATCAATATTGTGTTACTGTAATGCCTATTTCTCGCATAAAATGTTTTCAGGAACATCTTATAGTGTACTGTTTAGCTGTAAAATGAGAAAGTTTGCTCCGGCTGGTGGGCGGTGCTTGGTATTTCCTCAACTGATCTCAACATGGCTGCTGGGTCACAAACTTTCTCATTTTACAGCTAAACAGTACACTACAAGATGTTTCTGAAAATATTTGAGGAGAGAAATAGGCATTACAGTAACAGAATATTGTTTCATATTTGATCAGTTTGACCGTTTGATCGGAGTTTGTCAGTGATTGACAGCTGCTCAGAGACGGCAGGCTTCAGCTCGGCTCTGATTAGTTGTTTTCCTCCGGTCTGTGAAATCTTGCAGATGCTGTTTGGAGCCCCAGAGGACACAGAGGCACATGATTTTTTTCAGATTATCTGTCTCATGCACTACTGTCAGGATATAGTGACTGTTTGATAAAAATATATATATTTTTGTTATCAAATTTGCTCCAATTGTACCCACTGCAGCTTTAAGTAAGTAAAAGTATCAATACCACAGTGTAGAAATACACTGTAAATTTCACTTAAAGGAACAGTGTGTAGCATTTAGGGGGATCTATTGGCAGAAATGGAATACAATATCAATAAGTATGTTTTCTTAAGTGTATAATCACCTGAAAATAAGAATCGTTGTGTTTACATTACCTTAGAATGAGACGTTTATACGGAGTGGGTCCTCTTCAACACCAGGGCCACCATAGTTCTCCAACACGCTTGTCACAAGTTTCAGTTGGTTGCAACCTGCAACCTCACCGCCAGATGCTGCCAAATTCTACATACTGCACCTTTAAGAAAAGTAAAAAGTATTAGCAATAAAGTATAATGTTTTATTTGTCCCTTTAAATTGTTCACTTTATTCAAAACTATTTATTCTTTATTCTTCAATAGAGTTCTTGCATTAATTGGATAGCATGGATCTTATTTCAGCAAATTACCTCTCATTGTTACATCTACCACAACTACAACTCACCCCAGTAGTGGGTTAGGTTGTAACAAAAGGAACTCTTTGCATTTGACATTAACTCATATACAGTAAGTAACAGATGTGTGTGTTATGTGTGTCCAAGTGAGTTTAATTTGTAGCAACCAAATATGGGTACCAAAGTTTGAGAGATCTAGCACGAACCACCACTGAGTTATTCATGCTCAAACAAAAAGTTACTACCATCCCCGGTCTCCCCTACTTTCCACCACTGAGTTTATAGCCTACTACCATAATCCTATAAGTTTTTACTTCACCTCTGAAAGCAAAGCTACGCCCTTGTTTATACCTACAGACTCCGCTACATTTGGACTTTTCATGCTATAACTAAAGGGAATAGTTACACTTAGATCCGTTTGTTCTAACGTCGAGCACAGAACTCCCATAAAGCTGTTATTTAGTAACTTCCCACCCACTTGTGCTGCGGGGGTGTACCATCAAACCTCTGCACCCTCTGCACAGAGTAGTAACGGTCAGTCTGAAGCTGAACAAACAGCTCTGAGCTTCCATGGCGAACATAGACAGGACAGATAGGTGAATAACAAGGTGAGTATCTATCACACAATGCCTACCTATTTACATTTCATCTGTAACTTTAGGCAAAGATACTTTTTAAACGGTTTGATGCGCTTCTCTGTACTACGGAAGCCGAGAACAGCGATGCCTGCAATTGTTTTAAAGCACGGCCGTTCTCGGCTTCCGTAATACAGTATTAGAAATAGTACGCCTATATGAATTTATTACTGATGCTTTAACTTGTAAGTGGCATTTTTATGTTGTAGGCTGATTGTATTGTATGTACAATATTAATCTGCAGAGTGCAGCCTAAGTATATCAACAGTATAATTGAATACATTGTTCAAGAGTACAAGTATAAAGAAGAATTAAATGGAAATACCTCAACATTTCACAGAAAAGAACAGAACTTGAATAAATGTACTTAGTTACTTATCGTGTGGTCAAATATGGTACTCATAGTAATTTAAAGAGTACTTTAATAATCAATGATTCTGTATGGGGATGCGTCCTTGTTTCTAATAGACAGGTGGAAGAAGTAGCCTACTCAGATCTTGCAATACTGTACCACAGTGTAGAAATACTGTTACAAGTAAAAGTTATGTGTTTAAATGTTTACTCAAGTAAAAGTACAAAAGTAATAGCATTAAAATATACTTAAAGTACCAAATGTAAAGCATAATGGCCCACTTATGTATATTATAATTAGGGCTGTTGATCGATTAAAATATTTAATCGCTATTATAATTGCATGATTATCCATAGTTATTACAGGGCTTTGTTGAATACTCGATTCTGATTGGGAGACCGTTGCTATGTATAGCAGACCGTTGCTATGGGCGCAGTTCTGATGTCGGACTCTGGCAGACTGTTTTTGTGTCAAATTATTGATTTCTTAAGTAAGTAGCTGTGTAATAAGCGTGATAATGTACAGCTAGGGGGTCATTGTTGTGAAATAAACCCCTTCAGAGTGATGGCTTCGCGTTGGGGTTCACCGCATCGCCCTGTCGGGGTTTATTTCACAACAATGACCGCTGTACATTATCCCTTACTTAATCGCCAGTTTTTTCCTAGCCAAAATTTAGCGTAAGTTTGGAGCGTTATTTAGCCTCCTTCCCGACAACCTAACATGACATGAAATGGATTCCTTAGGTTTTCTAGTTTCATATGATACCAGTATCTTCACTCTAGCTTTAAAACTGAGCCAGCTACATCCTCTGAAAGACAGATTGCGTTAATGCATTAAAGAAATTATTGGCATTAAAACGAATTTGCGTTAACGGGTTATCGTGTTAACTTTGACAGCCCTAATTATAATATCTAATTATAACTATTGATGCATTCATGTGTTCATCACTTTATTGCTGCAGCTGGTAAAGGTGGAGCTGATTATAACTACTTTGCTGTATATACTGCAGGGTAGATTGTGAATCTCCCCCTGGGGATCAATAAAGTTTTATCTTAATTTATAATATTACATCATAATTTATTTGTTTGTTATGTTTTGTGTTATTAATCTGAATCTGTAAGGTAAGGGAAATTTAAGTTATGAATTAATATAGTGGAGTAAAAAGTACAATATTTGCTTCTGAAATGTAGTGAAGTAGAAGTTTAAAGCAGAAGTAAAAGTAAAGTGCAAGTACATCAAATTTGTACATAAGTACAGTGTTTGAGTAAATGTACTTAGTTACTATCTACTACTGCAAAAAGACATTACAAAACTCTTCATCTCAGTAGGGATCTCCGGGGGATTTGATAGTTTATACAATCTGCACTTGCTGAAAAGATGTATCCTCTTCTGTCCTTTGCTCATATTTGTCTCAGTGAAGTTACAACAGGGAGGAACAGTTCGAGTCAGGACACCATGTCCAGATGTCAACAATGATATTATCACGGCACAATAATTATCCTACAATCACACAATTATTTGCAGATTTTAGTTTCTTCTTTAGATATTGTTTTTTGCCGAGCCAACACTGTTTGTTTCCACATACAATGTTTTCCAGTTTTGTTGCCAAATCTAGTCAATTGTAAAAAAAAGAAAGCTCAATTCTGAAAGCTTGATGAGAACATTAAATCCAGACACTGGTCCTACAGTTGCTTTATTCGTTATTATTATGACTTCTGGCAATCTCAAATCTGTGTTTTTTTTTATTTAAGATATTTCCTCTATCTGCCCTCTCAGTAACATGAAACATGGCCAATACTAGCTGACATGAAAGAACAATTAAAACTTGCCCAATTGAAACAAATTCCTGAAGACTTCTCTCCATTTTTCTATCGCAGATGGTTAGATGACCAAGCTTTTCAATTGTTTTGTTTCCGGTTCTCAACCTCTATTTCTTCTTCTCCGTTTACTGGTGGATTAGAACCATGCATAACCCATAGCTTCAACTTCTTCTTCTTCTAACCCTAAAGACACAGTAGCCCAGTTTATTCACTTCAAACCAGTTGATGGAAACACGCCTAATTCCCATTTCTTTTTTGCAACATTTCAAAATTTTGCTTAATAATTGAATGGAAACACGGCTAATGATACTTAATATTTACCGTCCTTATTTAAACATGTGAAGTGAGCCAAACAACATACTGTTGAGAAAGTCTATGTTCAAATGCTGGATTTCTAGTTATTAGCGTTGTTACAAATGTCGATGGGAACTTGATTACGTTTTTTTTTTACTTCTTGAACAGAACCTGGAAGTTCCTTTTTCACTTTGGTTCCATATAAAACTCTGCTCTGTATCGCCCTATATGCGCATAATCCAATCAAATTTTGTGGATTCGATATAAATCCTTCTTGTAGCTAAAACCTGCCAATATATTATATGTCTCATACCGTTTCACTCAGAAATAACAGAAGCTAAAGATGGTCTAACTGCCATTTTACTGTGACTTTAAGTAGAGTAATTGAGTACATGTACTTAGTTACATTCCACCTCTCTATGTATGTACATTCATTGTTGCACAAGTAGATCTGTGAATATTTAAAATTTCAAAACGTCCTATCCCACAGCTTCATCTGATCAGCATGGATGTGTCAGAGGAGGACGACTACTACTACCATGAAAACATCAGCTTCAACTTCAGCTACGACGACTACCCGGCCCTCTGTGAGAAGGGCGACGTCCGTTCCTTCGCAGCCATCTTCCTTCCCATCGTGTACACTGTGTGTCTGCTGGTGGGACTGGCAGGAAACGGCTTAGTCGTGGCGGTTTACGCCTACCACAAACGCCTCAAGACCATGACGGACGCCTTCCTGACCCACCTGGCCGTGGCCGACTTGCTCCTGCTCTTCACGCTGCCCTTCTGGGCTGCTGACGCGGCGAGGGGCTGGGAGCTGGGCGAGGTCGTGTGCAAGGTCGTGTCGGCCTGCTACACGGTCAACTTCACCTGCTGCATGCTGCTGCTGGCCTGCATCAGCCTGGATCGTTACTTGGCGTTAGCCAGGGCGCAAGGTAAAGACCAAAGGTGGCGGCTGCAGAGGATATTCACCAGGAGACACTGCTGGAAGGTGTGTTTGGTGGTTTGGGCGACAGCTTTTGTCCTTGGTCTTCCCGATTTAATACTCTCAGAAGTGAGATGGGCGTCTAATAGGAGCGTCTGTCTGGCTATCTACCCTCCATCAATGGCTCGAGGGGGGAAAGCTGCTCTGGAGATAGCAGAGGTGCTGCTGGGATTCCTGCTTCCTCTCCTGGTTATGGTGATCTGTTACTGCAGCGTGGGCCGGGCTCTGAAGGGCCTCCCTGTGGAGAGCAGAGGCAAGAAGTGGAAAGCTCTACGTGTCCTCCTGACAGTAGTGGGGGTGTTTGTGGTCACTCAGCTGCCTTATAACGCGCTGAAGGTGTACCGGGCGATGGACTCCGTCTACGCCATAGTGACCCACTGTGGGACGAGTAAAGTGCTGGATCAGGCGGCTCAGGTGACGGAGAGCTTGGCCCTCACTCACTGCTGCCTCAACCCCGTCCTCTACGCCTTCGTGGGGACGTCCTTCAGGCAGCACATGATGAAAGTGGCCAAGAAGTTCGGCGAGAGGAGAAGAAAGAGGAGGAAGAGGAGGGAAAATCCTGCAGAGGAAGAGATGGAGATGTCATTTAACTCCCACACTGCATCCCAAGAGACAAACACATTCTCAATATGAGTCAACAACACTAGTGAAAAATCACGTATTTAGTGTAGTAGAAGAGCAGATTGAGCAGCAGTAGAAGTATATGTGGAAATCATTAAGATGTAGAAAAATTCCACTTACGTTTTAACACTTAATTCCCTCCACATCAAAAATAGGAGGTTGTTAGTCATATTTTCCTCCTCTAGTTTGTAAAAATGGCCTTAAGCTAAATTACTTTTGTTTTCTTTCTTTTCTTTTGAAACAATATTTAATTTCAACTGTATTTTTTATAGTTGGCATGACAATGAACACTTTGACTTGAATCAAAAACGCTCTTTGCAGAATAGCTCACAAGCTTAAAGGGATAGTTCAGGTGTTTTGAAGTGGGGTTGTATGAGGTACTTATCCATAGTCAGTATATTACCTACAGTAGATGACGGTCGGCACGCTCCCAGTTTGGAGAAACAGACAAGAGTACTGACACTGGAGCAAAGCAACACAGTGCTGTGGACGGCAGCAAAACGTATTTTAGCCACCTAAAAGAAAGACTCACGAAAAAAAAAGAAAAATCGATATCTGTTTAAGTGTACGCTATATTAAGAATATATATATAAAAATAAATTGAATTGAATCTTGCGTCAGACAGCCCTTTCCTTCTCCTTTCCGACGGGAAACAGAACTGAAAGTGGAACTTATCTATGCTCTCTCCAAAGACAGCAGGCTCAGATGACAAAAACAGTACAGATACATTTCACTTTCAATTCAGTTCGCCGTCGGAAAATATATAAATAATATAGCGTAAACTGAAACCAATAGCGATTTTGAGCCTTTCTTTTAGGTGGCTAAAATATGTTTTTCTGCTGCACTGTATTGCTTTGCTCTGGTGTCGGTACTCCTGTCTGTTTCTCTAAACTGGGGGCGCGTCAACCGTCATCTACTGTAGGTAATACACTGACTATGGATAAGTACCTCATACAACCCAACTTCATAGGACCCGAACTATCCCTTTTTTTTTTTGGTTTCATCCAGATTTATGAGGTTACAGACATTCCTCCAGGATTTCACAAGAAACATTTTACACTTATAGTAACACTTCTAGCTGCCCACACAGTACAAAGCACCAGTAAGATAAATACTTGAACTTGATATTCTTCATTACTAGGGGTGTCACGATTTTGATTCTAAATCAAAAGTTGATCGAAATGTGCTTTTGATTTCGACATTCGAAGTCAAAAGCAGGATCGGCAACTCTCCCAGTATTTGTTTTACTTGTGGGCATCCGAAGAAAAAAACACTTCAAAGACAACAGTAGCTTACCGGTTGTCTGCCCTGGAGCTTAACTTTTCGAAACACCATGACCAAAACCAATGATCTGTTGATCTCTACGAATCAAGACTCCATAGTCTAACAATGGCATAGCCGTCAGTGCTGAAAAAAAAAAAAAAATCAAATAGAATCATGACCTTAATATCAAAAGTAAAATCGAAATTTCGATTTGGAGAATCGTGACACCCCTATTCATTACACACTATACAGCTACAAATGGAATAGAAGAAGAAAAAAACAAGAAGAAGATTCTCTTTGTGAAACTATGAATGAGCTGGAACTTTGCGCTTTTGGAAAACAACTTTGTAACTGCAACTTGTCTAAAATAAAGTTTGTTTTAATTGTAATCATCTTAAGTAAATACTCCTGATTCACCTGATGTTACACATCTGCACAGCCTACAAACCAGATGTTGTACACATGCCTGCACCACTGTCATGAAGTGATTTCTGTAACTTTTTTCCAGCTGAACTTTTTTTCTTTCTAATCGTGTATTTTATTTCTCGGCTCAAGATGACCTTAAGTTCCTGGAAATTAAAATAGATCACATATCAGCTTGTTTGCACGGCTGGTGTTGCTTGCAGAGTCTTGTACCAAATCTACATCCTGTGGGATTGAACTCCCTTTCATGTGGGAAAGCCACAGATTATTTCCTGAATTCCTCAGAACATCTGAGGCACATTTACTGCACACGTACTCCACAGTTTATCTCTGCAGCCAAGTCTGCACAACATAGCTTTTGTTGCAAATCTTATTTCTTAATGACAGATGTTATTCTTTAAGACGGATTAAATCAGGCTAGATGACTTGGAGAGGCATAGAGAGGGAGGGTTTCACACATTCAAACATTTAGTCAGACACTTAGCACATTCTGTACCGTTTTAGATAAACAGAGTCAACGTTATCTTGCTTGCCCTTTCAAACTGATTACAACATCCCCCAGTTCTGTTTTATCTGACATCTGGCATATCCAGTCATACCTACTCAGCTTGTAGGGGACCATAGTCACCAGGGGATATTAGTAAATAAATCTGTCTGTGGTCTGCATAACTATGGTAAAATATTTTTTTTGTTTTCCATAATCTGAGATAGTGGCAGCATGTAGATGTTGAACAGAAGAGGCCCCAGAATAGAGCCTTGGGGAACTCCACATCATTTTTGTAAGCTCAGATGTGTAATTATAGATCGTCATCGCATTGGTGAAAACATTTCTTCATTTGCTTGTGTTGTGTCTATTTGCATGTGTTTTCTTTAGGCTTTCAAAGTTAATGCAATAATAACGTGTTAACGCAAATTCGTTTTAACATCACTTATTTAACACAATTAACACAACTTGCAATTTTTGGGTTGTAGCAGGCTCAGTTTTAAAGTGAAGATACTGGCATCATATGAAACTAGAAATCATAAGGAATCCATTGGTACCAACCATGTCATACTAGCTTGTCAGGAAGGAGGCTAAATAATGCTCCAAACTTACACTAAATTTTGGCGAGGAAAAACTGGCAAGGCCATTTTCAAAGGGGTCCCTTGACCTCTGACCTCAAGATTTGTGTCAGCACACTGACACACTGACAGCTGTTGTTGCCTGTTGGGCTTGAGTTTGCCATGTTATGATTTGAGCATATTGTTTATGCTAAATGCAGTATCTGTGAGGGTTTCTGGATAATATTTGTCATTGTTTTGTGTTGTTAATTGATTTCCAATAATAAATATATACATACATTTGCATAAAGCAGAATATTTGCCCACTCCCATGTTGATAAGAGTAATGAATACTTGACAAATCTCCCTTTAAGGTACATTTTGAACAGATAAAAAATGTGTGATTAATCGTGATTGAATATGGACAAGCATGTGATTAAATATTTTAACTGTTGACATCCCTAATTTTCTTAATTTACAGTGTGTTGTGCTCTCAGGGGCAACCAGTTTAGCACAGTGCCAGAAAGTCCATCCCAGTTCTCCAGTCTGTCGAGTAATATTGTGTCGAATGCAGCACTGAAATCTAATAATAATACTGAAACTATTCCACTATGTGTTTAAGAGGATGTCATTCAAGACCTTAACAAGAGCAGTCTCTGTGCTGTGCTGTGCTGTGGTCAAAATCCTGACTGGAAACCATCAAAACAATTGTTTAGAACCAATAGAGTGTTAAACTGTTGAAAAACAGCCTTTTCAATGGTTTCATTTAAAAATGGGAGGTTCGATATGTGCCTGTTATTGTTAATTATTCATTATATATTGTTCATCATTCGTTGTCTACATGATCTTTTTAAGAGTGGCTTAATAACTTTAGTTTTCAGGGTCTGTGGGAAATAGCCTCAAAGTAAAGAAGTGTTGACCATTTGCCTGTAGGTAAAATATCATGGCAGCAGCAGGAGGATTTTAGGTGTTACAAAAGGTTTTATAGTTGATAGGCTCAAATCCCGTCATGCTAATTTGTTTTAAGTTGATGCAAGGACAATACAAACCCTATACCTGATGTTGAGGAACTGATAGCTTGTCTGATTTTGTAATAAAGACTGAGGCAAACTCATTTCATGACTTAGTGGATAAAAGTTCAGGGGTTACTGACACAGGAGGGTTTGTAAGCAAATAAAAACAGTCTCCAATTGTAAATTAGGCATAAACACAGCAATACATAGTTTAAATAGTCTGCATTTCTGTTATTGTTCCAGTTAGACATATGTATGCTGTGGTTTGTCATGTCATCAATCTCTCAGACAAAATGTAAACACATGGAGTTTTCACTGAATGTTAGAATTTCATACATTCTTCACAGATAAGACTAAAAAAACACATTTTAATCGTAATGTTTTTTCTTACTTGTCTTCCTGTATCCCAGCTGGTACAAATCAAGTGATGCTGCAGGTCACGCTCTGGCGCGTGTGCTCCCTCATGTGGAAACCATTTGACTGAGGTTTGCCGTCTGTTAAATGAGCAAAACATTTCATTCAGCCAAAAAAAAGAAGAAAAAAAAAGTGATTCAACCTGGGGCTCAAACTGTTAGACAGTATGATCAACAAAGCCTTTTGTATGGTTTAAGACAACAACCAAACAAACAAGTCTTACATGATTAAAGTTGAGCACATGTTGAAGTGATTTGTGATGGTTTTCCTTCTCTCATTTTATATTTTCAAACCAAACATTATTTGTGAGAAAAGTTTGTAAATCAAGATTATATCCATTTATTGAAAAAACTTTCAAAAATGTGCAAATAAACAACAAAATGTCACAAAAACATGACTTCTTGTAATCAAAGAAAACTATAAATATACAAAAATGCCACTTAGGGCTCTTAACATCTGATATTCCAGATCAGAAATATGGCTAATTCACTTCTTATTACAATTAAGGCAGTCAACCAGCTTCACTTTCAACAAACTAGAACAAAGTATATTTTTCTTAAGTTAAATAAAAAATATGTATTATTCAAATATATAACTAATTATAAAAAACATTTAAAAAAACAAAAATTTAGAGGCCTAAAATGGCAGTGTGACATTAATTTAGAAAAAATAAATCTTTCTGGCATTTTTACATGAGAACAAGGTCACAAAAGGTAACCTAAACATCCACTCATTAAATACAATATGCCCTTTTATCAAATATAACTATGGAATTGGGTAAGTTTTTACACAATATGCTTTTTAAAGAAAGCTACTTATATACCCTGAACTAGATCATCAACCCTGTATCAAATGTTAGAAAAAAAGCCAATACTGAATTGTTACTGTGAATATCAACTGAAGGAAAACACTCTCACAATCCCAACTGGACATAAACAGAAAGTGAAACAGTCGTTAACTCTCAGGATTTCCACTGGATGTGGAAAAATACAAAAATACGCACATACAAAAGTGCAGTAGGAGGCTGAAGGATTTGTCCTGGCTTACTTCCACTGGGCAACTAATTTCTCTGAGATATTTACCCAGAAAACCATTAAATTGGACAAATAATGACTTGTGGCTTCATAAATATCTCATGGTAAATTAACGATGTTGGCTGAGGTTAAACAGCATGTGTCGTAAACTGTCTGGCAGCCAGCGGTGAAGTCTAAAAGTGTGTAAAGGCTTTTTTTTTTAAGATGTCAATGGTATGTTTGAGTATCAGCTGTGCAATTATAACAAAAATGGGAAAAGGCATCTTTGAAGCGTCTTCAGAGAGAGAGGCAAAAGGTGCCTCCTGAGATTGTATAAGTGTACAGCAGAGGCGCTGAGAGTCATCAGTAATTGAGGATCTGCACATCAAACAGGTCACAAACTCCCTCGTTGTCGTCCAGGTTGAAGCTGTAGTCTATTCCTGTGTGAGGACAGAGGAGCATCAATAACACAACATACTGTAAAACTCGAACAAGACAAAAGACAGATAGACTACTTATGGATTTTTATATAAAGTTATGCTAGCAGCATAGCTCTATGAATGGCAACACCGGGCGGTAAATCATTTTGGTCCAGACTAAAATATCTCAAACTGTATAATGGATTGTCATTAAATTTGATTCAGATATCTACGGTGCTGAGAGGAGCTCCCACTGACTTTTCCACTAGCGCCACCATCAAAACTTGTAATGATATTCTCATCAGCCTCAACTGCACTTGTTAAGTGCTAATTTAGCATGCTAACACACTAAACTAAGATGTCGAACATGGTAAACATTACACCTGCTAAACATCAGCTCGTTAACATTGTCATTTTGAGCATGTTGGCATGCAGATGTTATCATTTAGCTCAAAGCACCGCTTTGCAATCTCACAGAGCTGCTAGCATGGCTGTAGACTCTTAGTTTTGCTGATTAACTTTTTAAACATACTGTAATAGAGTGCTGCAGGAATGAGTCCTTAAACCTGGAAATGAGTTAGCATTTTAGCACTTCCGGTTCCCTCGTCTGGAAGTCAATGGGTTTTTGAATGTTTTTTTGGTTAGATGCCTTCCAACTCGTGAATTTGGAAGCTTTTATGTCTTAAAAAAGGCGGTTGCTAAAAAGTGGCTAAATGAGACTACTAAACGTCATCACGCCGACTCGTCCACCTTTACAGCCTCGTTGTGTTTACTCGCGCTCATGCGACCGTGGTGTAGTTCGTTTATAGCTTGACGTTCGCTTTTTTCTTCTGGCGATTGCATTCACAATTAAAAAAAAAATCATACAAATGGTGTTCATTTGTGGACTTTATCTTGCTGAACAAAACGTATCATGTATCATATGATATATATCATATCAAGTATCATAAACGTGTGTTTGCCGCAGAGCTTATTTTCTGCAATAATCTAAAACCCAATGGAAAAATCCCATTGGCTTTTTGTCGAGGGAACCAGTGCGATGCTAACTTCCTGGTTGGCCTACAAAAATACGTCATCCCTGCAGCACTCTATTGCAAATATTTGTTGACACAATTTTTCATATATAAAGTTAGTCAAGTCAAGTTTTGAGATGCTTACCGTCAGTGGACATTAGCTCATCAATTAGGTCGACAGCTGCTACAAGAGAATTAAAAACAACATGTTTCCATTTCACGGTATAGTGTACATTCACTGCTATAGACTATGTACCATTAATACATAACCACCAAAGCTGGATAAAAGTAGTATATTAAAAACAGCAGTATATTATTCAGGCATTTTCTCTCATCAGTCCACGTCCAAAGCTTGGGCTCAAAAGTCACTCATAAAAGCAAGCTTAGATCTTAGATAAGGCCTTTACAGAACCATAACTGAAACGAATGTGAAGCAAACACTAAATTGCTCCCGAGCTTCACTGCTGGATGCAATTACAGAGTAAACAGTGTAGCTGTGTTCACATTCCTGTGCCTTACCCTCTCTGTCGTCCTTCATGTGGTCTCCAGCAGCGTTGAGTTTCAGCAGGCTGTTCACGTCCAGAACAGACTGGAACTCTGAGCCCGCCAGGTCCATCTCCTGCTGCTGCTCCAACACTGCTGCCGACTGACTGTGACACTCTGCAGGGAGCATCGGAGGAGCAACAACAGTACTTAGCTACTAATGCATGATATGTGCAGGTCTGCTGCATTGCATAGTACCAGTGGGCAACTCCGGGTCTGAAAAGCAAAGCCAATGCTGAAGTGCCTTAAACTTGCATTCTTTCTAATATCCAGCAGGGGGCGACACCTCTGGTTGCAAAAAGAAGTCTGATTGTATAGAAGTCTATGGGAAAATGACCTTACTTCTCACTTGATTTATTACCTCAGTAAACATTGTAAACATGAGTTTATGGTCTCAATCGCTAGTTTCAAGTCTTCTTCAATACAGCATGATGTTCATTTAGTAAATTATGTCCCATTTAGAGTCAAATAGACCATAAAGCAGGGTATGCTTTAGGGCGTAGCTACCTTGTGATTGACAGATCGCTACCACGGCGTTGTCCGGTGTGGGAGTTGTCCGTGTTTTCGTCTTACAACTTTAACCCTTTCACAGTGTGTTTTCGGTTCATTAAAGTCAATTGTAACATTTTGGTCGCCTAAAAATATTATTCAGCGTTTGGTTGTACTTAGCTCCACCCTTTCGCGTCACTTCTGGTTGCAAATAACCAAGATGGCGACGGCCAAAAACCAAGATGGTGACGGCCAAAATGCTGAACTAGAGGCTTCAAAACGGCAGTCCACAAACCAATGGGTGATGTCACGGTGACTACGTCCACTTCTTATATACAGTCTATGCATAGTAGCCATAAAAGATATGATCAGTATGAGCAGTTACATTTTTCCCATTACATCATTATATTAATATAACTAGAATCACCACCTCACGGTTGTATGCCTCCACAATTGTCATAATCAGCACATTCACTCTTGAGTTATGACAAAAAAACATGATGTGTGAGGTCCCAGTGACCTTTGACCACCAAATTGTAATTATATCATCCTTGAGTCCAGGCGGACGTTTGTGGCAAATTTGAAGAAATTCCCTCTAGGCATTCCTGAGATATTGCGTTCATGAGAATGGGACATACGTATGGACGGACGGACAACCTGAAAACATGAAGCCTCCAACCACGGCTGTCGCTGGCATGAAGGCATAAAAACCTCAACTGAGGATCCTCGCCCTAAAGACAGACAAAAAACAACCTTTGCCCTTCTAGTTTTGCAGAATATAACGAATCCAATTTCTCCATATTCAGTATGAACAACATCAAATCTTACTACATCAATAAACATATACAACGAAAATTAAAAAAAAAGCAAATGTCTTCAAAAATAAATATGGTATATATTATTATTATTATTTTACACCTTCACGTCCATATCGCTATAGATAGTTGATAAATAACCAAGAGTTAGATGAGAAGATTGATACCACTCTCATGTCTGTCCAGTAAATATGAAGCTGGCAGCTGGTTAGCTTAATCTGTCTAAAATAGTCCCACACATAACCCCCTGTAATTCAACATTTTTATTTTTACCTGGCCCTGTCTAAAGGTAAAACATGCACCTACCAGCATCTCTAAACCGGGGCTATCTGCTGGACAAGCCATCATGTCAACACAATGTTTGCTTTGTCAACATCTTCAATATTGTGCTGTACAACATTAAAAAATGTTTAGTGTTTATTTTGTTGTTGTTGTTGCAATTTCTCATTTTTTTTCTGGAAGAAAGGTCTGACTGAGTTTCACTGTGATGATGAGTCTGTGAGCATGTTAGCCAGTTTTATTTGTGCTTACACATCCTGACTCACCCTTTTCTTAGAAACCTAGATCCAGATAAGGAAGTGGTTTGTCTTTCACACGGACTGGAAGTTTATTCTATGTTTAGCCTGTTACCATGACATGACGTGGGGACAGATCTGTCTTTCTGTCTTGCTCGCGGCAACCAGGCAATGTGGTGTGTCATGTGTGATATACATACAAGATGTCTCTTCAACACTGTTACTGGCAACTACTGTTTTAGAGCAGCGAAGAAGAACTGATTGCTGGTAGTCTGTCACGTGACGATAGCAAACAACAACAGTGCGGAGCTGGTGGCGAGTGTAACGATAGTCAGAGTGAGGAAAATGTCAGCCATTTGGCCATATATTACACAGTTGAACATCCAACGGCGATATGTACAGTATGTAAGGCTTCTGTTTCGAGGGGTGGCAGTACCCTATAGGGTGTGTTAATATTGCACCATGCAGGACAAATTAGCACACAGGCTGTCTACTGAGGAGAAAGCTAAGAGAATACTGAATTGTTATTTATTCCTAGCTTCATTTATTTATGTTCTTTGAAAGTGACAAACTGAATAATAAAAGAAAGTTCTATTTCATTCATTCTCTGGATGTATTTGTTCATGTTTTACAAAGGGTTTAACCTGAGCCAGGCCATACAACAAATAAATGGCCAGTAGTAAACAGCAGTTAAATAATAATAATAACTATATATATTTTTCTATCATGCTGGTATCAGATCGGTACTCGATATCGGCCGATACCGCAAGTTCAGGTATCGGGAAGGAAAAAATGGTATCGGAACATCTCTAGTTACATTATATTCACAAAGTATTATAATGTAGATACAAGCAGTGACCTTTTTTTAAACTTTTCCTTTCCTTTCTTTTCCTTCCTTCCTTGCATGTCAGGACAAGCTGACATCTGATATTTCTGGGTCAGCTGATAGACAGCAAACCTTTTAAAGCAATAAATCAACCATATTCACATGATTCATTTCATAACGCAATTGTTTTCTTACTGTTTGTCTTGGCAGCTCTTGGAGCGTCTTTGATTGCAACACAGAGATTTGAAAAAGTGTCTCTGCCAATATTTAGTCTACCATCATTGTAGGCAAAACATTTTACTCTCAGTATAATGCAGTGGTAGAATATAGTAGAGTTACACTAAGAAAGGACAGTGGCATCTGACGTTTAGAGCACTGGGTGTTCAAAGTTCAATCTTACAGTTTAAAATGAGTAATCGTTTTGCACACTCAGCATTCATTAGCTGTTGTTTCTCATTGATATAGTCAGATCGAAACTACCTACCCACTCATTTCTATGGGGAACGAGGCCAGACACACACTTGCAGGGCTGTTGTATTAAACTGCTGCATTACTTTTGGCTTGGTGGCAACTGAGTCTGATGTCTAGTAGGCTTGTTTCGGTGGGCAATATCACTGGTGGCATTTGGTACACAAGTCCAGGACATTTCACTGTGGACATCCAACACCATTTATGATAGGACACAAAACAAAAGTGAGAACTGATAAAGCGGGGGAGGAACCAAATCTAACGTCTTCTGACTCATGGGGTGGAGGATGTTTTTTCAAATAGATCATGACTGAGGATTTGAGAAAGAAAAATGAAATTGCCCCAATGTGACAGTACTTTGGGGTTATTGTAACGCTAGCTGCTCTGTATAGGCCACTGTTTATTCAATGCCTACGGGATTCAATTTTCGTGAGGCCTGTTTTATGATATTAGTCAGACATAATGTGTGGACGGAAAAGGTGTACATTGACCAATATTTTACATATTTTTATAAGCTATTGAAGTCGTGGCTGGCTTTATTAATCTAATTATTTTTGTTAATAAGCTTCTACTGTATGTAAAATATAAAAATCTGTCTGTTGAATTTTGTTCACTGTCAAAGACTCCATCAAAAGTCAGTGCTGGTTTTCTAGAAGAACTTAATAAGCAATATAAACCTCAAAGTCAGTTGCTTACCCATCTGCACATCAGGAGGTCTGGACGATGGCATCAGCACTTCATCATGTTCTGGCAGCACCATCTGGTGGTCTGAGCAGAGAGAGTCCTGGCTGCAGTAGGAGGAGGAGGTGGTGGTGGTGGAGGTGGAGCACACCGACGAGGAGAGAGGGAACCTCTGCAGGCTCGCGGGGATGCTGGGTAGAGTTGGCATTGGACAGATGTCGTCAGTGGGCGGCACAGGGAAGACCACAGGTATCGTGGAGTCTGAATCCCTGTTGATGAGCATGACCTGGATGGGAGCCGAGTGGCTGCGGAGGTTCACCTGGTACTTCTTCTGACCACTCTGGCCCTACGGAGCAGCAGTGTGGAGATCAGTTCATCATCATTACAGCAGCTATAATTACATAGTCACAGGACTATGTGCTTGTAGTGAGGAACCCACAGAAAATTATGACACCATGTTGCAGTCTCCCTCTACAGAGCATTTTAGCATCTTTCAGCTCTGTTTGTGGCTTTATGGATGCAACTTTATGGTTTTGGTTCACTCTCACCGCTCTCATCACATAGTTTTTAGCCACAGCAAGCAGCTGTTTCCAGCAAAAAAAAAAAACTCTAGTATAGTGGAGCATTTAGCAGCTAAAGAGTCAGATATTGTCCTCAGGAGTTACAGACCAAAAAGCTAAAAGAGAGCAAATATTGGATTTAAATTCATCAGGTGGGCAGATAAATTACTCCAAATGAATGCTAATATTATATACGCTAGAGGTTTAAATGGGCAACCGTTTGCAAACAAGTTTGTCTTATCAACTGAAAAGGTGATGATATGTCAGTGTTATATTCACAGCCTGTTTCTGCTTCCCCCAAGTGGCCGCAGGTTTAATTTCTTCACAGACATGGAGAGTAGTAATTTAAACCAGGTTTCCACCAAGAAGTTTCTGGTAATTTCAGTCCCGGGACTACTTTTCAAGGAAATCAAAGGTTCCTTCAGGCCCATTGTTGTCTGTGTTTCCATAGTATTCTTAACACCTGCGAAGATTAGGCAAGTTCCTCAAAAGGTTCCTAGTTCTGAGGGAAAGTTCCTGTGGTTGAAAAGGGGCTTTAGAAAAGGATGTTTATGAATCTAAGCTAAAGTACAGCACATCTGGAGAGCCAGCTCCATGTGACACCTACTTAGGATTTTTTAATTAGTTTGGAAATTGTGATGACACTATGTTGATAAATATTACAGGGTTCCTACACATTTTCCATTAACAAATTCCATACTTTTCCAGACTTAAATTTCCAGACTACTCGGTAGATTTTTCAGCCCATATCTGACTTTGTGACTTGGGGAGGATGCTGTGACAAGATTTTACACAAAGCTTGCTTCTAGCTTTCTTTTCCCATTTGGAATTGTTAACCAACAAGGCTTTGTATTTGGGATTGTCAAGCCAGTCTCTAAGAAAACTTGCATTTACCCACTGTGGTCGTTCAGTCCACAGCCCTACGCAGAAAGTTGAACAATGTTCCACTGTCATACATCTTGCACCTGGGACAAATCGTCATGCAGGCTGTGACCAGGCCCGGTACATGCACATCTGTCGTTCTAGGTGAAAAACAATTATGCCTCCCCTCTATTAGCAACAGGGACCGAAATCCATCCAGGGACTTCGAGATGCAGAGGCCTTTTATGCGAGCGGCCGTATGACGCGAGCCGAAAAATGTTGCGTAGTAATTTTTTTAGACTAATACAGTTTTAGTAGAATAAAGAGAATCTGATAGTGCTGAAGACCTTCAAAACACTTCATAGTGGATGACACCTCCTCAGTTTGTGTAAGCACATCACCAGTGCACTGAATCAAAACAAGACCGGCCGGGCAAGCTGAGGTGAGCTGGAACACTAGTCACAGTTCATCACGTTCATGATGGAAGTGACTGAGCCTATCAGATTTCAACAAAAGGATCAGTACAAATTGGGAGAGGCCGCTCGTATCCCCCCTCAATATTGAAAGTATCAGATTGGCCCAGTCTAACAGGCGTCGTTCCGCTCTGTGCTGTCTGCCTGCAGTTACTGCTATTGGTTACTTTTTATTATTATTGTTATTTTGCTCATAATGAAAAAGTTGGCCTACATTACGCCTAAATGGACGCACCAGCCCTGGCCTTGACGTACAGGCGTAAAGGCAGCTCTGCGTAGGAGTGTACGTTCAGTCGCACGCCATAGCCTACTTCTCGCCTTGCTTTGGACGACATCAAGCTCGCTCTGGCTCGGGCTCATTCCCACATTTTGGCTGCACCGGCTGCTCCGAACGCCATAAAAAACACTGTTTGTACGATCAAATTACTTTTAGAAATTCTGAATTTTATATTTTAGAAAACAGAATAGGGGCAATAGTCTGGAAACACAAATGTTTTTCCACACTTATCCAGACCTGGAAAATACTAAAATCAAATTCCATACTTTTTCATACTACGTAGGAACCCTGTATTAAAGCAAATACACTCAAGTGTACAGAATAAGCAGCCAAATGTGCTGAGAACCCTGTCCCTTATTAGCAAGATTGTTTTCCATTTCCAGTTAGACTTCACATGTCACAAGAAACTATTATCACGTTAGCCTGCTTTAACAGGCTACATGTGGTTTACCACAGAAAACAAGGAACATATTATGGATTCTTGTCTTTCTGGTAACTATTAACGTTAACATAGTGCAGAACAAAATCCCATGTATCCCAATCAATAAAGAAAGCTTGTAAGAAGTGACCAACCGTTTCAGGTAGCGGTACCTCCAGCTGGGTCCCAGCAGGAGCCACTACAGCAAGAAGAGTGCCCCCCCTGAAGGCATTGCAGATGTCTTCATGTGTGACAAATTTATAAGTGGAGAGGTGTTAAGGAAACAGGATCTGGATTACTTATGGGAGTAAAAATGGAGACAATAAACAGGAAAAACAAGACTGAGCATTTTGCAAGTCAGGATTAGCCTGGCTGTGATTTCACAAGAGACCGACAATAGCAATTATATTTATAATCCTTCCTTTATAGCATTTTCTTATTAAGAAAACAATGTTCAGAGGGATCAAGTAGGGTTTTTTTCCCTCCGAAATGAATAAATGGGGTCCCAAGAGGACTAGAGTTACAAACTGTAGAAAGAGACAAAAAAAAAAAAAAAAAAAATCAATCATCATCATCGTCATCATAAAACGGTCACTATATCCTTACAGTAGTGCATGTGCCTCTGTGTCCTCCAGTGCTCCTAACAGCAACTGCAAGATTTCACAGACTGGAGGAAAACAACCAGTCAGAGCTGATCTGGTTCAGCTCGATTTTTTAAAGCCTGAAAACAGAGCCATGAGGAGGTGCAGAAGTCTAGTTTTGTCTCAGAACACTTGAATTACAATATGCTGAAAGGTTATTAGGGAATTTTTGCCCAATGATGCCAAAGAAATTCTGCCTACTGAAGCTTTAATAAGTTCATGAATGGTGGTGTATCCACTTTTAAATTGCCTCAATTAGAGAGTTAAGAAAAGAAATACACTAAACCATTGACCTGAATTGGACTAAACATAAACCTTAAATTTGGTACAAGCAAAACCTCTCCATTCAATGCCAGATGGCATAAAAGGATATGTGCTGGTGATGGGATTGTGGTTAAGGTGTTTGATGTTCTCCTCTAGCCATGCCTTCTGGTTGTCCAGCTCTTTCTCTTGGGCCTCCAGCTCTGAGATTTGGGCCTTCAAAACCCTCACCTGCTCCAGCACCTCCTGAGATTGGCTGCCTGAGTTCTCTCCCCTGGACACAATGAGGATCAGAGAAGCAAGCGTGAGGCAAGAGCACAACTCGTATACTAGTAAAGTTTTGCTCCATTTTGGCAGGTTAACAGGCAACTTAATATTAGACTTGGCTGCTAAAACCGTAAAAATGTCTGAATTCAATGCTTAAAGGTGAGGAAGAAAGAAGCTACTTTCCACGTACAGTAGCCAAGGAAGTCCTCTAAAATTTCTCACACTGACAGCATTCAAAAGTTCAAAGATATCGAGGCAATTACTTATCAGTAAGACAGTAAATATTTCACCGATTCTAAAATATGAAAATAGTTTTTTCAAACCTCCACTGGATTATGTTCTTGTTTTTCTTCTCGATCAACCCGACTCCTTCCAGTACGTTGGTGATGTCGTATATCCTCCTCTTCTGCCTCACTGCCAAGCTGTCTGCAGCCTGTTAATTCAGTCAGACATTTCCATAAAGGGTCTTACTGAGCGGCAGCTTAATATGAACCAGCGTTGACAAGATGCATCACAGACACTTTTACCAGGCTTTAACAGGAAACCCGGAATTTCTGTGGGACACATTTCTTGAGAGACTCAAACAAAGCCAACAAATGATGAAGGATTTGGCAAATTAAGCTGCACAAACAGAAAATAAAACCCCTTGGCAGAAGAGGACGGTTACAATGGCAGAGGAGGGGAGGAGGAGGGAAAGGGCCTAAGGAGCCTGCTGTGTAAACATTACCCAGCTTTGGCGCGCAAGAAGGGAGGGAAAACTACTTATCAGTGGGATGACAGGAAGGTAGATTTGTGGAAGACACTTCAGGTAGGTCTGGCAAAGATACACCACATGTCTAAACACTGCGGGTAGATCATGGTGCAACAAAGTCCATCACAACCTTGATGTTTGAGGGGAGGGGATTTAAAAATGTCACCATTCACTGTTAATTTCTAGCTGATAGCAGACACAAGAAACATAAGAAAGAACAAATACTATATTGCAACTATACCGACTATTTTCATTATTGATCATCTTCTCAAATATTGTTTAGTCTATAAACATCAGAAAACTGTCCATTCCGGTTTCTCCCAGTCCGAGGCGACACCTCCAAATGTTTTGTCTGACCAACTATCCAAAACACAGTTATTCAGTTTACTATATTATAAAACTGAAAAATACTGCAACTCTAGAGAAGCTGGAACCAGAGAGTTCGGGTATTTTGTCTCCAAAAAAAAAATGACTCAAAACAATTATCAAAATAGTTGTACTGGGATGATGACTTAAAAAGGAGATGGTGCTAAACTACTGGTTCCCAGTGTGGGTGTCTAGACATCTCAGAGGCTCCTAAGATAAATCTGAAACATTACAACAATAGGAGAGCAAAAAAAGACACTAAACTATATTTCATTTTTTTCGACATTACTCTTAATCTTTGCATTTTTTCCATGTGAATTACTCCATAGTTTTACCTCCTCAGGGCCCTAAAAACAAAAAAACAAAAAGATACATCACTGTTTGGTCACCCTGGTAAATATAATGTATGCAACTGGTAACACTGACTCAGAGTAAAATACTGTTTTGTTTTAAGGTGTTAGGATCCAAAAAGATTGGGAGCCACGATGCTAGACAGCTCCGACTGGTGTCAAACTGTTAGAAAAGATGGTGTAATGCAGGGGAGGAAGAAGTATTCAAATCTTTTACTTGAGTAAAAGTATCAATACTACAATGTAAAATACTCTGTTACAAGTAAAAGTCCTGCATTCAAAAATCTTACTGAAGCAAAAGTACAAAAGTATTAGCATCAAAATCTACTTAAAGTACCAATAGTATAAGTACTCATCATAAAGAATGATCCATTTCAGAAATATATTATTGAATTATAATTATTAATGCATCCGTGTGTTCATCACTTCAATGTTGCAGCTGGTAAAAGTGGAGTTCATTTTAATTACTCTATATTAGGGATGCACCGATACTGATACCGGGCCGATACTGACTCAAATAGCTGTACGGATATCGGTGACATCGGCCGATCTATTCAATTCAGTTCTACCTTTATATACTATATAAATTATATACTGGAATTGTAATTCCTGTTTACGTTTTGACCAATTTGTTGCTTCATTAGAAAGGTTTACACTACTTTTGAAGATTGTTTTTACCAAATTGCTGGTGTACGATTTATTATTTTTGATAATAAATAACAATTCACTAAATGCATATCCATGTATTTATTTGTTTTAGAAAGTTAGAAAAGCAATGTTTAAATCAAGCCTGACGTTGTCTTCACTTCCTTAATTAACCCATTTGTGCCTGCAACTGACATTTTTAATTTCCTTTAGTGAAAGTGTTCTCTGGGCTGGCCTATAAGCACAAATGTGCAGAAATCGGTCAAACTGAAAAGTGAGTTCTTATCATACTATATCTAGTATTTGGGTACATGGGACTACGGTTTTTGCAATAGACTCCATTATATTTTAGGAAAAAACAGTCATCCCATGTGCCTAAATACTAGATGTAGTATGATAAAAAAAAAAGGATGTATCTCAGAAACTACAAGGAGCACAAGTATTTGGTATCTATGAATTCATAACAAGTTGAATATCAAAGATATGCACATATATGCAGTGTGAAAAAAAAACTCATATAGAAAACATTTAATAAAACACAATGTTAGCATTTTTTCTCACTTTTTTCAAAAATCCTAAATTTTGGCTATTAATAAATGTGTGATCTTTCATTTGATCTAAAAATTTCAAAGTTTTACTGTTAGATATTTGCCCAAAGTATGTCTCCAAATTTCAGGATTTTTGAGAACAAATGTTGTGGCATTTCTCCTTATCATACTAAATATAGTCTTTGGGCACAAATGGGTTAATCGGATCGGTACTCGGTGAAACCTGAAAGTCCAGGTATCGCTATCTGTATCGAGACTGAAAAAGTTGGATCAGTGCATCCCTACTCTATATACTGCTGGGTGGCTTAACCTAAAATAATATATTATAACATAATTTGTATCAATAATCTAAATTTGCAAAGTAACTAAATTTTTTTAAATAAATGTAGTGGAGTAAAAAGTATAATATTTCCCTCTGAGATACAGTGGAGTAGAAGTAGAAAGTAGCATAAAATGGATATACTCAAGTAAAGTACCTCAAAATTGTACTTAAGTACAGTACTTGAGTAAATAATATACTTAGTTACATTCCACCACTGGTGTAATCTAGTGGTTCCCCCAAAAAATGCCCTTTAAGGACCTCCACAGACAATTAAAAAGGTTTCTTAGGGGGAGTCGGTATTAACATTCAATTTCACTCTGACTTGATTAGGCCAATTGTCCAAAGATGATCTATAATACATGTAGTCATAATCAACATAGTCTTATGTCCTATAACTTCATTTTAAATGGGACTGCACCACGACTTTAGGTTTGTTTTGTGGGTCTACTTTATAGGGAGGAGGGAGAGGGGGGATAACATAACATTTCTGGGACCCCTAGCCTCACTTTTAATGTAATTTTACTGTGTAAACTAACTTATTTCCATCAACAATCTGACTGCAGACTGGTATCTACACCCCCCCTCTGTAAACACGCTGGTTGCTGCTTGTGAGTTTGGTGTTATTGAACGCAGAAACGAGGAGGTAATGGCGGCTAGCTGGTCCACCTGTTAAGCAAATCAATGCACCTGAGTGGCCCCGTGTGTGACTGACAGCCCTTTGTTCCCAAGCTTACACTAATAAAAAAACACCGACTAATTCCCCCCAAAACAACCACACTGAGCCGCCTGCTCTCTGTTTCACTGACCACTTTCAGATCCAGGACGCCATCCTTCGCCTCTTGAAGCAGACTGACAAACTTCATGGTGAGGAGCCCCAAACTTTTCTCGTGGCGACTCGGTGTGGTGGGGACAGTCTCCGTCACTTCAAACTCCATCTTCTTGCTATAAACCAGAGTTACGTTAAGTCAACCGTCTGTTGTTTAACTAACGTTACAAATGACGAACATTTCTCTCCGACATAACGTCTCGGTTACCTCGACGGGACGACGGCAGTACCTGTAGGGATTTTAAATCAACGGACGTTACGTTAGGTTACGGTTGCCACGGCAACCCTTGTCCCGCTCGCCGCCCCCCCCCCCTGTCAGTGACGCCCCTCCTCAACCAGAATTTGACCCCGCCCCCTCTCTTTTCAACCGGACAGGCAACATGATCAGGAACTCATCAATATGTATGGAAGACAAAAAAGGACATTAAAAAGTAAAGCAAGTAAAATAAAAACTACTCTTGGAAAATTCAAATTATACTTCGTCAAAATTAAGAGATACCAAGTCTGATCATTTTGACTTAATGTCAAAATAGTAAGTTTGATTGACTATATCGTACTGACACTATAAAGTATCTCATTATTTTTGACAGATTATGTCAAAATGTTGATGCAACAGTCTCATCATTTTGATTTAAGTCAAATTTTAACTTAGTATCCCATCGTTTTGACATACATCTGACTTAAAGTACATTTAAAAACACATTTTAGTTAACATTTAGTCAGTACACATAAAATAGTCATAAATTATACTTATTATACTTCGTCAAAATTAAGTGAAACCAAGTCTCATAATTTTGACTTAAAGTCAAAATAGTAAGTTTGATTTACTATCTGATACTTACTCTAAGTATCTCATTATTTTGACAAATTAGATCACAATTTAGATGCAAGTCTCATAAGTTTGATTTAAGGCAAATTTTGAACTTAGTATCCCATCGTTTTGATATAAATAAAATTTAAACTGAGATGACTCTGTCCATTCTGTGCTCACAATTTAGTTTCTTCATAAATGACAACAATAAATACCTCATACAGTCGTCTAAAAACTATTATTTTTTAAAGTTTTGAAATATCTTGAATCTTGAAGTCTTTTTTTTTTCGTGTTTCTCATGTTTCATGTGTGATGCACATTGTATTGCATATTTTTTGATGAAATATGCTATATAAATAAACTTTTATTATTATCATTTCCCAACAAACCCTGTGTTCCCATCTTGAAGTTGTGTTCCCACAAGTTTATGTATAATTTAAAGAAAAGGCAAAACAATGCTCAAGAGAAAATTTATTATATATATCATTATATACTAAAACACAACAATAATTTAAAAATATTTAAAAAATAACTAGTACATCATTCATGTAACAAAATAAAATTATCCTCTAGTGTTGAAATTCACATGTTGCCGTAGCTGCAAAGAAGTCATGTTTTATTTGTTAAAAGTCTTTTAGTACACTTGTGAGACGTTTCATTTTCTCTTCCATGATTCTCTTATCAGTTTCCGTCTCCTCCAGGAGCTGACGCATCTCCTGCTCCACTTCAAATACCTGAAGTAGACATAAACACACATATACAGCTTTTTATCGTTCAATTTTAAGACCTTTTTAGAGACTTTCAAAGTCTTGATGGGTGAAATGCAAAGAATCAAAATGGACATGATTAACTAGTTGAAACCACAGTTTTACTCATGACATTGTCACGTCTGCATCACAGGTTTGTCCTACTTCCCTATATTCATCATTTTCTAAATGCCTTGGTTTATCTATTATTTCTCAAATTCATAAATGACAGCTGGAAGACAATAGTCTGCTGTGTCCAAAACAAAGCTGCCTCGACCAAACTCGTTTTGTCGACTAATCGACATCCAAAATGTAACATTTTCCCATTATTCACAAGTAATTCGTTAGCAATAGAGGCCTGTAACCAATTGTAAACACTTTCAAAACTCCTTCTTTTGAGCATGGGGGAAGCAGGTAAAACACTAGAAAATCACACTACAATATCAAACAGTAAAACTATTAGTATTAGACTACTTTACTGTATCTACCACACACTAATTAATCCTTGTCCACGTTAGAGTTGAGGGCTAGACTTGGATTTTGTCACATATGAACACACTGGCATAAAGCATCTGTTCTTCTTGTATTCCAACTTAGAGGAAAACTATCCTCGTGTGTATATTTTACCTTCTGATTGGCTTGTTCAATCCGTTTTTGCTTCTCATTCGCCAGTCGAAACAGCTCAGCTTGATGGGCAGCCTGGCCAGACTCTAGCTGTCGACGAAATGCATCATCCACACAGCGTAACTTCTCTACTGCAGCTCTGCAAGACAGACGACAACAAGTAATACATAATGTTACATAAGGCACTTGGGAGGATGTTGTCCTCACTGCCTTGGGTACAATAAGCATTTTATAGGGGGGACGACCCCAGGAGAGAAGCACAGACATAAACATGAACTAAGATTTTATTTAACATGATGCCACTCACCGGCTTCTGTCTCACGGGCACTAATACACCCTGATCGCGATTTGACCCCAGACTTCATATGTAATATGTTATTACAATTATGAGTCTTCAGAGTTCTCTAGCTTTTGGGTTTTGGAGAGAGATGGATATTTAACAAATAGTCCTTACTGCCCCAAAAAATGTCAGTGAGAAATACTGTTTAAGCTTTGGATTAAAAGCTTTTTATCATCTTTCTTGACGTAGGAAATGACTTCCGTCTCCTCCAGGATTAGAGCTGTCCTTACCTGTCTCCAGCAGGTGGACAATGATTGGACAAACGTGTGCATATTCTGGTAGATATGGAAATACAGGGTGAAGAACACTAAGTTTCTTCTTCTTTCTTGTGACTGATTTTATGCAGGATAATCTACAAAACTGTGCCTACTACAAAAAACATGCTATTTTAAACATGCACTTAAAGGTTCAGTGTGTAGGATTCAAGGGGATCTTTTGGCAGAAATGGAATATAATATTCATCACAATGTTTTCATTAGCGTATAATCACCTGAAACTAAAAATCAATCAACGTGTTTTCGTTAGCTTAGAATGAGCCCTTCATATCTACATAGGGAGCAGGTCCTCTTTACGGAGTCCACCATGTTTCTACAGTAGCCCAGAACAGACAAACCAAACACTGGCTCAAGAGAGAGCCTTTTTTGTAACTAGGGCTGTCAAAGTTAACGCGTTAACGCAAATTTGTTTTAGCGCCACTAATTTTTCTAACGCATTAATGCAATTGATTTTTCAGAGGTTGTACCAGGCTCAATTTTAAATCTAGAGTGAAGATACTGGTATCATATGAAACTAGAAAACCTAAGGAATCCATCGGTACCAACTTACACTACATACAGTACTACGTAACTTATACTAGCTAGTCATGAAGGAGGTTAAATAACGCTCCAAACATATTCTAAATTTTGATGAGGAAAAACTGTCATGGCCATTTTCAAAGGGGTCACTTGACCTCTGACCTCAGGATATGTGAATGAAAATGGGTTCTATGGGTACTCACGAGTCTCCCCTTTACAGACATGCCCACTTTATGATAATCACATGCAGTTTGGGGCAACTCATAGTCAAGTCAGCACACTGACACACTGACAGCTGTTGTTTCCTGTTGGGCTTGAGTTTGCCATGTTATGATTTGAGCATATTTTTTATGCTAAATGCAGTATGTGAGGATTTCTGGACAATAGTTGTCATTGTTTTGTGTTGTTAATTGATTTCCAATAATAAATATATACGTACATTTGCATAAAGCAGCATATTTGCCCACTCCCATGTTGATAAGAGTATTAAATACTTGACAAATCTCCCTTTAAGGTACATATTGAAAATATAAAAAAATCTGCGATTAATCACGATTAAATATTGTAATCGATTGACAGCCCTAGTTTTAACACGAATGCAGCCACCTCAGCTGCCACCTCAGAATATATATGAAAAGTTGTGGCTGGTCGGAAATTCACAAGAGCGGAACTCCGATGTCCGCTTGCAAGTGAATGCAGCAAGAGATGACCCTGCCAGCTGCCACTCCGTTTTCTACCGGCCCCGGCAGATTTCTGTGAAGCTTCCCGGTCCCGGCCGAACGCACAGACTGCTCATGACTTTTTCCTGCTAAATGCGTGTGTAGGGTTGCCAACGTCCACTAATAGAAATATAGAACGGCTGAAGATGGATAGTGACGGGTTGTTTTGTGTAGTAATAGTAACTCATTTTAGTAAAGCTATGACTTAAAATGAATTCAGTGTCTGATCTTTGGGTGGCACAGGCACACCCGTGGCTGTGCCACTGGAGAGGACACTGGTCCTTAAATTGAAAACAAGCAAATACAGCTACAATACCCATCACATGTGGTTATAAGGGCTGTGAAGACTTTTGAAGAGACATTTTTGCTCTCATGTGATGTTGTATCATACTTGTGTGCTTCTGTTGCTTTATCTCTTTCTTCCAGCAGCAGGCGTTCCTTGGAGTCAAAGTTCTCCTTCATGCGCTTCACCTGGTTCTCCAGCCGAGTGAGCAGGTCTGCCTTCTCCTGCCACTTCTTACTGGAATCACTGGTAGAAAAAATAGATATGGAGAAATAGAAAAAACACACAACATAATGATGTGAAGAAACTGATTTGATCAGGAAGACGTTAGAGGGAGCTGTCTCAGGCAATGAGCTGTAGAGGTCTGTACTTTAAACCACTGGTTGCTAACCTGGGGGTCCCGACCCCCACTAGAGGTCGCCAAAGCTTCACGGGGGGTCGCGAGGCCTTCTTGATTTTAAGGAGTGTAAGACAACTTTAAAAAAAATATATACAGTTGGCCTATATCTCAGCATTTCATTCATTTCTGTGAAGAAAACTCAATTAAATTGTTATTTTTAAAGTTTGACACTGAACTATGTATGTTCCTTAGGAGTATGTTCCTCCTAAGTAAGTAAGTATTATTAAGTATTTACTAAAAACAAAATACATAACACAGACAGAGACTTCTATTAAAAGATCCTAAAAATAACAGAAAAAGATCATCACTGATGCGATATTCAAAGGAAATCATACAAATCGCTCATTTTACACAAACTTCCTGCAGTTGTTGTGTTCACTATTTTGGTTAATTGTACAGTTTATCAGCTGTTCTGTACTTTTTTTGTTATACATTGAATATAATATGAAATATCCATAAAATATGTCCCTTAGTCAGGGGTCGTCAGTTTACTCAATGATAGAGAAGGTTCTCTAAACAGTACGACAACATCAGTTATTCCTATTAAGTAATACTTCCAAATGACTTTTTTTCTGGTATGTCTATGTGTATGTGCATACTCTGTATATCTTGTATGTCTGTGTGTGTTTGTGATGGGACGCTTGCCTGTAAACTCGTTTGATGTCCTCCAGCTCTGCCTCCTTGTCCTCCAGCTGCTGTTTCAGCTCCTCCTTGCGCAGGCTCAGGTGCTCCAGCCGCTCCCTAAGCTCAGCCTGCCGAGCCGTTTCCTCCTCCTGCTGCTGCTGGAACCTCTTCTGGGCCTGGACCGCCTCCTCACGCAGCCTACGGATCTGATCGTCGCGCTCCTGCAGAGCCTGGACAGCAGGAAGGCAGAGGAGAAGGAGAAATGACTTCAGTGTAAGATTAAAAACAGGAAAAGACATAAACACACATAAACTACGCACATACAATGTTCGTGGTAATATGCACAAATATGGACATTGAAGTAGTGGCAGCTTCTGTTGTGATGGACTCTTTTGTTGTTTTGCTTTGAGAACAACTCACTGATTTCAATAATCAAAGTATCCCACTACCTCTTTGAGTTTGCGGATGGTCTCTGTCTGGTCATCAATGATTTTGGTTTTGATTTTTAGGGCGTCGTTGTCTCTCTCGTTCTGTTTCTTCTGAGACTCCAGCTCAGCACCCAGCACCTCTATCCTGGCCTCCAGGCGTCCACGATCCTGAGCCAAGGACACCCCTTGTAAAGAGAAATACAGAAAATTGTAAATTGGATCTTGTCTCTCATGATAGCACTTTAATAACATCTGTTATTCTCTTTTTATTATATTTTATATTATATCATGTTTATTTTTATCTATTTGATTCCTTTTTCATTTTTCTTGTTTAAGTGCATTTTAATGCCTTATACAATCCATTTTTCTGTGTTTGTTTTTCTATGGAAGGTCTGCTGTCTACTGAGTGTGTTTCTCCCAAATAACCACTAGATGACAGGCTTTACTTGATACGGATGAAATAAAACATCAGCTCATACAGCAGGGGTGTCAAGTTCATTTTAGTTCATGAGCCACATACTGTACAGCCCAATTTGATGTCAAGTGGGCCGGTACCAGTAAAACCATTCCACAATGACCTACAAAAGATAACACCTTCACATTTATCCCTTTCTTTTAGTGCAAACAAGGGAAAACTTCCACAATTAATGACTAATCCATTTACAAAACAGACGATGAACAGCCTGAGATGTCTCGCTGATCTTCTCCGTTCTCAGTTGTCTTTGCAAGTTCTTGTATTTTTCGCCATGAGTCTGAGTATGGCGCCGAATATTATATTCCTTGATCACTGAAAGGTGCTGTGAACACACCAAGCACACTGGCTTCCAATTTACCTCTGTGAAGAAATAGGAACTGGCCCATTTATCTTGGCAAACCCAACACTCTGTGACCACTTTTCTCCTTTTTGACAACGACATTTTCCACCGGCAGCTCCTGCACACTTGATGGTGTTGTGTCACGTAGCCTTTACGTAAGCAGATGGTATCTATAATGGCATTTGACTCCCCCGTCAAACAAGTATTAAGCCAAACAGCGAATGTCTCCTTCATACTGACTCTAAAGTGAGTGACTCACTCTGCCCATGGACTCAAGGGAAAACCTGTGCTAGTGTCTGATGATAAACAACTAAAACTGGTTGTCAAAGTGTGGCATGCACTAAAAGAATCATTCAAAGTGGACGAACATGAGCCCCCCCCTGGATGTCTTCCACCTTGCTGAGCGAGCTCCTGGCCCCAGATCCTCCTCTCTGCCCTGAGGCCGTCGATCACCGACTCCTGAGCTGTGAGCTGAGACAACAGTCGCCCCTTGTCTTTCTTGAGCAGCTCGAGCTGCAGGCCGAGACGCCGGTCCTGCTCCACCTCTGCTTCCAAGGAATGCAGACGGCTCTGGCAGAGTGACAGACACATAGAGAGAAAGAGAGTATTAATGATCAACGGCCATCTGTCACGGCTGACAGATGGGAAGGCAGCTGGAGCATTCAGTATTCATGATGCCTCCTAAAGGCTCAGGCTGAACAATTTTGAGAAGGCAATGACTGATGCCCAGAACTGGTCATCTCTACCGTATCTTATATACAGTGTTGGGCAGTAGCGGCGATAGTTTAACTACATTTCTCAGTAGCGTGGTGGTAGCATCGCTGTTTTCAAAATCAATCAATTTCAATCAATTCAATTCTGCTGTGGTCTGAAATAAGACGGCTAAAGATCAATTCAATTCAATTCAAGAAGAAAGAGAGAGAGAGAGAGAAGAGAGAGAGTGTGTGTGAATGTGATTTTTCTAACCTGATCTAACAATTTAACCTTAATAATTTAGTCATATCTCTTCTTTTACTTTATCGTTGTACCTTCAGATCAGTGACAGCGTCTCTCTTGGCCTTGATGAGATCAGTGATTCGGTTCTTCTGTTCTTTGACCATGGCGGTGAGCTCCTGCACCAGGGAGCCCGATTTCTTCTCACTCTGCTGGGACTGGGCGAGGGTCGCCTTGAGCCCCAACAGCTCTGCAGTCATCTGATCACAAACCTCCTTTACCTACAGAAGCAGAGCGAGGATGTGGAAGCCAATGTGAATGAGAGCTGAAATGAGTGACGCACTTTGGTTCGAGCATTACCTGACTCTACAATTTTATCAATCAATGTCACATTCTGACAGAAAAGGTTTCAGAGTTACGGATTTAAAGAAAGCTATTTTTTTTAAAGGTTTCCACGAGAGAGTTTGGTGGCAATCTGTATCTGATTCAGACTTTTCCAAAGGTCGAAGGTTCGAGGCTTAAAGTAGAAAATCGCGCAGGCGGTAGCAATCAAGACTAGATTACATTTTGTGCAGAATGAATGAATGAAATCTGTGACCATAACGAGAAGATTGATTCAAATCCTATCCTTTTGTACAGCTTTCTTCCTGTGGCAATCACAGGCTACTTGTCCAGAATCAGACGACCGTAATTCAATCTCAGCTTTCACCATCAGGCTGAATAAAAAAAATCTATCTAGATTGGGGTCAATTCCAGCTCAATCATTTTACTTTTTACTGGACACAGTAATAATTTATCAGCTGGACTGTACAGAGAATGGAGAGTCAAATTCAGGACAACACTGCAGTGATTACAGGCCATCTGTATGGCGTGCGTCCATCATTTAGCAGACCTCAGAGAAGCGGGCAGCCTCGATGGTTAGCGCCATGCGGAACTCGTCCTCCAGATCAGCGTACTGTTTCCTGCCCCCTGCCAGTTTCTCCTGCAGCTCCACCTCCCTGTGGCCGTGTCTCTGTTCCACTGATGCAACTTCATTCGCCACTGCCTCTCGGAAATCTGCCCCGCCTGGCTGCAACCGCAAATCCAGCTGTTTTCTGTAAAACAACACAAACACGGACGGTACACTGACCTGTTCTAAAGGCTGCTGAGGCCTCAACACTAACAGGAGAGCCTGCAAATGGTAATTTGTGGCTCATAACATGAAATTCCAACTGTATGTTTAAAATAAAAATAAAAAAGATTATAAAATAAACACAGTAAATTGAGGACTCAACAAATTGGAACGTGTTCCAATTAAGAGTTTAAATGATAAATGTGAGTGTTGTCACGGAATTTTGCAACACTTAAAGTGGTATTAGTTACCACATTGAATGTTAAATCCCCCTGATTTTCAAATCTTAAAGGATAGGTTCACTTCTTTCCAAGTCTTTCTTAAAACAATAGTCCTGATGTTTTTACTGAACATTAAAAGATCTCTTCCAAAAGCATTTTCAATAATAAGTGACAGGAGACAAAATCCACAGTCCTCCTTTTGTGAAAAAATGTATTCAAAAGTTTATCTGAGACTAATATGAGTATGAGAAGAATCAGACAGCCTTTTTTTTTCCCTCTTTGTCCTTCCCCGGACAGTGTTTTCTTGTTGACCTGCAGTGGAGGGATAGTAACAAAAAGAAAGAATTTCACACTAAAAAGGCTCTAACTTTGGAAGATAATAACCACTTGATTTGTCTAACTCAGACTGTTGAAGCTTCATATTAACTTCAGTTAAACTTTGGAATACATTTGTATACTTTTATTGAAAGAGCATTAGGAAGAGATCCTCTAAAGATCAGTATGAACAGGAGGAATGATGACAGCAAAAATAGTTTCAATGTTCAAATAGGCACCTGACTGTTGTTTTAAGACAGAAAAATCATGAACATATCCTTTAAGTATTTCTCTATAACGTTTGCTACGCTGAAACACTGAAAAACTCAGCTAATCTGCTTCATCAGAACTGTGTGGCTGTGGTTTGACTGCCACAACGCCACAAGTGTCATCACATTTTGATTCAAATGTCGCTAAATACTGTTTGGTGGACAGAAATACAGTATGTGTATCGCTGTTTTCCAACTGAGCCAACTTCAAACCAGTCAGAAGAGCAAAGACATAAAAACAAATACAGAAACCTTTCATGTGACATAACCAAAACTATTTTACATCCATGCACTTATAGGAAGAAGTTGATTGAGAAAATAGATTTTCAGCCTTTAAAAAGGGGATCAAGTTGAAATGAAGCAACACTTCTTCTAGTGATCGAGAATAAAACTCTCCAGGTGTACCTGTGCTCTTGTTCCCTGGATGCCAGCAGTTCATGCAGCTGCTGCAGTTTGTCTTTGTGCTGACGCACTGAGGCTCTCTGGATGTCCGATTCTCTCCTCAGAGCTGCTGCCTTGTTTTCCAGCTCCTGGTGCCGCTTCATCTGAGGAAGGTCAGCACACGTTTATACCGTGTTTTATACCGTGTTTTATCACATACTGTCAGAGCTGAATGAAACCTCTCTGCTGAACTACTACGCTGGTTTAATCAAAAATGATAGTGATATACGGAGTTAAGATCAACTTTACTGTCTTTCAGAGGCTGTAGCAGCTTCAGTTTTAGACTAGAGTAAAGATGATATGAAACTAGTAAACCCAAGGAATCCATTGGTACCAACCATGTCATGCTAACTTGTTGGGAAGGAGACTAAATAACGGTCCAAAGTTAGGCTAAATTTTCAAAGGGGTCCCTTGAGCTCTGACCTCAAGATATGTGAATGAAAATGGGTTCTATGGGTACCCACGAGTCTCCCCTTTACAGACATGCCCACTTTATGATAATCACATGCAGTTTGGGGAAAAAAACATGCAGTTTTTTGCATGCAGTATGAATGTTATGTGTATATATGTAATGTTATTTTCGCCTATTCTAAAAATGTTGTATTTGAATATTTCTGCATACTGGGGTCCCTAAACAGTCTTGGAATTACATAAATTGGATATCACTGTAAAGCCGAGACTCTTGTGGATCCAATGAGCCCAATTGTATTCATGTGTGATGATGTTAGTCCCCATAATAGCCACTTCATTGTATTGAGACCATTTTTTTTAAACTTGACCTCACTGTATAAAATGACCTGTGGTGACCTCTAGGATAATCACAGCCTCCTGAAACTTTACAACCACAAACTAGAGACCTAGGGCATTCAACATGTTCAGTGGTAGGTAAGAGAAACAGCATGATATTTTTGTATGAATCTAAATAAACTTGCTCTGACTTCCTGACTGAATGTAAACTATTTTTTGGTGATACAAGAGTTCTCGGGTAAAGCAACTACTGTACCTCCTCAGCCTGCTGGCGAGCCCTGAGTGCCTCTCCATGGGAGATGCTTTCCTCCAGTCTGCGCAGTGCAGTCTTGTGTTGTTCCTCACTGCTGCGGGCCTGTTCCAGCTGCTGGGTTAGGGACTGACGCCTCCCCTCCAGCTCCTCAACACGAGTCTGCAGTTCAGAGCGCCCCGATCGCTCCTTCAGCAACATTTCTTTCAGCCTGTATGGGGAGAAAACATGATAAGAGCAGCAGGAGTAACACCCTGAATGTTTACTGTGTATGGAAACTGATATCGGCAACCACTACCAATTCTGTGATGCCCTTGATTGTCCCCTGTGTTTTATCGCCTGCTGTTAAAAATGTGATAGCCTGTGAAATTTAAGAAATCTGACATAGTCAAATCTTATCTTAAGGGAGAGGAATATAGTGAAAATGGGAATTGGTTGGAGATTGGATAATTCAGGAAACACAGCACAACCTACGAAAACTGTACAACCACCTACAGCTGCTCCCTCTTTAAAATTGATGAGTCATTTCACTGTAATCCGTCTCCTGATGAGCGAGGGAGTCAACAGTAGCAGCCGTGTTCAGTGTCATTACAAAGTTACAGTTAAGATTGATTCATGCAATACAGCGGACATATGCTCGTCACCAGGCTCCTAATTACAACCATAATGCAGATTTATCCAAGCAGGGTGTGATGCAAGCAAGAACGGTGCACAAACAGTTACACCTCACTCTATCTGTGCAGAGTCACATTCAAATGGTCTCACATATCGGAATATACAGTGCGTAGGTTAATGATCTTTATACTAAATAGCTTTATTATCGCAGGCATACTTTAAGGTTTTGGAGTAATGGAGCCAAAACGCGTGCTTGAATCCGTGAGAGGCTACGGGACAATGACAGTGAGGATTTTAAATGGTGGGATGGATACTCATTGTTCAACTATGAGACAGGCAGCGGGCCCTGGTCTCAGGAGAGGCAATACAAAAGATGAAGAGGGCTGAAATAGATGAGAATCCATTAGGCAGTTGACAACTCAAATCCACAGAGGACAAGTTCAATTATCCCTCTTCATCATGATATCTGCTTCAGAGCTACGGAACCGATTCATGTGGAAGTTTGTGTGCAAGCGTGTGAATCTGTGCATCCAGCCGGTTTTCCTCTAACCTGTCGGTGGTGTGCAGGGCCATGCTCTGCAGGTCTTTTTCCTCGCTGACTTTTGTCTGCAGGCACTTTAGATCCTCTGTTAGTTTCCTCACAGCCTGCTCAGCCTTCCAACGCCTCTCCCTTTCCTGGTCACGCTCCTCCACAATAGTCTGACACAAAAACACAAACACCAAGACCGAGACGAAAAATCAAACAACACTGATTTTGTTTTTAAAGGGTTTTGTAAAAAGTATCAGTAAGTTCATGTAAAGAATATTGATAAGAATAAAGGAGACATCCACCGATTTTACACATCACAGTCTGTTTACATGTCTTGGAGAGTACTACTGCATATTTAAAATAGGACTGTCAATCGATTAAAATATTTAATAGCAATTAATTATAAGATTGTCCATGATTAATCGCGATTAATCGCAAATTAATTGTACATTGTTTATCTGTTCAAAATGTACCTTAAAGGGAGATTTGTTAAGTATTTGATACTCTTATCAACATGGGAGTGGACAAATATGCTGCTTTATGCAAATGTATGTATATATTTAATTTATTTATCTATATATGTAAATATTGTCCAGAAACCGTCACAGGTACTGCATTTAGCATAAAAAATATATTCAAATCATAACATGGCAAACCCAAGCCCAACAGGCAACAACAGCTGTCAGTGTGCTGACTTGACTATGACTTGCCCCAAACTGCATGTGATTATCATAAAGTGGGCATGTCTGTAAAGGGGAGACTCGTGGGTACCCATAGAACCCATTTTCATTCACATATCTTGAGGTCAGAGGTCAAGGGACCCCTTTGAAAATGGCCATGATAGTTTTTCATCTCCAAACTTTAGCGCATGTTTGGAGCGTTCTTTAACCTCCTTCGCGACAAGCTTGTATGACATGGTTGGTACCAATGGATTCTTTCGGTTTTTTAGTTTCACATGATGCCAGTATCCTCAATCTAGCTTTAAAACTGAGCCAGCTATAACCTAAAACTCACAAGTTGCGTTAATGCGTTAAAGAAATTAGTGGCGTTAAAAACAAATTTGCGTTAATGCATTATCGCGTTAACTCTGACAGCCCTAATTTATATATGTATCTAAATATGTATTCATGTCCTGTTTTATTTTGTTCATATTTGTTGTCTGTGAAGCACATTCAGCTTACATTGTATGGAGTTGGCTATACAAATTAATTTGCCTTGACTTGACTGGGACATAGTTTGGTTATTGACTTGAGTTTTCTCAGAAAGGGCAAAATGTCGAATGAAAAATATTGATGTTGTTATTTTGTTATTATCTTTGATCTGTGGATATCTATTATTCTGTTCCCGTTAGTGAATGTTGTTGTGTAATAGTTTTGTGTAAAATAAAAATAAACACAAACAAAAGTATGCTTTCACAGAGACATGAGTCCAAACACCCTGAGGCTGTCTACTCTCCTCTTGTACGTTAACAGAACCTTTTCCATATTACATTCATTCAATAAAAATAGAAGCTGCAGTTCAGACTGAAGGTGACCTATCCATGTCGTACCCTGTATGTTTCCTCCTCCTCAGTGCATTTGCTTTTCACATCGCCTGTGGACTTAGCAGCTCCCACAGGTCCTCTCCTTATTGGCCCCGCTGAGGCTGTGCCCCCTGAGCCGCCAGCCTTCCTCCTGGGGCCTTCAGCACACTTTGAACTCCTCTGTTTATGAGTCTCCTGATCGCTGCACATAAAGCAAATCACAGGTATTGTACTAGCTGCAAAATTGATTATAAACAGCCCACAAGCCAAAGTCTGGCTGAATAAAGGTCAAAGCATCCAACTTTTATAGGCAGGTAAAGTTTGAACAACTTTGAATTGAATTTGGAGCTAATATTTTAAAATCACCTTGCCTTTGATGAGGACAGTAGGGAGCTTACTTAAGTTAAATGACTGAATCCTGAACACGTGTCATCAGTGGCTGATGAAGCAAGATGAGGGGGTAGACCACAGAAGCGCGGTCGTTAATCATGGGACTGTGATGACAGTCGTAATTTCTAACAGAGAGGAGGAAAGTTTACCTCATCGCTCAGAGAAGAAAATGTATCACCGCCTTCCAGCTGAGAGGTAAAAGGATTTCCTTCATCATCAAGATACTTGCTAATATTAGGTTAAAGCATGCTGACCAAAATGGAAATATTCATTGCTGCATGTTGTGTTTGAGTATTATGAATGCAGACTGTGTCAATTACTCAAGGTGGTCCCAATTATTCGACTATTTGATTTTTCTTTCGTAGGGTAGGTATTTGGTTTTAAATTTTTGGATTCGGATATTTTTTTTTTTTTTAATTAATATTATTTAATCCTCTCGGGATTACAAACATGCATAAAACACATCAAACCTTTTGGAAAATGCTTCTTATTAAAGGTACTGTTTGTAACTTCTTACACTTACACTCTTATAAATCATTGCGGGTCGGTGTCCTATGCGCACTCGCGTGTGGCTACGCTGTTCCAACACAAACTACACGGAAGCACCAAAACTGCAAAGTTATACCTAGTGAAGCCCTTCTTGCAAAACAGTGTCAACTCTTCCTGCTCCAGCCCTCCGACCGCGGCCAGAAGACACAGGGGAGAGTCGATGCTGTGTCTGCTCCGCTGCCTGCTTGCCTTCACTCACATACACCGCGCTCGTTCTCACTCGCTATCTCGCTCCACCTCCTCACGTGCACGCGCGCACACTACACACTGCAGAAGAGTTAGTTTAGCTCTGAGAATATCTAGGGAATGTACAGTGGACGTTTGTGCAGAAATAAATGCTGCAGCTCCTCCAGACCAACAGAGGTTTCCCGTGTCGTTTCCTGCTGCTGAGTGAATAGACTGTTCTCCGCAGCGAGTAACGTTATCGTCTCCGACCAAAACTTCGGTTTCTCCCCTGTTCCTTCTGAACACGGTCGGGAGGCTGAAGCAGGAAACACGGAATCAGCATTGATTCATGGAGAGACCTTCGTCTGGTCAGCTAACATTACTGCCAACCACGTGAAATATAGAGTAATATTGTGGTTTTAGCTGACATGTGTCGCCTCGCTGTTTTGATCAATGCTCGTTCATGTCTATGTAGAGCGAGCACAAGCGCGAGCAACAGGACGCTGACTTTCGTTGACTTAACGGCCACAAGTGTCGCTGTTAACAAGCAATTTCTGATTCTTACATAGAGTCCCTTTAAATAACAAATAAAAACTCAAGCAACAATACTGTAGAATAACACAATCCTTAAAAAGAATGCCTTTAATTAAACCTAAAGTGCTACAGCGTTATGCCGTCCATCATGGAGACGAACCAGGCCAGAGCCCTCGTCGCCGTCGCTGATGTCGGAGCGCAACCCATGCGAGGCTCCGACCGAAAGGACTGAAAGGAAGCCGCCGCAGGCTGCATTATGCACAGGCTTGCAGCTGCCGGAGAGGCAGTGTGCGGAGACAGCAGGCTCAAAACGCCGATGTTTAGGGGGAGAGGGCCCCGCAGCGTGACTTTGAGGTACGTCTGCTCTCAAACACCCAGAGGGATGAGGAGAGGAGATGCTGAGCGCGGACAAAGGCGTGTGCGCGCCGTCCACATGAGGTGTAAAAACAGCACTTGTGGACTCATCATGACACAATTTTGTAAAAAAAAAACATGTGTGGGGGGGAAGCCTGTGAGTGAATGACAGAGGAATTGTTCTGCTCTAATGACATGAGTCCGTGCTGCCAACTAAACGAGAGATTAAATCGCTCCTCCGGGTACGGCGGTCCCCAACGCGCAGCAGGTTGAGTCCCCGAAGCTTCGATTGTTGGCTGTTGATGGCAATCGAAGCTCCGGAGGAAAAAATGGTATTCGGGACAGCCCTATCAATTACACCATCATAAACACTTCTCTGTCAGCAAAGTGTGTCTGAATGTGATTGTCTTTACTCAAAGGTACACTCCCTGATTTTGTTTTAGTGTCCAGTAGAGCTTAAAATGTCTTCTAACAGTTTTTTCAGTGATTAACAGTGTGGCTGGAGTTAGCTACTATAACAAAATCAGGGAGAACACACGTAAACATGACGGCAAAACAAGTTATTTTCTCTACAGAGTAGTGAACCTGACAACAGAAGCAGCTTGCAGATGTGCAGAGACATGCAGGTACAGAATCACCTGTCTGATCTCCGGGCCTTGGTCTGTTTGGAGGTCGTCCTCGATGTTATGCTGTTACGATGTTTGGGGATCCTGCTGCGCCTCCTGTTTTCCTTCCCACTGTCACACTCGCTCTCTGACGTGCGGTCCGTGTCCCTCTTGGCTTTCCGTACCGTCGCCACAGAATGAGTAGAGCTACTGGGATTGTCATCTGCAGGGGCCTGGGGTAAACATCGCAGAAATACTCAGAACATGTGACGGGAAAAAATAAAAACAGTCGACCTGTTTGTATAAAAACAAACTAAAGGATATATTTGATAAGACATAGCAGAAACATGAATTGGAACACTTGTAAATCTAATTTAAGTACAAGGACTTCACACTTTTAACGAGGCGGCCTATAAGCAATCCAACAGCACCATAAATTACATTTATATAACCACTATAAAACAAAATCACATTTTCCCCATTTTTTAGGGGGATGGCATCATTAAATATGACGACAGACATTCAAAGCTTCATTCGAAAACCTCAATAGAAGGACACTATTTTGCGAGATCTATATCCACATTGCTGTGAGACGATATAAACCGAATTAAGACATTAAGACGTCCGAGAATATCTATTGATCGTGTGAGCAAAAGTAATTATTTTATTGGTTGGTTTGTTTTTAATCGGCATCCGAAATTCACAGAAATCGAAACTGCTGCGGAAAAAAACACAGCATTGCAAAATACGAAAGTTTCGAATTCAGTATTCATATTTTATTTTATTTATAACCCGTTTGTGAATAGGGATGCACCGATACCTGATCGTATATCGGGCCGATACTGACTCTGTGACAATGGGTCCGATCTATTCAATTCAGTTCTATGTTTATATACTATATAATTTATATTATACACTTGAATTGTAATTCCTGTTAATTTTGAAGATTTTTTTTTACCAAGTTGCTCGTGTACAATTTATTATTTTAATATTAAATAACAATTCATTAACTTTATATCTATGTTTTTATTTGTTTCAGAAAGTTAGAAAAGCAATGTTTAAGTCAAGCCTGATGTTGTCTTCTCTTCCTTATTTAACCCATTTGTGCCTGCAACTGAAATTTTTAATTTCCTTTGGTGAAAGTGTTCTCTGGACTTGCTTAAGCACAAATGTGAAGACATTTTCAAAAGTTCTTATCACAATATATCTAGTATTTGTCACATGAGACTACTGTTTTTGAAATAGACTCCATCATATTTTAGGAAATAACAGTCATCGTTTTTCCTTATTTTTCAAAAATCCTGATTTTGACTATTAATAAAAGTGTGATTTTTCACGTGATCTAAAAATTTCAGAACAAATGTTGTGGCATTTTTTTTATCATACTAAATATAGTCTTTGGGCACAAATGTGTTAAACACTGGTATCGGATCGGTATCGGCTGATACCCAAAGCCCGGGTATCGCTATCGTTATCAGGACTCAAAAAGTCGGTTCGGTGCATCCCTATTTATAAAAGAGGAACATTAGCTAATGCTGATTTTTATTAGGGATGCATCGATTCGACTTTTTCAGTCACGATACCGATAGCAATACCTGGGCTTTGGGTATCGGCCGATATTGAATACCGATACCAGTGTTTAATCAATAACTGTATGCCTCACTGTGTACGTGTAAGGCAACATCAGGCTTGACTTAAATATTGCTTTCCTAACTTTGTAAAACAAAATATAACAGTAAATACATAGATGTATATTTATTGAATTGTTATTTATTATTAAAATAATAAATCACCAGCAACTTGGTAAAAAATCTTCAAAATTAACAGGAATTACAATTCAGGTGTAAACCTCTTTAATGCAGCAATAAATTGTTAAAAAAAAAAATGGCCCCATTATCAACGATATCTGATCCAGCTATTTGAGTCAGTATCGGCCCGATATCTGATCCAGTATCGGTGCATCCCTAGTTTTTATCTAAATATAAACCATCATTATGTTTATCTCTTCACCTACTCTCACAAACACTTCTTCATCATTGACTTAACGGCTTTCAGCAGTGTTAAATAAGCACCTTCTGGATGAGCTGGGACACCTGGTGCTCCAGTTTCCTGATGCGTTGTTCATTAACTGGGTCTGCTGGATTGGCCACAGTAGAGCGAACCTGTGCAGCTGGATCTGTGACTGCTTCGGAGACGATCCGCTGACGAAACTGGGTCAACAACTCATCGATGCGAGGTGTGGCGAGAGTGACGTCCTCCCTAACCTGCAATGGAAACTTAAATTAGCTTTTTTTTTTTCATTTTGCTGCGTTACACTGGAGCTGGTTATGCTAAAGAGAAAAACAGATGGATTTTGCGATCTGGTGCAGTGAATGTGTAAACAACTTATTGGTGTTAGATCAAACTCCCTAACTTCCACTATTCTGGTATAAATCCACTAATATACCAGCAATCCAGTGACCACTGGGAATCTGCTATTTACAAGAATTACTTGGGCTACAGGGTGAGACAGTGATTCAATGACCAGCACCATCACAGCAGAGTGCTCCTAATAAAGTCCCCCAAACGCTTTCAGTGATACAACCTTTTCTGTTAGTACTTTGGGAAAGTTAGAGGACGGGCTCTGCAGTACAAAAATCACACTTTTTCCTGCATGTTTGTATGAATTTTCCAAATACGAATATACAGATGTGGAATTAAAAGTCAAATTTGGATACAAAATGCCACATCCACCAACAAAGGCAAATTCCGTTAGTTACCTATCTGAGGTCATCTCAATGCAAAATGTTGATATTTGAATATTTTTGCATTAGGAAGCTTCTTAAGTATTAAAAAGCGTTACTGTATTGTTTTAAAGTAAAGCTTCTCTCTCTCATTCCTCTCATGTCCTTTTTTATACATATGAACGTTGAAAATGAATTGTGAGTGTTCTACTGTGACTGTGTGTTGACACTTACAGTATACTGTATGCTGTTGGCCAGGTGTCTTGCAAAATGTATGTCAAGAGACTTCCTGGTTAAATACATGTTGAGTTAAGAAACAATTTAACTTGAATATGGTCATAATAATAAATTATTACACGGCTTTGTTGAATACTCGATTCTGATCGGTCAATTATGAAATTATACGTTCTGTTATAGCAGACCGCTGCCATGGACACAGTTCTGATCTCCGTACACAGCAAGAGGACTATTTTTTCAGCGGAAGCAATAAAATAATTTGTAAATCAATCAAATATTTTTTTAAATCAATAAAATATTTTTTTAAATCAATAAAATAATTTTTTAATCAATACTTTGTGTCAAATTATTGATTTCTTAAGCAAGTCGCTGTGTAATAAGTGGGATAATGTACAGCGAGACGGTCATTATTGCGAAAATGGGGTTAATTTCGCAATAATGACTGGCTCACTGTACACTATCCCCTACATATAATGGTATAAATATGAGGTTACTAATGGAGATATGGCATCTAAAATTACCGCTTCATTGTGACTAGTATCCGAGGACAGCAGGAGGTCCACATAGTCCTCCAGACCGGGGATATCACAGGGACTCCCCAGACCTAGATGTGATGGGTTTCCCAGGCGGTCCAGACCATCAAGAGCAGAGATCTGTGGCAACGACTGCATAACAATCTCCCTGTAACCTGCAACAAGACAGACACACACACATTAGAAAAACCTGACCAGGCTAGTGCTGTGACACCGTCCACCAACACCATTATTCAGTATTGTAACATTAGTGGTATATGGCTTGGCTAAAACATCAGGTGTTATGTTGCACAAAATCAAATAATCTATATCTAAATGAATAACCTCTCCTCTGCATGTGCCATCCTCATATATGCACTATTGATGCGGCTCACTTAATGAGCACTGAACACTATAAGTGTACCTTCGCATATTGACAGCAACGGTTGTAAGAAGGCTTTAAGTGTGCCCTCATGGATTTAAACATGTGCTTTCAACAGCTACTGCTGTGAATTAATCATGAACTGGAAGGTATGGATAATAATAGGTGCACAGCATAACTTAAAGAAAACACTCGAAAGGTTTTTACATTCATATAACTGCAGTCAATCCGATTATGAATTGATACGAACATAAGATGTATAGAGAGATAAATAGGCCACAAACATTACTATGAGTAGCTGTCAATTTGACTACCGCTGATTTTCATTGTGCTTTAATTACAGACAATAGAAGGGGAGAGTTATGAGTCAGTGATTCTGCAAAATCTATAAATTATCGTCTGGATTAGTGACAGATGCATCAAAAACAACAGAGAGAGACGATATATAGCACATACTGATGATGTCTATTATTACACTTTTTAAATGTGCAACGTGTAAAATCTTTCCTATAAACTCAGTTGTCAGTTTATTCGTTACACCACGCTATATATCCTACCTTCATGATGGTTGTAGTGTTCAAACTGTTTTAGAGAGAGTTGATTCTGGAGGCTGTGGTTTGTGTAGAATTGAGAGTTTTTTCTAATGTTTAGTCTGCCCTCATTGATATAAATGTGGTGGACAGAACAGCAAAATATGAAGTTGACAAAAGGACCATGAAGTTGAATCAGCACGTCATCAACAAAAACTGAGCGTTATTAGTAGGGAGGGGGAACAATTGATTCATGTAAGAATCTTCTAAGATTCTGAGTCGATTCACAACTTCCAAAAATAGATTTTTTTAAAAGGTTTTTTTTTTTTTTCACAAAACCCTAGATATTGCTACTGATGGACAGTAATCCTACACACCAAAGTTGTATTAAGTGATTTGTTGAAAAATCACACAAACTACCAGTTTTACATTGTTATTTTGTGAATAATTTATTTTTGAAATTGGCAAGTTTCTGAGAAATAAAAAGGCAGCTAGATTATGCCTACCAATTTTATTCATGCAACAGGCAGCATTTTTATTTTTCGTATAAACTGAAAGCTAAGAGCTACATAAATAGTATTGAAAATCCATGGTTAAAACTGACTCTTAAAATATGGAAAACTGTTACAACAGAATATAAATTAGAGGAAGATATTGCAATCCTTAAATGGTGCGCATATGACACAGGCTTTACTCCTAATAAATTAGATAATAGATTTAAGGTCTGGGCAGCTAAAGGCATAACTGTTCTATGCAACATAATGAAAGAAGGGACACTGTTCAGCCTTACAGAGAAATTCTTATTAGAAAAACCGGACTTTTATCGATACCTTCAGATGCAGCATTATGTTAATAAAAAGGTGAAAAATTTAACACAGCCAAGGTCAGGGTTGATAGAAATATTAAAAAAGCATATAATTCAAATATTGTTAGAATCATTTCATGTATGTATAAATCTTAAAATACATTTATTAATTAAGATTCATAATTAATTTAGATTAATTTTCATTTATATTCATTTAATAGCTAGGCGTACCCAATAAACTGGAGTGTACTGTATATAGTCTGTATGTATAGATAAACACACTGAATTTCATCAAGAATCATTCAAAACAGGTTAGATGAATGTGACACTCTTAACAGTCTCTGCGCCAAAAATTGTAATTTAACCTCTTCTAACTGAACCATGTTGAGATTGTTTTTTTTGCATATCAGCTAACACGTGGGTCATTCCTGTTATGCAGCAACGCAACATTTCTGTCCCCATAAATTATTTCTTCATATTTTCTTTAAAATGTGTCAAATATTTATAACAAATGGTATATATATATATATATATATATATATATATATATATATATATATATATATATATATATGTTTATTAGAAGAAACTATAGTTATTTTTTTATTTTTTTTCCATTTTCATCATTGACTGTGGGTCCCTGAAGGGAGGGAACTCAAAGGAGTAAAGTAGGGTGAGCATAAACTTTCACTCTTGTCTTTTTGATTCTGATACAGTATATCTGTGAAAGGCCAATATTCACAGGTAATATAACAGTCCTTTTCATGTCTTACCTGGTGACCTACACACAGCGTTGTCTCTGCCATCCTGGCTCAAAGTGACCTCTCTTAAACTCTGCAATCCCAGCAGGCACTGCAGGAGGTGATCGATGTTGTCCAGTTGGTTGCTATGGAGACTGAGGTGCTTCAGCTTGTATCCGGTGCCGTGAAGATACAACAAGCCTAATGATGAGGACATTAAGAATCAATAGCATTGACACGTCAATCACTTGTTGGTGTTTTTATTTGAGTGTAGAAGAAGAAAAGTTTGTTCAGTTGGTGTTCAACTCACCAGTGAGGTTGTTTATCTGATTGTAGGACAAGTTTAATCTTGTTAGGTTCACGAGGCCGTTCAGTCCTGATGTAAAGGGAGGGGACATTAACAACTGAGTGATTTCACAGCTCAGAGTCGGTAATGAAGAATTATTACTTGGAGAACACCCACAAAGCTGAAACATTTATCGTCAGAGTAAAACGGTGACAAATGACTCACCTTCAACCTTGGTGATTAAGTTACAGGATAAATTTAAAGTCCTCAGGGAAGTGAGGGAAGTTAGACCCTCAATCTTAGAAATACAATTGGAGGAAAGGTCTAAGTGCCGCAGGTGCCACGCTGAGGTCAGGCCCTCGATCCCGGGGATGTGATTGCAGTGCAGATTGAGTGATGTTACAGTAGGACTCAGGGGGACATCTAGCAAACTAGACAGAGAGAAACAAAGTGAAACAACAGATTCACCATGGATGAAAAAAAACGTTTGTTTCATGCCCAGACCTATTTGCACTGCTCACTTTTTTTTTTTTTTTTTAATTTGCAGCAACAAACGATTATTTTTCAATTAATCGATTAATTCCCAAAAAGTGGGAAAAAATTAGCTCAAGGTGACGTCTTCAAATATGTTGTTTTGTCCAATCAACAGTCCAAAGCCCAAAAGATATTCAGTCTACATAAATATTAAACACAGAAAAGCAGCATATTCTCACATTTAACAAGAAACTAGTAAATATTTGGCATTTTGTTCGATTTATTGTCTGAAATGATTAATCAAAATTGTGGCTGATTAACTTTGTCGATCGAATAATTGTTTCAGCTCGAAAACCTTGTGTTTAAAAGTCCTAAGGCAGTGGTTCCCAACATTTTGGGATTGTGACCCCCTAACATGAAGCAAGACCTATTTGTAATCCCTCATCCAACACGTTCTCATCCCAACCAGGGTTGCAAATATGCACCAGCCACCAACCAAATGCTGGTAAAATATGCAAGTGACTGCTAGATTTGCCTCACTCACCAGACAAAAAAGAAAATATGTTGAGTGGCTGGTAGATTTTGGAATCTGACAGCCACAGTGGCAGGTGGACAAAAAAGTTAATTTCCAACCCTACCCAACTCGTCATACACCGACGCTTTGTCAGACCCCTTGGCGTCACTTTTTGGTCGCAGTAAACACGTGCTTAATGTAGTGAATTAAACAAAAACACTTGCTTAAGTTCACGCAATAAAACCACTTAGTTAGCTTTAGGTTTAGGTCTACTAAGTTTGTACAGTGAAAATGACACTGAAAGTTGTGAGATCTTTTATGGGGTTTCTAGAGGGGGAGAAATCTACAGAAGCCTGTTTGCCTTCAATATTTGCTGATATCATAATTTATGTGTATTATTTTAGTTTTATTGATTTATTTGTATTTACATAGGTCTTTTTTTTTTCTTTTTATCTCTTTTGTACTTAGTAATGTATGTATTGCCCTGTCAAAACATAGTATAATTAGATAGCGCCTTGATGTGAATGTTCTTAAGTGCACCTTACTTGTTTGTTTGTTTGTTTGTCCGATTGTGTTTGTTTGTTGAAATACTGGAGGAGTTATGTTGAAAACTCAATAAATACACTCGTTTAAAAAAACTGAACGCCAGGGACACCAACAGTGACCTCCTGGATGAAAGCCCTGTGTTGTTTGACCCATCCACCTCCCCTCCTGCCCGCCCTGTGTGTCTCTTTCGCTCTTTAAACTACGTCACCACAGCACTTTCCCTGAGCGTTTAACACTGACGTGGATCATGGGTTTACATTGTAGTTCATGGAAAGCCCAGTGTGTTTCACACCGACATGAAAGGGTGCCTTGTGCGTCGGTATCGAACGCCGACGGCCGTGACAACGCGTCAGTATTTGACACCCTAGGAATGAGAATGGGCTGCCTCATCACAGTTTGTGACCTTAATGTGGACATGAACTGTGAGCAGTTCAACCAAAGAGTTTCAAAAGCCCCAAAGAGGTAAAAGTATTAGAGCTGAGACGATTAGCCTATCGACAGAATTAGGGCTGTCCCGAATACCATGTTTTGGGCTTCAAAGCTTCGGTGAGAAATATTCAAAGGTAATCGAAGCTTTGTGGCACGGCGCAGCTGGCTAACATGTTCTATCTTCGGGATAGTGCCCCTGCCACACTACTGCACACACACACACACACACACCTCTACACATAATAAACAGCGATATCCGTCTGAGAATAACTAATAATAATTCATGTTGAATATGAATAATGTGGGATTATTCCTATTTCATGGGCTATTTGGGGATTTATTCTTTATTATTACATTCTAAAATTAAAAACAAAACAAAAAAAACCCGAGAAGCATTCAAATCCTGCTAAGATGGTCGATTATCATGGCAATGGTCGAAGCTTCGAAGCATTCGGGTCAGCCCCACACAGAATAATAATTGGCGACTATTTTGATCACTAATAAGGTTAAGCAAAGGTGCCTAACACTCTGTGGTGCCAGCTTCTCAGTTGTGATTATTTGGTGCTGGTCTTTGTGTCCATATGTTTCTATAGTAAACTTAATATTTGGGGGTTTTGGACAGTTAGTCACTCAAAAAAAGCAAATATTAAGACATCATTTTAGGTTTTCGTGAATTGGGACGAGGAATGGTGGAATGTGACAAAGTACGGTTACTCAATTAAACTTAAGTTTTGAGATGCTAACAGTTAGTATTTTGCTTGCATACTTCATTTTTATACTAGTTTAAACCTTTACCTAGATTTTACATACAAACATGTGATGGTCATATAAAAGGTGATGCATTGCTATTGATTAAAATACCCAACAGTATATAGAACAGATAACGTTCAAATGAGCTTAGTCAGTTAGGTTAAAATGCTGTTTACACATTACTGTAATAATTAGTAATAATAATTCAATAATATAGCTAACATATAATATAGTATGACAGATAGGAGCCATTCTGCTGCATGATGAGTAACTGATAGTTACTTTCAGTACTTTAGGTAAATGTGGCTGATAATACTTCTGCACTTTTACTAACTAATAACTTTAGGAAGGAATGATTTCAACCTTTAATATAACTCAGGACAAGTTTTCAGTGAACTATCGAACAAAGCTAAAAGAAGACAGAGAGAGCTGTGATTGGTTAACGTTACCTTGTTATATTCTGGTCGATAAGACTCAGCTCCTTGTCTCCCATAGCGACGGCGTGCAGCCAGCGTTAACCCTCCGGTATTTACCCCTTTGTGCTGCAGACTGTGTAACCGTGGAGCATCTAGTCTGCAAGCTAATAAAACTGCTGTCATATTAGGCTGAATGTGCAGAAAACTCGCCAACACATCTCGAAAACCATTAGCCAGCTAGCTAAGGTAACCTAGCAGCTTAGCAAAAGTTTACTAGCGATCGAGTTTAGGAGGCAAACTGTTTACAAAGCGAAGTTACAAAAGCTGGGACAGCCAACAAGTGTGGTGTTGTATTCTCTAACATGCCAAAGCTGCATGAGTTGAGTTCGTTAAAACATTTGTTGTTGTTGTTTTTAGCCTTTCTGCTGTCGAGTTGAAATAGCCGCTTCTGGCGTCGCACTTCCTGTTTACATGACGTAGTTAACGGTAACATCCGGGAAATCTGCAAGGCCTGCGGAAATAAATTAATAAATATTGGAAAAAAATAAATAAAAGTTGATAATTAAACAGCACATATAAAATTAAATTTAACATTATTCTACATTTTTGTTCATCTATTCTTTCATTATTTTGTTGGCTGTTTTTACCTTGATTTGACAGAGGCAGCGACAGTGGTGGGAGAGAGAGAATGACTCAAATGAATGAATGAATAAATAAATAAATAAATAAATAAATGTTAAATAAATAAATAGAAAAGAAAAGAACATTGCATAAATAAATGTATAAATAAATACAAGAATAAATGAATAAAATAAATAAATAAATACAGAAAAAAGAAAAGAAATAGAAATGTGAAATGAAATGAAATGAACAGTGAAAAATAGTGAAATAATCAACTTTGACCTCCGAGAGCAAAGAGTTAGAAAAACCATAGCTGACGACTGAAGGTTTTGCCATTTTGGAATTATTCATAGAGGAATATGTTAAATATAAATGGCTCCTTTTTGTGTTTATCTTGTTTATTGTTTTCATACTAAAGGAATACATACAAACACAAGAGTTGTTGATTACACAAAGGACATTGCAGATATCCTGACAAAGGTTTTTGACATATGACATACGGAACCGCACCGGCCTGTGAAACACAGCCTGCTGCGAGTTGTGCATCCTCGCTCAAGTATGGCTAATCACAGATGTATTATAAAGATCCCGACCCCTATTATACTCCTAATTCCTCTAGCAGCTACAGGCCGGTGATTGATTCAGTTCATCACGCACTGAACATTGTCCATATTAGAGGAGCTGCATGACTGATCATTGTACTCACTGGCTGCCAGCCAGCGATGATAGAACCAATTACACCTGCAGCCCAGCCGATGGCCCTCCTTAACCTGTGAAAATGATGATCTGGTGCTAATGAAGTGAGCGAATTTGAAATGCCATCTGCTGCTGCCGCACCACCACTTATCGCTCATAAGTTTTCAAGGGCACTGTATTCAAAGAAATGTGATGAATATTCTCAAAGGCAATTACAGAATAGGACTAATGTATAGGGATGCTATAATTAAACTTGAGTGGAGGATTTGTACATTTACATCATTCTGTGCCTTTATTTTCACCTTGCTACTCCCATTTGCTCTGAAAATGGGTTGAAGGTGGAGAGAAAAGTCACTCAGAAGTAAAAGTTTAGTTTGAGTCAGGCAGTGAATTTGCAATGCAATTTCTGTTGTTATAAAGAGCCTACAGCTAGTTGCACTGTGATGTTATATTAGGCATATAACAATGACAATGCTAACATACTGCAGCTAAGACAGTATAATGTTTACCACGTTTACCATCTTAGTTTAGCGTGTCAGCATTTGCTAGAACAGCCGATTAGACTGTTGTCAGGCTATTAGATACGCGTTATCAGACAGTTGCTATAAGCCCCTAGATGTGGGTCAATAGGGGCCTACTACACCCACTAGTAGGTTTTATCATCTATTCACATGGTTGTTGCCTAAACCTAAAGAAGTCGTTTTATTTGTGTTCAAAACTTAACATTTCATTCAGTTTTACGTGTTAGAACGTGTTGCTTTTAAGTTTCACTTTCACTTTTACAACGTAGTATGTGTAGTAGACCCCTAATGACCCACATCTATGGTGCTTATAGCGGCTGATAACGGCTATTCAATGGCCTGATAACAGTCGAATAGGGTGGCTAGTACTACACACAAAATACAGCTGAGGCTGATGGGAATATCATGTCAAGTTTTTGGTCATAAACCAAAGCATTAGACAAATTAAACTTATTACAATTCATTCTGAGAAACACAAATACTGTATCTATGGTGGTGGAGGACGTTTTCAGATCCTTTACTTAAATAAACAGTGTGTAGCATTTCAGTGGATTTATTAAATGGAATATTATATTCATAACTATGCTTTCATAATCACCCTGAAGCTAAGAATCGTTGTGTTTTCGTTAGCTTAGAATGAGCCCTTAATATCTACATAGGGAGCGGGTCCTCTCCATGGATTCCGCACACTCCAAACACTGGCTCTACTGCGACTTTCTTGACTTGCAAAATTATGTTTTAAATTGACAAACATCAAATGTGTGATTCATGGCGCAATTCAAACGGGATAAAAAATATATTTGTCTCTTGCCGTTGACTACCGTTCATATTTTTTTCTGAAATAAGGTCTCATGGTGGTCCACCTGAAGGGGTGGGACTTCGCCTCTCTATAGTTTTTGTGACATTGCAGTTAAAACCACAAAGGTCAACATGGTTTCGCTGGAGGAAAAGTTGAGGAATCATCTTCTGGGAACTGGGAACGTTTGAACAAAATTTCATGCATCCATCAAATATTTGTTGAGACATTTCAGTCCAGACAGACAGACAGACAGATCCGCAGCCATGTTGCTAAAAATATTTTGAGGCTGGAGGGAAAAGTGAACTTTAAGTTTAGTCAGGTAGAACTTTCCAATGCTGCTCCTCATGTCATACAAGGTTAATGAAAAAAAAAGATTGTTGAAGTTGTTTTTCAGTCAGTGAAAATAAAGTTTCCCCCAGAGAAACACAGTGTGCATCTTTTTTTTTTTTTTACCGCAGATTGTTTGTGAAAATAAAAGCCACAAAACTCAAAGGCTGTTCTTTTCTTTTTTTTTGGGGAGGAACAGGGTTTATTTCAAAAACTGCTATTCATCCATAGCTGTACAACAGATGCAATGAATACAAATGATCCATATTAATAGCCACATTTTTAACATGCTGATAGTAAAAAATAGTCATCTTTTGTTAACCATAAACAGAATGTAAACAAAATGCATCTTATCATGTATAACGAACAACAAACATGATGATGCGTACAACACTTTGTGGAGACACTGTGAATAAATTACACATAATGTGTACATTTCAGCAAAATGTACGAATAAAACAACAAGTGTTCCTCTTACATTCATATTTAGCTCTCTGCCAGCGCCGCGGCTCGTCACAGTTTTCAACGCACAGAAACAGAACAAACATTACAACAAAAGAGGTCGTTTCATGGTTTCGTATTTTTATGCACAATACAGACCATAATATATGAAGAACACAATATATTGTCCTTATTTTCTGAGAAAGGCAATCAGCTTGAAGGGAAATGATTGATTGCTCTTTGCAGTTGATCTTGCAGTAAGTCTGGAGAATATTCATAACCACCATTTAGATGAAGTACACATCAGGAGTGTCGTGTTCTAATGAGGTAAACAAGCAAAAAAAAAACAAAGTTTGAAAACTCTTCCTCTGCTGTCAGTCACTCCCGTCATTGCTTTCCTTTAATTTCAAATACACCTTCTTGATCAAGAAGGTTTTGCTGGCATCTGTTCTCCCAGCTTCTTATTGTAGGCTCTTTTTTCCCCCAACTTGAAAAAACCTGAAAAAAACAAGACAGACTGCATTGAGAATGAATTATTATTGTCTTTCACAGTAAACCTACATTATTAGCTGCTTTATCTGCAAGACTTCCCTCTGAGGTGTTAAACAAAGCAGGCTGCGACTAACATTAAAAAAACGAATGCTTCTGATACCACTTACTGACATATCCACCTGAGGACAAACAGTTCATCATCTTAACGATCCATCATGTTCAGAGCGGCTGAAAAAGATTTCCGTTATCGGGCACTCGAGGACAGCACGGAGGAAACGTCAGCCACGAGGCAAATTAAATCTCAAAGCTATTTGTTCATACTAAAAAAAATCAGGGGATTTAAATGTCGTGTGATGGAAAGTGCGGATGAGACGGAGTCGTATCTGTGCGGCTGCTCAGACAGTCATCAGTGATAACTGCAGAGAAGCTGCCTCTTCCACACGCCGCCAGACAGAGGGAATGACAGGCTATTTAGAAGACGGGATGAGCAGCGTTTCTTAAAAGTGGAAAAATAAGATCTTTTGAGTCGCTGTTGCTCCCGACTACAAGTTGCTGGGCGCTGGAAAGGGGTACTGTGCTCCATACACTGTTAAATGTCTATTCTCAAAATGAAATGCCAGTTTGTTTCCATATAAATAAAGAATTATCCTCTTTTAAGCAGAGATTAAATACTGACCTTACTCAGTTGTCAATGTCCGATATGTGGTTCTCTATCTGCATATAAAAGAGAAAAACGTAGAGACATCAGTGAGATAGACATCCATTCTTATAACTGGTCCTTCTTCAAATGAAACAATTATTATTTTTTTTATTAACTTTAACTTTGTTGCCTTTGACCGACATTACTGTCCTTAGGAGGCTGTTGCAGGCTCAGTCTTAAAGCTAGAGTGACATGCTAGCATGTCGGGAAGGAGGCTAGATAACGCTCAAAAGTTGGGCTAAATTTTGGCGGGGAAAAACTGGCTGGCAATTTTCAAAGGGGTCCCTTGACCTCTGACCTCAAGATATGTGAATGAAAATGGGTTCTATGGGTACCCACGAGTCTCCCCTTTACAGACATGCCCACTTTATGATAATCACATGCAGTTTTTTTGAATGCAGTACAAATGTGTTATTTTCGCATATCCTAAAATAATGTATTTGAATATTTCTGCATACTGGGGTCCCTAAACAGTCTTGGAATTACATCAATTGGGTATCACTGTAAAGCTGAGACTCTTGTGGATCCAATGAACCCAATTGTATTCATGTATGATGAAGTTAGTCACCATAGTAGCGATTTCATTGTATTGAGACCATTTTTTGAAACTTGACCTCACTGTATAAAATGACCTGTGGTGACCTCTAGGATAATCACAGCCTCATGATACGTTACAGTCACAAACTAGAGACCTACAGCATTCAGAGTATGAATGGTTTTCCAAGGTAGACTGATCAGTTTCTAGAACAGAAGTCCAATCGCCGAAAAATCCAGCTCTTGCAGATACCTCCAAATGCCAAACGTTTTTGAGACCAAATCACAGCATGGCTTTTTCTATGGTGTTCCTCAAGGTCTCGAGTGGTAAACAATTGTTATATTTAGCACCAAATCTGTGTAACAAATGGTATCAACCCAACAATTGCTGCAACAACTTATAAGACATAATAGAGCATGTGAATGGTCATCATATACTTCCATCATAATGTTCTAAACCCTTATACACAATTTATTTAAATTAATTATTTTTTATTTGTTCTTTATGATTAGAACAACTTGACACACAGTGCTGAGCTGCATCTCAAATTAATCTTCAGGCTCCCAGCTTTCAGATGATGTACACCAGTTCTATGTGACATATACTGTTGACCTGCTAACTCCCCCTAAAGACCCCCTGTACCCCCTAAAAAAGACAAAAACGGGTCTATGTGGGTCTTTTAGGGTTAAAATATCACATGGATGGCTTTTTCACGAGGTACCAATTGCAAAATATCAGAATAAAAGAATGTAGAACTTGGAACGTCTTCAGTAGCATACATCAGTTTTTCCATGGCCAGGCAGCTTGAGAGGCTATTCAGCCACTGATTAACAGTTGATGCTTCAGATTTTTTTCATTCAAGTGCAATAAAATATTTCTTTTCACTCCTTATTGAGACAGTAAATGTCTACTTGACCCGCTCACCATGTCGCTGGTGCCTTCATCTTCAAAGTCGTCTTCGCCGCCGTCCGTCATCTCCCCCGCCTCCACCTCGGCTGTCCCCTCCGCCTCCTCTACACCGGAGAAGTCCGCTGCGTCACCATGGAGACACTCACACACCTCTTGTTTCCTCTGCATGTCTGTGAAAAGAGAGACTGGCAGTTAACATCAGAGCATAATGGATTTATTGAACTGACATCTTGTTTTTACTAATGGAATATTCTTTCAGACAAGCCGCTCTATATAAAGCTTTAATATTTTCTGTATCACTTTGCCCTGTGTGTGTCTTTCATTTCCACATGTATATATGCAGCAGACGCGTCCTCCCCTCCCATCTGTCGAATCTTACCGCCATCAGAGCGATGTTGCCTCTCAATCCTCTCCAGCCTTCCCAGCAGTGAGTCGATCTTGGTCTTGATCTGTGACAGCTCCTTCTTGATTGTTAGGAGCTGGTCTGTCTTCACTGTGAGCATACATAAATAAAGTTAAAAAGCATAATTAATGTGATGTTTGACAAGGAGACAGACGCGGTTACAACAGCTACTGCAATGCTCAGACACGTCTCAGTAGCCAAGTTTTTTTGCCAGAAATGTGGCTGAGGCACAATTAGAGAAAGGGCGTACGAATGGAAGCCAAAGTTTATGATATATTTCACTTGTGTTGCTTTACGTGGAGAATACAGATTAGTATATGTGAGAGTACGAGCAGTGCAAAGGCAACTGTTGAACAATTATAGGAAATTGTGGTTTCATACAATCTGGATCTTATTTTCGCAGTTTTGGCCATCATTCCCATCAGTAATAATAACACCGTACTCACCAAATTAAAGGAACGTTGGACATTTTTGGCTGGACCGCAGAGGGCCAGCCCTACAGACGCAAAAGTCTGTCACTGAGTGAGTGAGTGAGTGACTGACTGACTGAGTGATAGAGTTACAGGATTGGTCGGCTGGAGTTGCTGGAGCTTCCTCATTGGTCGTTGCTCTTTCAAAATGAAAAGGCGGAGAACAGTTCTGTTTTTATGTTTTACGTGTCAGCGGTTCAATGTAACATTACATAGCGCTGTTGTTGTGCATGTGTTATTGTTTATGCTCGTTTAAGTTACGTTATGTTCGCAAATTTTCGCCTCGCTTTCCTCCATTTCCGCCATGAACTGACTGTATCTAGCAGCCACACGTCACTACTGCGGTATGAACCCAAAATAAACAGACTGTGCTGTCATTTAATTGCAATAAACGGGTCAAAATAATGCCGAAATAACAACATAAATATATCGATTTGTAAAAAGACCGAATTAATTCTTTGTCAAGTCTGTCCGCAACACAACAAGCAAACAACTTTTAAAATGCTTGTTTTCTGAACGGAGTTCGGATCGATCAACGCCAGGCTGTGATAACACCAGCTGCTCCATCACCACTCAACATAACGTCATCTAGGCATAAATACGGCAGCGACGTTGTTGTAAACGGATCAAAGTGTGCCGAAATAACTACATAATGATGCGGATTAGTAAAAAGTCTGAATTCATGCTTTGTCGGGTCTGTTACCATGACGACAGGCAAACAACTTTTAAAATGCTTGTTTTCTGAATGGAGTTCGGATCGATCAGTGGCGGGCGAATTAACACTACATCTAGGAATAAATACAGCAACAACAACGTCAGTGATGACAGCTGGAATATCTCAACGCTGATAAACTTTTGCAACGTTTGTATATATTGTTACACATCACTTATATGATGAATGCTTTTGATACACATGCTTTCATAAAAATCTGAAATACTTTTAACCTTGCATAATGTATGTCATGATAATACCTTTTCACCTTGTATACAATGTATAATATACTGACTAGTAAATGTTACCATTTACATTACTGAATGCCATTTGCTTCATTATAAGTTGGCTTTCAATCAAACATTAAGATATAAGTGAAAAAAACTGTTCACAAAATATTATAGATATGACCACTGACTATTTGTGTAAGAATTTAGCTACAAATTCAAAGACTTGACCATACGGTCCAGCCATATACTCGGTTTTGACCGAGTCTTGTTTTAAATTTGCTTATTCACTTTTTGTCTGAGAGATTTTGTAGATGGTGGTAGGTCGATTTTGTTACCTACAGACAGAGCCAGGCTGTTTCCCCGTTTCCAGTCTTTGTACTAAACTAAGCTAACCGGCTGCAGCTTTATATTTAACAGACACACATAAGAATGAGATGAATCTTCTCATATAACTGTCTGCAAGAAAGCAAATAAGCATATTTCCCAAAATGTCGAACTATTGATTGATTTTTTTGGGCCACCTTGGGCCAGCACAACAAGCTGTACCAGTGGGCAACCTCCAGTTCTGAAAAGTGAAGCCAATGTAGAAGTGCCTTAAACTTGCATTCTTTCTAATAGCCAGCAGGGGGCGACTCCTCTGGTTGCAAAAAGAAGTCTGATTGTATAGAAGTCTATGAGAAAATGACCCTACTTCTCACTTGATTTATTACCTCAGTAAACATTGTAAACATGAGTTTATGGTCTCAATCGCTAGTTTCAAGTCTTCTTCAATACAGCATGAAGTTCATTTAGTAAATTATGGTCCCATTTAGAGTCACATAGACCATAAAGCAGGGGATACTTTAGGGCGTGGCTACCTTGTGATTGACAGGTTGATACCACAGCGTTGTCTGGTCTGGGAGTTGTCCGTGTTTTCATTTTACAAATTTAACGTTTCACAGTGTGTTTTCAGTGCGTTTGGTCGCCTAAAAATGTCTTATTCAGCATTCGGTTGTTCTTAGCTCTACCCTCTCTGGTCACTTCTGGTTGCAAAAAACAAAGATGGCGATGGCCAAAATACCTAACTGAAGGCTCCAAAACGTCAGTCCACAAATCAATGGGTGACGTCACAGTGACTACGTCCACTTCTTATAAACAGTCTAAGAGCTGTACACACATCATTGACCAAGTTGATATGGGAAATGTGTTAACAAACAGTTGCTTATTTACACATCAAGCATTTACAGAGCAACATTGATTTGGAGTCGTGTTTTTGGCCACCTGACAAATGTAAGTCCTATATTCACTCTCTTTTAGCTCTGTTTTTGGTCTCTACCAACTCTTGAGAAAAAAACCTGTCTCTTTAGCTGCTAAATGCTCTACTATGTTCACCAGCTAGTCGCTTACTGAGTCCGTCTGCCGTTTGGTTTCATTGCTGAGAGTGCTAAAAAAGAAGTTAGACAGGAAACACAAGCAGTCAGAAGATCAGACTGGTTTTAAAAAGGTTAGCTAAATTTATCTGGAAGAGGAAACAAAGGTGAACAGTAACATTAGCACCAAAACTCTTTGTTGTAAACGTCCATCATAGTTTAGTTTAATGAAGGATTATTACAAACATTTTAGGTAGCTCACTTGCAGTTTTACCTCCAAATAAAGTGGTTAAAATAATCTGGCAAATGTTGGCTTGTTTACAACCTCTCTAGAGCTGAATCAATTAGTTGATTAATCTGTTAATTCATCAATAGAAAGTGAATGAAATTAAGTCCTATTTCAAGAGAAAATGCAAAAAAATTAACTTGTTCCAGCATCTTAAATGTGAAGATTTGCTGCTTTTCTTTGTCTTCACTGCAAACTACTTTTTTGGGGGGGTTAGTTGGACAAAAAAAAGACATCACCTTGTGCTCAGGTAAACTGTGATGGGTATTTTTCACCGACATTTTACACACCAAATGAATGAATTAATCAAGAAAATAATCAGCAGATTAATCCAAAATAAAATAATCGTTAGCTGCAGCCCTAAACTGATTACTAAACTGTCTGATTGCCCTGCTGCTAAACCCATTTTGCCATGTTTCCAGATCTCATCAACCACTTTGCTGAGTACATTCTTATCACAACTGATAGAAATGATGGACAAAACTAGAAAAATAAGACCCAAGCTGTAATAAACTGGCATTTTTCCTTTAAAACAGAGCAGGAAAAAGTGAGTTAGAGGAACAAAAAGGGACAAAGAGAACATACGTTTAGGGACTGTGATGGAAGAGCCGACATTGAGCGCTCGGGAGGAGGAAGAGGAGGAGGAGGAAGAACAGGCCCTGACTGCAAAGGAGGATTTGGCTCTGCGTGTGGACGGGACGACTAGCCGCGAGCGTTTGATGGGGATCACAGCACGGGTCGGGGGCACGACACGACCGTGGTACTCAAAGAGTCTGAAGACACATGAGAAATATAGTTGGAGCAATCTTAGCAACAATAGAAAGGTATTACAGTGCAGAAAAACACATTTTTTTTTAAAAGCAGGGAGAGGTATTTCTGTATTTATTATGGGCATTGAACAGCAAAGTGTGCCATCAAGCTGGTGTTTTTTGTTTTCAGGAGTCACTCCTGCGGTCTCTAGATGTTGTTATTCAAGCAACACTTACAAATCCCCTAATAGACATGCTGCAAAAGATGTCTGAATGATAGCGGTACATATTGAACAACGCCACGGCCATTCAATCAAATCCTGTTCCCCGTTGCCTACAACACATCAAATTGCCAAAATAGCAATAATGACTCAAAGCTGAAGGATTCAACTCTCATCAGGGATATTGCAAAGCAGAGGAAGTAAACAATCCAATGAAAATGTCAGAAGAAAGATACATTCTCTGCCTTGCCAGCGCAAATGACCAGCCGGGGGACTATCTGACATTCAGTACTCGCCTATGCGGATAAAAGCATCATTAGTAAGTCCAACAGAGAGGAATAAAAACTTCCCCAATATGACATTCATTATGCCTATGATAATGTAGTTACTTTGCCTCAGATGGAAATGGGGCTATTCTGTTCAAAACTCATCTTTACCCAAGTAGCTGTCTCTGAAATGGGAAGAAAGGAGGGTGAACACTGAAGGGCAAAATACCAGGAGGAAAGGGACTTAAAAAAACAACGTGGGGAGTTAAAAAGGACAAATTGCAGTCAGACTGTGCTGTTGTTTACCGCCAGATAATCTTTTTACATACCTGCTGTAGAAATCATCTCTGTAGTAGTCATAGTCAAACTCGTAGCCACTGTGAAGACAAAAGAGACGATTTTTCCGTTACGGTGTTAAGTGCATACATTTTGTGTGTGTATTGTCAGGGAAGAAACAAAATCCTGACACTAACAGGCAAGAGGAAATTAGAGAGGAAATTAAAACATGACAGTCACACACACACACACCTAAAATGAATAATTGGCTCTGTGCTTTCTTAAAGAAATAATTCAACAGTTTAGGAAGGATGCTTTTTCACGTCCGAGAGTTAGAAGACAAGATCGATACCACTTTAATGTCTGTACAGGGAAAGGGGGATAGCGGAGTATTCTGGGGCGGTGCCACTATTTTTGGAGGGTAGCGTACGGAGCTACGGTAGCTGTCATTATCTGTCACCGGCAAAGAGTATAGAAGCAAAGAAGTGAAACTCTGGTGCTTTTTTGGCGGCTAGATGGCGCTGCGGTACCACTGCCGCAATTTTGGACCGAAAACGACAATGAGTGCATAGCTGTGAATGCATAAAGAGACGTCTGTAAATCAGGGGATTCTTTTTTTTCGAGGTAAATCAACCTCCCAGTACGAACACTTAAATATCCCTCATTTAAATCGTTATGTCCTAAAAGTTGTAAAACTAACTAACAGCCAAATCCAGAGTTATTTTCTTCGGCATAATGAACGTGCATCAGACCCACGGGTCATATGACATATCGGTTCTGCCAGCTTCCTGCTAGCTGTATGCGGCTATAATAATGGATATATTGGCTGTAATTCATCACTTTTATGATCTTATAATACACCCATTTTAAAGAAAACGAGGAAGTGTATCCCTGAAAATATCAAGATATAAATATAAAGAAGCCAAAAGCTGATTAGCTTAGCTTAGCATATAGACTGAAAACAGGGGGAAACAGCTAGCTTGGCTCTGTGACTGTAGGAAGTCATTGCTTCATATAACTGCCCACAAGGCTTGAACATATCATTTTTACGCTTCAGTTTTTGTACAAATTAAACAAACAAAACATAATGTAACATGTTAATTAATGAGCTTTAGAGGTGCTGGTGGGTGGATGTTGTTAAAGAGCCAGGCTAGCTGTTTCCTCCTGTTTCCAGTCTTTATGCTAAGCTAAACATGTCCAGGCTCCAGCTTCATATCGTACAGACATGAGAGTAATATCGATCGTCTCATCCAACTCTCAAGAAAATGAATGATCTAATTCCCCCAAATTCCTTTAATAGCCGTAATGAACAGCTATTTTGTATTTGTTTTAGCCTGTTAAGATGTCAGCCATGTCACTTCTTGTGCTATGGTTTTTCTGTGCTTCCAACAAAACACTAAAATGTCGAGAATGAGCGAATGTGCAATAACAACAGGCACTGATAGCACAGTTAGGGAACTAGCTGTTCTCCAAAAGGACCCGAGCAGACAGCAGAATATAAGCACGGCAGGAAAACTAGGTCGGAAAAGCAATATCCGCCTGCTACAGTAAAATAAGACACAACCAGGGTTTCACACAGACCTGTAGAGGGACGAGAGAGGCCTCTTGGTGCCCATTTTAGGCCTGTATGGTTTTGGCTCTCCTGCCATGTTGATATCTGCAAACAAAATGGAGATCAATGTCATGATGTGTAACAGTAGCAGAAGACAATCTGAATATACATTAATATGAAAGGCTGCAGCTACAATGAAATTCTGTGTAAAATAAGGGGGTAGAACGAATGTTTTTAACACCTGTAAACCTGCACTGTTTTGCCTTTTGTGAAAATATTACTGGATATTTACATGTGCTGTGATGGAAGATTACAAACTGTTTAACTGTAACTCATTTAAAATTCTAACATGATAATACTGTCGAAATTCTCTGATTCCAGCTTCTTAAATGTGAATATGTTCTGGTTTCGTTACTCCTCTATGACAATAAACTGAATATCTTTGAGTTGTGGACAAAACAAGATATTTGAGGACGTCATCTTGGGCTTTGGGAAACCCTGATCAACATTTTTCACCATTTTTGGACATTTTATAGAACAAACAACGAATTGATTAATCAAGAAAATAATCAACAGATTAATCAACAATGAAAATAATTGTTAGTTGCAGCCCTAGGTCAGATAAAACAAGTAATTTGAAGACGAAACCTTGGGCACTGGGAACTTGTGATGAGCATTTTTCACTATTTTCTGACATGTTACAGACAAAACAATTAATCGATTAATAAAGAAAATCAGAGCTAGATTAATAGATAATGAAAATAATTGTTAGCTCTAGTCGTACATTTCTGTATTGTATATATTGTTTTTACTCCATACCATGTAATCACAGTCAATAAAATCTGAATCTTATCTTTTCAGACACTAATAACAATCTTGTTTATAGCTCGACCACCACACACCTTTCAACAGACTACATAAATGCGAGAGGAACACGTATTTCTCAATTTTGAAGTGAAAACGTCACTGGAGTTAGATGGGGGGTTTTTTTTAGACAAAAATGACAAATAAATCCACACAGAGCAACTCTCAGTATCCCAACTTTGGGAGACGAGGGACTCCACTAATTAGAGGATCTACTTTTTGAGGAGAAAAACAATGCAGGGTGAGATTAGAGGAAGAGCATCTCTGACAAACGCTCGAGGGCTGATTCCCTCTAAATCACTTCTCAGACACGGACACATGAGACAGACTTCATTCTCACTGTCTACTAAATTTCACCTCTTTGTAACCTCGCACATTTCCCCTCCCCGTCTTAGAGAAATGGAATTCATGTGGGCATTCCTACACTCAAGGCTGAATGTCTGCATTGAAGCCCTGCAGTCAATATTGTAAGAAGGTGCCAGAAGGTCAGAGGCTGTAGCAGGTTCAGTTTTAGAGCTAGAGGTACAGATATCATATGAAACTAGAAAACCACTGGTAACGACCATGTCATGTTAGCTTGTTGGGAGGGAGGCTAAACAATGCTCCAAATTTAGGCAAAATTTTGTCAAGGAGAAACTGCCGTCGCTATTTTCACAGGGGTCCCTTGACCTCTGACCTCAAGATGTGTGAATCAAAATGGGTTCTATGGGTACCCACGAGTCTCCCCTTTACAGACATGCCCACTTTATGATAATAAAATCATGCGGTTTTTGGATGCAGTACAAATGTGTTATTCTCGCCTATACTAAAATGGTGTATTTAAATATTTCTGCATACTGGGATCCCTAAACAGTCTATGAATTACATATATTGGGTATCACTGTAAAGCTGAGACTCTTGTGGAGCCAATGAGCCCAATTGTTTTCATGTGTGATGATGTTAGTCCTCATAGTAGCCATTTCATTGTAATGAGATCATTTTGAAACTTGACCTCACTGTATAAAATGACCTGTGGTGAACTCTAGGATAATCACAGCCTCATGAAACTGTACAACCACAAACTAGAGACCTAGGGCATTCAGAGGATGGATGACTTCCCTAGGTAGATTGACAATAAGGGGGTTTCTGAGCAGTTCCCAGAACAGAAGTGCTCGCCATCCAATCGACAATAATGCAATTCTTGCAGAAATCTCAAAATGTCAAAACTTTTTAAAACCAAATCACAGCATGGCTTTTTCTATGGTGTTCAAGGTCTTGGGGTCTTAATATGGTATTTTGGAGGGATTATTGATCATTTTTATCAATTTTCAAATGGTAAAAAAAAAAACGTTAAATTCAGCACCAAATCTGTGTAACAAATGGCATCAACCCAAAAATTGTGCGCAGCAACTTATCAGACATAATAGAGCATGGGAATGGTCATCATATACTTCTATCATAATGTTCTAAACCCTTATACACTTTCACAGTTTATTTGACACACAGTGCTGAGCTGCATCTCAAATTAATCTTCAGGTTCCCAGCTTTTCTATGTGACATACTATATATTGTTGACCTGCTATCTTCCTCTAAAGACCCATTGTACCCCACTAAAAACTAAAACTGTACATTTTTGTTATTGTTAGTTACTTTTAACTTTTAAGACAAATCTATCCATTCATCAAATTGTCAATTAGATGAAACAGCAAGTTGGACAATTATTCACAAATGGCTAGGAAAAAACAGATGTTATTTACATTTATATAAAATTATTAATTATATCTTCAAGTTAAAGTCAAAATCTAAACATTTTCTGATTGTCGCTTCTCCAATGTGAGGAGTTCTTTGGTGTAATATTAAGGCTCATTTGAGGTTAACAGCGCCTCGCCCGGAAAGTGGACGAGATCAGGCGGCAGCAGCAGGGGGCGGAGACAGAAAGCTGCGGTCAAGTCGGACTGTTTCCAGCAGCCTTCAAAGAATTTACAGGAAAAGTTAAATGCTGTTAGATCCAATCTGAAGGCTACTTGTAGTTTTGATAAGTGCTACAAAAATAACCTTCATTATTATAATTATTATCAACCACAAAATATATGTTTGTGAACAGATGAAACCTTCATTGCACAACATGAGACTAATATCCTACAATCTAGCGTTAAATATTACAATTACACAGAAAGTTCGGACTTTCTACAACACGTGGTGTTTGCTGTCAAAACTAAGAGCCAATCAGCTCTATGATCAGGCGACAGCCAGGCGTTTCCCATAATGCCCTGGGTCGGTCTTGCAGTCGATGGAGAGCAACTGCGGCTCCTGGCTCTAAAAACTGCGGTCAGAGCAAGTCGGCATCAAGTCGGACACAAATCTAACCGGCATGCATTGCGCGGCGATCGCCGGCGATCGATTCTGCGCAGGCCTGGCTCATCTCGAACGGGCCTAATGTTTTTGACTCAGACAAAACTTTATTAATCAACTATTCTCTAGTTAAGTCTACAGATGAACTTCTATTGAAAGTATTTGTTAGTTGGAGCCGTGAAGCTGGCAGAGGTTTGTGCTGTCTAAGCACCTGTCGGACTCTGCGTGATGAGACTAACCAGGTGGATTAAGGTAGAAAGCATTGATTCATTTAGTGATTTAACTTCAGTCCACTGTAGCTTTCAAAGAGACACAGACAAAGATGGGAACCTTTTAAAGGGTTTAAGGGCCTTGAGACAACTTGGACATTGATTGTGCAAACAAGGACTGCAAGTCAATGTTAGGACAGTTTTCATAAAAACATTTTTCACTTAGTAAAAAGACGAGAAACAATGAAATCCCTTTCAAATGCATTAGCAGTCTACTGTGACTCATCGCTACATGGCTCTAGTCATGACTGACAGCTCCTTCTAGCTGCCAAGAGCCCTACTGAGCTGAAGCAGGCTGGTATCACTGCGTTTAGTCTGTCGGCTTGTCGGCGCTGCTTCTGCTCAAACTCGGCTCAATCAGCCTTGAGTACTGCTCAAGGTCATACACCAAACACAAACAAATATCAAACACCCTTTCCCCACGCACGCACACACACACACACACACACACACACACACACAAAGCAGGGCAGATCCCTGTCTGATGGGATGAGTCACCCTTGACAGCTTCAAAAAGTTGCACATAAAAAAACATCAGCTTTGCATCAACTGCCTTGGAGATCATGCAGCAGCAAATTATGACAGGAGCTGAAGTCGAGTCATTTCGCCGAAAGCGTCACTTCCCCACTGGTGGAGATGATAATGAAACCCCTAGCTGCAATGTTAATGCACCGAGCGTATGAATTAAATAACGCTAAGATATCTCAGACTACAGTAAACAAGATCTTTGTTTTCCTCTGTCACACCTTTTCTCTCTGGCTCACACACACACACACACACACACACACACACACACACACACACACACACACACACACACAAACACACACACACACACACACACACACACAAACACACACACACACACACACACACACACACACACACACACACACACACACACACACACACACACACCAGCAGCTGCACCTGGATCCTCCTACACACTGTCTGCAGATTAACCAGGGTGCTATGTTAGGAGACTTTGCCTTCCTCTCTCGTCCTCTTTATTCCCTCCTCGTCCTCCCTGTTGGACTAATGGGTCGGGATGTATCGGTAGCTCTCCGGTGCACGGGGACGGCTGTGTCATTATCATTAGGCTCCAGGAAGACGTGAGGAATGGTTCACATCGTAAAGTGTGCTCTCCTCTCTCTGGTCCCCTGCTGGGGTCATTAAAGAGAGAGCGAAGCACTAAAAAGCACTCTCAAACGAACACCGCCAACCCTCCACACCCCCGACAGACACACACTGAGCCTCTGATTAATTACTGTCATTATATTAATCATATACAAAAAGGGAAATGTGTGCGAGTGTGTGACTGACTTGTTTGAACGTGCATCCATAAAAAGGTTGAGGCTGGGAGAGATGGAGACTGTGTTGCTAAGCAATAGCCAGTTAGGACTTGATTGATACTGTACACTGTGTGCAGCATCCCATCGAGGGGGAATACAAAAGTTGCTTCATGCTGAGGCCATGAGCGAGTTGGCCGCAGCAGAATAACACCGAGACAAATTCAAAGACCACAACAACATACTCAGACACTGAACTGGTCATCCTCTCGACTCGTGAGAGGCTATTCTGGTACAAAGCTGGTAAAATGTTGAATGTACTGCTGTCAGATAATGTAAAGGTGGCAAAAAATGGTGACGATCTTCACTGAGACGAATCCTAAGAGTGGGGATTATGTATGTGAATAAGAAGCAGAATCATAGACTGTATATAAGAAGTGGACGTAGTCACAGTGACGTCACCCATTGGTTTGTGGACTGACGTTTTGAAGCCTCGAGTTTGGTATTTTGGCCGTCGCCATCCTGTGTTTTTTTGGCAACCAGAAGTGACACAAGAGGGTGGAGCTAAGTACAACCGAATGCTGAATAAGACATTTTTAGGGGACCAAAAACGTTACAATTAATTTCCATGATTTGAAAACACACTGTGAAAGGGTTAAAGTTGTCAGACGAAAACACGGGCAACTCCCAAGCCACGCCCTAAAGCATACCCTGCTTTATCGTCTAAGATACTTATGGTATTATATCTAATGGTATGGTGTCATATGAAACTATAAAGCTTAAGGAATCCATTGGTACCAATCATGTCACACTAGCTTGTCGGCAAGGAGGCCAAATAACGCTCCAATCTTGCGCTAAATTTTGGCGAGGAAAAACTGTCATGGTCATTTTCAAAGGGGTCCCATGACCTTTGACCTCAAGATATGGGAATGAAAATGGGTTCTATGGGTACCCACGAGTCTCCCCTTTACAGACTTGCCCACTTTATGATAATCACATGCAGTTTGGGGCAAGTCATAGTCAAGTTAACACACTGACACATTTTTTCAATCAATTGACAGCCCTAATGTAAACATATTCTCATACTGTATCTCCAAAATGCAATTTAGTTTGGAGTTTAAATTGGACCTCATGAGAACAGAAATTATAGACATGATGCTAGTGTTTGTAACTTCAGGGTCACTGGAAGGCTTGGATAGAAATATATAAAAATGCAGTACCTGTGAGGGTTTCTGGACAATATTTGTCGTTGTTTTGTGTTGTTAATTGATTTCCAATAATAAACATATACAAATGTTTGCATAAAGCAGCATATTTGTCCACTCCCGTGTTGATAAGCGTATTAAATACTTGGCAAATCTCCCTTTAAGGTACATTTTGAACAGATAAAAAATGTGCGATTAATTTGTGATTAATTATCGACAACCAAGCGATTAATCGTGATTAAATATTTGTATCTATTGACAGCCCTATTCACACATCCAGAGGTTTTATTCTTGCACAGTCTAGTTTGTAAGTCACACACTCTGAGGTCAAAGGGGTGTTTTCACACCGCCTCCCCTCATCTGTGTACAAGATGAAAGCATCAATCGTGGGCTTTACCAGACCTCATTTTAATTGAGCGTCTCCTACGGCAAAGATGTGGCAGAGTTCAGTAACAGTTTTATCCATCCACACTGGATCCTTCAAGAATACAATCATCACCACCTCAGGGCTCCTCTGACTCAGTTTGGCTTCATTCATATTAATGAGGCTGTGCTAAATTACCTGAGTGTCTATTTTAGTTAGATATAGACGCCTCGGCTCAGCGTGCCCTTGAGCTCTTTGTCTCTGGAGGTGTGGACGAGTCATTATAGCAGGACCGGCGCAGACAAAACTTTGAATTAGTCCACTGGGATGAGCTTAGTTAAAAAGGAAAACGCAGCTAAATAACTCTATAGCTCTTGTGCTGCTTCTACTTAGCCAAGCAAAAGCTGAATTGTAGTGTAATAGCAATTTTCCTCTTGGCTGGGATTATTCACATGGGTAACAATACATTTCAAGAGACTTCACAAAGCAACTCCCAACTCTGGGAACAGGGAGAGTTGGGATGTAAGTGGTTGTCCACAGTGCTCTCTGTCCAATTACGACAGAAGAGCGACGTGGTAATAAAGCCTGAGAGGAGTAATGAGAGAATACATTGCCTCCCTGCACTAATACCTTAACACAAACTTTGGCAGGCAAAGCCTCACTCCTGGCACAGAACAATCTCCATCTCTGCTGTTACACGCGTCCTGAGAGCAGGTGAACAGTATTTGATTAAGAGATCATGCAGGCACCTGTGTGAATACAAATGTGCGACTAAGAGACATCCTGCATGACAGCAGTCGCAGATTCAATCGACGCTGTGTTCTCGCGCCCCGTAAATCTGACATGGAGGACTTGAATAATCTCTGATCTCGGCTCAAGGGCACAGGCAGCTTTGGCTTTTTATTACACCTGAGAGAGTGTTTCCTCAAGCAAGGAGGGGGAGTGACGGCGTGAGGAAGCATACACTGTCTGGGTATACAGTATATACACATATGCATATGTATGTGGACATAATGACCTTCTGTTCACATTATCTTGAAATATTGTTCTTACTGGTCAGAATGCAACAGCAGATTGTATTTCAATTGTGATTAGTTAAAATGCATTTGAAGATAGTCTGGATAGTCTATCAGGGACCCAGGCTCGGATCCAAGTACACTTTCCCCCAAAGTCCAGTTCGTTTGATTAGTGTGAACACTGTGTACCGTACTCGGGCACGGTTCGTTGATCCGTTCCGCTTGAAAAGGTGGTTTTGAGTATGGTTCATGCGTACTCAGGTACCCTTCGCATCAGGTGTGAAAAACAACTGTACCAACACACGGAAGTGTACTGCTTTTTAACGCGCATAGCAGTCGGCAAGTAAAGTTGCAAAGGCATTTCTCAATGCGCCGGTATCCTCCAAAATCTGTGTGCAGCACGCGCCGTTTCTCGTCCTCTGAACTGCACGCCCATGGGTGATAAAGCAGAAAGGCAGGAGAGAGGTTCGTTCTTGACATTGTCTCAAAAATATAATCAATAGTACGCATAATGTGTAGGTGGACTCGTATGGGCTTGGGACCTTGCAATTGGCGACAACATAAACAAATGTCACGAAGATGATGATGACACAAGTGCACTCAGGTACGGAACAATATTGCCAATGTGAAAACTGAGCGGCGAGGGAGTAGAGTGGAGAGGGTGGGCAATAGTACTCGGGCATGATTGGGTAAATAAAGACTATTTTTCAAACAAAAAAACCTGGCTAACCGGGAAGCCACGTCATAACGTTCAGCTCCGTTCACTCCAGCAGAAAGTGTGACAAGTATCTTTCCTGTCTTATTGCACGCTCCACAACACTGTTAATAAAACCACAAATTAAGAGTCATGTTTTCCTCTTTTTTTTGTCATTTGGTGTCACTGATTGTTACCATGGAAACATGGCACTTATTTCTAAGTTAAGGCCCCGTCGCTCGTATACAATGGAAGGGAACGGGAGGCGAATGTTAATTTTGTGCATGTATGCCTTTAGCCTGGTTTTATTGTAGTTAAAGAGAATTGTACAAGAAGAAAAGGATTTTTTTTTCAATAAAACGCTGGAAATGAAATTGAGCTCTTTTTCTTTTTATTCTATTAATAATCAATTAATCAAAGTAATAATCGACAGATTAATCAATTATGAAAATGGCTGTCGTTTGCAGCCCTAGTGAAAATAATTGTTAGTATTTTCTCACTAATAAAGGTAGTCAAATAAAAGCCGGGTCTCAAATAATGGCCGGAGGCGTGGTCACCACGTACAAATAAAGGCTGTGGGAAAAAACAAGGGTGGATAAACTCCAGGTGCCGGTTCTAAAATGTGCATGCCAACTAAGAATAATTAATTGGTTAATGTAATAAATCCAACAACATAATCATTTTATTTTCAGCACTTTGTTGTCATTGTCCTACTTCAGTCACTGTCGGTGTATGCATGTTACAGCCGAACTGTATTTTGTAGTAACGTAGTCAATGCAACAAGATGGCAGTTGCTACATCCGAAGTAACATACGGGAACCCTGCAAATGTTTCACAACAAAAGCCTTCTAATGAATGACGAATGGATTCTGTCCACTGAGCTTTTAATTTGAAACAGATACGGGTTGAGTGTTGAGTGTTGAGTTTGTATTGACAGCATAATGCAGTAACACAAATTTAACAGGGCAAACAGGAGCAGGTCAGAAAAGAAGGAAGCCTCATACTAAAATTAATAAAACTAATAAAATCCTGCTTCAAATAAAGGCCCTGGTAATCTCAATACAACTCAATGGTTCTTACTAGTAGGATTGTAATTAGAGATATCTTAAATAAACTTGAATTTAGACTCAACAAAATGTACTTAGAGATATAAGTTAAAGATTTGACTAATCTGAAATAAACTGCATCTCTATCTCTATCTCTGATCTATCAGTGCTATATACAGCATGTTCAAACCACTTTCCATATACACAGGGGGGAAAGACTATTACGTTGCGAGCTACCTGACATCACTGACGTCTATTAAAATGACTCTGTCAACTATCAGTGAGCTACATGCACCGATCCAGAGTTCATTACGTCCCGACTGATTCCACCAATCAGGACGAGGACCTCGAGGCTTTAACAGTTTTTTGTTATGGCTGGAAGGCGACACGTGGATTAACTGCTGTCCTTCCTTAATGAATTCCTTGTACTTTGCTCTTTCGCCCTCTTAACGAAAATGGTTACTTGGCAGCGCATTAATTTGGCAGCCGGTCCCCGAGCAGCTGAGGGTCTAATAAAATTATTTTCATTAGACCTGCTGAGCTGCGGTCCATTAAGGAGAGCCTGATGTGGGGTTGCTACTTTTTCAGGTTGCTCAATATATAACATCGGGAATACAATCATTAGTGGGTGAGTGTTCTTCAGACCAGCAGTAGAAGGTAAAATGTTTTTGCAACTCATCTCTCAGCACTGGTATGTGTTGATTTTTGCATAAAATCATAATGAGCATATTGCCACAGCCTGAGGTAAAGACAATTTAGTCTTTCATCTCTCCTGAGCTGTTAATGCACTTTGCCTCCTTTTCCCTTTTGTCATTTTCTTTCTTATGATGTAACTACGTGGCTCTTAAGTGCAACGCTTTGAAACATTTTAACCCCCGGAGCCGGTCCATCACTTCCACCTCACCACACACTCATGAATCTGTGCAAGCAGCTGGAAAGCAAACCAGCAGCTGCCACCTGCTTGAGACTACTCGTACATCTGCTCTGAAGCTTGGCCTCCGCATTTAGGAGATGACTGTTGAAACACTGAGCAGCAAACGTGATTAGACATCAGCTCAATTAAACGATTAAGTGATTAAGCGTTTAGTTGAGCAACAGAAAATTAAGACACACATAAGAAGTCAGGTAGGGGATAGAAAAAGAAGGAAAAATATGTTCCTGCTACCCATAATGATGTTTTTCAGATGGTTCTCTAACCTTGACTTTTTTTTTCTTGTCGTTACCGCCAAGTTTCAGGCTCATTAAAAGATTATTCAAATGAAACAAGTGCAAAAAAACAGTTTTTGGTTGAACTGGTTGCAACACTGCTTCACTTTAAGGGATCACAAGCCATTAAAAGGTTGGGAATCACTGATTTAAAGGTGCGGTGTGAAACATCTGGCGGCATCTAGTGGTGAGGTTGCAGATTGCAACCTCTCCCGTGGCGGCCAGCTCTGCAAAGAGGACCCACTCTGTATGTAGATATAAACGGCTCATTCTAAGGTAACGAAAACACAACAATTATTATTTTCAGGTGATTATACACTAAAGAAAACATACTTATTAATATAATATTATATTCCATTTCTGCCAATAGATTCCCCCTAACTGTTACACACTGGAAAGCTGGTCAAACAAAACATGCAGTCACCTAATTGGGCAATTTATTAATTAATTAATTGGAGAAGTAATCGTCAAGACTATTAGGCCTTTTTCCCGGAAGACATTTTGTCATGTCACAAAAGCACAGGTGTAAATATTCAGCCTGGGAGCACAAAAAGCCTTTTGAATGACACAATAATGCTCAAGGCAAAAGCATGCAGTAAGAACGCCGTTCTTGCTTTTGGTGTGATATTTGTACACCATGTAGTCCGTACTGACTGCAATGTAAATGTATCAGCGTAAATATGCTACGCTCATGACGTTTGTGACGTGTTTTCCGTACTTATGTTAAATTGTTTCTTTCTGTATTTTAGTTAGTTTACATACTTATTTTAAGGCCAACCATGACGTTTTTCCTAAACCTAAGTGAGTGGTTTTGTTGCCCCATGCTGGTACTGCACCTTCATACACACGTGTAACATTCATGCATCGGTGAGGCAAAACGTGACACTGACACGCTATCCTCTGGTGGACAGGCGGGTCTATTACACGCTTTGGCGTGATATATTGGGTTGAAATAATACAATGAATGATGGCTGAATTCAATTTAGCTGCTTCAGTTTCAGGGTCCTGATAATGTTCATGCTGCCTCATTGTCACACTGTCACGGTTTACTGGGGCACACATAGAAAGAAGCCATTGTTAATGTTATTAGTAAGTAGCACCTGTGTTATTGCTTATATCAAAATGTCTGCTGTGGAAAAAGCCTACTGATAATGAAAATAATTGTTAGTTGCAGTCCTGACTTTATCTATTTAAATAGGCAAATATTAAAAGGTTAAATGAAAAACACACTGGCTGTATAAATAATGTATTCTGATCATCATCATCTGAATCAGTAAATATGGATGTTAATATATGAGATATAAATTATTCATATACCCGCAGATCTGCTAACAATGCAAAAATATTTCCATCAGCCTCTTATGTACACGTGCACACCACACCTGGAGCTGCCATGTGAAACCAACCACTGAACAGCTCCAGCACTTTGCTCAAAGGCACTTCTGCACTGAACGCACACACTCTGAACACCACAACACCACCACTCTCATGTTTTAGTGTGCAGTCACCGAATAGATCAAAATAAATGTTACGCCCTTTAGGCAGCAATGTCCTGCCTGCCTGTGATCAAGTCACTGAGAACAATTTCACACAATTCCTGTGGATAAAAAGGAGATTTATGTTGTTATTAGCCTTGGCGTGTATATGATTATCCAGTATGATTTGCATCAGTACCCATGCTTTAATTCCCATTCATGATACAAGCTACAATATTTTACAGTGCATTTTAAGATTAAAACTAGGATTACTTCTCTTCCCTAGAAATTTCAAATGTACATGCAAATGCTGCTGAAGCACACTGAGCAACAGAGAGAGGAGAAGCTGGACACAGATTTCAATCGAGAAAACCACCAACACCGCAAATGTATTCTAACAATTAATAATTACGAGAAAGTTTCTCGAGACATTATCACTCTTTGGCAGTGGTTGAAGAAGTACTCTGATCTTTTTAAGTAAAAATACTGTTAAAAGTTAATATTCTGCATTCAAAATCTTACTAAAGTAAAAATACACGAGTATCAGCAGCAAATTTTACTTAAAGTATGAAAAGTAAAAGTACTCTTTATGCAAAATCAATTCAAATTCAATGTGTTACCATTATTATTTGAATTTTATTCCTGCTAATTTTAACCAACTGCAGGTTATATATAGCCTACTGTGTTAGTTTCATCTAAAACAATGCATATACTTTATAAATTGATCATATGTTTGACTAGCTGTCAGATAAATGTAGTGGAGTAAAAAGAACAACATTTCCCTCTAAACTGTAGTGGAGTAGAAGTATAAAGTAGCATAAAATGGAAATACTCGAGTAAAATGCAAGTATCTCAGATTTCTACAGTGCTTTAGTAAATGTAGGCTACTTAGTTATATTCCACCAGTGCTCTTAGGTGTACAAAAAATGAGAAATTTCAAAGTAAAGTAAGTGATGCTGACCACAAGAAACACCTGAATTAATAGAAATACACCGTAGACACGTAGACTGACAGGTTTCCTACATACAGTATGAATATGTCCCAACTAGCAGCAAAATAATAAACTCCTTCTTCTTGGGTTATTTGCGCCTCATACTCACATCTGTGGTTGCGACGCCTGCCTTTGTACATGGTCATGCCACAGCGGGATAACACGGCTGATGTCTCTGTCTGTGGTCGAGCCGACTTTTGCTTCCTTTCCTCTCCCTAAAATCAGCCCGACTGCCGGTGAAGCTCCTCCAGACTCTCTGCCGAGCCGCTCCAGACCGTACCATTACTCAAACTATTCCAGGGGGAGCTCTCGCCTCAAAAATACTCCTCTCTGCTCCAAATACACGAGTTCAACTAATAATAATCCCGGTTCTGCCTCTGTGTCGCACGTATTAGACAGTGAGGAAATTACAAGAAGTTTAATTGTGATTATTTAGATAATACTTTCAGACTGTTTGATAAAAAAAAAGAAGTCACTCTCTCCCCTTAAATGCGAAATTTATGTGACCGGAAAGCAATTTAAGAGAAGCAGGAGAATAAAAAAGAAAACTGAAGAAAATAGATATGAAACTACTCTACTCTACAATAGTTTGTTAATACCATATTTTGTATATGCTACAAGCAGCTAATATATTGGGCCGTAGCCAGGATTTTAGCCCACAAGACCCCCCCCCCCCCCACCAACAAAGCACCCACCACCCCCCTCAGAATAATGTAATTAGACAACAAAAAGTAGGTCTTGGAAATGTAGTTTTAATTGACACCATAAACACTCTAAATGGGTCCATTTGTATTTCCTGTTCCAATATTTGTTAAAGTGGCAGTAGTCAGTATATTTTTTGTCATCATTGGGTAAAAATTCCATAATAATCTTTCAGCATATTGTAATTCAAGTGTTCTGAGAGATAACTAGACTTTTGCTCCTCATCATGGCTCTGTTTTCAGGCTTTAGAAAATCTAGGCAGACTTTGAGCAATCACAGGTCAATTCAGAGAGAGAGAGCGTTCCTATTGGCTGTGGTCCGGTCATGTGAGCGGAACTTGGCGTTCCTTTACCAGATTTTACAAAGGCGGTGGTGTCACAAACTTTCTCATTTAACAGCTAAACAGTACACTACAAGATGATTCTGAAAACATTTGAGGAGAGAAATAGTCATTACAGTAACAGAATATTGATTCATATTTGATCAGCGCTGCCTAGTTTGACCGTTTGGTCGGAGTTCGCGAGTGATTGACAGCCGGCTCTCGTAGACGGCAGCTGGACAGTGGACCTTGTGTTCCTCCGGTAAGTGAAATCCTTCAGATGCCGTTAGGAGCACCGGAGGACACAGTAGGACACAGAGGAACATGATTTTTTTCAGGTTACCTGTTTCATGTACTACTGTCACGATATAGCGGCCGTTTTCTAAAAATAACTTTTTTAAATCATATTTGCGCCAATCTCGCATACTGCAGCTTTAATTATGGTGCATAATGCAAAGCATAATTTAAAAAAAAGATTAAGATTTTGCTTGGATACATATCTAGACCTATGAACCTGTTTTACACCTTTCAATTTCTGTGTAGCTTCTGTGTGAAAGTGTGTGTGTATGTGGCCCATTTTAGCTGGAAATCGTGGCCCAATTTAGCTGGTTAAGCTAAAATGAGCCAGTACCTAAAATGACTTTTTTCACAAATATCTATTTATTTATAATTATTTCAACTTTTTTATTTGAAAGAGCTTGTCAAATTGCTCATGGACATTTTGCTTTGTTTGTAAGCTAACTTGTAATTGCTTTATCATCCTTATTGGTGATGAGTGACATTTCCTATGTGATGCTCACTTACCATACAATTTCTCTGATATGCTGCATATAACACTGTCCTGCCCATTAGCAACCTCAGACCAATCAAAACTATTGTTACATGTCACCTAATGTTGTAGCAACAATGCAAGATCAGTTATTGTGATTGGCTGTACAATTTTGCAGAGCTATGATGCTCCAACCTTATATGGCCCATTTTACATGATGGCCCATTTTACCTGACTCCACCCTATATGGCTGCACCTAACAATTACTTTCATTATCGATTAATCTACCGATTATTTTCTCAATTCATTGTTTGGTCTCTAAAATGTCAACAGGTAGCGGAAAATGGCTATCACAAGGAAACGTCTTCACATGTCAAATGTCTTGTTTCATTCAACCAACGGTCCAAAACCAAAAGGTATTAATTTACTTCTATTGAGGACTAGAAAAAAACAGATAATAATTGATTCATTTAATAATTTTCAGTGAATTGACTTATCAAAATAGACTAATCGTTGCAGCTTTAATCATATATGTTTTTAAATTGTAAAATGTAAACTCCTATTAGGTAAATAAGTGTTGCTAAAACCCTCAAAATCCATTGAAAAAATACAGAGAACATGACTTCAGTGTCATTAATGGCAGCTGTGGCCTGGTTGTTGCCTGAAAGTTGTATTATTACCTCAATACATTAAAAAACACATGATAAAGTACATTTACATGTATTTTTCTGTATGTTAATATTGTCTTATAACATTACAGACTAATTTACAGTGATTTCACTGATTTTTTGGTCACTTGGGGGCAACATTAAAATATTATCAGCTTATAAAGTTGTTATAGGCGAAAGTGTTAGCAAACAGTTGCTAATTTAAACGCAAAGCAAACACAGACCAACATGTTTTTCAATATTATTATATTAATATCAAAATTCAATCTCCTTTCAGTTCTGTTTGACGCTTCACCAACTCCTGAGGGAAATAATATCTAGCTGCTAAATGCTCCACTGTGTTCACCAGCTAGTCGTAAACTCGGTGCTGGGCAGGAGAACGACGCTACAGTATGAGAGCAGAGAGATAATTACATAATTACGACTACAATGAGTCATTTGGACCCATTGTTAATATGAAAATATTGGTTAGTGCAACAACAAAGATGTGAACACTGAATTAGACTTTAATGGATTCACTGGTCACATACATGTATGCATATTCACATGCACACAGTATGGTGTCGGTATGTTGTTTTTATCCTGAATCTGTGTTTATTCAGTTGTATAACGAGGTTGTAGGGGCTACACATTAATGTATACAATACATCTTTTGCATTTATTTTTCCTATAAGCAATGCTTATCTGTATTGTCCCTATCCCCGTTAACTATTTAATTATTTATTTTTTTATATAGAAAGACCCTCTCTCAGTTCAACGAAGCTTTATTAGCATGATGTTTTGATCAAAAAACACATGCATAAACAGAGTAAAGTGAATTCATGAATACATTTTTAAAAAGAAGGATTTTGTGGTGCATGGTACAAAATAAGTACTTGCTGATAAGCAAAAAAAGAAGGGAAATTCAGTGTATTAAATAATTGGAAAATCAAGAAAAAGATGTCCTACACTAAAGCATGTCTGATTCACAGACTCACACACACACATACATTTGCAGCACATTAACAAAAAAACATAATCAAGAGTGAATGAGTCCTGTTTGATATTCAAGGTTCGTGCTAGAAAATACATTCTGCACTATTAAACATGCAGAAAAATACTGTTTGACCTCACTAGTCAAACAGCACGCTTTCATCCATCGGAATAGCAAATCAGCTTCCTGTTGCCACTGTCCACACATCTCTCTCTTTTAAAAATGTAATTTAAAGTGGACGGACTGTGGACTTTAGAGACAGACTGAAAAAGCAGAGCACCCAGCGTGGTGTTGGGGGGGGGGGGAGCTGCCTACTGATTCCCCAGCTGTTGCAGCATTTGGGCTCTGCTGTAGATGAAGCCTTGTAATTGTAATATCTAATTACATTGACAAGGGGTTTGCAGCTGTCTCGCACACAGCCTGACATCTTAATGGTCCCCCAGCGTCTTTGTTCTCGCCAAGAAAAAGACAAGAAACTAAAAGCTCATGAAAGATGGAGGCCGAGTGAGACGGATTCAAGGACAGTCGCTGGAATCAAACGACCAATGTCCTCACTTTGACAACTTTGGAGAAACATTAAAAATGCATCTCTAATTCTCTGACACGGGTACTAAAACATGCTCTATGTACTTATTGGGGTTTATTCAAGAAGGTTATTCCAGGATAGTTTTGAAACACACTTGATCACCATTATCGGCAGCAGCGGCATAATTATTGTTTATACAAAACAGTCCATGTGTCAACAGTTTCCAAGCTGCTTCACACTAAGAAAACAAACAGTAAAGACAACCACTAAAGATGCTGCTTTTCACGGTATGAAATTACTCATAAAAAAAAAATGTGGTTGAATATTCTGCACAGGATGCTGCATGACTTTGACTGGATACAAATGATTCAAACATGCTGAGGGACAGAATAAGACGTCCCAGTTTTGGTGGCGTCGTTCTCACTGGTATTCTCTCAGCACCATCTAGTGTTCATGCAGATGGAAAAGTCATGAATACATGAATAGTGAAGCCAGAGAAAAACTGCCTGGTAGACAGAAGCATAAATCCATATTTCAGAGTAAACAGGGTAACCTTTAGATCAGAATTTAATGTTTAATATATAATAATCAAATTAACCATTCAACAGGTCCCATCTTTTAAAGAGGACCTATTATGCTTTTGTGCTTTTCCCTTTCCTTTAGTGTGTTATATAGTTTTTGTGCATGCAAAGGTCTGCAAAGTTAAAAAGCCCAAAGTCCACACCAAAGAGAGTTACTCTCCCCCACAGAAACCCTGCTCCTGAACTGCCTGAAACGCCTTGATTGAAGGCCGAACTTTTCTTCCGCAACGTGGTGATGTCACCAAGTAACACATTTGCATAAAACCTGCCTAGCGGCTAGTTTGGCACGCCCTCAAACAAAGCTAGATATTAGAAAAATGAAGCGCTTTTTTTAAACATTAAAGCAGGTAAACATGTTCTAGTAGAAACCCAAAATACAAGTATACACTTGAAAATAAGCAGAATAGGTCCTCTTTAATCATACTTGTGTATTGCTTTTATGTTATTGTTATGCATATTGTAATTTCTAATTATTTTAGTGTTACTGTGTGCCCTTATCTGACATATTTTTTACATATATCATTTTTACCAAAACAATAAATTAAGCTAGAGATTTTTAGAATGAGGTTTTGACAAACAGCAACCAGATGGTTCACTATTATGAAATAAAGACACCTTTCCCAACAGTTGTCTAAAACTCAGATTTGTTTTTTCATATTTCAGGCTTTACCACCAATTTTCTAATAATTCATATGATATAGATTTTAGGTTTGTCTCTTGTTATTTATTTTTGTTATTTTCCTTTTGTCATCAAATAGTCGTGTTTGTTATGTGTATTTTCACTGTATATAATAATAATAATAATAATAATAATATAATAGTACAAAATAATAATAACAATAGTTCAGAAGATCAGCTTTATGTAACCTGCAGTTCCTGAACAACATTAATAAAGACCCCAGAATACCTTGGATCTATTCTGGTGTTCTGCAGTAAACTTTTCAACCACAGAGAGGCGCTCAGAGACTACCAGACAGCAAAGCTCTCACACACACTTTGAACCTGAGATGATGGGAAAGCAGATATGATCACACCGTGCTCTGATTATAAAGAATTAACCTTTAAAGGATCAATACATCTTTGTCCAGATTTCATCAACAAAAGCAGAACGCAGAAATGCTGAGCTGGTGAAACAAGAATGAAGCCCTCCCCGCTCTGCGCTCTTCATCACTGGCTGACATCTTCATCAGGATCTAAGTAGCTGCTGTCTGAGGCCAACCGGCGGTGTGATTGAATGTCACTTTTATTTTCATGAACTACTTAAAGTCATTGTCTCGGCAATCCAGTCGTGTCCAAAGGAATTAAATTGAGTAAAGCAATCGCTGGAGCTTCGGTATCTCGCAGCTATTAAATCTACTCAAGCGTGGGACGTTGAGGTAACTCAAGCTGCATGCTGTGTACTTTACAGGTTTGAATCTGACCTTGTGACCCCTCCTGTCACATATCATACCTTTATACTCTTCCCTGTGTGTGATTTAATAAAAGAGAATTCATATCTTGTGCAGACTGCACCCACCTCTTGGCAATACAGTCCCAGAGGCTAATCAAATATAAAGTTCATGCTTAAAAGATGACGATCGAAGGGTTAAATTTAAGTAGAATAAAGGCAGAAAAGATGATTTCCAAAGCAGAGGGAGACGTTAGTGTAGGCACCCTCAATATACCTCTGACACTTGTGGTGCATTGCTAATATACTGAATTTATTATGTGTGTGTGTGTATGTGTGTCCACAGACGCTCAGTGTTTACAGGGACTATGAAGTGCAGCCAGTGGAGCTGCAATATGCCACGCTATGCAGAGGAATACTTCACTTTTATTGCTTTATGAAGCGTTTGTTCAGGAGACACATGTTCACCTGAGATCTTCTCAGCTAGACGCTCTCTCCTCTCTCTCAGGAAACCGTGTGTTTCTCAGGAAACATATAACCGTGTTGTGGTTTGTCAATGTGCATAACAATAAGAGGAGCTCCTTTACAGTAAGTGGATGCAACGATGCAGACAGGACAAGACAGACGGGACGTGGATTTGTGTTGACAGTAGCGTAAATATTTCTGTGGTGTGGCGACATAAAGCACTGAGGTATTTAGAAATGTGTCTAATTCTTCTTGTCAGTAATCAGGTCTGATGAATGAACATATGCCATCATTTATAACCATTGAGACCGATGTGAAGACCTTAAAATACCTGCTTAAAAATTGATTAAGCATGCATTGCAAAATCAAATTAAAGGAGCCAATGAAAGTCTCAGCGTGTGATACCAACGCACAAGGCACTCTTTAGTGTCTGTATGAGACGCACCAGGCTTTCAAGTAACTGCAATGTAAACCCATCTGTGTCATATAAAATGTCTAGAGAAAGTGGTCCGGGAGCATGGTGATGTAGTTTACAGATGGGTGGATGGGTCCAACAAACACAAGGCTTTCATCCAGCAGACCGCTGTTTGTGTCCCGAGCGTTAAGTTTACATTCTAGTTAATGGAAAGCCTGGTGCATCTCATACCGGCGCTAAAAGGTGCCTTTTGTGGCGATATCACACGCCAACAGCCGTGTCAAAGCCTCGGTACTTGACGTCCTCGGAATGAAAATGAGCTGTGTCCTAAACCTAACTAAGTGGTTTTGTTGCCTAAACCTAAGCGTGTTTTTGTTTGAATTCACAGCGTTAACAACGTGTTTACTGTGACCGTAAAGTGACGCCAAGGGGTCCTGACAAAGCGTCAGTATGAGACGAGTTTGGATGAGATCGTGTTGACAGTCTACCCAATGAGGCTTAAAGAAATAAGACTTTCTTACTGAGCATTAGATGAGATTAGATTGATACCACTCTCATGTCTAAATAGAGGAGGTGGTTAGCTAAGCTTAGCATAAAGAATAAAGGCTCTAAAGTTCACAAATTAACATGTTACATCTTGTATGTTTATTTCAAACAAACAGAAATGAAAAAATGACAAGTTGTGGTTTTAAGGGTACGACGAACTGACTTCCTGAAGTCTCCACTGTCTGCCAAGAATTAGTTAAAGCACATAACCAGACACAACGTATTAATTAGGCTTTGAGGTGCTTTCTCCCTACATTTTTTATACATGCTAGCTGTTTCCTCTTACTTCCAGTCTTTGTGCTAAGCTAAGCTAATCGCCTCCTGGCTCTAGCTCCATATTTAGCATACAGACATGCGAAAATCGATACCACTATCGATTTTCTCATCCAACTCTTGGCAAGAAAGCAAAAAAATGTATATCCCCCAAATGTTGAATTACTCTTTTAAAGGATAGTTCCACTTTATTTCAACTTGGGTCTCATTTTTCCAGTTTTATTCCAGTTTAATTCAGAGAAAGATATGGCTCCTCTTCCTCCTCATAAACCATCAAACAAGCCAACAGTTCAGCCAGATTATCTAAACCTAAACGTAAAGTTAGCGCACCTGAAATATGAGCAATAATCTCTCATTGAACAGGGGAATTGTGTGAGCAAAACTCGGTCTGTAAACTGTGATGGATTTCTATAACGGCCAGTTTGGGTCATAATTTTACTGCTGGCCTTCATTTTTTTCCAAATAAGTTTGGGTTATATTGGGGTTTGTTAAAACATGTCTGATTATCTGTCTGCTTGTATCTTTTGCCCCACCAGGTGTAATTTTACCAATGTCAGCAGGTTTCCAGGTACAATGTTATCATTACCTATAATAGAAATCATTGCCAAAACTACCAAAATAAAACCCAGGTTGGCTCAGGCCAGTTTAGTTAGTGTCACTACAGGAGTATCAGTCATAAAATTCTACAATAATACAATAATAGTTCTCGAGTCACATAATTATACAGCAAATCAATGTGAATACTTTTACAACTGCTATATGTAATTTCACAGCCAAAAAATGTGTGAAACTGTCTGTGCAAACACAGGGTGGAACTACGGATGTGACCCCGAAGCGCTCTTATTCATATTTAATGAGAGAGCAGGGCTCGGGGAGGACTTTTATTTTCCATGGAGGAGGCTGTGAACTAATCAATAAGTAATATAAGGAAGATTTACCGGGATCCACTCAATGCCCATGAGGACCCGGATCTGAATGTTTCCTCCTTGTTGCTGTCTGTCTGTCTGTCTCTCTGACTGTCTGATCTTTATGTTCAAGCTCGCCTCGTGTCCTCGCTGCAACTCCTAAAAATGGATTCTGTATCTTAGCGTCTTCACACCGGCTGTACCACTCCATTTCAGATTTATTTTTACGATTTTACTGATCAAATTTAAGCTCGCCATCAAGATATATCACAGAACTTTTGTCCATAAACACCACGAACCAGATGGCAGCTTGAGGTCTTCAGGCAATATTGATTAAATAGAAAGAGTTGAGTTTGAAATAATATGCTTGAAGGTCTCGAGCTGACTAAACCTGTATCATAGGTCCAATCTTTATATGGACTTGCTTTTATGAAATTATCTTTTGTTATTGGTATTGAGCCCTTCTTTTATGACTCTTGCTTTGTTTTTATATGTATATCTTGTGTAGGTTTTATTGCTTTTGCAGTAAATTTTTATGTGTTTTATATACAGTACTTTGTTTTGTTATAAGGTTTTGTAATATGGATATATGATGAGATATGATGATACATGTTTCATTTTTATTTTGAAGGTGTAACATGATGTCTCTATCGCTCACACACAAATATGCATTAAACATACTAATGCATGGGTAACACTTAAGATGAAAGCCCAAAAATACAGCTGACTTATGTAGTATTAATAATTAACTATAAGAGTGAGGGAATAAAGGGGTAACAATTTTGAAGCTTTTTGCAGATTGGGGTACACTAATGTTGTTACTGGTATTTTAAAATGATGATACACATGCAAAATATACTCTTTAGTGTATTCCAATGTTAAACATTTTAAAATATGGAGTAATATATCGTTGTTGCTGGGGGGAAAAAAGAAGGGTGTAACTCTTTATAGTACCTATAGAAGTAAACAAGCCACCATTACTGCAGCGGCACCTCACTTGAAAACCTGCATATAACGCTGTAATGTAAGTAAAAGATTTGACTTTTTAATCGGTTTGGTCATGAAATAAGTCAGAGCAAGTTACATGTTGAAAATATCAAAGTGTCATTAAATGCCATTAAAGAAAGGTTATAATCTAAAAAACGCTTTACACTAAAAAAACACTAAACTCTTCAACAAAATTTAGTCCACTTTTAACAGATGGCTGAACGTCTTTTCTGCTCGAAGCATAGTCTGTATACAAGAAGTGGACGTAGTCAATGTGGTCAGTTTAACTGTGTCACTGCAGCAATGGCAGCGTCAAACCAGCCAGTAGATTAGTTATGTGCATGTTTTAAAAAGGATGCTGGGGATCAGTAATGCACTTTTGGGATCCATCTAACAATCCAAACTGATACTGGAGAACAGCCTAGAACAGCTTTCATGTCCTGTCATATCATAGTACACTATCTCCAGGACAAAGCACTGAAAATGTTGAAGAGGAGTCTCTGAAGCACCCTTTAACACACAGTGAGTATCGTGCAGTTCTCTCTTATGTACAAAATATTGACATTACCTAGCGATTGTCCGGCGATGACCCTGGTGTTCTCCCCGGACACGGCTGCCCTTGCGTTCCTCTCGCTGGCGTACTGAACGAAGGCGTAGCCCTTGTGCACCGAGCAGCCCACGATCTTGCCGTATTTGGCGAAGATGGCCTCGATGTCACTCTTGTTTACCACGGCCGTGTTGAGGTTGCCGATGAAGACGCGGGAGTTGAGAGAGCGTGGGTCATTCTTGTTGGTCACGTTGCTGGTCAGGGTCTTCCCAGTCATCCTAGTCCTGCAGCAATGCCTGCTGGGAGACACAGTTGCACAGTGCTCAGAAAGCCAAGAAGGTTAGACTGAGAGGTTACACACAGAAAGCCAAACAGAGAGCCCCAGTGGGATGTAAACAACGGTCAGACCTTGAAGCATATGCTGGAGATAATTGCAGTTTTCTACTTGTTGAGAAAAATTCCATCATTGTTTTTATGAATCCGTTTAAACCCCACTAGACGGTCAGAATATGCTCTAAAAAGCATTTAGATATAATACAAGATTTTTACCCAACAGCTTCAATGGTCACAGCAAAGGCTTGATTTATGTGATCAGATTTTCTTATTTGTTTCTAAGAGAAAATTAAAGACCAGACAGCTACTTTTTCAGTGAATCATTTAGGGCTGCAAAACAATTTCAATTTGTCATTGATTTTTTGGGGGATTTCTGATTTATCATTTAATCCATAAAAAGTCAGAAAATAGTAAAAAGTGTCCATCAAAGTTTCCAAAAACCCTGATGTCCTCAAATTAGAGCTGCAACTAATGATTATTTTAATCAATTTTCTTTATTGATTAACCCTCTGAGACCCACAATAGACCTGTTTTTCTCTTTTTTAGGGGGTACAGGGGGTCTTTAGAGGGAGATAGCAGGTGAACAGTAGATGTCACATACAGTAGAAGTGGTGTACATCATCTGAAAGCTGGGAACCTGGAGATTAATTTGAGATGCAGTTCAGCACTGTGTGCCAAGTTGTTCTAGTCATAATATAAATCTATAGTCATAAATCAGAAATAAACATTAATTAATTAATTAATTAATTAATTAAAATAAATTGTTAAAGTGTATAAGGGTTAAGAACATTATGATGGAAGTATGTGATGGTCATCCCCATGCTCTATTATGTCTCATAAGTTGCTGCAGCAATTTTTGGGTTGATACCATTTGTTACACAGATTTGGTGCTAAATTTAACAATTTTTTACCACTCGAGAATTAATAAAAGTGATCAATAATCCCTCCAAAACACCACATTAAGACACCAAAACCTTGAGAGACACCATAAAAAAGCCATGCTGTGATTTGGTACCAAACACTTTTGAAGAATCGCATTTTTCGGCAATCGTCTCTAGTTTGTGGCTGTAAAGTTTTATGAGGCTGTGATTATCCTAGAGGTCACCACAGGTCATTTTATACAGTGAGGTAAAATTTTAAAAAATGGTCTCATTACAATGAAATGGCTACCACGGGGATTAACATCATCCCACATGAATACAGTTGGGCTCATTGGATCCACAAGAGCTTTACAGTGATACCCAATTTATGTAATTCCAAGACTGTTTAGAGACCCCAGTGTTCAGAAATATTCAAATACAGCATTTTAGAATAGGTGAAAATAACACATTTATACTGCATTCAAAAAACTGCATGTGATTATCATAAAGGGGAGACTCGTGGGTACCCATAGACCCATTTCCAGTCACATATCTTGAGGTCAGAGGTCAAGGGACCCCTTTGAAAATGGCCATGCCAGCAATAGAGCAACGGGTTCATTAGGTTTTCTAGTTTCATATGATATCTGTATCTTCACTCCAGCCCTAAAACTGAACCTGGTACAGCCTCTGAAAGACGGTAAAGTCGGTCAGGATCACGGGCGTCTCAGAGGGTAAATCTGTTGATTGGCTCTGTTTTCAGGCTTAAGAAAAATCTAGCCCGTGACGGCAGATTTCGACTAATCACAGGTCAGTTCAGAGAGAGAGAGCGTTCCTATTGGCTGTGCTCCGGTCATGTGACCAGAACTTGGCTTCCTTCAACAGATTTTACAATGGCGGCTGGGTCACAAACTTTCTCATTTTACAGCTAAACAGTAACTACAAGATGATTCTGAGAACATTTGAGGAGAGAAATAGTCATTACAGTAACAGAATATTGATTCATATTTGATCAGCGCTGCCTAGTTTGACCGTTTGGTCGGAGTTCGCGAATGATTGACAGCCGGCTCTCGTAGACGGCAGCTGGAGAGCGGACCTTGTTTTCCTCCGCTAAGTGAAATCCTTCAGATGCCGTTAGGAGCACCGGAGGACACAGTAGGACACAGAGGAGCGTGGTTTTTTTCAGGTTACCTGTTTCATGTACTACTGTCACGATATAGCTGCCGTTTTCTAAAAATAACTTTTTTAAATCACATTTGCGCCAATATCGCATACTGCAGCTTTAACTATCTAACTATATAGCAAGGAATCTCTGTCTGTCTGTCTTTCTGTATGTCCTTTGCATATCTGGAGAACCGCTCTTCCGATCTACTTCACACTTGGCAGGTGTATTTCTCAGGACTGAAGGGAGTGCAGTGTAGAAGTTGGTGCAATTTGGCCAGATGGTGGCGCTATAACAATTAATTTGACCTTTTGGCCTGTAACTTTTGAACTGTAAGTCTCAGAAACAAAATTATTTTTTTCCTGGATTTTGTGGGTCCAGATGAATCTATACATATAAGCTATTTTGAATTGTGTCCAAATTTGTTTTTCTACTGCTTCTCCTACAAATTTTGAGCAATCGTCACCAAATTTGGTACAGAATAACTCTAGACCAAGCTAGAAAAAGTTACGTATTTGGATTTTTGATGTTCCACACAGTTTTGCTAAAGCTGGTCCTCATGCTTTGCTCAAATGCTGTGGGCAGGGCTTATATTACAAAAAATATCATATCTCCTGAACTTTTTGTGCTATTGCGACCACATTTGGTGGGCATGTGTAGTGACCATGACAAATTTGGTGGTTATTGGTCAAATGACACCATTTGGCCAATAGGTGGCGCTGTAGCAGAATCACCTTACTATAAAGGAAAGAATCTCTGTTTGTCTGTCAATAACATTTCTTTTTTACAATTAACACTTGAAATGATGAAGGCACTTGCAAATGACAAGGTAGTACAAAATGTAAACGATACTTTGGTGTTTAATTTTTACCTCTTTACTTAAGATTTCATTACATTTCTTTTTACAAAATGAACCAAAACACTGAGAACGAGGAAGATCTTGGGTAGATAATAATGAGAATAAATATGAAACAAAATCAAACAGAAATCAGGTTTGAATTGAAATCAAACACTATTACAAAGCTTGTTTACAAGATATTTAAGTCAATGCTGATCTTCAGAGGAAACGATAAAGTGTATCTTTGGATGGATGGGAAAAAAAACACTTAATGGAAATTCAGTTCAGTGTTAGTGAGAGACAGCGTAGTCACCGTGATGTCACTCATTGGTTTGTGGACTGCCGTTTTACAGCCTCGAGTTAGGCATTTTGGCCGTCGCCATCTTGGTCTTTGCAACCAGTAGTGACATGAGTGGGTGGCAACCAAAAAGGTTCGAATTAACCTGTCTGTGTGTGTATGTATGTATGTAAAAGTATCCTTCACATATCTCGAGAACTATTCATCCAATCAACTTCACACTTGGCGAGTGCATGCAGCTCCGGACGGGCACTGCACCAGTATTATAAAACAGAGAAAAGCAGAGAATTACATTTGAGAAGCCGATTTTTTTCTTCAAAAATGACTCAAACCTGTCAATCAATTATCGAAATAGTTGCCTATAATTTGCTGACAATTGTTGCAGTTCTACTTCAAATTGTTGGTTTTGTCTGACCAACAATCAAAAACCCAAAGAAATTTCATTTACTATCATCGAGGACCAAGAACGCCAGCAAATGTTCACATTTGAGAGGACAGAACAAGTGAATTTAGGACGTTTTTGCAACAAAAATTGATTTAAACGTTTAATCAATTACAGTATATAAAAGTTATTTTTCTCTGCTAATCGATTAATTGACAGTTGACTATCCAATTGTCTGCCTCCACCTGTTCTCTACATCCTGAGCCCACATCTATGTTAACATGGAGGCCGAGACAGCAAGCTGTGAGAGGAACTCTGACATGACAGCTGTGAATCAAACGTGTGAATGTGACAAATCTCACCATATATGTTGACTGTGTTCCCATGTTTAAAAATAGCACAAAAAGTCACAGTCTTCTCTCACTGTTTCACCTCTTTTTTCTTTTTGATTTCCCTCCATGGTCAGTGCCAGTTTGTAAAGTCTGAGAAGGACAAGAATAGCCTAAATGGTAGTCTGCTTCAATGATTGGAGCCCAGCAGAGAGACTTGAGCTCCCTCTGGTGAAACAGGTGGCCGAAAAAGCAAAATGAATTATCAGCCAATCTGATCATGTTCTGTCCAGTGAATTCACTGTAATGCCTTCAAGCTGGCGTTACAATGAGCCCCTTAGGAGAACAAACCGCTACTCTAAGTCCTTCATTCCTTCTGCTATCAGTCTACTAAACACAGACAGACATTTAAAGTGAACTGTTATGAACTATAACAAAATGGTTTATTGTATTTACTACTGCTTGTTGTTCCTTTCTGTTGACCCATGTATGTTGATCTGTTGCCTTTCACATTTAACTACCTGCCTGTGAGTTTTGAAGTTGAGTGTATGGACTGATGGACTGGGTAAGCTGATAATGAATTGCTCTTCTTGGGATCAATAAAGTTGTCTCAATCTGAATCTGAATGTTGGTCAAGCATCCTCAGCTTGCCATAGTCCTTACAACCTTAACTAATGTGTTGTCACCAGTTAGATTGTCAAAATAAGGAAAATAACAACTTCAATCCCAGAGGAGCTTTGTTAGCATTTTAGCATTAACGGTTGCGTCCAGTTACCCAACGTTATGGTTCCCTCAAACAATGTATAACGAATATGAGCATCAGTGGGGATTTAGAAGTGGGTGGCCGACTGAAAAATAAGTATAAGTACGCTACAGTACCTGCGTATTCCCAGCACTACACCATTGCTTACATGACAAGATAAATGTTACCTAAAACAAGATGGTCATATCCCCAGATTACCACAGATTACATTACATGAATCTTGAAACACCACAACACAAAATTACCTTAATCTATAGCTATGTACAGCTACATGTTGCTACATGACTTCATTACTCTACCACGAAAGATTCATCACTCCACGCGACCATAAAATATGCGGGTTGCACAACAAACTGGCAATCACTTGTTGTGAAGTGAATGCAATGGAAATGGGGAGGGAGAATGCGACATCTAGTGGCTGAATATTGTCAATGTTATCAATAGCACCTTACAATTTTGAGATACTTTACTTGAGTATTTCCATTTTATGCTACTTTATACTTCTACTTTAAACATTTCAGAGGGAAATATTGTACTTTTTACTCCAGAGTTATTAGTTACTTTACAGATGAAGATTTTACATATATAAATTAATGATACACTTAAGTACAATACATCGTTAAAGATTAAACCAGTGGATCCCAACCTGTTGGCTTGTGATTCCATACAACACAGCAGTGAGTAGTTGTACTACTTTGCCATGTTTAGATGTCTATGAGACATTTCCCCTCTTAACTTCTCACATGGTTTCATTTAAATAATGTTTTTTCTGAGTAAAGAGGCAAAATTCTCAAAATTTTCACAAAAAAAGCAAAGATTAGAGAAAAGTTAATCAACTCACGATCCCATCAGATTTAGGAACCACTGGGCTAAACTACAGTAACTGTATATATGGTAGATAAAACCAGCTTCATTTCAATCAGCTACAACAGTAAAATGCTGCTTACACATTGATTGATGCATCTAATAATGTCATATATAATAAAATATTAGGCACATTTTACTGCAGAACAAGTACTTGTATTTTTGATACTTTAAGTACATTTATTTGCTCATTATACTTATATACTTTTACTTGAGTAGGATTTTAAATGCAGGAATTTTACTTGTACAGTAATTGAGTACTTTTACATTGTTGTATTGGTACTTTTACTTAAAGCTCCAGTATGCGATATTGGCGCAAATATGATTTAAAAAAGTTATTATTAGAAAACGGCCGCTATATCGTGACAGTAGTACATGAAACAGATAACCTGAAAAACGTCATGTTCCTCTGTGTCCTACTGTGCTCCTAATGGCATCTGAAGGATTTCACTTACCGGAGGAAAACAAGGTCCGCTGCCAGCTGCCGTCTATGAGAACCTGCTGTCAATCAATGGCGAACTCGACCAACGGTCAAACTACGCAGCGCTAATCAAAGATGAATCAATATTCTGTTACTGTAATGCCTATTTCTCGCCTCAAATGTTCTCAGAATCATCTTGTAGAGTACTGTTTAGCTGTAAAATGAGAAAGTTTGTGACGCAGCCGCCATTGTAAAATCTGTTGAAGGAAGCCAAGTTCTGGTCACATGACCGGAGCACAGCCAATAGGAACGCTCTCTCTCTCTGAAATGACCTGTGATTAGTCAAAATCTGCCGTCATGGGCTAGATTTTTCTAAAGCCTGAAAACAGAGACATGATGAGGAGCAGAAGTCTAGTTTTCTCTCAGAACACTTGAATTACAATATGCTGAAAGGTTATTATGGAATTTTTGCCAAATTATGCCAAAAAATTGTTGCCTACTGCCACTTTAAGTAAAAGATCTGAATACTTCTTCCACAATTAACAATTGTATTAATGACACAATGACAGCTTCATTACTGTCAAATACAAACAAGGTCACAGAGAGAAAAAACAAGATTTAGCTGGACACAAATAAATTACAACCTCTTTGCAGGCTGCACTGTTTGTTCCCATAATGCCACAGTCCTCTGGGGGGATTAGGAAGTGTCACCATGGCAATACATTTTGAGTTCCCAGTTGGTGGTAATTTTGGAGTGTGTATCTTTCCACAGTGAGGCTTTTAGGCCCAGATTCCCCAAAGTGTACACACATTATTATCACAGGAGAAGCTCTTATGAGGCTGGAAGAGCAGCAGTGTCTCAGTGGTTATCACTGTCACCTGAACAAACAGTTAATCAATAAGTTGATCAAATTAAAATGAATATGCTATCAATGTTATTCTATTTTGATAATACATGCATTATTATTTAAGTAGGCTATTTAATTAAGTTTTTTAAGCTACTTTCTGTGGTTACAGGTTCTAATTTTTGAGACTTCTTTGCTTTTTTTGGTTTGTTTTATTAGATTGTAAACTGCATATTTTGGGGGGTTTGGGGACAAAGCCAGTGGGCAACATCCGAGTCTGAAAAGCTAATGTCTTGTGTACATAAGCAAGTTTGCATCAGCCTTGAAATTCAAAACAGACACTTCAAAAGCAGTTTATTGTTTTTTTCTGTTCCATAGCTACTTTGTGTCCTCAGGCTTTGGAGAAGGTTGCATAAATCAAGGTTGCTTTGGCAACCTCCAGGTCTGAAAAGTGAAGCCAATGTTGAAGTGCCTTAAACTTGCATTCTTTCTAATAGCCAGCAGGGGGGCGACTCCTCTGGTTGCAAAAAGAAGTCTGAATGGGGCCTGAATACAAATAAGTAAGTCTAGGGAAAGGATGGAAAGATTTATTGATATGTACAGGTATTTAAAAAAATATATATAGCTCACACATCCTGGCACCCACAAACACAAACACATACACCAATATTCCCAGCAGTTGGGCACACTTCCTGTCACAATTTTCCCCATCCTACCTGTTCAAATCCGTTTCCTAACCCACACATAATCCACTCTAAATCTCCTCTGTTAAAAAAAAATCTCCTTTTGCAGCTCACAGAATGGAGGATAATCTAATGCTGGTCCCATACTGTGGCGGTGTCATTCTGGGGGTTGATTAACTTAATTATCAACAGAGCAGGGGACTAAAAAAGCCCACCAGTCAATCCAATCCAATCAAATCCCATTCAGTCCGCCTCTACCTTTGAATAAACGTCACAGCTCCAGCGCCTAACCCAACACACTGAGTGACTGATGGATGTGAAGTGCACTGAATGGCCTCTTTTAAGGCAAATGTACAGAGGTGAGGCCATTAGACAGCTGATTAAGCAAGCAAGAGCACATGTTTAAGCAGATTTAATATCAGAAAGCCCAAGCTGAGCTGGGATAGTACCAAATGAAAGCATTGGATTTTTGCTCATTAAACACAAGTTGAAATGTTTGAATGAACAGTGTTTGGTTAAAAAAAACTTCAGTAGCTAATGAGGCAGAAGCTAACAAAGGAAAAAAATGATTTTACATGTTTATTCATACTTACATAGCTGACAGAGTTTAAAGCAGAGAAATGTGGTCGACACGTACAGTAGAGTCACTGGTTTCTTACCTCTGTTTCTTAGAGTCAGGGTGTGGGTATAAAAAAAGTACACAGACTTAAAAGGGCCACTCAGCATGTTACCAACCAGGAACTACGCTTAAGAATTACTCTTTAAAGCCCCCTTACACATTTCTCTATTACATTAACACTAAATAAACAGCACTGAGTTAAAAAAAATCATCTTTAGGTATTATTTATTAAGAGTTTAACACTCATTAAAGGGCTTTGTGGCTTTCGTTTGATCAGATGTGATTGGCAGCGACCAAACAATCCAACAACTGCCATCAGATTCCGATTCAACTGTTGCTCAACTCTGATTGGTGGATGGAAATATGTGACATCACCTTTTTTCAACTGAGCCCCGCCCACTTCAAACCAGTGGGAAGAGCACACAAAGAAGAAGAAGAAGAAGAAGAAGAAGAAGAAGAAGAAGAAGAAGAAGAAGAAGAAGAAGAAGAAATACAGAAATCTCTCATGTGGCATAAACAAAACTGTAGCCTACAGTAAATATGAAGCCACTGCAAATAGACTGTTAGCTTAGCTTAGCATAAAGACTGGAAACAGGGGGAAACAGCTAACCCGGTGCAGCTAGAAATAGCTACAGTTAATCTGTAAAAAAAAAGCCAAAGTGTAAAAACAAAAAATTGTAGTGTTGTGGGGTGGTATATGTGCAGGACTATTTCTTGTGAGGGTGCACTTCAGTTTTTGTTCAGATTAAACAAACAAGATTAAACATGTTAATTAGTAAACTATAGAGGTGCTGGCAGGCAGATTTTTGTCACCTTCAGACAGAGCCAGGCTGGCTGTTTCCAGTCTTTGAGCTAAGCTAAGCTAACCATCTCCTGGTTACAGTTTCATACTAAATGCACAGACATGAAGGGCATCGATCTTCTCATATCTTAATACTCTCGGCAAGAAAGCAAATAAGTGTATTTTAAAAAATGTCGACCTATTGCTTTAAGTATGTGAGCAGGTGTAAAAGTGAAGGATTTTCAATTTTATTGTTCACTTTTAGTTGGTTGATAAGACCATAGACTGTATATAAGAAGTGGTCATAGTCAGCGTGACGTAACCTATTGGTTTGTGGACTAACGTTTTGAAGCCTCGAGTTCGGCATTTTGGCTGTTGCCATCTTGGTTTTTGGCCGTCACCATTTTTTTTTTTGGCAACCAGAAGTGACACGAGAGGGTGGAGCTAAGTACAACCGAAAGGGTTAAAGTTGTAAGACGAAAACACGGACAACTCCTAGGTTTACGGTCTATTTCACTCTAAATGGGTCCATAATTTACTAAATGAACATCATGCTGTATTGAAGAAGACTTGAAACTAGCGATTGAGACCATAAACTTATGTTTGCAATGTTTACTGAGGTAATAAATCAAGTGAGAAGTAGGGTCATTTCCTCATAGACTTTTATACAATCAGACTTCTTTTTGCAACCAGAGGAGTCGCCCCCCTGCTGGCTATTAGAGAAAATGCAAGTTTAAGGCACTTCTGCATTGGCTTCACTTTTCAGACCTGGAGGTTGCCCATTGAATGAGACCCACTGCTGTCCCTCAGTGTTAAAGCCAACAAAAACTTTCTTGATTTAAACAACCTTCTCCAAAGCCTGAGGATACAAAGTAGCCGTGGAACAGAAATAAACAGTAAACTGCTTTTAAAGTGTCTGTTTTGAATTTCAAGGCTGATGCAACTTGCTTATGGAGACAAGACATTAACTTGACTAATGGTTTGTAGTTTCCTACTAAGTCTGTAAACTTGTCAAACTTCTATTACTACTGTAAGGTTACTTCCACTGTGCTTGTGCTCTAAATAAATGCAGGCTGCAGCTGGTATAGAAAATCACAACTACAGGCAATCTATGTCCTGTTAAGGCAGCTTTCAGTCTCTCTGTTTCCACATATATCACCTTATATTAACACCACAGAAATTCTCCAGCAGTATTTTGTCAATTGCCCTCAATTACATGTTTTTAACAAAAATAGTGGCAAGAAAGAGTTTGACATTATTCCTCTAGCTCGCTAAAAATGGAAAAAAAAAATGACGATTCTTTTACAATATTCATGAGTCTCTAAAATCCTCAAAGCCTTTTAAGAAGAACGTGTGGCATCACTGCTGGCAAACGCTGGTGGAAACATCCCAGGCCAGAAAACACACACTGAATTCAAATCAGCCTGATAGGCAAGACAGGAGGAAAGAGAATGGTATGAATTCATCCTGGCACGCTTAGTGCTCCAGAAATTAATGCTAAATAACATCTTCATGCTTCAGTGACGCTGTGAACGCATCCCAACTCATCACTGGCATGTTTTTCTACGCAAAGACGTTTTGTTTGTCTAAGTCTTTCTTATAACAGCAAAGCGAGTGCTTGACAGTGATGTTTTTTCTTCAGGGCATCCTCCCGTGTTGCAGAGGTTCCAAGTGTAAGTATTTCATGGATCCTCTTTGGTCCTTTCACACCGACTGTCAGGGGCTTCAGAGTCTGAATACTCTGGAGATAAAGAAGCGAGGAACTGGTGAAAGTAATCATTTTAGCACTTCCTCTCTCCCTGATCTCTCCTCACTGACTCGCGCCCCCGTCAGAGGAGAAAAAGATGAAAACTCCTCATCCAATATGACAAATACATATGGGATGTGAAGGATGCATTCAGGCCACACTCTCCGCTGCTTCAGTGTTGCATTGCAGCATTTTATCTTTAGCGATTTGACAGCGTCGCATCTAACCTCAACTGACGTCAACAGAGGAAAATAAGTTGTATTTAGATACGTCACCATCTGCCAGGAGACGGACAGGCTCAGGAGACAGACGTCTCTCGAACTAAGTCTCAACTTTTAGTGCCTCACTGGAAAAAATATGCTGCATAAAAGAATGAAGTATGGGTCTATAATAAGCCAGTTATTTTTTTTCTTTTTGCCTCATTCTTTTGAATGACAGCCAAACGCATTACAAGGGAGTAAATGTGGACTGAAATCTAATTACATTTTTATACAGTCTAAATTTACGAACTACACTGCGGTGCAGGTTCAGGTTATTTTCCCTCTTTCTGCTGTTATGTGAGAACATATGCAGGATAAAATGCGAGGATTTATCAACATGCTGCTGTGAATAACATAAAAGAGGGAAAATAGTGCTAAAATAACTCAATGGCAGAGCCACTGGGAGATTTATAGCCAGAATAATGATTGTAGCTGACCTGACTGCAGACAAAGAAAGAACCTTCATTATTACAAATGTAGAACTTACACAAAGACAAATATGTGTAATCACAAAGTATTAGGCTAAATTAAAATTGCATGAGGAGTGGAGGATCAAACTGCATTATGGCTAAATGGTATTTAATCACAGAACATAATTCATTAATTGTGAAAATCAGCCCTAAAAAAAGAGCATAGTGCAGATTTTTGAGAGTTAACATAAGTTGGCTGTATAATAATAATTAACAGTCTTAGAGAAGAGAAGATTTATAGCACTCAATCTTCTCTTCTCTAAACAAGTGTAGCCTAAATTATTACACAGCCACCTTAAGTTAACTCTCAAAAATCTGTACAATGCCTTTTTTATGGCTCATTTTCACAATTTGTCTGAGTTAAATTCATTACGTTCTGTGATAAAATACCATTTAGGCATAATGGAGTTTGACCATCCACACCCTCATTTCAATATTTTGTGATGAAGCATATTACGCATATGTTGCTCTGTCATTGAGTTATTTTAGCACTATTTTTCAGCTTTTATATTATATTATATTATATTTGTAGTCTATAAAAATGTAATTAGATTTCAGTCCACATTTATTCCCTTGTAATTTTGGCTGTCATTGAAAAGAATGAGGCAAAAAGAAAAAAAACTGGGTTATTACAAAGATTGATATCACTCCTGTGTCTGTCAAATACGAAGCTGCAGCGAGAAAACGTTAGCTTAGCTTAGCTTAGCTTAGCGTTGGCATAAAGACTGGAAGCAGGTGGAAACATAGCGGTTAGCTTATCTCTGTCCCCGTAAAAAAACAAAATTGTTGTTTTTATGCCATGTTTTGCGACATAAAGTGTTAAAGCTGCAGTATGCGAGATTGGCGCAAATATGATTTAAAAAAGTTATTTTTAGAAAACGGCCGCTATATCGTGACAGTAGTACATGAAACAGGTAACCTGAAAAAAAACATGTTCTTCTGTGTCCTCCTGTGTCCTCCGGTGCTCCTAACGGCATCTGAAGGATTTCACTTACCGGACGAAAACAAGGTCCGCTGTCCAGCTGCCGTCTATGAGAGCCGGCTGTCAATCACTCGCGACCAAACGGTCAAACTAGGCAGCGCTGATCAAATATGAATCAATATTCTGTTACTGTAATGCCTATTTCTCACCTCAAATGTTTTCAGAATCATCTTGTAGTGTACTGTTTAGCTGTAAAATGAGAAAGTTTGTGACACATTGTAAAATCTGTTGAAGGAAGCCAAGTTCTGGTCACATGACCGGAGCACAGCCAATAGGAACGCTCTCTCTCTCTGAAATGACCTGCGATTAGTCAAAATCTGCCGTCACGGGCTAGATTTTCTAAAGCCTGTAAACAGAGACATGATGAGGAGCAGAAATCTAGTTTTCTCTCAGAACACTTGAATTACAATATGCTGAAAGGTTATTATGGAATTTTTGCCAAATTATGCCCCAAAATTGTTGCCTACTGCCACTTTAATTAGAGAGCTTTATAGGTGCTTGTAGGTGGATACTTTACCTTTGTTTGGATAGAGCTACGTTGCACAGGCTAGCTGTTTCCCACTGTTTCCTGTATGGTTAGCTAAAGCTAAACTGCTCCTGGCTCTAGCTAGAGCCAGCTAGCCTACATGTAGCTCTGTCCAAAGGTAAAACATCCACCTATAAGCACCTCTTAAACTCTCTAATTAACACTTTATGTCCCATATATTTAAAAAAAAAAAGAAAATGCAGAGTAAAAATAACAGTTTGTTTTTTTTACGTGGACAGACGCAAGCTAACCGCTATGTTTCCCCCTGCCTCCAGTCTGTATGCCAACCAGGAATTGAAATGAGCCCCTGCCACCTACCAAATACAGGGTAAATGTTGCCTGTGGCAGGTAAAAATTTCAGGTCACCCGCCACCATGGCAAAAAGGTTTTATATTAAGACATATTATTTTTAAAAAGTAATACCTTAGTTAAAGGTGCTTAACACAAAATTGAGAGCATATCTATTGCTAACTAGTGCTAATAGCGCTAACAGTGCAAACAAGGGTAACAGCGCTGACAGAGATAATAGTGTTTACCTGAGGAGGAACCGGAGGTTGGGCGTCGTGGGTTGGGATGGCGTTATCAGCTGTAGTACAGAGGGAAACAGCTAGCCTACATAGCTCTGTCCAAACGTCAAACATTCAACTACAAGCACCTCTAAAGCTCTCTAATAAACACTTTATGTCCCATTTGTTTAAAAAAAACTTGGTGTAAAAAAAACAAGTTTTGTGTTTTACAGGGACAGAGACAAGACAACCTCCTGCTTCCGGTCTTTATGCCAATGCTAAGCTAAGCTAAACTAAGCTAAGCTAAGCAAAGCATATTCTGGCTATAGCTTCATATTTAACAGACAGGACACAGGAGTGATATTAATCTTTACAATAAGCCTTTTTTGCCTCATTCTTTTCAATGACAGCCAATCACATTACAAGGGAATAAAGGTGGACTGAAATCTAATTACATTTTTATAGACTACAGTCTAAATTCATTAAGTACACTGAATTATGCTCCTGCTGTTATGGGGCGAACATGAGGATTTATCAAAAATAATGCTGTGAATAACATAAAAGCTGAAAATAGTGCTAAAATAACTCAATGACAGAGCCACATATGCACAATATGCTTAATCACGAAATATTGAAATCAGGGTGTGGAGGGTCAAACTGCATTATGGCTAAATTAAATTTAATCACGGGACATAATGAGTTTAACTCAGACAAATCAGCCATAAAAAAGAGCATTGTACAGTTTTTTTGAGAGTTAACATAAGGTGGCTGTGTAATAACAGCGCTGTGCGGGCACCGATGTCCTTTTTAATAACACTTTCTCGCTCTTGCTCATTTTTTTCCTGCTCCCTCGCAGCCATAAATTACTCAGCTAATGCCCCAACAGCAGCAGCTATTGCTGAATCATTCAAAGACCTCAATTAGCAATTAAGGGCTTAATGAATAGAGGTCCTTGCTGGGCCATTCAGCTCCCAGCCCAGAGGAGCCCAGTGGAATCTAATCTCTCCTGCAGGACTTGTACAGTAAATACTGGCTAACTGTGCAGAGCAGATAGAGAATAGCCTGTTATTGCACACATATAATGAGCAACTTGTCTTGCAGTTTTGAGGCCTGTTTATTGTGTATACCTGGATTTCTGTGGATCTTAACAAGGACGGATGACTGTCGAGCACGATTCTTATTTTTTTCCCCTCCGTTCCTACACCCCATTACCTTCTGCATAATACCTGTCTTGAGTTTGAATTGAAGAAGGAGAGGGGGGGAAATGGCAACAAAAGGAGGAGATATAGAAGCAGAGATGGAAAATAAAAGGGGGTGAGATGGAAGGAGGGAATGAGAGAACTTAAAAAAAAAAAAGTGGGGATGGGGGAGAAAAATACATTATCAACGCCAATCATCTTCAAGGAGCTTAGGCCTCGGACCAGAATATCAAAGATGGAAAATGCAGGCATACATCATGCCGTAGGTAGCTTATAAATTATTACTGTGACTCTATCCTTTTGTATTAATATTCTATCAGCCTTTTATCATTTATATATTTGTCATACCTTTAATGAAGTGTAAGGCTATGCTTTACATGTGAGACCCCACAGGTACACGATTATACAGAACTACACTCCCATTTCTAGGGCTGCCACCTCATAGTCAATTAATCGGTCGTTTTGGTCTTAGCCGACGATTTCTTTAGTTGATTAGTCGTTTTTTATGCTTTTTTCATGCTGGATGACTTATTTCTAAGAAACACGACACACAAACATTTCTGGTAAACACAAGATTTAAAGGTGCAAAATACAGGATTGGGAGCATTTCTATTGTCTCTCAACGGCTCTCGACATACGGCGAGCCGCAGCTTGTAGCTATCGGTGCTAACAACGCTGAACAGTGCAAACAATGGTGAAAGTGCTGACAGAGCTAACAGTGTTTACCTGAGGGGAGGAACCGGAGGGTGGGTGCTACACATCTGCAACGACGCCGTTGGTCGGGACGGCGTTATCAGCTGTAACCGCCGTATGAGAGCAGTGCAGAGCAGTGCAGAGCAGCGGCCGTGAGCTCATACCAATTTCCCCAGGAGACTCATGTTTTTCATTGCCCTCTCCCGGTTTTCTTCCTGGGGTCACAATATTTTCGTATTTCTCCCAATTTATGGCAATTTTTTTCTTTCCTTTTTGTTATCTCAACCTGTTTCTAGCACTGTATAGTTTGTATAAGCTCTACTGTTTCCACCCGGACAACAATACAGCTACTAAGTACTAACTACCCTGGCAGAAGAGAGATGCTCGCGGTGCAACTTGGTTTGAGCTGCGGCCGCCAACTCCACATCACAACGCGTAGCGCCCGAAGTTGGGCTTTGCTCAACGTAGCAAAAAGCCATTGTGGCGCCGCGTATGCCATTGGAAATAATGGGTTTCAGAGCGCTGTGGTGCCATTTTCACATTGTGTCTGAAAGGCCTTCAGTGAGTGAGAAAAGGAGAGGGAATTAAAATATTAAGAATATTTAAGATGAAAATGCTGTTGCAGCGTACTTGAGTCTCTTAAACTAATTTTTTTCTGGGGGAGGATCCCCAAACCCCCCGCTTTATTTGCGAAATCTACCCTATGAGGTCTCAAGGTTGGCAAATATGCCTGAGCTAGCCTGTGGGTCATGCTCACATGCATGAACATGCACTAAAAGCATGCATGTCCCATCCAGCTATGTCAACAAAGCACAGAGAAGCTCTGATTACAACACACACAGGGATAATGACTTCATTCTCTGCTCAGGTAGACATTACTCCACCATATCTTTACATAGCAAATAGTTGTTTGCTGCGTCATCGGCTGTCCTCGGGGTTCCCCACACACAACAGGATTTCCGATCGTAAATATTGAACATGTTTAATATTTACGATTTGAGATCGGTGCGGCCAGGATGGACTTCCGAGCCGATCGGGGGATGTAAAAAACACTCTTAACATACCTCACACTACAGGAATATCTGGAAAGATAATCTTTGAAAACCATCAAAAAATCAGGGCTTTGCTGACTATTGTCTTGATTCTCGTGTAGTGTGTACCCAGCATTAGTCGACTAAGAATTTCTTTGGTCGAGGACAGACCTACCAATTTCCATCCCCCCACCACCGCCGCCATGTGAATTTATGGAGGCTCACTGAAGCATAGCGACTGAAGGTAGACGATCACGCACCTAAAATGAGTTGTACCATAATCTGATTTGAGCAACGTATAGCCTGCGAGCAGCGATGACAGCAGGGAGATAAAAGCACAATGTGACCTATACGGTGAGATGGGATGAAGCCATATCTCTGGAAGACAATTTATCTTGCATCTTACAATAATAGCAGGGCTGATTATCTCTGTAGTCGGGGCATTTTATTACATATCACAAAACCTGATCTTTAAGGTCAGCGTGCATCATTTGGACAACTTCAAACTATTTTACACTGTCAGCGTTTATAAACGAAAGTGATACACAGAGAAACTTATTGGGTGACTTTGAAGGCAAACAGCTCCTTAAATGTTGCTTCATTGATTCCACAGGGACATATTGTTTTAAGGGAACATTTGTAACCCTGTTTTTCTTGTTACCAGCAGCCCTTGCCAACTATTTAGCTTCATAAATTCTCTATTGCATCACCATGTATCACACTGTGCATTCAGAGTGCTCTTAAAAGTTTGTTTTTCACTTCATTTGGAGACTTTCCCATTCTCACACTGTGGAAAACACTCCGAAGGATTACTACTCCTACATCAATATGTGTATTCGAAGGAAAGAGGGAGAAAAAGACTCCACCTGCTGTTGTAGCAGGGGAGTCCACAGCCACCCGAGGGCATATGAACATACGCCATGCTTTCACATATCTCTTGGCACGGACATATTTCTCCATTTCCTTAATTCTCCTCTTGTGTTACTGCCAAACGGCTTCCGCTCCACCAGGCTAAAGTAACTGGGTTACTAGAGCTTTGAGTAATTAGCTGGTTTCTGCTTTATGGCACCAGAAGGCAGTAGAGTTAGGTGTGTAAAGTCATACTGAGGTAATGATTCAGGGCAGTGAGGGTTAAAGGTTAAAGGCGAATGTGGAGGGAGGAGAATTCAAACAATCTGAATGTTTGATCAAATGAAGCAAATAAAAGCATGAAGCCGAGCTGGATATGTGTAGTTTCCTCACTGTGAAAGCTAAAAATGTCACTAAGAACTGTTTGTAATTAATTCCAGGAACAATTTGCAATTTAAATGAAAAAAAAATGGCTCTGGTCTGCTATTGAACATTACAAACTGGCAGTGTTTTCAGTTTATTGTATTGTGGATTAGACACAGATTTTGTAGACACAGTGACAGTAGAGTGAATACACGCTACGTCAAAACTGGTAAACACTAAATAATGCGCATTTGAATGCAAATAAACATCCACTGTTTTCAGTCTTGATGATTCATTGGCTCGCAAGCTTCTATATTTGTTCACAGGCATTTCATAAGAGCTACATTTGTAAAGCTCACAGTGTCTCATTTCATTATTTTTTTGTCAGAGAGGTGTTCATTCAACTTTATGGTAAATTGTGGGCCATATGTTTGTTTGCGGTTGACAGAACAACACAAATAACTATTGTTTACTCTACATCTGTCCTTATATAAAGCATACTCTATTCCAGTTTTGGTTTACAAAAGATTTAATTAAGGAATAAGGCTGCTGAAACTCTATATTTTTGTTATAAGACCAAAACCAACAATGTTTTAATTCCTCTCTTGATACTTTCTGCCTCCCTCAGCCTGTCAGTAGCCTATTGGTTTCCGCTAAAGATCTTTACACAGGTCATGAACGTTAAGAAAAAAATAAGAATAAATTGTTAATTTGTTGGGGACTATTTTCAGCTGTGGATTAAAACATCGGTGCTCTCGTGAGTATTTACAGCAGCAGCACAGTTTATGTAGGACTCAAAATAAACTATAGTGCCCAGGTTCATCCAACACGTTCTCATCCCAACTCGTCAGACTGACTCTTTGTCAGACCCTTCAGCGTCACTTTTTAATCGCAGTAAACACATGCTTAATGTTGTGAATTAAACAAAAATACTTGCTTAGGATTAGGCAACAAAAACATTCAGTTAGGTTTAGGGAAAAAAAAAACATGGTTGAGCTTAAAAATAGGGTCGACGATGTTGGAAAGCTAGCATAATTTGAAAGTAGCATTGCCTCAGGAGCTTCGTCTAAACCCACCCCCTCCCCTCGGGGCTCCTTCCACGGCAACGCCCCCCACCCCCCACCCCACACACACACACACACACACACACACACACACACGCGCACCGCCGCATCGTAACTACTTCACAGACACAGAGCGGAGAGAGGACCTCAACTCAACAACGCTACCTCATGACAAGTAACCGCGGCAGTGCTACTGCAAGGCTGAGTATTCTCTTCCATTCTCCAGTAATCTTGCGGCGGCAACGCGCTTTGAGTTCAGGCTGGTGCACGCCAAGGGTAGAGTACGAGCAGGGAGGCAGAGAGGCATCTGATTGGTTCTTTCCAAGCGGACCCCGAGGCAGTGATTGGTAGACGTTTTTACAGGATTACAGCAGCTGCAGACGGCGGCTCTTTTCCGGTCCTTTTTCAGAGCTCATAAGTAATGGATCGCTGTCGGGGTGTAAAGACCATTTCAACCAACATAAAAAATATTGTATACTGGATAACATCGTCAACCCTGCCATTAAAATTACATTTTTACAGTGCAAATGTGACTTGACGTGAACACGGGACACAAACAAACAGTTGATTATAATGTGAAAGTGAAACATGACGCAGGGGACACAAACTGTGGAAGTCTATGGTTTACAGCCTTTTCCCTCTGACATACCCCCACAGCCACAGTATCCTGGAATTGTTGATTCTTGGACTTGGTCTCCTTTTTACTTCTCTGCTCATTTGTTAAAGGGATAGTTTGGGTGTTTTGAAGTGGGGTTGTATGAGGTACTCATCCAATGTCAGTGTATTACCTACAGTAGATGACAGTCGGCACGTAGCTAATTTGGAGAAACAGACAGGAGTTACTGTACAGAACCAAAGCAATGTACTGTTGTGGACGGGGCCGGCACCAAAACATATCTTAGCAACCTAAAAGAAAGGCCCACCTAAAAAAATCAACATCAGTTTAATTGTACGCTATACCTAGAATATTTTCACCGGTTTACCTTGCCGTCAGACAGCCCTTTCGGACAGGGAACCGAAGCCGTTGTATCCATCTATCCTCTCGCCAAAGCAACCAGACTCCAATGAAAAGAAAACGGGAGGTATTGGTCTACCGCTGCCTTGATCGGTTAGTTGGTTTGTGTTATTGTGTGACTTTGGTGAATCCGAACTAACAAACTAACCTAGTGTTTAATTTTCAACCCGATCCCATGCGAGAGCGTATAAATAGCACAACAATACGAGAACATTCCGAGTGTCAAGAGAACGCATTTTAGCCTTTTCGCGTGTCATTTGAACGCCTCTTTTTGCGTGTCATTTTTGTGCCACGCAACAAAACTACGGTAACGGCCGCACCACTCACTTAGGTTTAGGCAACAAACGTGACAAAACGTCATGGTTGGGCTTAAAATAAGTATGTAAACTGAATAAAATACGTACGGAAACAACATAATAGAAGTACAAAAAACACATCACAAACGTCACTTCAAAATAACAGAACAACACATTGGGACACGAACACCGGTCTCCTGGTTGAAAGTCCTGTGTTTGTTGGACCCATCCACCTCCCCTCCCCTCCCACCCTCAATAAGCAGTCTTTTTCACTTTTTATTTTTCGTCAATACCTCTGAATGTTGCATACTTACGCGGATGCGTTAACATTAGGGCTGTCAGTTGAGTACAATATTTAATCATGATTAATCGTGATTAATCACAAATTAATCGCACATTTTTTATCTGTTCAAAATGTACCTTAAAGGGAGATTTGTCAAGTATTTAATACTCTTATCAACATGGGAGTGGGCAAATATGCTTGCTTTATGCAAATGTATGTATATATCTATTATTGTAAATCAATTAACAACAAAAAACAATGCAAATATAGTCCAGAAACCCTCACAGGTACTGCATTTAGCACAAAAAATATACTCAAATCATAACATGGCAAACTCAAGCCCAACAGGCAACAACAGCTGTCAGTGTGTCAGTGTGCTGACTTGACTGACTTGCCCCAAACGTCATGTGATTATCATAAAGTGGGCATGTCTGTAAAGGGGAGACTCGTGGGTACCCATAGAACCCAATTTCAATCACTCATCTTGAGGTCAGAGGTCAAGGGACCCCTTTGAAAATGGCCATGCCAGTTTTTCCTCACCAAAATGTATTGTAAGTTTGAAGCATTATTTAGCCTCCTTCGCGACAAGCTAGTATGACATGGTTGGTACCAATGGATTCTTTAGGTTTTCTAGTTACATATGATGCCAGTATCTTCACTGTAGCTCTAAAACTGAGTCTGCTACAACCTAAAAATTGCTAGTTGCGTTAATGCATTTAAGAAATTAGTGGCGTTAAAACAAATTTGCGTTAACGTGTTATTATCGCGTTAAATTTGACAGTCCTAGTTTACATCTCAGTCAATACAGACAACATGGCGACAAATGACACAACAAAAGAAAGAACGCTGTTCTTACGCAAAATTAGTTGTGAATTACCGTGTCATTCTTACGCCATTTAGTGCGACTGGGCTGCTAATTTTGTCGGGGATGAGTCAGAGACATTCAACTCTAAGGCAAATGTGGCTACGGTACATAGTTTGTGTCCACAGGTGTTCCTGTTATTTTGTTGAATAACAACATAAATACCTGTTGTATACCTGCATATCCATCCTTACAGTATAAAGTGTATTCCAGTTCTGGTTTGAAAAAGAATAAATTAAGCTTTTTCAACCCGTTCAGAGAGAGTATTATCTTATCTAGGGTGAAACCTCTTTTAAATGGGGGGTAGAGAGCTTGAAATAGCTCAGAATAAGAGGTGTGCGGTGGAGAGGGCAGGGGTTAGTGAGTGAAGACACTTTACTTCCAGGCAAGAATCAGCTAGCTCCAGCTGCCAGAGCAATAAAGTGTTGGCAGCTGTCCATGGTGCTGAAATCAACCACTTTCTCTGTGAATGGAGAATAAAAGGGAGCTGGCCGTGGTGCTGAGACACTGATGCTGCTCGGCTAATGGCACGTCTGAGCATCAGGTGCGCGCATGTACCGTTGTTTATCCAAACTGCTGCTTTCCACTGGCTGAAAAGACAGACTCAGTGTTGAAAAATGTGTTGAGTATGACTAATGCAGGCGTGGAACATAGCGCGCAGATCCAAGAATAGGAGATCTAATGGGGAGCAGTGGGTATTCGCACATGCATAATGTAACACAGAACTGTTCTATGTGAAGTGGATATCCTATATGTGTGTGTGTGTGGATTTTAACACACTCTTTCACTGCATCGACGAGCATCTTTCTTTTTGTTGGTCTGACTCCCTCATCTGTTTTTCTCTTTGGTTATCTCTCACATGCAGGGATATAAAAAGAGACAGAGAAGAAGAAGCAGCCCCCCTTAAATCTGTTCTTTGACCTATAGTCTGAAAGCTGGGAAATGTTTTTCATCCGTATCTCAAAGAAGATGGACTCTGTGGTGCGTGGCTTCGAGGCAGCCCACGTCGTGCACCTGCTAAGGGTCAACGATCATCCCGGCCCACGGGTGCAGAAACATAAAGACCGGCCTCGACAGAACAGAGACAGATTACTGACCGGTCCAGAAATGCCGGGCGAAACTTTACTCCTTCCTTCCTTCCTTCCTTCCTTCCTTCCTTCCTCCTGTCCTCTCTTAGAGATTCAGTGCATGCGTATATAGGCTGGCTATTCCAGAGCCAGCCTCCCACCTCATCCCTAGTGAGAGATAAGTATTGTTTGCGTAGCAGCACATTTCATGCTCGGCTTCCCCCACCTGTTCCCTGACCTGCACAGTCTGAAGGCTGGAATAGCTGTCAAATGCCTTCACCCGTGTCTTTCCAAGGATGATTGAAAGGAGGTTTTGTCTTGAAAGCACTTCTTTTTAGCAGAGCACAAAAACAAACTTTCAAGGATTTTAAAGAGGTGATTCCAGCGGTCATTTAAAAGGGTAATGTCACTTCTCCTGTTTGTCCGTTAATTGCAAGGGAATTTGTGTTTTGTAATTTGTCGCCTGCAGGTTTGTGGCTGCATGTCAAGGTCAAACAACTAATCAAATCTTTCAGCCTGATTTGCATAATGAACTGCTGCAAAATTTGCCCGGGCCTCGAGGAACCCCCGCCCCCCCCCCTTCAACAACCCTCTCCTCCCTGCCCTCCATCCATCCACTCATTCAGCCAGTTTAAGTTTCCAAGCTGTGTTGTCTGATGTGTTCGCCAGTTATCACTCCCAAACGCAAAGAGGTTTGTGTGTGAAGCAAGAGAAACAAGGCGGAGGAGCACAGCTGTGTCTGGTTCAGTTGGCAGGAATCTGTTGTTGCTTCTGTTTTGTTTTGCACAGCAGTGATTTGCATTCATAGACTTGTTTTACATTTTTTAAAAGGCAACTTTGAAGGACAAAAATCCTGACAATTTTTTAATCACTTTTCATTGGTCCTCCAAAGAAACAGGAACATGGATTTAAGAAGAAAAATGTCTTTAATTGTGACATGCTGTTTGATATTTGTTTCTACTATATTTGGAGATCTAGAAGTATTTGACAATTCAATACAAATCCAGCTCAGTCCGAGATAATCCGTTTTGCAAAACAAAAAAAAAGTTTCCATTTTCTCGTTAAGGCTGCATAAAGAAGTACCAAGAAAACACCAAAACAAACTCCAGCAAAGTGAAATTCCTCACCTATTAGAAAAGCAAAATCCTCAAAGGTGAAAATCAAAACTGTTATTTTTGCGCCCTCGGAGACGTTCAGCCTCCAACACCAGAGAAACACTGCAAGACCAGAGGAAAGCACCAAAATCACACCAAAACAAGCCATGATGAGGGAGAAAAAAGGCTGAAAATAAGCAAAAGGTGGGGATTATAACAAGAAGCTGCTTCGGGAAGAGAAGAGGAAGAGGGGAGAGGAGGGAAAAAAAATATCAAGAGCGTCCGCAAAGCACGTAGGGCTATTTTCTCTCAGAGGATGTCGCCGGAGCAACAACACTCAGCATCCGAGATTTAAATCACTGCATGCAGAAAACATTTCTCCCCACGTCGGAACACCAAGACAAGAAAGCAAGAAAAAGAGGATAAAAATATGCTTAAGAAAAAGGCAGTGGAAAATGTACTCACCGAGCGGGAGTAAAAGGGGTTCAATTAAAAAGAAATTGGGCGTATAGCGGTGGCGGATTGGTGGTGTGCAGGCTGGTGTACACCGAGGCTCTGCGTCCCTTTAACGCTTCTCTATCGCTGCCGGTGGCGGAGTCATGTGACTCGGGATTGGCCAGAGTTTTTGAATCAGTCCAAGCTTTTTTCTCTCTTGTAGCTACACACGGAGGCATTCAGTGCTGTAATGGATAGGAGCTCTTCTGGTAATGCCATTGATTTTTATGCCCAGTGCTACTTGAGTTTCTCAAAATAGGGTCCGAGTACTACCGGGGCTCATTGACGGTGTCCCGAGGGTTGGGTTTTTATTCAAATAAGGGTTATTTTTAGCTTTATTTCCCCTGTTAACCGAAGTGAATAAAGGCACACAATCGGATTTTTTTTTATAACAAATTTGAGTCACACACCTCTGTTTGAAGTAATATGACAGCAAGAGCTGCAACATTTAAAGCTGCAGTGGGTAGAAATGATAAATATGATTAAAAAAGTTTTTTTTTTTTTTTGAAATGGTCACTATATCCTGACAGTAGTGCATGAGACTGGTAATCTGAAAAAAAAAATCATGTGCCTCTGTGAAATCTTGCAGAGGACACCGAGGACCGGTGTCAGCTGCAAGATTTCACAGACCGGAGGAAATTAACCAATGAGAGCCGAGCTGGAGCCTGCCGTTTCTGAGCAGCTCTCAATCACTCGCGAACTCCGATCAAACTGTCAAACTAGGCAGCGCTGATCAAATATGAATCAATATTCTGTTACTGTAATGCCTATTTCTCTCCTGAAATGTTTTCAGAAACATCTTGTAATGTTCTGTTTAGCTGTAAATTGAGAAAGTTTGTGACCCAGCAGCCATGTTGAGATCTGTTCAGGAAATACTAAGCACCGCCCACCAGCCGGAGCACAGCCAATAGGAACGCTCAATAGGAACGCTCTCTCTCTCTGAAATGACCTGTGAATGGTCAAAGTCTCCCGTCAGATTTTTTAAAGCCTGAAAACAGAGCCATGAGGAGGTGCAGAAGTCTAGTTTCCTCTCAGAACACTGGTTATTATGGTATTTCTCCATGATGCCAAAAACATTTTGCATATTGCAGGTTTAATCGATTTGTTGTCAACTATTAAATTAATCGCCAACTATTTTGATAATCGATTTAATCGGTTTGAGTAAAAAAAAAGTTTAAATTCTCTGATTCCAGCTTCTTAAATGTGAATATTTTCTGGTTTCTTTACTCCTCTGTGACAGTAAACTGAATATCTTTGAGTTGTGGACAAAACAAGACATTTGAGGACATCATCTTGGGCTCAGTGTTTTGGGAAACACTGATTGACATTTTTCACCATTTTATAGACCAAGCAACTAAACGATTATTCGAGAAAATAATCAACAGATTGATCGACTATGAAAATCGTTAGCTACAGCCCTAATGACAGCAAACATCTCCTTCCTCCTCGTGCATTCTTATCTATGATACTCTATGATTTAAGAAGAATTTATTTGGGAATCCTTGATATGAAAAAGTTTGGTTACTTGTTCCTCTGTTTGGTCAGTGAATTGTTAAACCTGTGCTGACCCGAGGCATGGTGGCAAATAAATCGTCTGTTAGCCAAGAGTCACAAAAGTAAAGTAAAGAGTACAAGTTTGGCATGGAGATGATTAATAGGATTTTCTACTACACAAAACTATGTTTAATATATCCGACTTTCCTTTAATCTTTCTTCTTTTGCAAATTATTCAAATGTTACCTCTAATTACTGTATAGGGGCCTCATGTATAGAGAAAAAATATAACTTACAAAAAATACAACTAACACCTGTTACAACCGTTACAAATAACTGTAAAAAAAAAATAAAAAAATAAATGAATCAGTTTTCTGACGTGACAACGCCATGGTTAAAAGCATACTATAAAGGAAATGTCACTTACTGTTTGTAAACACAACATAAAAAGTTGGCCCCTCCTCCCCCCGGATCACGCCCCCTGACCATGGTTGCCAGAACACAGTACCTGCAGCATCACCAACACGTTCTCAATCCAACTCGTCACATACTGACGCTTTATCAGACCCCTCCGCGTCATATTTCGCTCGCAGTAAACACGTGCTTAATATTGTGAATTCATCAAAAACACTTGCTTAGGTTTAGGCAACAAAACCACTTAGTTAGGTTTAGGAAAAATACATCATGGTTGGGCTTAAAACTATAACATTTTTACAGTGAAAATGTGACTGAATGTTTGGGACATGAACGAACAACTGATTGTCAAGTGTAAGTGAAACATAACGCACAAAAACAACTTGGTTAAGTTAAGGGAACGCTCATGGTTTTGTGTTCAAATAAGTACTTTGTTAAGGGAAACATTGTTGAGATTGTACTCACCAAAATATTAATTGGGATCTGGGAGAACAGCAACATCTCTACAGTGAGGTCCTATGGGGCAAGAAATACAAGCAGTCAGATGATCAGACAGGTTGTAATAAGAGTTGATCATCTGAAATATTTTGAAGTAAAATCAAAAGTGAAATGTTGGTAAAAATCCCTCATTGCAGAGGAAAAGTACAGCAGGTCAAAGTCGATCTGTAATCTGAGATGAATCTTTGCCTTAGTTTTCTCTGCCAAATAAATATTTATAAAACCTGTCTGATCATCTTGCTGCCTATGTTTCTTTTTACATTTCTATATCTCTCAGCAATTAACTTCGTGAGTTCAACAGTATCACAAGTAACAGAAATGACGGCCAAAACTACAATATTAAACACAAATTACATGAATAATAAACCAGAATTATCTCTTATGCCTCCTCCACATTTACAACATTAAAGGGAAAATCTTGTTGCAATTACCTCTATCAGCATTTTTCATTTTATCGCTCCTTGTAGCTCATTATGTTATTTACATAAATTAATAAACTAATAAACTAATTATCATTATTGCTGCAGGCTGTTATCGTCCACTGAACGGTTGAAAAAGGTTTCCATATATCCTCACAACTCCAACCTCTCGGTGCTCGCTCATTAAAAACTACTTAATGGATTAATCAGCTGAGTTTATATTGAGCCTCATAAGATTATTGATCATCAATGAGGATGTCAACACTCGGGGCAGTTCTTAACAGAGTTTAAAGCTCAGTTAATGTCGGCCAATGAGTTCATACAGCCTACAGGTGAGAAGCAGTATTAATGAGCATCTTCCAAAACATTAAAGGTTCAATGTGTAATTCCTTGCTTCCTGCTCCAAACAAATAGGATTCAACATATCACCTCTACTGGTTCCATACAATCAGTTATAAAAAAATTAATTAAAAAGCCAACTAACTAACAGCAGGGCAAGAATACGGAAAAGTCATCCAAACTGCTGAAACTCTAAGAGTCAAAATAATACTTATCTTGCTATCTTATAATCTTCACGTGTGGCCGGTATAGAGTGCTACAGGAATGAGAACGAAAACCTGTTAGTATTTTAGCACTTCTGGTTTCCTCATCTGGAAATCAAAGGGATTTTAGTTAGATGCCTGAAATAGGTCTGTGGTTAACACAAGTTTAAGAGATTTTAACGTTTTGTTCTACGACATAAAATATGTCAGTAAATACCCCACTCATGAATGTTGAAGCTTTTACGTTTCTTAGAAAAAGAGTGTCACGAACAAGTGGCTAAATGAGACTACTAAACCTCATCACGCCGACTCGTCCGCCTTAACAGCCTCGTTGTGTATACTCCGCGCTTCGTTGATAGCCTAACGTTGGCTTTTTATTTCTGGTGATTGCATTTAAACTTCTAAAATCATAAAAGTGGTGTTCATTTGTGAAGATTATCTTGCTAAACAAAACGTGTCAGTATCATAAACATATGCTTACCGCAGAGATTATTTTCTGCAGTAATCCAAAACCCAATGGAGGGCCCCATTGGCTTTTTAATCGAGGGAACCATGATGCTAACTTCCTGGTTGGCCTACAAAAATACGTCATCCCTGGAGCTCTCTATTGTGTTTACTGTGCCACTAAGAAGGATAGCCGGATGCTCTGGAGACCTAAATGGGTTATGGAAACGCCTTTGCGTAGCGAACACTTAACTCACATAACTGATCAGCTGTTTCTGCTGTCGGCGTCTTCTTGGATATTCCCATAACGTGTGAATGCTTGTTTTCGTATCCAGACATCATGAAACATGGCCAATACTAGCTGACATGAAAGAACAATTAAAACCCAATTGAAACTAATTCCTGAAGATCTTTCTCCATTTTTCTCTCGTAGATGGTTAGATGGTCGAGCCGACTCGTTTCGTTTACGGTTCGTAACCTCTACTTCTTCTACTGTGTTTACTGGCGGATTACAGCCATGCGTAGCCAATAGCGCCAACTTCTCACCAAACTATGCTGCAGCCGAGTTTATTCGTTCCAAACCAGTTGATGGAAACGCGCCTTATTCGTATTTCTTTTCTGACATTTAAAAAGTTTGTTTAAAATTCGCTTGACAATTGAATGAAAACACAACTATTGATTCACTATCGCTTCTAGAGGAACAAGTGGTATAACAAGACAGGACAGGGCGGGGCTAGTCGGTTATTATGCTCATTTCAGTACATACTGTATCTCTGCAACACAACACATATAAGTCTTTAATGTCAACATTGTAACCTCTTCACATTCTGTTGATAATGTAAGTTTGTTCTTTGAATGTTTTAAACTAAAATCCTGGCCAGATCTTACACATTGCAGCTTTAAGGTAACTCCAGGACATAAAAGGTGAGGTGAAAACTAAAGACTCCAACCTGGTTTGTCATCATGTTTCATTTGATCCCTCTCTGTAAAGTTGACAGCTCCAGGGTTCCAACCCGTTCTTGACGGAAACACGAGTGGTCACGCCGTCAGGAATGAACAGAAGTGTTTGTTGCTGCTGCCGGTCATATGAGCAAAGGGTCTGTATGGATCAATGGCGTCTCAAGGGGCTGATAGAAAGAGACAGACAGATGTAAGGGCAGCACGCTTCCTACCAGGACTCTTTGTTTTCTTCTTACAAGGATGAATTACTTGATAAATTTTGACACAGGAGCCACATGTTTTTGTGCACTTGTGAGTTTATGAAGTGTGACTTGGGATGGTGTTAAAATCTCACAATGTGTTAAGATGCTGTTGTATATTATTGTTACAGACAAATAACTTGCTGCTTGAATCACCAGGAGCTGGTTGCATTTGCTATTTGTAAGTTCAAACTTTGCCTCGTTAGAACATAAGTATTTGCTAAGTGGAGATTTACACAATCAACTATATGGTTTGTGTGTAAAGTCCTTTAAAGTGGCAGTAGGCAGTATATTTTTGGCATCATTGGGCAAAAATTCCATAATAAGCTTTCAGCATATTGTAATTCAAGTGTTCTGAGAGATAACTAGACTTCTGCTCCTCCTCATGGCTCTGTTTTCAGGCTTTAGAAAATCTAGCCCGTGACGGGAGACTTTGACCAATCACATGTCATTTCATTGAGAGAGCGTTCCTATTGGCTGTGCTCCGGTCATGTGACCAGAACTTGGCCTTCCTTCAACAGATTTTACAATGGCGGCCGCGTCACAAACTTTCTCATTTTACAGCTAAACAGCACACTACAAGATGATTCTGAAAACATTTGAGGAGAGAAATAGGCATTACAGTAACGGAATATTGATTCATATTTGATCAGCGCTGCCTAGTTTGACCGTTTGGTCGGAGTTCGCGAGTGATTGACAGCCGGCTCTCATAGACGGAAGCTGGACAGCGGACCTCAGATCAGCTCTGACTGGTTGTTTTCCTCCGGTCTGTGAAATCTTTCAGATGCCGTTGGGAGCACTGGAGGACACAGTAGGACACAGAGGAACATGATTTTTTTCAGGTTACCTGTTTCATGTACTACTGTCACGATATAGCGAACGTTTTATAAAAATAACTTTTTTTTAATCATATTTGCTCAAATCGCCTACTTCAGTGTTAAGTTCTTAGTAACCATTCAAAGTAGTGATTGACTAAATCTGGTTGAACCATTAAAACATAAGGAATGTCTTAGCTAGTAAAGACTTTAATGTGTGTAAATCGGTTGCTAGAAAACATCTGTAGTTCCCTCCAATCAAAAACAATTAACTATGTAAACAGGAAGTTACTGTAGCATAACTTCCAAAAATGACGGTTTTAGGAGGCCAAATTATGTATTTAACCTAACTAAACCTTTGTAAATGTAGGAACGACTTTGTTTTATTTATGTAGGCTATGCATATATGGAGAGATATTTATACAGTTTAGAATGAAAGAAAAATATTTTTTAATTTTTTGTTCAGCAGGTAGTCGCTATTGGGTGATGATGTTAGGCGCAGTCAGGTAGCATACAACTGGTTTATCAGAGGTTTTTAGGTGAAAACAGATGCTTGCTGCAACAATAGACTGTATGTAAGAAGTATATAAGAAGTGGACGTAGTCACTGTGACGTCACCCATTGGTTTGTGGACTACGGTTTTGAAGCCTCGAGTTCAGCATTTTGGCTGTCACCATCTTGTTTTTTTTGATGTCGCCATCTTGGTTTTTTTAAACTAGAAGTGACACGAGAGGGTGGAGCTAAGTACAACCGATCGCTGAATGAGACATTTTTAGGTGACCAAAACATTACAATTAACTTTCAAGAACTGAAAACACACTGTGAAAGGGTTAAAGTTGTAAGACGAAAACACGAACAACACCCAGACCGGACAATGCCGTGGTAGCGACCTGTCAATCACAAGGTAGCCACGCCCTAAAGCATACCCTGCTTTATGGTCTATTTGACTCTAAATGGGACCATAATTTACTAAATGAACATCATGCTGTATTGAAGAAGACTTGAAACTAGCGATTGAGACCATAAACTCATGTTTACAATGTTGTAATAAATCAAGTGAGAAGTAGGGTCATTTTCTCATAGACTTCTATACAATCAGACTTCTTTTTGCAACCAGAGGAGTCGCCCCCTGCTGGCTGTTAGAAAGAATGCAAGTTTAAGGCACTTCAGCATTGGCTTCACTTTTCAGACCCAGAGGTAACCCACTGGTTGCGGCCAAAAACGACGCTATGAGAGCGATGAGAGTGAACCAAAACAGCAAAGTTGCGACCAGAAAACCAGAACAAACTAAAAGATGCTAAATGCTCTGTAGAACTGAGGGGAGCTGCAGAGTCAAGTGATAATTCTCTGTGGCGTTATAACTAAAGGCCCTGACACACAAAGCCGACGGTCGGCCTTCGGACAGTTTGGGTACGTCGGTGAGCGTTTGTCGGAGTTTTTTGGGGCGCTTCAGCATGTTGAATCGGCGGAGGAGCTTGTTGCTGAGAGAAATCTCTCTGATTGGCTGTTCATCTTAAAAGAATCAGTGCACAGAAGAGAAACATAAGTGAGGAAAGCAAGCCAATGAGTAAAGTCAAGAGGAAGCACACAGAAAGCTCTTCTCATTTTTCATCTTCATCTCATCTGATCGTTCCAATACACGGATATTTTCACAAAGACATGGCCCATCTGGAATGAAGCTACGTGGTGAGTGAGAGTGGTGTGAAAATTGTCGGAAAACGCCACTTTGTTTCATGTGCGTATCATAACAACGGCTCGTACATCCGCAGTCATCGGTCTTCCCTTTTTGAATGATGAATAAAGACTACTGCGACCTGCTGGTGTGGAGTTACTTCATCTCAAGCAGGCGCAGAACGTCTGTGCTAACTGGCCGTCAGCTGTAGTCTTTGCGGTGTGTTCGAATGCAACTTGTCGGCCAACACTAAGGCAACACTAGGCGAGGCAACAGTCGCCGCTAGGTCTTTGATGTCGACTTGGAGTGTCTGGGCTCTAAGAGCTACAACAAGTAGTCGTGATTATAGCTGCTTTAATGGTGCAAACCGATTAAGTGAATCACTAGGTTGTGGTGATGGATGAACACCTGGAGCAACTCAATCCAGCAATTTCAAAAACAAGCCAGAAAACAAATGATGCTGAGGCTGATTTCAGCTTTGCATGGTGGCATCCTCAGCCCTGTTATGGGAATATGTTGCCTGCTATTCCTACAGCAACACATCAGAATATTCAGAATTTTCTTCAGCAATAAAAAAAAAAAAAAAAAAGTCACAGTCTACTGTCTGCTCAGTGTCACACACAAGTCTCCGAGCAGCTGCCACTCCAGCACACAGTGTGACAAAGGATTTCTGTATCTGTTTTCATCTCCATCCACCTCTTCCAACCCAGTACACATGGTGATTCTCTGGCTGGGATCCCAGCACTGTGTGGATAGACCAACAGTATCTGGCATGCAGCTCGTCTCAGCTGATACTTTAGCTGACACTTCCAGCTCCGAGCCATGCAGACAAGGTGTGTGTTTATGTGTGTGCGTTGCAGGCCGAGTCTCTTCCTCGTAACACCTGATTTATTCCATGCCTCAGGTCGAGTCATGAGTCTGCACTCAGCTGTAATTATAGTGTGAGGAACAGGACATGTAATGCAACGTTAATGGCAAAGGGACTGATGCTTCGCCCACAATGTCCCCTTTTCAAACACGAATAGTGCATTAGCAGCAGGGATTCACTATCCCCACACTGATTGGAGCTATTAAATACAATTTAGTACATGTAGAAAGGGAAGTGAGAGCGGGTGGCTGAGTGGTGTATATATGTAAACCAAATAAGCTTTGTCCCGGTATAATGCTGCCAGTATTATTCAAGGTCCTCTGGAAAAAAAAAAGCATATTTTAATGGTGTCTAAGTTACAGCTCAGAGAAAATTTTGAATGCTTGTCCTCTCTTGGCACTGCCCCGTTTTTCAGGCATTTCTTTGCATACGCTGCCATTTCTCACAGAAATTACTACGCAAAGAAAAGTAATTTGAGTGTCTGCGAGATTCATGAAAACGTCATTTGTGCTGCTTACTCAAAAATAATGATTAGACAAAAGGTCATTTACGGATGCAGTCGGTGTGTGTGTGTGTGTGTGTGTGTGTGTGTGTGTGTGTGTGTGTGTGTGTTTCTTGCTTTTATATTTAGAGTGACAGCCATGTGCAGATCATGTGTTTTTCCGTGCATCTGCCGGCGTGCACGCGACTGATGAAGCGTAACCTTTTAATGTGTTTACACATTGACATTTCCCGAGTTCTGTTGTGTTCCTCTGTGAAACTAAAACCCTTGACATTCTTGAAGCTCACATTTCCCTGAGCTGCTTGTCCTGTCAGCTCTCATACCGTGCAAAGCCGGCATCAACAACATAATTACACCAGCTTCACTACCTCATCTGTCCCCCTGTCAAATATGAATTTAAGTTAATGTTTTTGCTTAAAAACAAAGTGTTACTCCAACTGTCTGTGTGTGACGCAATTTGGACATCTCATGATCTCGCTCCGTCCACGTGGATGGAATATTTTAATATCCTGGTCACCTTGTCCGCTCCTGACTTTGTAAAATATGTATAAAGTCCTATAGATCTCACAACATACAGTAGCTATGTGTATATTTGAACTCTTTCTAAATAAACCTGATGCTTCACTCTCTCTCTATGTGTACATCAAACTTCACTTAACTGAAATTAAACACCTGACTTTATAAAATCAAACACCCAGCCTATGACACTGACTCTTAAATGAGCCCTGACACTTAATGACTATGTGGGCTTTAGTCCATCTGTTCATTTGGCTTCCCAATATGGCCACCCATATGTTGTGGGTCTCCGTATCATACTGTGAATTAACCTGGCGAACGCAGTGATTCATCTCATGATATTATTATTCTGAACAAAAAAACAAAAGTGGAGCTTTAAAGCTGAAGTAGGCGAGATTGGAGCAAATATGATTAAAAAAAGTTATTTTTATAAAATAAAATATATAACATTACAGTAGTACATGAAACAGGTAACCTGAAAAAAATCAGGTGCCTCTGTGTCCTCCGGTGCCCTTCGGTGCTTCTAACGGCATGTGCAAGATTTCACAGACCGGATGAAAACAAGCAGTAAGAACTGATCTGAGGTCTGCTGTCCATCTGCTGTCTATGACAGCCGGCTATCAATCACTCGTGAACTCCGACCAAACGGTCAAACTAGGCAGCGCTGATCAAATATGAATCAATGTAATGTTACTGTAATGACTATCATCTTGTAGTGTACTGTAGCTGTAAAATGAGAAAGTTTATGACGCCGCCACCATTGTGAAATCTGGTGAAGGAACGCTAAGTTCCGGTCACATGACCGGAGCACAGCCAATAGGAACGCTCTCTCAATGAAATGACCTGTGATTGGTCAAAGTCTCTCGTCACGGGCTAGATTTTCTAAAGCCTGAAAATAGAGCCATGATGAGGAGCAGAAGTCTAGTTTTCTCTCAGAACACTTGAATTACAATAAGCTGAAAGGTTATTATGGAATTTTTTCCCAATGATGCCAAAAATATACTGCCTACTGCCACTTTAACTTCTGTTGACATTAATATACTGTCCAAATTTAAGATTTTAAAGCTGCACTGATCAATATTTTATATTAAAGAGGACCTATTATGCTTATTTTCAGGTGTATACTTGGACTCCGCTCTAGCTCCTCTCTAACTAGCTTTGTTTGAGGGCGTGCCAAACTAGCCGCTAGCCAGGTATTATGCAAATGTGTTACTTGATGACATCACCACGTTATGGAAGAAAAGGCAGGACATCAACCGAGGCGTTTCAGGCCGTTCAGGAGCAGTGTTTCTGAATGGGAGAGTAACTCCCTTTGGCCCCTTTGGCCCCTTTGGCCCTTTGGCGTGGACTTTGGGCTTTGTAACTTTGCAGACCTTTTACATCCACAAAAAACTATATAACACACTAAAGGAAAGGGAAAAAGCAAAAAAGCATAGGTCCTCATGGATCAAAACACTATATGCAACTCGTAAATATGTTGCTTGTAATGATAAACCCACCAAGAATTATCACCTGTATCTACAGCTTCTATCTGCAGCATTTTAGCGTCTTTCAGCTCATTGAAAGCTCTAAATACATTACCTGCTAAGCAAACAGAAGACAGACAAAGTTAGCGACTAGCTGGTGAACAAAGTGGAGCATTTAGCAGCTTAAGAGACAGATATTTCCCTCAGGAGTTGGTGGAGACCAAAAACGCTAAAAGGAGAGTGAATATTGAACTTACATTCATCAGGTGGCTGAAACATAAATGCTAATATAACGTGAGGATTTGATTTGTGGTGGTTGGATCACTCTTGTTGAGAAGAAAAAGCCAGAAGCAGCATTTTACTGTTCTTCACACTTGGTCAGCTGCAGAGCAACACTTCCTTGTTCCTAACTCACATGTGACTGAACTAACCAATCAGAAGCTAGGAGGACTTAGACTGAGGTAAATGTGAGGAAAAACCAGAGGTAAATCAAGCAGATTATGGTAACTGTTTTAAAGTCACTGATTAAAGTATTTGAACATGTAAATATGTAAAGCTGTGTAAACAATAACTCACTATTAACTCAAATATATGAATTAACCTCACTTCTAAATTTTACATTAATGGTGCTCACTGACTGCTAGACGTGAAAATTGGCAACTGTTTGATAACACATTAGCCATAAACACTTTATAAGGTAACAATATGTCAGTGTTGTGTTTACAGCTTATTCTGCTCCCACCAAGTGGCCAAAATTGTCTAAAAAGCTTATTTTCAAATCACTTTTCTTCTTCTTTAGTATTTTCAAAATGATTTAACTTAATATTCTAACATTTGTTTGTACCTAAGAGCCCAAAGCAACCTGAAACATATTTTCATTTTCTGTGTCTTTCAGTTTAACCTTAATGACCTTACAATCAGGGTAAAAAAAAAGTCAAAAAGGAACAGAGCAATTGTCAAAATCTCGCACTCAAAAAACAAAAATGAAAACCTTTAAAAATACCAATGTGCTGACACAAGAGTCTCCTCATTATAGGCTACGGTATGGCCTTTGCTTTATCTACATAAAACACACCTTAATTTATCCTTGAAGCATGAGAGCACACTTTGTTTACAGTGACCACTGCCACTGAAGGAATGAGCCGGAAAAGTAGCCAAGTCAGCCGTCTTCCACGGTGTTCAATCCAAACGTCAGCGTTTACCTTCCCAGCTGTCTGTTTGCGGAGCGACGTGTCCCTTGTGTTTCCAATTTGGAAAACATGCTTACTTTCATTTGGACCCCAACGCTCTTGTCAATGTAAATCAGGTAGGACTCTCTGGTCGATCGATGCAGACGTGAGAAAGGATTCACTCTGTTCACCCCAGGGACTCATCAATGACAGGAGTCTATTACTCCAGAGAGTGAGCAGGCGTGTGGGGGGAGCTGCTATGAATTGCAAATGTGAAACTACTGACTTGCCTGCTATGCAAACTCCATGATGTATTATAGCACACTTGGGAATATGTGCCTATTGCACAAAGCAAGGTCTTACTGCATGATGAGCACTCGCTCCCTGAAAATGCCCATTCAGTAAGATTAGACTCAAAACACTGCATCTAATCTAAAAGCAGACGAGGATTCGTCGTGACTCTCGTTCCAGTGGAAATCTGTGTTTGCACCTTTAACCCCAGAGGGAGCTCGTACCGTATCTCTATATCCCACCGAGAATTCAGCCTGAACTTTCACTCTGCTATGTAAGGGGTAATGGGTACACAGTGTTATTTTTGTCCCCTCGCTCCTTGTCTTCCTCTAGTGTTTAAAGTTCAATTAGGGACACACTGTGCTTCGACTTGGAGTCATTAGACGTGATGCTAGCCTGCTCTGTGAAGAGCACTCTCAGACTCCTGATTAATTCAGCTGATGGAGAAGTTTGACGCTCTCGCTCATTTCCCTCCTCTCTTAGTTTAAGCTCAAGGGTGATTATTAAGCTTCCTGTGGGGATTTAAAACGCTCACAAGTTGTCAAAACCTTTCAGTGCATCCTTTTGCTCAGTAATCGTTGCCAGTAAAAGTTCTGACTTCATGTGTTCAGTGAATTTCCTCAGCAAGGAATAATTTAAGGGTGCTTGCCATGATGCTCGCACACTCTAAGTCATTTCTGTAAATGCAACCACAGTAAACATCAGGTGTAAGGCTGCAGCCGGATAGCTTAGCTTAGCATAAAGACTGGAAACCTGGGGAAACAGCTAGCGTGACTGTTCAAAGATAACAAAATCCACCTATTAACCTGTTATACCTAGCTTATTTACCAAAGTGTAAAAAAGTGTAGTGTACTGTTTAGCTATAAAATGAGGAAGTTTGTGACCTGGCAGCCATGTTGAGATCAGTTGAGGAAACACCAAGCACCGCCCACCAGCCGCCAAGATGTTTCTGAAAACATTTGAGGTGAGAAATAGCCATTACAGTAACAGAATATTGATTCATATTTGTTCAGCGCTGCCTAGTTTGACCGTTTGATTGGAGTTAGCGATTGATTTACAGCTGCCTCCATTGAATGAACAGCCAATAGGAATGCTCTCTTTCTGAAATGACCTGTGATTGGCCAAAGTCTCCTGTCACGGGCTAGATTTTTTAAAGGCCGTGTAAAGGAAATTCAGAGTTTTGTTTGTAAACACATTATAAATGTTGGAACATAACTAATGAAAACATGTGCAAAGGCTGTGAACATTGTAGTACTGGATTGTGGAGTTAGACCGTTAAACTGTTTTTCACCAGTTTTGTGTTCAGGATTGGTTAGGCGGAGCTGAAATAATGGCTCAATGACGCACTGGAGTCATCCTTAACATAACTCCACCCCACAAAAGTGTTTTTTGAAAGGCAAAATAGAAACCCAGGATAGTGTCAAAAGTTATATCAGCTAACTCAGTCAGTAGAGCATATGATTTATGATGGCAGGGTTGTGGGTTCAAGCCCCACCATACTGTAGGCATTGGCATTTTCATAACTGTTTTTGTTTTGTATTGTATTTTTATGATTGTAATCCATCCCATGTCCTATGTATATTTATTTTTTTTCTGAAAAAAATGAATAGTCAGTATGGAGTACCAGGGCCACGAAGGTCTTTGAGACTACCAGGACCACAAAAGCAAGCACTTTGTCCACGGCCCCGGCGGCGAGGTCCGGGCAGTGTGGTTTTTGTGATAAAGCTTCGCGGCCGCGAGCCACACTCGCCCGAGCCTTTCCAAGCCGACCGAAAGCATCGGATGAAATGCGCCCGGCGGGGGCCAGCCAGCGCTGGGGAGAGGGGAGAGGAAATCTGCGAGGGGATCCTCCCACACCGAGCAGCCATCCCTAACCCGCCGAGTTGAATCCCCGTGCAGACTGCGCGACGGGGGCCTTTACCGGCCTCACACCGTCCACGGGCTGAGCCTCGATCAGAAGGACTCAGGCCCTATTTCCCCAATCCACCTGTCGGACGGCGATTCGGCGCTGGGCACCATCCTGACAGGCTGCAGCTTCCCCGCTTGTGGGAGTGGTTTCATGGGTGTATTAAGAGAGGTTTCAGGTTTCAGCGCCTTCAGTGACACGCCCCCAGCGTCTCAGAGCAGATAATACTGCTTATTTTTCCATGATTTTGAAAGCTAATTTTATATGCTTGGCGAGTTTTTTAATCATTCCAATTTGGCTGGGTGGTTAGTAACACATGTTTCTGTGGTGTGACAAACCCAGAATGCATATTTATTTTTGCTTTACATGGACTTTAAAGCCTGCAAGCAGAGCCATGAGGAGGAGCAGAAGTCTAGTTATCTCTGTGGTAGTTTCATATTTACTATACAAACATCATCTAACTCTCATTATGATAGCAAATAAGCATATTTCCCAAATGTCTAACTTTTCCTTTAAAGATCGGGTCGGTAATGCTGAGAAACCAGCGAGAGTGCACTAGACTTTTAGAAATGATCCAGCCGAAAAACCCAGCCAAGTGTTACCAACTCTTTTTCAATGAAAGTAGCTCCAAAAGTCCCTAAATCTACCAAGAAAGTCGCCAAGTCAACAACACTGACAGTCCGTCCGTTCAGGCCTCCCTCCAAAGCCACTCCCCCAAAATTATCATTATGAATGTAAACAACGAACATGGCTATTGTTAGTACTATTGTTAGCTAGCAGCTTGTGGAAGACTGGTGATGCGCACTGAGTGCAAGGCCAGAGTGCACTACTGTAGACAGACCAATTATTTCATTTGTGCCAAATGAAATGATTGGACAGGACTATTACAGTCCTGATAGCCACAGATACCAGATTTTTTCCTTTTTTTTTCTCAGAGCATTTGATTTATTGATTAATGTCAGGATGTAATGAGAATTTCAACTAATTTAACAAAAAAGGTTTGTAAAATCTTTACCAACCCTACCTTTAAATGATGGATGATTATATAAACATTAAATAAGGATAAAGGTGCCGTGTTAAACCTAGATATCCACTGTGCATGCTCTTCAGTTCCACAGCACTTCATTTATCTCTCTCTGCTCATGTCAGGTCATTTAGGTTCATTACCCGTCGGCAGCCGATGATGAGCTGTGAGTGCCTGGCTGGAGTTTAGTGTCGTGTGCTTCCCAGCCCTCCGGTCCAGCGCTTGAATTATTGAAGAGGTTCTGTTGGACTGACCTGACGGTGACCCGGAGCAGCGGTACAGTGTGAGAGGTGGACAGAGTGTGACTGAATCTTTCTCCCTGTAGGTCGTACGGTACAGGACATGATGATTGGAGTAGTGAGAACATATTAATAAATCATCAGTTACAACTAGAGCAGGGTTGGCTGAGGATAAGAATGCAGAGTGATTTGCAGGCATATTTATTGCATGTGCCGTGCACTCAAGAGGCACACGTTTCTATGGCTGCTTCCCATTCTGATTGTTGCTGCAGCTGATTATCAAATAGTGAAAGAGCAAAGCAATACCCTGTGTGTGTGTGTGTGTGTGTGTGTGGCATGTACTGCAAGCATCAGGTGGGTAATTTCGCAGTATCGTGCCCACTCCTGCCTCTCCATAACAAAGACACAGCCTTGTTAATTTTCAGAAAGTCGGTCTGTTCAATGCCAAGCAACACAACAACAAAAGAAAAAATAAATAAATACAACAACTCAACCTACATAAAGACACGAGGTGGGAACATAAAGAGAATTGCAACGCTACAGAGCTCACTCTCCTCCAAATGAGCTCTGAAGACCAGTTTGTGCTTGTTAGGATAGCTGGGAGGTAATGGTAGTCCTTGCGCTAATGGGAGGGCTGTTCTGCTGAGAAGTTGTTACTGTCAAAGATGAAAAAGTAGCTGAAGCCTCCCCTCTGTCTCCACGGTGCCATAAATCTCAAAACGTCACTCACAGCATCCTCCCAAATAGATAGTTTAAACCAAACTGTTTCCATATGATTACACCAAATATAGCTTGGCCCGCTTTTATTGTACATTTTCCTTCAATAAAAGTGACAAAAAACAGTGAATTTTTTTTAAACAAAGCAGCAGGAGCTCCCTGTTATAAGCCCACATGGTTTTCTCGTACAGCACTGACAGCTTCAGACAAGACATCTACCTTTTCTTCGTTCCCTGTTGGTGCTTCTCTCCCACATCTTGCCCCTGAAAAGAGAAGAGCTGGTCTTTTATACGTCTCTAAAGGCAGCAGGGCTCCATCTTAAGTTGAATCTTGAAAATGATCATCTTCTTGTCTGGCAGCTGCAGCCTTCAAACTAAAGCGAGAGAGAGCAGCGAGTGTCATCTCAATTCACAACTCCATGTACTTTTACACCATTCCCTCGAGACCTGGGTTTGTCTTTTCCTATCTGACCTCAAAACCCAAAAGTAAAATGGAGAAATTTTGATTGCAAACACATAAAGACTGTCTTCTTAGGTGTGTATTCATTCCTAAAAGTTACCCGAAAATACACAATCACCCTGTCAAGCACACCAATTTTCCACTTCCATAGGCTATAGCTGAAAGGCATGTTCTCAATAAGCCTGTTAAACAGAAAGTGAATTCCTCCAAGCACGTTTTAACGTTGACATCTGCCAAGCATCTGTTTCATTTCGTCCGCCTCTGAGCTGCAGACTGGTCAGCTCCGTTTGCTTCAGAGACAGACCAAATTAAAAGCACATAAACTCCGAGATAAAAAAGCCCCACTACCGTGATAATGATCAGTTCTGCAATTTTCCAGGGTTTCTCCCATCGCTGTGTACCCGAACACGCAGCAGTGCATTGATTTTGAAAAAAGTAAATAATAAGCAACCAAGAAAGAGATAAAAAAAAAAGATGAGCATGTGAGAGAAAATACAGTGTATAGCAGAGAGTACAGGAGAGCTGTCAAGGAGCTCCTCCGTAGCAGAGAGTGATGAAGAGTAAAAGTTTTCATGTCATCTTCTGTGCTGCTGCAGTTCCCAGTGGATTATTAAAGGAATTGTTTAACATTTGGAAAATACTATTCGCTTTCTCGCTGAATGTTCAGGCTGTTCTCATACATTTTCTTTTTCGTGGCTATACCTACAAAAAGTAATGCACTGTCATTCTTATATATCCCACAAAATCAGTTCACATGTAATTCACGTAATTGTGAACCAGGAAGTATAAAGAGTGACAAATGTCACTTAGGGAGGAGGTCGGGGTGGATGGGTGGGTCAGAAAACATCGGACTTTCGCCCAGGGGACCGGTGTTAGTACCCCGTGTGAAACCAGAAGTCAACGTTGATTTATTTGTCACGTAATTTCTATACCTAAGTAAGGATACGTTGGAAAGTTAGATGAGAAGATTGACACCACTCTGATATCTTTGTTCAGCATAAGGTTACAGCCAGCATCCTATTAGCCAAGCTTAGCATAAAGACATGAAACAGCTAGCCCGGCTCTGTCCAGAGGCAAAGTCTTTATGCTAAGCTACGCTAACTGGCTGCTGGCTGTATCTTCATGTTTAAATGAATGATACGACAGTTTGGGAAATACTCTTACAGTATGTGCTTTCTTGCTAAGAGAAGATCCATACCACCCTCATATCTGTCTGTTAAATATGAAGCTACAGCCAGTTAGCGTAGCTTAGCATAGCATAAAGACAGAAAACAGCTAACCTGTATGAAGGTAACAAAACGTGCCTACCAGCACCTCTAAAGCTCACTACAACACGGTATATCTCTCTTTTTTACCACTACAAAAACCAAAATATTGGGGTGTTATGGGTAGTTATTTGCAGGACAATATCTTGTCGTTTTTACATCTTACACTTTTTTTTTGTGCTAAGCTAGGCTAACCGGCTGCTGGCTACAGTTTCATATTTACGGTAACTGACAAATATGAGAAGGGTGATGAGAAGATCAATATCTTCTAATCTCAATATCGATAAGAAAGAAAATAAATGTATCTCCCAAAATGTCAAACTATTCCTTTAAGGCCAAGACACGCTCACCATCGACCATTTTGTAGTTTTATCTTCCCTCTTGCATCTGAAATATATTTGATAAGTCCCACGATAGATAAAAAAAACACTGTATTGAAGACAGTATGGGTGTTACAGTGAAAAACTGTCATGTCCCACCCTGCCTCCTAGGTTAGAGTATGTTGTTGTTGTTTCATTCATTCTTGTTTAGTGTTTCCTGTTTTATTTTGAAATACTCACCTTGTCTCTTGTTGGATGGCTGTATAAAGAGAACCGGATACAGCATTGTAGGCGGCTCCTGTTCATTCCTATGAAAGTTGCACATGAAGAAAAGAAGTTCAACTTCCGAGTGATAAATTACCCGGATCATCCGTCGATCTTCCGCATCCATTGGACCCATAGAGCAGGCGCACTAGCGTTTCCTTTAACCTTTACTTTTTGGCCCCAGTGGCATAACGTGATGGACCCGGAAGTTGTAATTCCATTGTGTAGCCAAATTTGATTCAAAGCCTGGTGCTCTTTCCGGGGGCTTCTTTGTTTCAGATAACTTCACTTCCTGCCCTTGTTTGTTTCCCGCCTGTGTGATTGCCTACTCCGGCCTGATTAGTTCCACCTGTGTCCAATCACCCTCCTCTCCTTGTGTATTTAGTCTGTGCATTCCTAGTAGTAATTAGACCTTGCCCTTTGTGTTTTTGACTAGGACCATTAGCCTTTTGATTTTTGGATACCTCCGCTTGGACTGATCTTCTGTGTACTGAACCTATACTTAAAGTAAAAACCTTATTTCATTCAACCTGCTCTGAGTGTTTGAGTCCTGTCTATTGGTACTGTTGTCTAAAAAACTTTCAGCGAAGAACAAAATGCAAGATAAAATACTTGACTTTAATACTTTCACCTTTATTTAGTCAGGGGGGAGTTTCACCGAGAGCAATGCTTTCTTTTTCAGGAACACCCTGATCACATTCACACAGTTGCACATTCACACCTGGAAGCTCTCCAGTACAACCACAGTCTGATCTGCTGGCCACTGGAGCAGTTGGGGGGTCGAGGTCCTTGCTCAAGGTGAGCTGGTGGTAATGAGGGAGGGGCAAGCTCTGCTTTTCACTCATCCGGTCAAAAGCTCACTCCTCTAACCTTTAGGCCACCACATGATGGAGACGGACGGACAGACAGAAAGACAGATAAATAGATAGATAGATAGCTAGATAGATAGATAGATAGATAGATAGATAGATAGATAGATAGATAGATAGATAGATAGATGTACTTTATTGATCCCAATCTTGTGTTGCAAATGCAGGTTATCCAGGAAATGTACAGGAACAGTAAATACACAGTAAATAAACATATCAACAGCAGAGATAAATATCTATATATAAAGACTAAACTGTTTTAGAATACACTGTAGAAAAATACCAGATTACTACAACTAACTAGAAAATATAACATTTAAAATATAACCATACACCGATGATGTGGACATACCTGTTCCAGCTGTGAGAGAAACAAACAAACACAGGGAGTCTATTCTTCCAAGGTTGCTGCCGGAGAATGAAGAATCCTTGCTTCACAAAGAAGATGATGTGTTGCTTTCACAGACAAAAGGTTGTCATGTTGCCTCTGCTTTCTCTTTCACTCGGCTGCAGCAAACTATGGACCATCAGTAAATGTGTTGTTAGCTTCAGGGACATGGGATTACAGTATGTGAGTGTACTTTCTGCTTGTTCTGGCCGTAATCCTGCAGTGTAAACACGTTACTCCCCTCCTGACTCTTTTCTCTGGCTTTTTTTAAAAACGTCCTTATACAAAAGCAACACCCAAGGCAAATGCTATCTTCACATATAGTAATGTCAACCACGCCTGAGATTATGAGACGTATGTTGCTTCCAGCTGAAAGCCCCGAAGATGGTTTCACAACACAAATCTGTGTTCAGCATAAACGTGCGGCGTCTGAGAATATTTGGGTCAAAGAGATGAAGAGAGTCTGACCTGTGAAGTCGCCTTCCATCCAACATCAAGAGCACAAGAGTAAAAGATGCAGCAACTACTGTATAAGAAATTCATACTGACAGGAATATTCTGGGCAGCAGATGCTTCAAAGCAAGTGCTCAGAAGTGTGTGTGTGTGTGTGTGTGTGTGTGTGTGTGTGTGTGTGTGTGTGTGTGTGTGTGTGTGTGTGTGTGTGTGTGTGTGTGTGTGTGTGCAAGTGCTTTTCCATCCATACTATGGTCAGTACCATTGAACACCACGGGGCTCCTCACATGCTTTTAAAATGCGTCATGCACAAACAGGAAACAGGGAGAAATGGCCTCAAGACAACCTTTAAAAAGCCCACATTCACCCCAAAATCTGAGGTGAAAATGTGTAAATTATTTTCTACAAACCACTTCAAATTGTCTTGATTGAAAGTCAATAGAGTGCTCCAGGGATGACGTATTAGGCCAACCAGGAAGTTAGCATCGCCCGGGGTTCCCTCGACAACATTCCAATGGGATTTTTCCATTGGGTTTTGGATTATTGCAGAAAATAAACTCTGTGACAAATAAACGTTTATGATTGTCACAAGTTTTGTTCAGCAAGTTAATCTTGAACACCACTTTTATGATTTTCGAAGAGTGAATGCAATCACCAGAAGTAAAAAGCTAACGTTAGGCTATAAACGAACTACACCACGGTGGCATGAGCGCAAGGACACAACGAGGCTGTAAGTCGGCGTAATGACGTTTAATAGTCTCATTTGGTAGCAACCGCCTTTTTTAAGACACGAAAAGGCTTCAAAATTCATGAGTGGGATATTTACTAATCTCTTCAGTTTGTGTTAACCAAAGACCTTATTTCAGGCATCTAACTAAAATCCCATTAACTTCCAGATGAGGGAACCGGAAATACTAAAATGCTAACTCATTTCTGGGTTTTAGGACTCATTCCTGCACCACTTTATACCCACTATGAGTTTTTAAGTATATGAATTAAAAAAAAAAATGTAGAGTAACATTAAAATGGTTGTGGTGAGACCCGCTCCCATTCTTTCTGTAAAAAAGTAGGAACATTTTAAATTATAAATAAACCCTGAGGCAGAGAAGCACTTTGACAGCATAACTGCCTTTGAACACAAAAAACATTTGTATCCAAAGGATGAAAAAAAAACGTCTACACACTGTGTGTCATATTTCCATTACATGTTTTAAAGCTGTCATTTGATATTTCTCTTTACTTTGTTTTACATTTTAAAGGACTGGTTTGATGTCTTTGGGCTGCTGAGGGATTATTTCCAACAGGACCCCCAGAAAAAGAGTCTTGACAGCCGCCCTCCTGAGACTAGAAACATTTCTGACTTGTCTATCTTTTGCTTAAAATTACATGCGATAAGACTTTGTGAATTTAAAAGCTGCAGTACATCTAATTTTCCAATACAAAGTCTGCCAGCAAACAAGCTCTCTGTTGTGGGCTGTAGCTCACTCAACAAACAGCACATCAAATGGGACAGTAATACGCTGCGGAGTCTGTGTTTGCTGTCTGTGGTGAATGTTCATATTTACAGATTTTATCTGCTGGGATTCGTGTTTAAACAGTGTAAAAATGTAGCCAATTCTCCAAGTTACAAAGTGAATATGTGAAAACTTTACTTTGAAACAGCCGAGCTCGTACTGAAGCTCTTCATTTTGAACTTTTGATGACTTCAAACGGCATCCGTGGGCTGAATCCAAAATGTGGCGCAAAAGTGGGTGTAATGAATGTACAGAGGAGCTAACTTCAGTTAGCTTCTGTTTTTTCTTTTTCGTCCTCATTGCCATTCATAGACTGCAGGTTTGATTAGAGGTAATGATATTCCCCCGCTCTCTGGAGGAACAGGCTGTTGAGGCCTTGCTGTCAGCACAAACCTCGCCTCGTGCTGACACAAGCAGCCGAGAAAACTCCCATAGCTCCCGGGTCTCCCTCGCAACCTCCGAGGCCAAGACTTAGCGAGGAGCTGTGTTTGTAGCAAAGTCAGCTAAAATCGTTGTCCACAGGACCCGAAGGACTGCCAGCTGAATAACAATAATGGAGTTCAGTGTGTGTTATCCACAAACGCCGCAGGACTGCGTCTCCTTCACCCCCACCTCTCCCACAGGTTGTCCGTCTGTCAAATCCTTCCTTGATTTTCTATTTCACTCCCCTTGTCGGTCTCTCTCTAAGTCTCCATCTGTCCATGTGTGTTTGTCTGTCTCCTCTCTGCCCGCTGTATCTTCGTGTAAATATCCAACATAAACCACAGCTTTCCCCTGGTTCCTCTCCTTAGCCCTCCTCCTCCTCCCTTCATCGTGGTGTGAGTCAACGCTGACGAACGACAGGCAGGCGTCTCCAGGTTTACCCGTGGGTCTGATCTCTGCTGGCAGCGCCGGCAGAGCTGCGACAGATCGATGACAAAGCCTGTCAGGGCAGCTCACTGTTATTCAAGGCTAGATTGCATCTGAAAGACCAATGCGCCATGCGGTTAATGAATTAAAGAAGTGGCCAGCCAACATTGATCAGATCAGCTGACAACCATCAATATCTTCATTTTTATGGAGGTTTATGGGAGGAAAGAGTAATTGTTGAGAGATGTAACCGATGCCTGCGGCGGTTTGGTTCACTGTTTATTTATTTAATGGCAATCAGCTCCAAAGAAACATAGGAAATAACTTAAACTTAAACTTAAAATTAACTTACTGTTGCTCCAGATGGGTTTACATTGTAGTTAATAAATTCAATTCAATTAAAATTAAGCCCGGTGCGTCGCATACCGGCGCTAAAGGGTGCCTTGTGCGGTGGTATCGAACGCTGACGGACGTTACAAAGCCTCGGTAGTGACGCCCTGGGAATGAAAACAGGCTGAAATGACAGGATAAAGCAGACCAGGTTTTATAACAAGAACATTTTGTACTGAAAAAAAAGCTTATTTTAATGAAAATTAATTCAATGGATTCACTCACAAGTAAATCCGCACTGATCTTTCACAGTTAAACTTTGACACACAAATACGTTGTTGACCTTCCGAGGTTGACCTTTGAGGCCTAACTGGGAGTCAAAAAGAGAAAGAGGATGCTATCATATTTAGCATTGACCCACCATCTAATTCTACATAGGCCTATCCCTGCTTTGCCGGTGTATTTGTTCTGCAATTGAGGCATAGTTTGCAGTAAGAATCAATGGTGTAAATATACGTTTCTTAGCACATTCCCAGCTAGCTAGAACGTTAGTGGTTAGGTTGCCAGTTAGCCCTGCATGTAGGCTAATGCTTTACCTCGTAAGAGCTGGGAATAACATTACATCCGAGTTGACCGCGTTCCAGTACAAGTCAGAAAACCAAGATGGACCAGTTCTAGCCAGGTTAGCCATTGTTAGCCATTGTTACACGCATTACGTTGTATTTTGCGCATGCAAACTCCATAGCAACATGTCCACAAAGTTGGACTGATTTAACGAGACACAAATAAAACAGAAGTACTTAACTGTATATATACAGTGATATACTATATATACAGTATATATACAGTATATAGTATATAGTGAAAACAGTTTCTTTTGTCTACCCCACTGAGACCTCTGGTCCCTCAAACACAGCAAACAAAAGCAGCAACCGCATACAGAGTAATAAACTTAAATTCATCTGATGAAACAACAAAATTACTTTATGCGCCTTTTGGCAGAGGAAGAAGCTCTTAAAATGTCTTGGTGCAATTACTCCCCTACAACGCTGCAGGCTTTCTTTCTGGTTAAAAATATAGAACGCCAGATTTATTAGGGGAATGTTTTTGCAGGAAAACAGATTTTAGGAACAGAGGCAGCACTGTTCCATCTCTGTGGGGTTTCTCTCCATGTTTGTGGTCTTGCTGTGACTTACCGCTGGCTGAAACACAATGAATGTTGATAGGACAATAAGGTGATAACAGAGGTGCAGCGATGTGTATTGGTTCACGTGTAACAGCACTGCAGCAAAAGACCACCATTACTGTCACATAAAATTATCAACTAAAAACATAGCTCAATTTTACTGAAATAAATAAATTAAGCAAACTAGGCCATTTTTAAGAAAACTAAAAACTAAATAAACCTTGAGCCACATCTGTACTACAACTGAAAACACATCTATATGCAAAAAGTTCATTATATCACAACACACTGAGAGCTTACACAGTGCTGACCTTTTCAAATGATTCTCTCTCTGCCTGTCACACTCACTTTCCTCGCACAACTTTTAGTCTCCCACTCTGCTAATCATTTGCATTTTCCATCATCTCTCTGAAGTAGCAAAAATAATAATACACAGAGCAGAGACCGGTCCACAAAACATAATTATCATTTGTAGCACAAGTGCACGGGTCCCTACAGATTTCTAGATACAAGCCCCTGTCAATTTATGGCTTTAGTGTACCTTTTCACTGTAATGCCTCACTCAAATAAAAAGCATAACAGAGGACAAGGCTAAGAAAATGAAATCCCATTCTCCATATTGCTACTTTAGACTCAATCAGTCCACCGGTAGAGAGTTTTTACTTGAAGGCCACAGACCTCAAACACAGCAAACCACACTCAGCTTTGGCTCCATTTCTGTACCACAGAAAAGTCTATTACCCATTTATTAATACATGTTGTGTCCATTAGTTTTGTCAGTCATGCCTCTATATAGAGGATGGATCCAGGATATAAATGGTTGTTCATGCAGAGGGCAACCACTATGCTTGTTTACAAGGAAAAACTCTGCTGGAGCTCTTTTTATATGAAACCGATGTCCACAAAAAGGAGAAACTGACCATGGACTCTTCATGCATAATGTATACATGTAGGTCTGTAGATATAAATGTTCTGATTGAATAATTCAGGAAGAAGATGTCAGGAGAATATAGGTGCAGAACTAAAACTACTATCTATCTATCCATCCGATTACACTGTTGTTTGGCTAGAAGTTGTAGTTATGTTGCCTAAACCTAAGGTAGTTGTTGTTTTGTTGCCTTAACCTAAAGTTGTTGTTGTTTTATAGTTTTGTTGCCTAAACCTTAAGTTGTAGTTATGTTGCCTAAACTTAAAGAAGAAGTAGTTTTGCTGCCTAAACCTAAAGAAGAAATTGTTTTGTTTCCTAAAGCTAAAGTAGTTGTAGTTTTGTTGCCTAAACCTAAAGAGGTTGTTTTGTTGCCTAAACCCAAAGAAGTTGTTTTGTTGCCTAAACCTAAAGTAGTTGTAGTTTTGTTGCCTAAATCTAAAGTAGTTGTAGTTTTGTTGCCTAAACCTAAAGTAGTTGTAGTTTTGTTGCCTAAACCTAAATAAGTTGTTTTGTTGCCTAAATCTAAAGAAGTTGTAGTTGTGTTGCCTAAACCTAAATAAGTTGTTTTGCTGCCTAAATCTAAAAAAGTTGTTTTGTTGCCTAAACCTAAATTAGAAGTTGTTTTGTTGCCTAAACCTAAGGTAGACGTTGTTTTGTTGCCCAAACCTAAAGTAGAAGTTGTTTTGTTGCATAAAACTAAAGTAGAAGTTGTTTTGTTTTCTAATCCTAAAGTAGTTGTAGTTTTGCTGCCTAAACCTAAAGAAGTTGTTTTGTTGCCTAAACCTAAAGTAATTGTAGTTCTGTTGCCTAAACCTAAAGAAGTTGTTTTGTTGCCTAAACCTAAAGTAGTTGTAATTGTGTTGCCTAAACCTAAAGTAGTTGTAGTTTTGTTACCTAAACCTAAATAAGTTTTTTTGTTGCCTAAATCTAAAGAAGTTGTAGTTTTGTTGCCTAATCCTAAATAAGTTGTTTTGCTGCCTAAACCTAAAGAAGAAGTTGTTTTGTTGCCTAAACCTAAAGTAGTTGTAGTTTTGTTGCCTAAACCTAAAGAAGTTGTTTTGTTGTCTAAACCTAAGGTAGTTGTTTTGTTGCCTAAACTTAAAGGAGAAGTTGTTTTGTTGCCTAAACCTAAAGAAGTTGTTTTGTTGCCTAAACCTAAAGTAGTTGTGTTTTTTTTGCCTAAACCTAAAGAAGAAGTTGTTTTGTTGCCTAAATCTAAGGTAGACGTTGTTTTGTTTTTTTTGAAAACGTAACGTTTCATTCAGTTTTACAACGTGTTAGAACGTGTTGCTTTTAAGTTTCGCTTACACTTTTACAAGGTACAGTAGTAGGGCCCTAATGACCCACATCTATGCTGAGCATTGGCTCACTGAAATAAATGGGTTATAACAGCCTTGTGAACCTACTATTAGTTAAGTAGACCCCTACTAGCCTTCACACAGATGTGTGTTGATAACGCCTATTCAATAGCCTGATAACAGTCAGATCGGGTGATCTATCTATCTATCTATCTATCTATCTATCTATCTATCTATCTATCTATCTATATATCTATATATCTGTTGCAGACAGGAGAAGGCGGGGAAAAGGTTTTTCACGGCAGATAAATTCTTCAGTTATTTAGTAATTAACACAAAACAGGCAGCCGTGATAAAACCAGTAGACTAAAGGCGTTCCACTGAGACAAGCTGAAAGGCGCTTATCTTAATATCATAATGTTTAAAATCCACAGCAATTATTCTTCAGGGAGGCGTGAAATTGATTCCAAACATTTTCTCTTTCTCCTCCTCACACTGTTTGATCTCCGCTCCCCCGAGACGACCTTCGATGAAATTCAATTTTCAACGACAACACTGTGCAGCTTTTACAATATCTCACCTAAGATATCAAACTTTCATCTTTGATAAATTGTTTTGTATCATTTGGATTACAAAAATGTTTTCACCTGCGTCAGAGAGGAGGTAGTTTGATGTTGGATAGATGTCTTACTGGAATTAAGATTAATGAATTGATGTTTTGTGGGTTTAACATGCTAAAATTTTTCGTCTATCAACAGCTCTGACAACCAGACTGTGATGGAGGCTCCTTTCCTGAGAGTTGTGACAGCCGCTGCAGACAGATGCACTGACTGCCTCAGTATTTGGAGCTCTGGGAGATCAGCGCCACCTGCTGGAGGCTGCATGTAAATATGAAGGTTCACCAAAATAAAGTGGAAACATCTCTGCAATCATGTACTTAATCTTATTTCCAAAAGGATTTTTACTTGATCAAAGGAGTACATTTATTGGATTGAGGCAGAGTGAAGCAACTTAAAAGTGTGAGACCTGATTGGAAAGTTTTCCTTTAAAAATTTACTGTAATATTTTTTATTTGCTTCAAGATAAATCCGATTTAAGGCACAAGCAGTGGTGGAAGAAATCGTAAGATATTTTACTTACGTATAAGTAGCAATACCACAGTGTTGAAAGACTCTGTTACTGTTACGCCCCACCCTTGGGCACCCTTTAAAACACTCAAATCCATAGGATTTATTAACAAAGACCTACAAACAATACAATACAAAAACCATAGGCTGAGAGGCAGCAAGACCAGTAGTCCCCACACCAGAGGCCTCCCCCCCTTCTGCTGCTGGCACAGGAGCTTTTAAGCACTTCCCTCCCAACCTCGTTGAGCAATGCAGCACACCTGGGCAGGGCTACTGGAGAGGGAAAAGGGACAACAGCACAGAAAACACATATACAGCCGTAGCAGTTACAAGTAAAACTCCTGCATTCAAAATTTTACTTAAGTAAAAGTACAAAAGTATTAGAATCTAAATTTATTTAAAGTACCAAAAGTAAATCATTATGCAGAATCATGTATAGGCCACCATATCATTTTGTGGTCATAGCCTAACTACGGTAGCACTGATGCTAAAATATATTCGAGTGGCTGTAGCTCAGTGGGTAGAGCGGGTCGTCCTTTAAGGTTTGCGGTTTGATCCCCAGTTCCTACTGTCTACATGCCGAAGTGTCCTTGATCGAGACACTGAACCCCGGGCACTTTACAGCAGCTCACTGCTTCTAAATGCTTAGGATGAGTTAAATGCAGAGGTCAAATTTCATGTATGTAACTGTATGTAAATGACTATTGTAATAAAGGTTTTCTAATATGGTAACAGAATATTACCGCAATTTTAAAAAATACAGGACGTTACTGTAAATGACATATAACGTCTGCACTATACCCATAATGCTATGCAAATTACAGTTACTAACTGTAAAGATGATTTATGGTAGGTTTATTGGGTATTTGGTGGTATTTAACAAAAAATTCAAGCAAAGGCTAACAGTGCATAAATTGGAAATACTCAAGTAAAGTACCTAACAATTGTACTTGAGTACAGTACTTGAGTAAATGTTCTTTTCCACCATAACCCAGAAGCAAATTAAAAGGCTTGATATAAATAACTGATATACAGTGAAGGACTCACAGAACAAAGTATTATAAGCCTCCTGTGCTCCATTTTTATACTAAATTTCAGTGTAAAATGCCCACAATACAGCTGATAATCCTGACTGAACTTGAATGAAACTTAAAGTTTGTCTTGCTTCAGACAGTTTTAATTCCAGTACGACAGAAGAACTCAGCACAAGTCCAAACTTTACAGGATAGCAGCTACAATTACAGTAAGAACATACCTTCATGGGGTATTCTTGAGTGCATGCTGTGTTCAGGTAGTCATTACTGGGCCCGGCTGTGTTATCTGCCTTTAAAACTGTCAAGAGCAGCAGCAGCAGCAGCGTTCGTCTCCTTGAGGCGACTGCTGTGCGCTGAAGCTGCTGAAAAGTTGGTTATTGAAAAGCAGACTGCAGTCCTTGTAGCCCACGGCTGGTGTTCATTTCTAAAATACAACGTTTCAGCTTTTGGAGAGAAAATACCACGGTTCATCATTCAGTATTTCTTGAGTAGAGGTGGTTCCCATCGTAAAAAAACTTTCATTTATCAACCAAAGACTGAATTTTTGGTTGCATTTTTGTCGTAATGAGCTGGTGAATGAAGATTCAGTACTGACAGGGACAAATACTGTATGACACATCTGTTGTTACATTGATGTGTGACATGCAAATAGTAATCCTTCTGCTCATACACCACCGTACATGCAGTACAACTTGTCTTGTTTTGTGCATGTGTGTTTGAAACTATACTGTGGTGACAAACACCTGTTCACACAGTCACATTATCGGGACTAATCTGGGCACAAAAATCTGGATTACCATTTATTTTATGGATAACACTTGCTTTTAATTAAAGGTCCAATGTGTAGGATCTGGTGGTAGCTAGCGGTGAAGTGAGGAGATTGCAACCAACTGAAACCTCTCCCGTGTGCCAAGCGTGTTGGAGAGCTACGGTGGCCGACGTGAAAACACAAATGGCCCTCTCTAGAACCAGTTGTTGTAAGAGTAGCGTAGGTCATTTGGAGCAGAGCCAGTGTGTAGAGTGTGGGTATATGAGGGAAGTGAGTGGTGAAGCAAGAGAGAGAGAGAGTGGCAGCGATGGGAGCGAGTAACGTTATCGACTCCAGCCCAGGCAGGAAAAGTTAACATTTAATTAATTAATTGATTAATCGCAAATTAATCGCACATTTTTTATCTGTTCAAAATGTACCGTAAAGGGAGATTTGTCAAGTATTTAATACTCTTATCAACATGGGAGTGGGCAAATATGCTGCTTTATGCAAATATATTTATTATTGGAAATCAATAAGCAACACAGAACAATGACAAATATTGTCCAGAACCCTCACAGGTACTGCATTTAGCATAAAAAATATGCTCAAATCATAACATGGTAACAACAGCTGTCAGTGTGTCAGTGTGCTGACTTGACTATATCTTGCCCCAAACTACATGTGATTATGATAAAGTGGGCATGTCTGTAAAGGGGAGATGCGTGGGTACCCATAGAACCCATTTTCATTCACATATCTTGAGGTCAGAGGTGAAGGGACCCCTTTGAAAATGGCCATGACAGTTTTTCCTTGCCAAAACTTAGCGCAGGCTTGGAGCGTTATTTAACCTCCTTCATGACAAGCTAGTATAACATGGTTGGTACGAATGGATTCCTTAGGTGTTCTAGTTTCATATGATACCAGTATCTTCTAGCTAGCCTCTAGCTTTAAAACTGAGCCCGCTTGAACCTCCGAAAGATCGATTGCGTTAATGCGTTCAAAGAATGTGTGGCGTTAAAACGATTTTGCGTCACAACAACTGAGGGGCGGCAAACATTTTTGAGGTTCCAGCAACTACTGTAAGTCTGAGAAACATACAGTGCAAACCGTGGCCTAAACAGAGAACATTATTCTTCAGTGTTCTTCAGTTGGTTTATGTGTTTTTGTGAATGAAGCATCATTTCATGGTGACACTCTGCAATTGAATGAATTGGTGTGTTTACAGTGGAATCTGGACACACCCTGTCAGCAAACAGGAAGACGGGAGGAGATTCCCAGCGGCTGGAAGTTAGCTGGGAGGGGAAATTCTAGGTGGCTATATCTGTAGATAGCAGTGTGTTTTTTTGTGATTTGGATGTACTGACCCTTTAAGTTACCCTTTATTCTAGGTAAATTTAAATATTGGGTAGAAGACCACTGGGTGCGACTGGTAGCCAATTGGTTAAGACTCATATCATATAACTGGGGAGCCTCATTGCTTGTCATCCCGCTCTCTCTCCCTACAGTATGTTACCTGTCTGTATCTCTTCTACTACTCTGTCAAATAAAGGCTGAAAAGTACTACTTTTTGTCTCAAAAACATGTATTAAACCTGCAGTAGGCAGACTGTTTTTGGCATCATTGGGCAAAAATTCCATAATAACCTTTCAGCATAATGTAATTCAAGAGTTCTGAGAGAAAACTAGACTTCTCTCCTCATGGCTCTGTTTTCAGGCTTTACAAAATGTAGCCCAGGACGGGAGACTTTGGCCAATCACAGGTTATTTCAGAGAGAGAGCGTTCCTATTGGATGTTAATTCAACAGGCAGCTGTCAATCACTCACAAACTCTGATCAAATGGTCAAACTAGGGAGCGCTGAAAAAAAGTGTGTTCCGGCTCCACATGATTTTTTTCAGATTACCTGTCTCATGCACTACTGTCAGGATATAGTGACCGTTTTACAAAAATAACTTTTTAAAATCATATTTGCTTCTACCTACTTAAGCTTTAATGCATCTCTTATCCATTAGAGGTCTTGCAGTGTGATGTACTATCATGCAAAACATATTTTTGGAGATTATGTGCAGATGTAGCAACAATGAGCTATTTTTATAATGGTGGGACATAAACTGGTGCCAGCTGGCCCTTTGAGGCTCAACTATGTGCTGCATGTTAGTTGAAACATCTGGAGACTGATGTGATGAAATGCTGTGTGCAGAGTAGGCGTTCTCTAACATGGTGAAAAAACATTCAAAATATTTGTTGGAAGACTTAAGCAGAGGTGTTTTGCTGCTATCATCATGAGGTTTTATACTTGTATCTCCATCTGTGACCTCAGTGTGCGGATGGTTAAACCTCTAAAAAGAAAATTCTGAAGTTTTTCAAATCTTATTTTATTTAGAACTTCATAAAAGCTAAACATATGAAGAATTATGAGGTTTAGAGTTACAGAAAAATGTGAAAAAACAACATTAAATAGGGTAACTCAAATGGAAACAAAGAATGTACAACAGAGAGAAAGTCTTGCCCACAAATTCAAACTAGCCCTAAATCTATAACACATCTATACATACGACTCTTTTCTACACACATACAAGTATTTAATACATAAGTTTCACATGTTCTATGTTGCTTGGCCCTCTTGAATTGTCCCCCTTCTATAAAAAACAGACCAAAATTAAGAAACCTTCAGATTTTCTGGGAAAATCAGATTTAAAAGCTGCAATATTTTCTGATTGATCTGATAGTTTTGTATGGACCATAATTATATTGTGAAAGGTTGTGGTCCTTGAAGTCCATAAAGATTAGGGACTACAGAGTGAGCTCCATTTCTGCCAGGTGAATTATGTAGCAGATGTTGATTCTGTTGTCTAAAATCTACTTGTATTGGCTCATGACGCCCCTGAGGAAGTCTTCAAAGCGTGGGACCGTGGCCTCCTTGGCGGGCTCATCAGCAGCTTTCTCCTCAGCAGCAGCGGCGGGCTCATCAGCAGCAGCGGCGGGCTCATCAGCAGCAGCGGCGGGCTCATCAGCAGCAGCGGCGGGCTCATCAGCAGCAGCGGCGGGCTTTGCGCGACGCAGGCGGCAGTTGTAGTCGTACTCGGGGTCGCAGTCGGGGTCGGGCAGGATTATGCCATCCTTGCTGGGCTTCGGGGCCTCAATGCCGGAGGGTGAAGCAAACTTGCCGCAATTGGGGTCATATGGATGGCAGAAGGGCTTCGCTGGAGCCTTGATGTCGGCCTTGGCCCCAGAGCCAGACTTCACCGGGGTGCAGTCTTTGTCGTAGTGCATATAGCAGTCGTAGCCCTCCTTGGTCTTGCCAGGGATGCCGAGCTTGTAGCGGACCTGGTTGATTGATTGATTTGTGTATTTGGTTCAAAACAGATGCAAAGCAGATCATAGATAGCAAGTGAAAGCATTATGCAACACCCATTTATTTTCACTACATCATTTAATTAACCAAATGAAAAGGAAGAGACAATTAATAGAACCATTCAACAAGCAAGATTAAGCCTACACTAGATTAGTCAAGACATTTAACTATTACTATCGTAGTAGCAGGACTTCAAATTCAGACCTGGTGCGCGGGGATCTGTGGAGCCGGCTTGCGCAGGGCAGCGGCGGCTGACAGTATGCAGTACGGGTCATAGCGAGGGTCGCAGGACAGAGGAGCAGCAGGAGGTGCGGGCTCGTCCTTGGGGGCGTACTCCAGCACGGGCTTGGTGAGGCCAGACAGCTTGGTGGCGGTCAGGGGGTTGCAGCCACCGTCAAAGAGAGGGTTGCAGTGTTGCTCTTTAGGGGCCTCCTCTGCAGCAAGAGGAGCAGGAGCAGCGACGTTGCTCACACACAGAGGGTCGACTGCTGGGTCACAGCTGGGGTACAGCAGGTGGTAGAAGCCAGTGGGGGCTTTCTGGACCAGGGTGGGCATGCAGTAGGGGTCCCTGGGGTCACATTTGAGGGCGGCGTAGGATGGAGCTGGGGCAACGGCCGGGCGGTAGCCATAAGCTGCCCTCAGGTGATACTGCAGACACTCCACGTCTTCAGGGCTGCAGATCCTCAGCAGCTCAGACCTCTGCCCAGCGCTCAGGAAGGGCTCCAGGATGGGGGCGTAGTGGTAGAAGCCAGTGGGGCTCCTCATGGGCATGGGCAGCATGGGAGTGAAGATGGGGGCTGGCGCCTTGGCTGGAGCCGGAGCTGGCTCTGGCTCCGGGGCAGCAGCGTTGGGGACGAGGGGGAAGAGGCAGTAGGGGTCGAGGTAAGGGTTGCACATCCTGACGGCAGCAGACTTGATGGACTCGGGCATCACCAACGCAGCCTTTGGCTTGCTGGTGGACTCGGAGATGCACTCTGGATCATCGGAATTGGCACAAGACTTGTAAATTTCACTGATGTGCTTGAGGTAGTGGTTGAAATTGGGGCCCTCCTCTGACCTGTGCTTGTTCTGCAGGTAGGCCAGGTACAGACGATCCAGATCCTCAACCTGAAATGATGGGCGAAAAATGAATGAATCTGCTCTGATTCTACATGATTCACATGCAATAGAGAGTAAAATTGAACTAAAAATAAAAGGAAAAGAATTTCAACAAAGCCCTTGAAAGATTTCACACAAATCCTCTGAGGAGGAATGTTCTTTTTCAGCTCACTGTCTTGTTACTCATCCATACAGCCTGACTGTTAAACCACTGAGCTCTCACTGGGACTAAGAAGACATGCTGGAACATGACTTGCATTGCAGAGTAATTTAGCATATCAAGATGCTAATGCCATATTAATACTTTCATATTATCATTGTCAAAAGCTGTTTGAATCAGTCTTTTTTGGCATAGAGTGTTGAGTACATCTATAAAAAAAAAAAAAGGAAAGAGAAAAACTCTCCTTAAAATACAAACTGAGGAATATAAGGATGACAATATAAGGAAAAACAAGCACTGTTTCATAATCCTCGCTGGGGGAAACTGAATAATTAATGTGAATCAAACTCCACTCACTCCCTCCTGGTTGTGGCTGTTCATGAAGTACTTGTACCATCCCCAGAAGTCCGGCAGGCGTTTGAACTCGGGCACAGCGAAGGGGACGTTCCTTCTGTTGCGGACCAGCTTCTCCGTGGCCTCGGCGTTCACATGGTCAAACACTGCAGCTACTGAGGGGAGAGGAGAGGGAACTAAATGAAGTGTGCTGGAGCCAGAATTTACAATGATGTATTAAAGAGTAACTTCGGTATATTTCATCTGGACTGTATTTTCCCATGTTTTTGTGTCTAACTGACTAACGAGGACAACAATTTCTGAAACCGGTCCGGTATTGATGGAGAACGCTGCAGACAGCTGCCGTGAAACGACCTGTGAGGGCAAATGAGCAGCGTCAATGTAACGTTAGGTCCACTAAAAGTGCTTGTTTTTGCTGACAGGCTCATATTGTTATTATAAGTGTCTATAAAGGACCCTACAGAGAAATAAGAAGATTTTTTTAACTTTCACCTGATCCAAGTCTCGCTCAAGGAGAGGTCTGGTTGTAAAATCTGAATATGCATATACAAATACGGGCGCCCATCGAATTCAAAGACCTCGTCCACATTGTGGAAATCATCTAAATATTCAGTTATGACATAGAAATCTTTTACTGTATATAACACTAAGCTACGCTTTCTGTACTCCAACATAACAAACTCTGCCCGGCTGGCACTTGCGTTTCCACCATGGATGTATTCCACGTTTCCAACGTTATCTTCCAGCAACACGTCACCTCGCCAGATTTCAGAACGAGACTTCTCCTTGAGCGACACTCTTTCCATAATGTCAGACACTTATAATAACAATCAGAGCCTGTCACGGCAAAAACAAGCACTTTTAGTGGATGTAAATGATGATGCCAGCTTGCCCCAACAGCACCATATTGCAGCCTGTGAGCAGCTGCCGTCTACAGCGCTCTCTTCTATTAGTCAGTTAGAAACAAAAACATGAGATATCGGGTCCAGGTTGAAAAATACCAAAGTTACCCTTTAAGATTGAATAGATACGTTTTCATTTGTGGAGTATAGAATATGTGTATTTTTATGTCCTCAGACTCAATGATCTTCTTTCACTATTTTCACTATTTATAGACACAGACAAGAGAGTCCTAGTTATGTTACATACTTTTATTTATGTTTGCATGAATAGGGGATATTGTTTGGACCTAGTGTTTTTATTCAATAATGTAAAGTTGTTTCATAAGTTTGTATTGTGATATTTCAATATCAATAAACAAACTAGATAAGTTTTTCAAAATATGCACATAAGTAACAACATCCTATAATGCAACGTATCCTCATAAAGCGGTTCGTAAAAAAATTTATTACTCATTTTTTCGCCTGTTTTCCTACGAATCTCCAGCAACACGTGTCAATTTCGTCTTTTCAAATTAAACTTCCATCTTCACAGGAAACAACTTAGTTGATTTTAGGAAAAGATCGGGTTTAGGTTAAAATAACTCTGGAAGTGGCGTAACTTAAGTACGGAAGTTACGTGACAAATAAATCAACGGTGACTTCTATACGAACACCGGCCTCCTGGGCTTAAGTCTGGTGTTTTTTGAACCACCCATCCACCCCGACCTCCTCCCTACGCAGCGTTTGTCGCTCTTCATTCTTCCTGGTTCAGGAATACGTGGATTACATACAAATTGATTTCGTGGGATTTATACGAATTACAGTGCATTACTTTTCGTAGGTATTAGTCAATATTTATGAAGTTAATAAAGGAGTTGTTCAACATTTAAAAAAAATGTGTACTCCCTTTCTTGCTGGGAGTTAGATGAGAAGATACCACTCTCGTGTCTGTGAGTAGTATCGATCTTCTCATCTAACTCTCAGAAAGAAAGCGAATACGCTTAGTCTCCATCAAACAATCCCTTTAAGATTTATGTAGTTTTTCTGTTCTGTTCAGAATTGGAAGAGTTTTGTTTGTGGATAAGATGAACAAGATGTTCCTTGATATTTGATTTAAATAAATATTGTTTGGTGCTCCTGTTACTTTCATCTCCCCAGGAACAACTTAGAATTCATATAAAGCAATTCAATACAACATCACAAACTCTAGCCTCTCTGAAATTACTCTTCTCTGGGACACTGCCAACTAAAAATGAACATTATAATATTCACAAAGGTACTTCTGGCAGGGTTATTGGGTTGGATTAGAGCTGCATCTAACGATTATTTTCCTCATCAGTTAATCTGCTGAATAGTTTTGATTTGATTAATTAGGCTAGTTAATCGCTTGGTCTATTAAATGTCAGTAGTAAAAATGCCAGTTACAGATTTCAGATGCCAAACTTCTTCAAAATGTATTTTTTGTATGAACAACAACTCTTAAAGGAGCAGTGTGTAGGATCTGGTGGCATCTAGCGGTGAGGTTGCAGATTGCTACCAACTGAAACTTCTCCCGTGTGCCAAGTGTGTAGGAGAACTACAGTGGCCGGCGTGAAAAATTGAAAACTATCTAAAGTCAGTGTTTGGTTTGTCCGTTCTGGGCTACTGTAGAAACATGTTGGACTCCGTGAAGAGGACCAGCTCCCTATGTAGATATAAAGGGCTCATTCTAAGTTAACAAAAACACAACGATTCTTAGTTTACGGTGATTATACCCAAAAGAAAACATATTAGGGCTGTCAAAGTTAACACAATAATAGCGCGATAATAACGCAAATCTGTTTTAACGCTACTAATTTCTTTAACGTACAACTTGTAATTTTTTGGTTGTAGTGGGCTCAGTTTTGAAGCGAGAGTGAAGATACTGGTATCATATAAAACTAGAAAACCTAAGGAATCCATCGGTACCGATCATGTCATACTAGCTTGTCGCGAAGAAGGCTAAATAACGCTCCAAACTTACGGTAAATTTTGGCGAGAAAAAACTGTCTTGGCCATTTTCAAAGGGGTCCCTTGACCTCTGACCTCAAGATATGTGAACGAAAATGGGTTCTATGGGTACCCACGAGTCTCCCCTTTACAGACATGCCCACTTTATGATAATCACATGCAGTTTGGGGCAAGTCATAGTCAAGTCAGCACACTGACACACTGACAGCTGTTGTTGCCTGTTGGGCTTGAGTTTGTCATGTTATGATTTTAGCATATTTCTTAAGTTAAATGCAGTACCTGTGAGGGTTTCTGGACAATATTTGTCATTGTTTTGTGTTGTTAATTGATTTCCAATAATAAATATATACATACATTTGTATAAAGCAGCATATTTGCCCACTCCCATGTTGATAAGAGTGGTAAATACTTGACAAATCTCCCTTTATGGTACATTTTGAGCAGATAAAAATGTGTGATTAATTTGCGAATTATCGCGTTTAACTATGGACGATCATGCGATTAATCACATTAAATATTTTAATCGATTGACAGCCCTATTATTAATATTATATTCCATTTCTGCCAATAGATCCCCCTAAATGCTACTCATTCGTCCTTTACCCCAAGAATTGGTTTAGTATCATATAAAGCGAAGAAAATCCCCAGATTTGAGAGGCTGGAACCAACTAATATCGGGCCACTTTCCGATGAAAAATGACTTTAAAACGATAAATCAGTTATTAAAATTTTGGCCAATTAATTTTCGTTTCAGCTCTAGATTGTACTTCACCAGATTGTAAGGGTGTGTTATACTTATTGTGACTGAGCATGTATGTTGTGCTTACTGGCTGAATAGAAGAAGGAAGATTAGTTTTATATGTCCGTGATTTAAGTTTTAAAGTCCACTCCCCAATTCATCTTTGACCTCAGTGGCTAAACAGCCAACGTGTCCCATGTGCCACGTCACAGGTCCTTACCTTCCTCCTCCCTGTGCTGCTCCACTGGAACGGCCCCCAGAAACTCTGTAAAACACAAGCAGCAGCCACATTAGCAGCAGCAGGGACGTTAGCTGACTAGGACCAGATGTTGAGCTTTCCCTAAACATCAGGGAAAACGCTGACCTGCTAATAAGCCCCTGGGTGAAACACGGCAGGTGCTGGGGCTCTGGCGCCCCGGCTCAGGCAGCATCCTGCAGATTAAACACCCCCTGCAGACCCCCACCTAGCACCATGCACGCTCTGTTAGGCTTTGAGCCAGACCGGTGGAGTTTGTGCAACTACTGGGGGCCTCCTTAAAGGTAACCTGTAAAACTACAAAGAGTGGGCCCTCACACAAACCAATTACCAATGCACTGTAAAAGTGGAAGGTGGGAGGGTGGGAGACATGTCTGTGTACATCTCTGTTTCCACCGGAGCTTTCCTTCAGATGTTTACGACTACAAGAAAACAAGCCAAGTCAGCTGATTATGGCAGAAACTTCCGGTCCCTCTAATTTATTAATGTGGAAAATCTCCAAGAGGATCAGGGATACGTGTTTTTTATGACCCTAGAAAGATTTACAGGATCAGCATGGCGTGCTATTTTAGTATTAAAGAGATGAGGGTAATGCTGTGGCATAGATTAATATGCATCAAAGTATCAAAAGTAAAAGTATTTGTTATGCAGACAAACAACCCATGTGATAGTTATACTGTTGTATATTTTATTATCATATATTATTATATAGAATTCCTGATGCATTCATGTGAAAGTAGCATTTTCGTCAGAGTGGAGCTTACTTACGGTAAATACATTATACTGTTGGGTGGTTCATAAGTAACACGTGTCATATCTAATAAACCCATCATTCATTTTCTATATAAAATCTCAATCATTAGAGTAACTACTAACTATCAGATAAATGTAGTGAAGCAAAAAGTACAATATTTTCCTCTTGCACTCCTCTAGATGTAGCAATGGAAGCACTCAAGTGGAGTACAAATATCTCAGTATTGCTCTTAAGCACAATACTTGAGTAAAGATATTCAACAAAGGGATCCCCCAAAGGAAGGAAGATGATTAAATGGATTAGAAAGAAAATAAAACTGATCTCCAGCAAACTTCTGTTACACAACATTACATTTTTGTGAAATACGGAGTACTTTTACCTCCTCAGGCCTCTGAAAATCCTTCAAATTAAACAATCTGAGGAGAAAATATCACCCTTTGGACTTGTGAAATAAAAAGCATAACTGTGAAAAGGGGTTGCAGGTAACTAGAGAGGTTGGGAACCACTGGTCTGAAGTTGTCTCACTGCCACAAATATTATTGTGGAAAAACTCTAAATGCAACAAACTTTAAAGATACTTTTTGTAAAATTTCAGAATTAAGAAACCATCCAAGTATCATTATAGATTGTTAAATTCCCCAAAAGACCTCAGTAACTTCAGTGATGTGGCTACAACCCTGCATGTGCAGCTAAAAAGTGTTAAGAATACATTTCCATCTGTCTGCCAACTAAATCTTTGTGATCAGATAAAGTCATAGATACATTTTTAATCAGTTAAAATGTGTAAATCAAGTCTCACCTGGTAGTAAAACAATAGCTAACAGGACTCCTGTGTGGATCAGGGAGAGCGATGGTCGTCCAACACGTGCCATTTTCTGTTTTACTCTGTATGTGCTTCCTTAGGTGAAAAGACAGAAACAACATTCACTGATAATGTTAGTGTAACAGAACTGTATTTGACGATGCTTAATAAAGTTTGAACTTCTGGCATTATACTGTAATATTGCAATGCAAGTAGACTTGGATTGATTCATGCGTTTTGTTTTGGGTTTTTTCAGCTGTCAGATATGAAAATGAGAAGACAATGCACTCAGAACAAAGACAGAGCTTTTATGTAAATGGCTGATACCAGGACAATAGAGAGGATTGGGGACATGATGTAATAGATCTTTTTTTCAGGGATTATTGAGAAAAATAAGACTATAGTTATGAATATCAGAATATAAAGCAACTGAACTGAACAATCAAACAGCCAGAAGCTTGAAATGTTCTTCTGTCTGTTGAATTACAGCCGCTTTGCTCAAAAAGAGAGATTGTCTTCTATAGTTTCATTCGTTCTCACTTTTCATCCAGAGACAACGAAGCTGGAGTTGCAGACAGTTGAACTGCAAATATATAAACTTTAGCAACAATCACATCAGTTCTTACCTGCAAAGGTGCTGAAGTTCTGGCCTCCTGTGATCACCTCTTGATCCAGTGGCTGCACTGTGGTTGTCTGAGCTGTCTAAACCCTTTACCTATGGGACAGACGGGAAGGGGAACATTTAAAGGAGCCCCATTGATCATTAAAAACAAAAAGGCATGTCATACGGCTCCGGCATGCTGGTAGGCGCTCCAGGATTGGCTCCTGCGCTGCCACCCGTACAACCAATAGGGGTCCTGTAATTAGGAGTGTTGAGCAGCACCACTGCTTTCAGTGGAGAAACATTAACAAGGTGCCATTTAGCGGCGTTTTTCTTTCCTCACAAGTTTGGAATTTGGGGTCAACATGCAAGGTAACATTGTATTTAAGCCACTAGTTGATTTTGAGATTTGAAATTTACATAAACGGCTCAGTGGGCGCGAACCTAAAAACTGTAAGCTGTTAAATCCACACAGTTTGAGGCCTCTGTTACAGGAGAGCAGATTTATAAAGAAGTGCTCGAGGCTATCGCAGAGGTGGTGCTGATAAAACTTTCAGTGGAAACGGTAGAGCAAGAGGTAGAGCAAGAGGTAGTCCTGATGATACACAAGAAAAAGGAGACATAAAACAGAATCTAGCTGTAAATAACAAACAGTAAATACCTCCTTTACTCAGTCAGATAAACCTCCTGTTTTTATTCCAGTGCTTCAGCTCCAAAGTCTCTGAAGAAATTGACTGGAAAGAATAAAAAAAAATATTTCTGAAATAACTACTGAGTTGCATCAGTGTATTGACAAATGTGTGAGCAATATTGTCCAGGATGACAGGTACGTGACTCATTTCATTTCAGTGGTGCAATCCTACATCCCACAAGCAGAAATTGCACCAGTCGTTTTGATCATGTTTCCAAACTTGTCGTCAGAAGTCTGCAGCTATTTTCTCGTTTTTTTTTATTCTTATTGGCCAATAGACCTTAATTAAAAAAGATATTTTCACATTTTGAAAAATATAGAAGTGTCAGTGAGAAAACAAGCATTCTTTTCCTCATTACCCCCGAAGTTTTTTTTCTTGCACATGCATGTTTTTTATTTAACCACATGGAGGAAGCCAGGAGAGCATGGCCACTAATGAAACTGCAGAGCCATTAGGGACCAACATGCCAACACAACTGTTTGTTTGGTACAGGCTCCTAATGCTTGGGTTGTGCCACGTAGCCTCTACAGCCTCCAGCCTGTGTCAGTGGAATCGACCTATGTATATACAGTATGGGAGCTATGGAAACTAGAAAACATTAACTAAAAACAGTTAAGCAACCCAACAGGCAATATTTGAAGGTATATCTTCCCTAAAAAACATATACCTACATAACATAAACGTAAATAAACAAATAGTAGAGAATCTTTGTAGTGTTCCCAACTTTTTAGCCCTGTCAGATTAACTGTATCCCGTAACCCATCATGTTGCAAGTGTGTTCTTTTGTGTTGATTTTAAACTGGATGTTAATGAACACTATTAACAATAAAAAGTGGATATCGTTACAATATCTTTTCATACAATTGCACTGTCAGTGTTTAGGTTGGTTTGCTCAAGTTTGCATTCATGCTACCAGTGGCAGAAACTATGTTTCATCAATTTATCCATTACTCTTAGCTAACTATTTCAACCATTTACCCATAAACTATTTCAACCTTTTACCTGTTAACTATTTCAACCATGTATCCATTATTATTATTTCAACTGTTTAAACCGTTAGCTAACTATTTCAAACATGTATCCATAAGTTTTAGCTAACTTTTGCAACCATTTATCCATTGACTATTTCAACTGTTTATCCATAAGTTTTAGCTAACTAACCTTATGATCCCTGCAATTTACACATTTCAAAATAACTGGGGCTGTCACAGAAGGAGACAAACGGTTGTCTTCTTCAGCTTTTCAGATGTCTGTCTCTTTCTGTGCATGGAAAATTCACAGCAACTTAACAAAACTTTGGGCTAAAAACTCATAAAGCGTCTCATACAACTTGTGAAAGAAAAGCTCATTAAAAACACAGACCCTTGTAAAAATGACGATGCCTGTCAAATGCTTTTATGTAAGAGCACTTTAGTTCTGGTTCAAGTTACATGTCACATATAAATAAACCAGCAAGGGATCATCTGTGATTATTATTCATTTAAAAGTTGTGTTGTCAAGTTAGAAGAGGAAGAAATATTTGATTGAGTTAACAGGAAAAAAGGATTTTGCAACAACTTTTAGACATAATTTATTGGTATTTCCGATGCAAGAAAGAAAGACAAAATATTGCATGTTGTGACAGTGTCCCAGATGCTCAGTTTCATATTCTGGCTCAGAGCAGTGCTTACATCAAATTAAGCTTATGTACATAATTTCAAAATCTCAGATATCTGAGATTTTCCATTGTCAATAGACCAGTGTGTCAATGCAATCCCAGACTAAAGTTTGTAGCTTTGAGTGAATGTTTGCATTCACAAATATTGACTCAACTGTCAGAAAAGCAGATAATGTTGGTAGTGTCTAGGTAACCCATGAGTTGGGAAACTCTCACGAGATGGTTAAGGTTAGGCATTGATCTCGAATAGTTAAGGTTAGGCATTGACCTCGAATGGTTAAGGTTAGGATAGGTCATCGGGCAGCGAGTCTTGCGAGAGTTTTCGCAAATTTTTGCCAGATTTCGCAATATGTGGGTCCCCTTCTAGACACGACCGATAATGTTCCTTTGTTGTTTGTCTTTTCTGTTGTCATATTGTTTGGATTAGCCTCAGCTGTTCTTTGTGGCTAGTGCCAATTAGCAAATGTTAGCATGCAAACACGCTAAACCAAGATGGTGAACATGGTAAACATTATACCATGTTAGCATTAGGTTTTTGTGAAACAGGTAACAGGCAACAGAGAGAAACACTGCTGCTCTGGCAGTGATAACTGTGTGTCTATTAGTTGTTAAAGCCGACTGACAGCTGATCCAGCTGTGATCAGCTTTCGCCTCATTTCTCTAAAAACATATTTCCTTGTTTCCTCTCTCCTTGCATCTCTTCTTTGCCTCCTCAGCTCGCATCTCAGGTGGGAGGGAGAGGAGAGGAAGGCGAGGAAAGGAATCGAGGAGACACGCTGGCATAATGAAAAGCACACAGTCATCGTGAGCATGCTAGCATGCAAAGTTAGCATTTAGCTCAAAGCACCGCTGTGCCTAAGTACGGCCTCAGAGAGCCGCTAACATGGCTGTAGACTCTTAGTCTTGTTAATGTAATATAAATTATATAAATTATAACCTAATCCTGTCTAATCTCTACATTGTCCTGCACACCCAGAATTTGTGATTCTTAATAAATAATCTTCTTAAAGCGCTCCACAATTGGCATTTCATTCTGCAGAGTATTATTTCTGTTCCTTTGAGGATTTAAAGTTATATCATGTCTGGACAGGCTAATCATGACTTTCTAAAGCATTTTTAATAAAGTTGATTATTTCCTGCTACTACAGACACTTCTGTTAATTGGCTTTGATCCTTGAGCCTGTAAGTGGTTCATATTACAAATCCCAATCAGATAATACTTTGTGTGTATTGCTGGTAAATGCACAATTGAGAGTTTGTGAGTGTAATTAATACCATTGTCTTGTACATAACTGTTGGACATTTCTATGCTGACAGCACAGTTCTCTGTTTTGCTGATTCTGTACAGCGAGCTGTTAAAAACCTGCAGTTTGCATTTTGTGCTCTTCAGAAGCCTCTTATCAGTCTCCAACTTGTGCTGAATAGTAATAAAACCCCAATATGCTGTTGGCCAAAGCTAGAATTATTATTTACCTTCAGATCAGCATTCTCATTGAGTCTCCCATTATACAGTAAACACTAAACACTAAAATCTAGGCCTATATGATGGCTTACTGACAAACTGAGAAAGAAAAATACATTATACTGCAGTGCAGAAACCAGGCTGGTCTCTGGCATGTTCTGTACACAACGTTGTGAAGTAGTCTTTCTTTTTGACTGTGGTGATGTAATCTATAGGTGGACAGCTGCAGCAACACTCACATTTTATTGCAAAAACTGTCCTGGCTCTTTCATATTCGCTGCAAGTCTTGGTTTCTGTCTATAAAGCTCTTCTCCAGAAGTCATCATATCGTATTTTGTTTATTGGCTGCAGTGTTGGAGTTGCTCGCACTCGCTCTGAGAGTTGGCTGATCCTCAATTCACTCTTACGTTCTGCACTTCATGTTCCTGGAATAAACTGCAATACATCTTGAAGTTTTAAGATTTAAGATAACGGGACAATTCAATAATCTTATAACTGACTATATAAACTATCAACTTGGTAATAGTTCAAAGTTCATTCTTGAACTTTGAACTTTGAATGTCACTTCTTCTAGAGCTTTCAATAAAGGCCACAATTTTCATTATCCATTAATCCGTCTTCAGATGTCTTTCTTTGTTCGACCAACAGTGCACAACCCAAAGATATGTTTCTGGTCACATAAGGCAGATATAAGCAACAAATATTCACATTTGAGAAGCTGGAACAAGGAATTTTTTGTATTTTTGTCTGAAAAATACAATGAATCGATTCTCAACATAGTTGTTGATTAATTTTCTGCCAGTCGACCTATTAATCAACTAATTGTTTCAGCTCTACTTTCCATTTCTGAGCACTTTAAGGACTTATAAAGATGTTTTCTTTTTTATTCTATTTTATAGCACTTATTTAAAGGCTAAAAAAATGAAAACTGAATATCTACAATTCCGATTCAATCTGCTGATGAAGATCATGTGATATGATTGAAAAAGCCCTGAATGAGCTTCTACAAGGACCTTCTGCTGAGATTGTTTTCTCAACACAGAAATTGTAATGAAACTGATGTTCAGTGTAATGAGTTTTAAAAAAACACATTTATGACTAATTTTGTTTGTTGCTTATTAAAATTTGCTTGAAATCATCAAGTGTGTCCTGGTTTTGTTGAAATCTGGTTATTGGTATCTTTGTTTGCATAACTGAGAGGTGACAGGAGATTTTATTGAATTATCACTCTGCCCTAACTTTGTACAATTTGTTTTCTGAAGTATTAAAGGTGCAGTGTGTAGGATTTGGTGGCATCTAGTGGTGTGGTTGCAGATTGCAACCAACTGAGTACTCCTCCGCTCTCTCCTCTCTTTCTTAGACTGCGGTAACGTGAGCTGCGGAGTGCAAAACCGTGGTAAAGCCGTTCGCCTCGCTCAGAGGCCATCCTAACACTACTTTAGGAGCAATGGAAGTCAGGCGGCGGCTGGCGGTACCAGGGTTTTGCACTCTGCGGCTCACGTTACCGCAGTTTCACAAGTGTGTCGGAGAACTATGGTGGCCTTCAGGTAACATAAAAACGTGGAAGGCTCTCTCTACAGCCAGTGTTTGGTTTGTTCGGTCTCGGGTCGACCGTAGAAACAACAGAGCAACATTGTGGACTCTGTGAAGAGGACCCGCTCCCTATGTAGATATAAACAGCTCATTCTAAGCTAATGAAAACACGATTATTACTTTCAGGTGATTATACACTAATAACATAACATAACAATAACATAGTTATTAATATTATATTCCATTTCTGCCAATAGATCCCTCCAATTGTTACACACTGTTCCTTTAAATGCAAGGTAAATAAAACATATAAAAAAATGTTTGCAATGTTCACAATTTTTGTCTTCAAAATCTTGTAAAACAAATCTATTTTATGTTTTTGAGTACCAAGAAAAGTGCTCTATAAATAAGAAATATTATCATTATTAAACAGTGAATGAGGAGAATCAGACACACATACGGCTTCATATATACAAAATGCTATTTATTCATTTTTGACCAGAAAAATAAAGTGTGGATGCATAATTGCTGTACACATATGTGCAAATTCATGGCGTAACAGGACACACTGCAGATATAAAATCAAACACACAGAACATGATGTGACTATCACACACTGTCATATAAATAATTTAAGCCATTTTAACAGACCGTCGTTCATCATATGCCATCTGCAGCATGTTTAAGGGCGACAGCATATGGAGCCTCTGCCCATCACATGTATAATTACACTCCTAACAGGTGTTCTCCAGCACACCGAAACCTGCAATCCAGTTTAGAAGCAGTCGAAGACATGAGCACGATACAACCTCATAATTTTAACATACCATATATGAAGGAATCCTTGGGATCTAAAGAATTTCACAACATCTGGAGCCGGTGACGACTTTTTAAGGATGTTTTAAAAAAGCCTGAAACTACGACAACTATGAAAGGAAATTGTATGTCATTAGACAGTAAATGGTTGGTTTGCTTTCCACTAAAAAAAAGAAGTGTGGAAGGTGTGGAGTGGTGTGAATATCATCCATCATTACTGTGAAGACGTGTTAGTCTCTGTCACTGGATGTCATCATCATCAAACAGATCCTCAAAATCTGTGGAAACAAAAAACACAACTGTTAGACTAATGTTATGAAACACTGGCTGTATTTCAAATGAAGGCAGACATTTTCTCATAAAGCGTTATAGGTTGAGAGGGTTTTGAGGGGAGCAGGGTGATAAAAGTAAAAGGATCTGGGAATGCACTTGCTGAGCGGCCTTCCTGTGGGTCTGACAGTTTGTGAGGTCAGAGGTCAGCAGCAGAAGTGTATGAACATGCATGGGAATATGTGCCACATCCTCTGTTTCTGCAGGTAGCCTTCATTTAAAACTCACTACGATCCAGCTTAAAGGAAAATAAGCTTTCATTGCTACTTCAACTACTACTGTTGTCACTGACATTGCCTCTTTAGATATCATCTTTTCATATTCTTGTCAGAAAATGGTGAAAAATGTTGATCAGTGTTTCCCAAAGCCCAAGATGACGTCCTCAAATGTCTTGTTTAGTCCACAACTCAAAGATATTCAGTTTACTGTCATAGAGGAGTAAAGAAAACAGAAAATATTCACATTTAAGAAGCTGGAACCAGAACATTTTTACTTTTTTTAATTACCGATTACCGATAAAAAACGATTAATCGATCATCAAAATAGCTGGCGATTAATCTAATAGTTGACAACTAATCGATTAATCGTTGCAGCTCTACTTTTGTGTGTTTTCTAGAGCTGCAACGATTAGTCAATCAGAAAATTAATCTGCAACTATTTTGATAATTGATTGGTTTTAGTCATTTTTCTGGCTGGTTAAAGCTTCACAAACCTGAGAATTTTATGCTTTGCTTCAACATATATGTATATTTTTACCAGTATTTTTAACCATTTTAGGCACAACATTAAATCAATTTATTGAGAAAACAATAGGCAGATTAATAGTTGATGAAAATAATCCTAAATTGCTGCCCTGGTGTTTTCCTGGTAAAATTAAATCTAGGACTACAACTGACGATTATTTTCATTTTCAATTAATCTGCCCTTTTTTCCTATCAACTGTAAAATGTCAGAAAATACTGAAACTAGAATTACCGCCTCGTGGTTCTATGCCTCCACCAACCAGTGAAGTTGCAGTTTACATCCATGTCTGTCCAAAATGTCCATCACTTCATCATTTTATCTTATTAGACATTTGTGTAAATTAGGGCTGTCACGATATCAATTTTTCTCAATACGATTATCGTAGCAAAAAATATCACGATAACGATATTATCGCGATATCATTAAAAAAATTACGCAATCACTTAAAATACATCTTAACTTTATTTGGTCCAACGTTTGTTTGTTTTCTTTCCAAAACAACGGATAACAGTGTATTTTACATGGCAGTGAGTGTGTCTTAACTGAATAAACAAATAAAATATAATAAATAGGCTTAGCTGACCTGCTCCTTTTCCTTTCCCTGATGATTTCTCACATTTCTTGGATGCTGCTGCCTGACCACAAGAAAAGTACAAGCTGTCACTGTCTTATTGAACAGACCTCAATTAAGGTCTTTACATTACTTAGCACATAAATTAGCTAGCTAGCTAACATAGTCATTCACTATCACCGGTAGGGTCCGAGCTAGCCAACACCGCCCAGCTCCAGCCGGCCGGCCAACATGGTCACTCAGAGTCATTCAGAATGGCTCTGGGTGACTACGTCAGCTGGCCAGCCGGTTGAAGCCGAGCAGTACCGGCCAGCCGGGACCCGCCGGTGGTGACGGGTGGCTCGGCCGGTTGGCCCAGCCAGCCAAAGCCAAGCAATGCCAGCCGACCGGTTCACTATCGTTGGCGGGTCTCGGTTGGCTAGCATTGCTTGGCTTCAACTATCCGAGCCACCCACCACTACCAACAGGTCCCAGCCAGCCAACACCACCCAGCTTTAGCTGGCTAGCTCACGTAGTCATTCTGAATGACTGCGTTAGCCAGCCAGCACACGTAGTCATTCACTAACCAAGATATGCTAAATTTGTACTCATATAACTCAACTGACATGTTTAGCTATGCTAACATTACAACTTGCTCGCTCTACAGTACGAAATGTTCAGCATGATGATTGCGAAGGAGACTACGCAGCATGTTTGAAGTATTTCCTCCTTTGGCTAATACTGTAGCCCCACATTCCCTGCACACTGGAGCAGTACCAAGAAGGAGTTTTTCTTATGCAACCCGAAGAATTCCCACACTGCAGAGTTCACGTTTTAACAGGGCGATGAAGTATCTCCTTTTCATTCGTCGTCATTTTGACAGAATCACGAAGACAAGACGCGCGCTTGCTTATGGTGTGTTTACTTTATAGTCTGTATGACGTCATGTCTGCAAAAGCTTTTATTTACCGCGTGCGGGAGAACACAAAAGAGAAATAGCTAAATGCCATTGTTGTTGTTAAACACGATATATCGTGGCTGGAATATTTACATGATATTACTATTTTCATGTTTTTAATACCGCGATTACCGCAAAACCGGGATACCGCAACACCCCTAGTGTATCATATGAATTCTCGAATTATGGCCAAAAACGTGTTTGGTGAGGTCACAGTGACCTTGACCTTTGACCACCAAATTATAATCCGTTCATCCTTGAGTCCAAGTGAACTTGTGCCAAACTTGAAGACATTCCCTCCAGGCGTTCCTGAGATATTGCGACGTCCATCCGTACGGACAACCCAAAAACATAATGCTTCCGGCCCCATCACAAATCCCTATAGCCCAAGGTAATGTCTTGTCTTGAATGTTTTGTTTGATAAACAGTCCAAAACCTAAACATATTCAATTTACGATCACATTACACAAAAAAAGCAGTGTGTTTTTGGCAGTTTTTCCTTTTCAAAATAAACCCGGATAAAGTTTCTGTCGATAAACTTATCGATTGATTAACTAATCTTTTCATAGTGGGTAAAACAAAGGAAAGAATGGGCTCTACTTGTTGTCTTTATAGCTAATCTCATGAAATCTTAGGTTCAATAAAAAGAAAAATCAAGTGATCTCCCTGTACTTTTAAGTAAACTCTAAATAGTGTTCTATTGTGCTGTATAACTACAGTCTGCAGTCAGTTTACATAAAGTAGATTGTGTGCAGACTACACTGAGTTTGTTATCCACAAGTCCTACTTGTGCACAGACTGCTGTTTTAAAAGGTGTCATCAAACACTCAAAATCAGACAGATCCCAGAAAAACATCATTTTGGCTCTAATTGAAGCCTTCACAAAAAAACACAACACATTACCTACAATGAAAGACAGGTATGCTCAGGTGACAAAATTCCTTCTGTCATGTTGTAACTGCTGGGACAATATTTTTCTTCTGAAAGTCATACTATGGGTGCCCAAACGTGCACGGGGGCAGCTTCACGCTGAAACAGGAAAAGGCCTTTCTCAATATGTTGCAGCAAAGCTGGAAGCACCTTATTGTCCAAAATATCACCGTATGCATTGAAGCATTTTGATTGTCAATCCGTAGTAACTGATTCAGTGAACAGGACTAATGAATAACAGCATCAATGAAGAAAGAAGTTAATTTAAACTATACAATAAACCATGCGGGTAAATTGACAGTAGATAATGTATGAATGACTGTGAGCCAGTAGTGTTCATTCTATGTTTTAAACATGCTTAACACCTGATACTTCACAAACGTTTCCAAAGAGATTCATTTATATTTGACTTGCATTAACAGTTTGATTGTACTGCGGTTTCCTGTTAGCCTAGAAAGTAAAACCCCTTAAAACCACGAGGACTAGACCTAAACAATTAAACTGCTGCAGCCTGAAATAACACAAATGTGTGAAATAACACAAATTAGCACCAATTGTCACTTTTGTGACTGTGAGAGAACGGAGCCAGTGTGACACTGATTGTTTAAATGAATTAACATTTAAAATCCCTTTATAGATGTAGGCCAGGGGATCGGGAGCTGCTTTCAATATACGCCTGGAGACAGTTAAGTGGTACACATCTCTATCAGAAGGGAATAACGCCTGCCACCCTGAATTAGCCTCATACAAAGCACATCCACAGAGCTCCTGCTGAGGCGTCTGCGTGGAATCTGTGTCGCACATGGCGAGAAGTCGTGGCCGTTTGATGTAGCAGCGCCTCGGGACAAGAGATCGCGCTACATTATAAAACACAGTTAGTAAAAGGGGGGCGGAGGTACAAGGAATGTTTTGAGGCCAGTAAAGAGATTTCCTGCAGTGGAACCAGCGGCGCTCTGACGCCCAGGAGTGAAATAACAACGTGTGCTAATAGATTCAATCTGTCCTGACTGACTATATTCTATTTGAAGACTCCTCCTCAGTTTACTTCAGATTACCTGAGCAGCAAAATTCCTTTGCATTGGTTAATCTATTTGTAAAATCCTGTGAGAGGATCAGTACAGCTAAAAGGTGATGTAAGCCGGGTTGGAAATTTGAAAACTTTTTTGTCCACCTGCCACTGTGGCTGGTGGATTCCAAAATCTACCAGCCACTCAATAGATTACCATTGTTTGTTTATATATATACTGTATATATACTGTATTATGTAATAATATGTATTCAAACGTATACAAATCTAGCAGCCACTTGCATATTTTACCAGCATTCGGCTGGTGGCTGGTGCTAATTTCCAACCCTGGTTGTCAGGCTCCGTCTGTTAATAAAGACACCTTTCAGAAAAAAATGCAAGTTGAGTCAAATCCACACATCAGATTCAAATTCTGTGAGAATTTTATCAAAAATCTACACAGCTGCCAAAATCCAACAACATTTTAACTAAAGCCAGGTTTCCACCTAAAGTTCCTGGTAATCTTAGTCCCTGGAACTGCTTTTCAAGGAACTAAAAGGTTCCTTCGGCCCACTGTTGTCTGCGTTTCCATTTCGGTCTAAAGACCTGCGAAGATTAGGCAAATTAAGCGGGGTTTATGCTCGCCCTAGTGAAGCCGGCGCAAGGTCATCACGGCTTTCGCCTGGTGCTCGAAGAGCTCCGCAAGTTGTCGCGGCGCTTGGTCGTGCACCTCTGAATTTTGTAACTACGCGCGCTGCGCCTTTCATTTAAACATGGATGACTTCGCGGGAAGACTGGCCAGGCAGGTGGCCTGTACAGACATCTCTACGACTGGTCATTTTGAGGCCACAGGGACAGTCACATGACATTAAATACTTGGAAAGAAAGGGCTTTTTGCCGCAGGCTGTGAAAGAATACGAAAGATCATTTTGTAAAAGCTAAATAAAGGTCTCATGGAAAGAGTGGCGACCCGAGGGGAAGCACCGAGAGACAGAAAATAATATTGACTTGGAGGTAAGTGACAGTAATAATTACAGTACACAAATACAATGTTGTACTGTTGCCAGGCAGCCTACTTTCCTTTCCGGTACCACTTGTTGACTTCTTGCTTATCCACAGAATATTTTGTTTGTACGCCCCCTGGCGTTACGGAGCAACAAACAATGCACTGAGCATAAACAAAGCTTTAGTCCGCTGACGAGGGCTGCTGCTGGTCGCAGCGGTAAACACACTCAGCAGCCTGCAGTTCAGTGTGTCCCCCTGTTTCATCTAAAAAAACCTGTTTGAAAAAAAATAAACATTAGGTTTTGTCTCACTGCAATGACATTTACTGCTGCATATTAGGCCTATTCACTGATTCACGCTGAATGTAATGAATTAAATACAGACGAGGAAAATGAAACTAAGAGCGTCTGTCTCCACAGTAAATCATCTGTTGAGTGTTTGATGGTTATTTATTTGTGCTTTAGAACGTAACCGCTGTGAAACAATCAGAAAATAACTTTTCTTTCTCTCATTCACAGCACCGCCGCGATCTCCCTCTCTTCTAATGTTACCTCTCGCCCTCTCAGCTTGCTCGTGCGATCTCTCTCTCTCGTTTTCTCTCTGTCTTTTTGTTTAATGAGTCGGGAGGTCGACAGCAGAGCCTAACTTTACTTTCAATGTTATCAAACAAAGAAACATGTTCTCCCCTCTTCTGAAAATGGTCCTAAATCGATACTAGAGTACTTCCTTGTTTATGAATGAAGTGGTACAGTTGAAGCAGCGGCACTGTGTGTGTGTTTCACCAACCAGAGACGGTCATCCCTGCAAACTCCACCCCGAAAGTTCCAGTACTTTCAGAAAGTACTACCCCCCTGACCAGGGCCTTTTGGGGGTAAAAAGGCCCCATAAAATGTCCCCTGAACTTAATTTAGACCCTGGACCCTGCGGTCGAAACGCAATGAGCTCCTCAAAAGGTTCCCAGTTCCGGGGGTGGAAACGAGGCTTAAGTAACTAGTCTCTGTGTTTTTTGGATTATACAGTATGTGGGGGTTGTGTATTGTGACACAGTGGGGGTTGTGTATTGTGACACACCCCTCTCCTGCAAAGTCCCACCTATCAAATTCCTACTTCAAGACATTCACTTCCCGAAAAGAATTTTCCACCCAAACAAAAATGTCACACTCTGTTGTATACAATCTGCCGAGCAGCCTGACGTCCAGAGTTCGGAAGTAATAATGTAGCAGAAAAAGCGCAACTCAACAGAGCAGTTCTAGTATCCAGAAGATTCAGTGGTGCTATAAAATAACCAGTGGCACCACTAACCGCACTACTTGGCCCCCGACTCCTCCCAGATGAAGGCAATAACTGGAGTAATAAACTTTGTCGTCTCCAGGCACATGAAGCATTGTTGAAACGCTGGACACGCACCCAGTCTGCAGCATTTCAGCGAAAAATGTATCTTTGGGGACGACCCCAATGTATCACTACCCGTTATTTACTGCTATTGGTGAGGCAGTGTATTTGGGGCATTTGGCTCGCAATTCTTTTATTTCATGTACAATTAAATATATATAAAATTGTTTCAAATCTTAAATACATTGTGACTGAATCTCAGCTAAAATTGACTAAAATTAGCTTTGAACTGCTGTGTATCGTGTGTACTGAACTGTCTGACAAGGACACAGTATATACTGTACACAGCCCTAGTCCTATTAAAAAGGGGTATATTTTCTTTTAAATAGATTACTGTATCAGTAATATACAATTCCTGCAGACAACATGGACTAACTCTGTGCAGAACAACAATAAATCTGAATTTCCTCAATATTTTCTATGAGGTTTTACTGCTGAGAATCTCAGTTTGCCGTTGTGCAAAGGTAAGGCAGAGCAAGTTGTGTGTATATGAAGAGATCATTTACCATTGAAGAAGTCAGAGTGAACTGCCTTTTCATTGGCAGCCAGGTCCATCAGCAGTCCTGTGCTTCCCCCAGCCTGCCAGAGAACAAACATGCAGCTCAGAGGCACAAATTCAACCCAAGAAAAACAAACAGCCTATTACTAACAGTCTGTTTGGACACAGTTGTCATTATAATGTAGTTGTGGTCAAACATGAATCTGCAAAGACAGTATATGTTGTACTATTATGTGATGGTCTACACACTAGAGAACGTTAAACCCTTTTTTTTTAATCACCACTGATTAATTTAGCTGTTTTCATCCCAACCTGCAGACAGCTTGTAAATCCAAAAGGCAGCTTTTTGTCGAACATTGTTTAGTTTATCGTCCATTTTATTTGGCTCCTCATGAATACTTGACAAATGTTAATTTGTCAAATTAAGTAGATCAGTGAGATGCTACAAAATACTACATAATCAGCTTTATCGGCCAAGTATATGTACACATACAAGGAATTTGACTCCGACTTTAAGTTGCTCCGAATGTACTTACACACAGAACAATTTACAGGAAGATAGAATTAGACATTTAAATACAAGGACAACAAAGCTTAACAACGACAGGTAAAAAATAAACAAAAACTATTATGTGCATACAAGTAGATGAAAAATAGGTATGTATATAAATATATATATAAAAAGCAACAACAACCTACATGTCTATATACAAGTCAAGTGTTGTGTAGATTGTAAACACCTACTGGACAGACAGTGGAGATCTTTCTCCAACAGACTGATTGAGCTTCGCTGTCACAAGGACCGATACAGGAAATCTTTCCTGCCCAAAGCAATAACTCTCTACTACACCTCACCTCTGTCTCACAGAGCACTCTCAGCTATATAGTTTCTGTCTCAACCACAATCCACTCTGTTTTCCTCCTGCAATAAACTTGCACATGTTGAATTTTGCACATCTATATTTGAACATTTACTACCTCATTTTGTTTTTATCTTAAAACAAATCATGGTAACTTGCACACTTTGCTAAATTATGTAGTATTCTATGTTTTTATTTTTTATTTTTTTTTGTGTTAGTTGTAGTAGTAGGGTATATTTATAGTATATTCTAATATTCTTTATATTGTGTATTCGATAGATGTATTTCTCTAGTATTGCTATGTACATTTTATTTACTGTTCCAGTGAATTGCTTGGATAACTTGCTGCTGTAACACAATAATTTCCCAATTTGGGATCAATAAAGTACATCTATCTATCTATCTATCTATCTATCTATCTATCTATCCATCCATCCATCCATCTATCTAAATCGTGCAAAGGAATACATATTGAATGGGTAAAGTAATAGATTACTTTATATACATAAAGTAGGTGGTTATGTAACGTTGGCTATATTATGTCAGTTATACAGGCTACACAGTATACTGTATATCGTGCAGGATTTAGAGATGGAGGATACGTGTTAGTTAGTTACTGCATGTTAAATTAAAATAAAATGTATAAGTTGGAGGTAAGTGCATGTTTTAGTGTTGCAGACTGGTTTAAGGTTAAATGTTTATACTGTGATATCATGTGACCATCTGGGTTGGTTAACATTAGGGCTGAACGATTTTGAAAATATATCTAACTGCGATTATTTTGATTGACATTGCAATTGCGATATGATTTGCGATATTAGAGGGAATGATAATGTTTACATCATTATTCTCATTTTCATTACATTTTTTTTTTTAAATGATTATGGTGTTATTTTTGCTGGAATCTGTACCAAACAAATAGGCCAGGACATCTCTGCAGCACCACAATATTTAATTTAAAATGATATTTTGACGCATAATTCACCTTTAACAAATATTGTGCCTCCTGCGATTTGAAAATTACAGTAGGCCATATTGCGATTTCGATAAAATTTCGATTAATTGTGCAGCCCTAGTTAACATTAACGTTATACCGCGATACGGGAAATTATTATTATTTATTATTTTTAGACAGTCTTATCCATGTCTGCCATGACCCTGATAAGCAGTGGGAGGAGCCACAGAATCACCTGTGCTTCCGGGAACCAACCAAACACAGGTGAGCTCAATCTGCCCTGAATCAAGCTCCTCTAACTGGGAGGAGAATCATTTACTATGTTTGCTTTGCATGGAGCTGATATCTTATGTCATACATCTTTCTCTGTCTATGTATTTAATACAGACCCACCACTTTAGTTAAAGGGGAAGTTCATGTCAAAATATGGTCCCTTTATTCTGGTGGTGGCTCATGTCCGATAATGGATGTCTTTAGACTCCAGACAAATATGTTACACCTACAAAAGCTATTTTATTAGTAGTAACGTTAACTTTTAGCAGTGAACGTTAAACAGCCGCTTACCTATGAAGGCATTAAGGTTAGACTGTATATAAAACAAGTGGGCATAACGTTGTTTGTTACAGCAACACAGCTATCTGTACGCTAGCTGTTTATGTAGCCTAGGTAACTAAACTGAGCTAACTCATTAGCTCAGTTTAGTTATCTGACCCACCTCCAGGTCCAGGTCCCCGTACGGCCCCGGGCCCTCCGGGAACATCTCATCCACCGCCGGCTTCATGGAGACGCTCGAGTTAGACTGATCCTTCAGTGACATCGTCTTATCGCCATTCATCAAGTTATTAGCTTAAAGAAGCTACACGCAGCCAAGCTAGTGCGGTGCCGGGTGAAAATAAATCCGACGCGCAACTCGGGTGAAGACACAAAGGTTCCGCAGCAGGTTTACAGGTGAGCTTCTGTCATCCTTCATTTAATACACACGCTCATTCATATTTACAAAAACCGGTTTCTTTACAAGTACACGTGAATTTATTCATTAACTTAAGTATTTTTTTGGGGGCTTTTCCAAGGAAGAAAATGCTGCTCTCCTTAGCCTACCTTAATAATAATAATAATAATACATTTAATTTGTATAGCGCTTTTCTAAAAACTCAAAGACACTTTACACAGATAAAGTGTACCTTGTACTTGTGTTTCTTTCTCACATAATTACAACCACTCCCAGACATGTTTCATACAACATTACGCAGCTACAATATGCCTGTTAGTACGGTTTAGTACCACATACAGCCTACTATATGTTTCATATAACATAAACATTACTGGAACACTTTAACTCTATAGCTACTTAAGGGTATACATTGATGGGAAAATCATGGTTCAAGCCATTAAAGGATGTTACATCACCTAAAAACTATCATATGAAATGCATTGACTGATATCAAGCTGTAAACATTTTATCAATCTGTCTGTAGTTTAAATAAGCTAGTTATAGTAGGATCTTTTCAAATCTGTTTTTGTTTGACTCGATAGATAGATAGATAGATAGATAGATAGATAGATAGATAGATAGATAGATAGATAGAATGAATATGCATGCATCCCAGGGACTGTAGAAATCCTAAACTGCACACTGATGTTCATACAGTATGTTTTCTTAAAAAAAAAAATTGCTGCACAGAATCAAAGAAGATCACATGAAGTAAGTTTCACTGACTTTTATTGACTCTTATTAGATGCTTTATGTTTCCAGTTTGTGGTATAAACATAAGATTTACTCAGTATGATATGATTCTTCTATTCTATACTACAAATGAAACCGCAAACATTGTTCATTATGACAAAAATCAACACCTAAACTGTGCAAAACATTACTCTCAGCTTGTAATATTGCAACCAGGGATGATGTGTTAATTAAAATAGTGGGTATGACTTCACTTATGCTGTTATACTTAAAACACCCTCACTTATTTACTATAATGCACAGTATAGGCATGCAGTTATTTTGTGCTGTATATATTTTATTGTGTTAAACACACATAAACAAACTGAGTAACTGAACTGAGTCTACCCTCCACTACACCCCTCGTCATAATCATCTAAATATTAGTCAAATATGTTTCTTAAATGGATGATAAATCATTTTCTCTCCTGTCAACAACAGCGCCATTTTGTGCTGCTCAGAGAGTTTTGTCACAGCCTTGCTGCTTGCTGGGAATCATCCTGCTCACGTCGATCTTGTTCTCGGAGAAGGTCTCCATGGCTTTCTGGATGGTGGCTTCCGGCAGGGCTCGTGTTCGGCCCAGGATCCAGGCGAAGTCGACGTGGAAGATCCTCAGGATGTCCGTGCATGAATACACCACGGCAATGTCCACATAGTCAGTGGACAGGATCCAGTAAGGGGAGTAGGGCAGGGCTGTGATGGTAAGGAGCACAAAAACAAGATCAACATCACCTACAATGTTTTCTCCTGATCAGACACAAGAAGAAAAAGGAAGAGGCACACTAACATTACCAGCTGACTCCCTAAACAACACACAAAAGTGGCATTTATGTTCAAAATGTCTCTCTCACCGTAGGAATAACTTATTCCCAGTTTAGCCGGATTCTTCATATCCTCTATGACTCCAATCCCTTCGATTTTCCTCAGCTCTCCTGTTCTGTTTTATTCCACACAGTCAAATTTCATGTTGGATTAAGGGAAATACATCCACCATGCAAATATTACCCCTTGACTCCACATTTGCAAAAAGAAAATTGCAGATAGGACTCACAGTATTTCAGAGCTGACCACTCGAATGGAGCTGTCCGTCCTCAAAGTGAAATTGCTTTCGATGCAGCGGCCCTTCTCAAACTGGGCCGGCAGTTTGGCAATTTCAAACCATCTCCCCATGAACTGTGAGGGCAAAGACACACACGAGTTCAAAGACAATTCAGAGCGCTGCGAGTGGAGAGTATGAATAAATCTACATGCTTTAGTGGCTTCAGTGAAATGTAAAAAATATATATTCATTACCAGTGGTGGAGAGTAACCAAGTACATTTACTCAATTACTTTTGACTACCATTTTGACTTTGAATTTCCATTTCATGCCACTTTACACTTCTACTGCACTACATTTCAGAGGGAAAAACTTTTTACTCCACTACATTTATTTACTAGTTTTTTTGCAGGTTTGTTTATTATACAGTAAACAACCCACCTCTATATACTAGGGGTGTAAGAAAATATTGATACACATGAGCATCGTGATATTATGTTTCGCGATACTGTATCGATTCTCCAAAACACTGTATTGATGTTAATTAACCTCTTAAAAATCTGACGGATCCGGCCGCAGTTCTGTCTTTGGTAGTAGCGGGCATGTCGCGAAGGAGGCTAAATAACGCTCCAAAGTTACGCTAAATTTTGGCGTGGAAAAACAACCCATTTTCAAAGGGGTCCCTTGACCTCTGACCTCAATATATGTGAATGAAAATGGGTTCTATGGGTACCCACGAGTCTCCCCTTTACAGACATGCCCATTTTATGATAATCACTGCATGTAGTTTTTTGCATGCAGTACAAAAGTGTTTTTGTCACCTATTCTAAAATGATGTATTTGAATATTTCTGCATACTGTGGTCCATTAACAGTCTTAGAATTGCATAAATTGGTTATCACTGGAAAGCTGAGAATCTAGTAGCTATATGACTATCCTAGCCACTTCACATAGTGACTGTTTTTACTCAGATTATACATATAGTGGTGTGTTCTTTATACTATGTCAGCTTTCCTAAAATTACATTTAAAAAAATTGCAATATATTGCCTTGCTTACAGTATCATATCACAATATATTGAATCGTTTCCTGTGTATCATGATACGTATCGTATCGCCAGATTCTTGCCACAACACAGTCCTAGTATATACAGTACTACAACTACTACTACAGTAAAATGCTTATACTTATACATGAACACATCAGTGATAATAATCAAGTAACACTTTACTTTAACCCCCCTATTTGGCATTTATGAGCAGTATTTAAACATAATAAGTGGTATATAACGTACTATAACGTAGGAGTAGGCAGATGTATGTATATTAATTTACCATATTTGTCAAAAGTTAAAACTTCTACTATTTAGACATACTTTATATTATTACAACTGTGTTTTACTATATTGCCATTCATTATCCAGCATAAAGTTATGGGTGCCCACAGGGAGTTATAGTTGTTGACAAATATATTAATAAATGCTTATATCTGCTTACTATTACATTAAAGTGTGCCATAACCTACTTATTATTATATTTATTACATTATTTCTACACTGCTTATAAATGCTAAATGCTTTACCCAACATCATTGAAATGATGTTAAGATAATAATAAATAACTTGCCATCTATGCTAAAGTATAATTATTAATGTCTACTTGCTATGGAATAAAAATCGAATCAATTGTAACACTATACACTTTACATTTTTGACACGTTTTTCATGCTGAAAAAAACAGTTTGTAGTCTTTTTTTCTCCTTTTGAAATAGCACAAGAGAAAATGGACAGCTGTTCATGTCATCCACCACTGGGCATCAGTCTGCCAATTTATTTATTATTTTCTGTATAGAGTAGTTTGTACCTGTTTAAGGATGAAGGCTGGTTGAACAGCTGGGTCTGGACAAGGTCCCCAGTGGGGCACCTGAGCCCTGATCAGTGGGAGGATGAAGGCAAAAACCACAACGAAAGAGAACTTCATGGTCGAGACGGACCTTTGTTACCTGCAAGAGTTTATCCACCAAAACATCCAAGCCACAGTATGTGTTGATAAGGCAACAAATAACAGAAATCTGACACAAAAAAAACAAGATATAAGCAGAGGTAACTGCTGAACGCAGGACAAGGATTTCAAAATTTTATGTTTGAATGTAAAAGTTTATTTGACAAACATTTTTCTATACAATTTCTTTAAACTCAAGAAAATACTACATCAATTTAGGCTAATGAATAGCATTTTCCTCACAAAAAAAGTTCTAAAAGTGAGCTGTTTGTCTTTATTATTTATATACATCACCAAATATACTTCCTTACCTCTGTGTCCTGGTGGTTCAGATATATGTTCTCTCCCTCGGACAAAGTCTGGTATTTGAATTAGAGACGTTGCTCTCTGCGATGTTTAGCAGCGCTGCAATGACTGTGTCATCAATGGGTGTCTTTGTGTAGAGCAGCTTTATTTCAGACATGAAGTAAACTATTAGCAAAGTGGAGTCATGGGGGACACACCAGTGGGAATGTTATAAAACAATCTGGGTGTTTTCCTGCTTTAGATGAGCAGGAATGTGGATTTTTGTTTTTTCAATAAAATATCTGAAGATTTCCTTAAGTGACTCTCAAGTCTTTACACACACAGCTGCAGATAGACGCTATTTTTAATGTTGATGAATAGATTCAATTTATTTTCAAACCTAAGAAAGGAAATGTCCCAGTTAGTTCTGGTTAGACAAAGGGACGAGAGCTGCAACGATTAATAGATTAGTTGTCAACTACTAAATTAATCGCCAACCATTTTGATAATCGATTAATTAGCTTGAGTCATTTTTTTAATTAAAAAAAGTCTAAATTCCAGCTTCTTAAATGTGAATATTTTCTGGTTTCTTTACTCCTCTGTGACAGTAAACTGAATATCTTTGAGATGTGGACAAAACAAGACATTTGAGGACGCCATCTTGGGCTTTGGGAAACACCGATTGACATTTTTATGACATTTTAGGCCAAATAAAATTGATCGATCGAGAAAATAATCGTCAGATAATCAACAATGAAAATGATAAGTTAATAGTTGCAGCCCTAAAAGGGAGTGACAAAATTAATTTGATTTAATCTAATTCAATAATATTTTGTCATGTTCACATCACGGTAGCTTACTGATAAGATGAGTCAGGACTTGTGGCTCTAGAGATGCTAATGTCGGTCTCTCTGTCCACTACTTTTGTACTATTGAGTGGATTGCAGTGAAATTTCCTTCATACTTTAATGGTCCCAGACAATAAATCTTAATGCCTTTTCATCTACAGTAGTTACACCATGAGGTTCACATTTGGGGTTTGAAGTGAAATGTCTCAACAATCATTTGATGGATTCCTAAGAAATTTGGTTCAGACATTCATGTTCCCCACAGGGTGAATTGTTAGAGCTTTGGAGATCCTCAGACTTTTCCATCTATTGCCACCATCTGATTGACATCTGTGGTTCAGTCAGTGTGACACATCTTGACAAGTATTGAGTGGGTAACCCAAAACCATGCAATTTGGTCAGACATTCATTTTTGATTTTGTTTGATCCTCTTACTTTTCACCTAGCACAATCATCCGGTACTGTAAGGCAGTGGTGGCCTAAAGTGGGCTTGTGACCAGAGGGGTTGCTGGTCTTTTTTCATAATAGCACGCATTATATGGCTTTGTTCTAAAGTGTTTATTACATGTTTGACACATACACTCATGATCCCTACGGACACATATTTCTACCCTGGTCTGACCTTTTTTGCTCAGTGTGCTGCGAGCTGAATCCTCTCTGTTGCTCTGTGTTGATCTTCATCCAGTCTGACTGGTGACTCTCATCGTGTCGGTCATCAGGACTCAGGCCAAGTCCACTTAGTGCAGGAGCAAACAGTTCAAGAGTGTCATTTTCACACAATCAGGTGTTTAGCATGTGTTGACTTGTTGGTGGCATTTTTCTGCAGAGGAATGGACTGTTGTTATTTTACACATTGAGCTGAGATGTGTAAAAGTTTTGAATTGGCTCTGATGGGTGTGGACCAGTGGGCGACCGAGTCTGAAAAGTGAAGCCAATGCAGAAGTGCCTTAAACTTGCATTCTTTCTAACAGCCAGCAGGGGGCGACTCCTCTGGTTGCAAAAAGAAGTCTGATTGTATAGAAGTCTATGAGAAAATGACCCTACTTCTCACTTGATTTATTACCTCAGTAAACATTGTAAACATGAGTTTATGGTCTCAATCGCTAGTTTCAAGTCTTCTTCAATACAGCATGATGTTCATTTAGTAAATGATGGTCCCATTTAGAGTCAAATAGACCATAAAGCAGGGTATGCTTTAGGGCGTGGCTACCTTGTGATTGACAGGTCACTACCACGGTGTTGTCCGGTCTGGGAGTTGTCCGTGTTTTCGTCTTATAACTTTAACCCTTTCACAGTGTGTTTTCAGTTCATGAAAGTTAACTGTAACATTTTGGTTGCCTAAAAATGTCTTACTCAGCGTTCGGTTGTACCTAGCCCCTAAGAAGTGAAAATCAATTGTTCGTTCCATTGCAACATCAGCCCCCAGCAGCAAAGCTACGCTTCCGCCATTTGAAAGCGACTACCGGACGCCTGTAAAACGTCCACCTAAAAAGTGCCATACAGAAGTAAAACTAAATTATTTCTAATCTATTGTCATCTTCTACCGAAATGGCCTGTGTTGAATAATAAAATATTATAAATATAATAAGCGTTTTCAGTCCAAAATGACGGCAGTGGCTGCTGTCAAAAACACACCAGAGTTTCGTCTCTTTGCTCTCGTGTCACTTCTGGTTCCAAAAAACCAAGATGGCAACGGCCAAAATGTCGAACTTGAGGCTTCAAAACGTCAGTCCACAAACCAATGGGAGACGTCACTGTGACTACGTCCACTTCTTATATACAGTATATGGTGTGGACTGATGTAAACACTGGCATAATGTTATTGGCTATGTGTGAAATCTATTTGCTGTGAATAGTATGAACAGGAGAAATAATAAAAAATCTAAAATGTTTTTGGAAATTTATCATTCTTCACCAGACTAACAGAAGTCATTTTTACCTCTAAAAAGTAATTTTTCATCCTGTCAAGGTGCAAAGGTTCAACTACAAGAGTAGATAAGTCAGTTTTCTTTTCTGTGGTATCGACTTTACTGTAATACACATATTCCTACACACAAAGGGCTACTCAGGACTTTTAATGCTGCAGTGGTTGGCCTTAATTTTCTTCTGATTTTCCTAAAATGATTGATGACATGCTCATGTAGTTAAAGTAAGTAAATTGGCACATGATCAGTGATGAATCAGAACGTGTGCCAAACTAATCAATTCATTCAAAAAGTGGTGATCATCCATCCATTTAAAAATTTGGCAGCGCTTCTGTATTCATGAAAAGTAGAAGAAACATGGTCACGGTCCAAATATATATAAACTGAACAGTATTAAGTATCAGTATCTTAGAATATAGCCCAACATTTAAATATATGAAATGTCTTTCTAGTGCAGTAAACTGCAGCTGTTTGACACTCAAAACAGATTAAACCAAACACTGTCAATTAAATGCAAATTTCATTAAATGCTGTCTGCTTTCACATAAAGCCCCGCGGCTACAAACAAGGTTAAACTAAAGAAGAGAAAGATCAAAAGGCTCAATTTCCTGCTAATACATTTCAGAGGGGACTGACTTGTTAGCTGCACCCGGATACATCAAAGCTTGGTTGAAGCCGAGGGTTTTTCCCTGGATGGAGGCAATGAGCTGACTGGTCAGTAGATGATCAAGGAAAGAAGCGACCACACTGGTATACTGGTTCAAAGATGGAGAAGAAATATCAAAAGGGAAAGGAATATAAAAGAAGCAGATGAGAGTGCAGAGACTGTTGGAGCATAATTTATAGTTTTTGTTTCCATATTCTATCACATACAGTAGAACAAGCAAGTCTTTTTGTTTCTGCCTCAGTCTTTGTTGCTGTTCATTCGTTGTGCCCAGCACTGTGATGTTTTTGTTGTTAGATTCTCTGTTATACAATTTGAGTTTCTGTAAATGGAGCTTCTTTCTCCGCCTTTTCAGCCATGGTTGTATGTATCTTTTCGGACGCCCTGAGCAGTAATTTACTCACTTCCTGAGAGCCTCCTTGCAGTTGGTTGGAAACGTGTTACCATGGTAACCCGTGCCAATCTCATGTGACTAAAACGACGGTTTGTAAGAATCAAAGTCTGAATTCCCCCTGCGATCCGGCCCCGGATAAGCAGAAGATGATGGATGGATGGATGGATAGACATAGTTAAAAAATCTCACATACTGTTTTAGCGTACTAAATAGCACTTTAGTATGTTAGTATTGAATTTTGGACGCAACCCATCTGACATGAAGTAAACATGGACCCAAGCTGTTGCCTAGCAACGCAATTCCGTTGCAATTCTGTTGCATTCTGTTGAAATGTGTTAAAACAGAGCGTTACAGACAGAGGATGAATACAGGCATATTCAGGCAGACAGTATGAGGAAAATAAAGTTTTTTTTTAACATTACAGCATGTAAACATGTTCTAGTTGAAACATAAAATACAAGTATGAACCTGGAAATGAGCATAATATGGGACCTTTAACCAATTACAGCCATTCTGTGGGAAAGCCCCCTCACAAACTACACTTACCCACCTCTGAGAAAACACCACCTACACAGTCAACTAATCCAGAATATAAGTCTATTGCCACGTGAGCAGCCATGTGAAGCCATGACACAGTTAGTATATTCAACTTTCTTTGATTAATATAAAATATTTTGTGTATGTACACGAAACCAACAAATTCTTCAGTGTTGGAGGAAGTATTCAAATCTTTTACTTAAATAAAAAATACTACACTGTGAAAATACTCCATTACAAGTAAAAGTCCTGCATTTAAAGTGTTACGTCAACGTAAAAGTAAAATGGCCCCTGTATAATCCTCACATTTGTGAAGCTGGAACCATGAAATGTTTTTGCATGAAAAATGACTTAAACGATCAAAATAGTTGCCATTCTGTCAACAGACTTAATTGATTAATCGACTAATTGTTTGTACTTGTATAAACTGTTGGATAGTTTAATTTATAACAAAACACCATATTTTATAAACTCTTCATAAGTTTTGTGTGCAAACATCTTAATTTGTAAAATAACTACAGCTGTCAAATAAGTACATATAACAATAAGAGTAGAATCGAGTGGCAAGAAAAGACTCAAGTAAAGTACAAGTACCTCAAATTTGTACAGTACTTGAGTAAATGTACTTTGTTACATTCCACCACTGAACCTTCCTCTTGGCATTCAGACTTGTCAAACACAAGTGTAACTAATTATATCACTAATTTCGGTGTTCAGTTCTGGTATTGTTTATGTGGGCATGTTGGCAAATGAAACAGAGCCCATCTTTATGTTATTACATTGTTGTTTTTTGTGACAAAAGTGTGTGCAACAAGAAAACCCAAATTGGAAGTGGAATTGGAAATATGTACATCACTTACTATCAATCAATCAATCAATCAATCAATCAATCAATCAGCCAATCAGTGTTTCTCAAACTTAGGTCAGATCCAAAACGTATGTACAATTATTAAATGTGTGTTTGTGGGATAAACGTGCTGAAGGAACATTAACACATGACTGACAGGGTTACGTGAACGCTACAGTGAAAAGACTCACATGCAGCCACACATGGGGTCACGTTGGGGCTCCTGGCACCTGTGTACACACACACACACACACACACACATTGAAGGTTAAACATGTGGAAGTGAAAATGTCGTAACGTATGCCGTAACATACACACATACTGTAGACCTTGAGAATATTTCCTGCTGCTGCTGCTGCTGCTGCTGCTGCTGCTGCTGCTGCTGAGGGACAACAGAGGTCACAACACCATCTGTAACCTTTAACCTAAATTCAGTTGACAGCTTCTTAAAGAATTGGTGCAGCATTACTGTATTTATTTTTCACCGCTGAAAAATAAATAATTGAATTAACTATTACACAAGTTACAAAGAAATTAGAGCAGGGCTGAAATCAATTAAGAAAGGTTAGGGTTAAAAAAATAAGTAATGCTTGACGGGACAGTTTAACTCGTATACACACCTCCTCACTGTGTATACGACACGGCCTAATTCACTTTAAGGTACGTCACCGTCTCCATTATTCGGGGGATAAACTGGACAGACTCTTTTCCAGTAGAGACCCTGGCTGCCCTATAGGTGCATACCACAGTCCAGCTTCAGTAGGACATATGTTCATGTCACTCTCTCAGCAGCTACTGGGGACAAATATTCAATGTATTTTCACATATTCATAAACAAAACATAGCATTTGCTTCACTGGTGGCTCGCAGACTTATTCTTTTTACCTGGAATTCAAAAGCCCCATCATTTCTTACAGTGACCAAGGGAGGTGCTCTCTCCTCTGCTTCTAGAAAAACTCTGATATAAAGTATGTGAAGCCTGCAAGAATTTTATTTTAACCTGGAGTCCTTTCATAGAAGACTTTCCCTTTCACTGAAGGTACTGTTTACCTGGTTATAACCACAGGATTCGAACATAAAAACAGAAACTGAAAAATAAAGTGAAATAAAATAAATGAAAACATAGGCTCTATAGATGGAAAAAAATACCTAAAAAAAAAATCTGAATAATGAATTATGGAAGGTATGGAGGGTTTTTGTAGTATCAGAAATACTTTTCAGTATAATACAGATCAGTACAACAGAACTACAAACTTCAGCATCTCAAGTTCTGACCATCGAAACAACAGTTGAACATTAAAAACTTCCCAAAAGTTTCATTTGTTGGAAGGTATTTTTATTGCACTGTACTGATTTATACTGTACAGTACATGTGTTGCTGTCATTGTGTCCATCCTCTATAAGAACTTAAAACGGTAAACAAATGGCTGTTAGCTAGAAAATGCCTCTGTTTTATGTGACTCTTTATTAGACAGTCAGCAGTAGAGAGGTGACAGAGAATGAGGGGTTAGAGAGACAATATGTTTAAAAAGGTCCCCAGGGATGTTAAAAATAATAATAATAATAATAATTAATAATCTTTATTGTGCACAAATGTGGAAATTTGCCTTTGGCTTCACAGGTTGGTTAAAACTCATCATAGTAAATCTCAATACATACAATAAATATCCCAACAGGCACAGTACAGATAACGGACATGCTCCCAGTGTGAATGGTGTTTACGAATTTAGTTAAGTTATTGCATTTGGTATGACAGACCTTTTGTAAATGTTCTTGGTTGCCGCAGCAGATCTATAACGTCTTCCCGAGTGCAGTTTTATAAATTCTTTAAAAAGAGGATGAACGTGATCAAACACAGGCTCTTTTTTTTCGCCTGTGTTTCATATACACATCCAGTTGTTTTTGCTCTTTCCCAATAATTTTACTCATTTTTACATGTAGTTTCCATACACTACAGACATTTTTGCAGGGTATTTCTTTGACCTTGTTCTGCTCAAATAAATGCTTTGAAGAGGATGTTTTCAGCCTGTTGGACATTAAGTGCAGATTTCGTCTTCGGTCGCTCAAAAAAAAAACTAATTGGAACCTGCACACCTGCTTATAATTAAATTTAAATACTGACCGCAGGCACACCGACTCTATGAACTCCCGTTGTAAGCATATTAAACAGGTTTATTTCTTTCCTTATAGTGCAGATTTTAGCATCTCGTGCTCCATAGAACTCATATTTAAAAGGGAGGAGGAAATATATATTTTATCATTACACTTAGACATTTATTACATTACATTTAATACACTAGATTTATATAACAGTTATGCCTTCATGAAACAAATAATACGTTCCTCATTGTCCATTAACTGGTTAGTGTTATCGCCACAGTGACTGAGGTGACTGTTTGGTTAAGCTGATACAGTATATGGTTATCCTTTAACAAAGATAAGAATCCCATTGTCCATATTTTCATGGTTTTGTTCAAACATGCCTGAGAATGTGTCACATTGGAGGTCAGAGGTCATTTCTCAGGTGAAAACCCACTTTGTTTTGACTAGAAAATACAACAACTCGATCCACCGAGGATCAATACAACTGCTAAATGACCTTTTTTGACTTCCCATTCATCCAAAGCTAACTGCTTAAACAGTCTACTATTAAAATTAATATGTGGTATATACTGTATAATATTTGTATGTAGTATGGATGTGGAAGTGGAAATGCAAGAAACCTGTTGCTTGAATTATTAAAAATAAATGTCCCGATGGTTGATCTTTTCATCTCTGACAAACTAAAACAAAAAGGACACATCTGCCTCTGAATGTTTTGGACGGAGCTTTAAAAAACACTTTTCTTAGGGAGGTAAACATAATTTCTGCTGTGAAACCACTGTATGAAAACAGACTTAAATTATCATGAGACAACAGTTTTATTTTCTAATCCATTACCAGACCAAACATGACAAACTCAGGATGGAGATAATACATTGAAAGTAATAATAAACACATTAAAATTCAACTGAAGCTGTTGTTTATCACAATATACTGCAGTGACCATCTTTCCAATGCCTCTATTGCTGCTCATAATGATATCTAAATGTTGAATGTTTTTAATGAGCATTTTGTGTCCTGCAGCTCTTTGTCTGATTCTGTTTCCTCCATGTTGATAAACCTCCACGGACTACTTCAGCCCTCCAACCCATTTCCAGTGCAAAGTGGTTTCCAAGGCCCTTGCAGCTCTCTTGTAAAAGCAGGATTAAAAGTGAATCCAGAGGCAGAGAGAGCTGCCGAGGGAGCATCAAGAAAACCAGATGCACCTGTGCCCAATTAATCTTTCTCACCTGTGTGTGATTTAGTAAACACTAAGAGAACCTGAGGTCTGCACGCCTAAAAGCAGGAAGATGCAGTAAATGTCCACTTGAGACGGCCCTTATGTTTGGAGATTGAAAGACTGATGCTGGTAACAGTGGGGAGAAATGTGCATGTTGTTTGTTGTTGGTGATAAGACTCAGAACGCCTTCTTTTAATGTAATTCTTAGTAAAAGGCCAACGCCACTGCTAACAGACATTAACCCTGTTTATTTAAATATAGCAACTAGTGCTTTTCTTAAAGCTGCAGGGTGTAGCTTTTAGGGGGATCTATTAGCAGAAATGGAATGTAGTATTAATAAGCATTTAGTGTATAATCACCTGAAAATACGAATCATGTTTTCGTTTGCTTAGAATGAGCAGTTTATATCTACATATGGAGCCGGCCGCCATGTTTCTACAGTAGCCCAGAACGAACAAACCAAACACTGGCTCTAGATAGGGCCATTCATGTGTTCAAGTCGGCCACCGTAGTTGAATGAACAGCCAATAGGAACACTCTCTCTCTGAAATGACCTGTGATTGGCCAAAGTCTCCTGTCACGGGCTAGATTTTTTAAATCCTGATAACAGAGCCATGAGGAGGTGCCAAAGAAGAATTAAAATATGCTGAAAGGTTACTGTGGAATTTTTGCCCAACGATGCCGAAAATATTCTGCACACTGCAGGTTTAACACCACGTCAGTACCGTAAAATGGTCGCAGTTATGTCTAGGCAACAAAACTACTGTAACGGTCGCAGTTAGGTTTAGGAAAAACATCATGGGCTTAAAATAAGTATGTAAACTAAGTACAATTTGTAAGTAAACAACGTATAACACAAGTACGGAAAACATGTCACTAACGTAACTTATAATAACTCTGCCACACTTTGGGACACAAACACCAGTCTCCTGGTTGAAAGTGCTGTGGACGCATCCACCTCCAGCCAGCATGTCTCTCTCACTTTTTATTCACTAGCTCTGAGTGTAGCATATTCGTACGGATGCGTTTGCATTGCAGTCAGTACAGACCACATGGCGTAGACATGACACGCCAAAATCAACAAAGGCATTGTTATTGCACAGGAAATGACTTACAAATTACCTTGTCAATCATACGCCATTTGGTGAGATCGGGCTGCCAGTCTTTATGCTAAGCTAAAGCTAAGCTAACCAGATGCTTGCTGTAGCTTCATATTTACCAGACAAACATGTGAGTGGTATCAATCTTCTAATATAACTAATTCTCTGCAAGAAGTAAGCACATTTCCCAAAGTGTCAAACTACCTCTTTAATAATTTCTTACACTAACACGAATGGCATACAAATGATCTCTAGGATCACGATTCTGGGGGAGAAAATGTAAAATATTTAAGCTATGCAAATAAGCGGAGGCTAATTTTAATCTCAGCCAAACCTAAGAAGGGGAAATGTGGCCTCTTAAGTCCACAACATTAAAAATGCATTTCTTTAGTTCATAGAATATCCGCTTGGCAGCTTTGAGACTGGTTTACTGTGTACTTGAGCACTGAGATAAAGTAAGATATTTTGGATCTCATTTGTGTTTATTATTCATCTTGTTTGTAATTTTCACATTTATATTGCTTGTTTTTAGCCAAGGTTCCTTTGGAAGTAGATGATACTGAAAAAGAGGTTGGTATATCTGAATGAACAGAGAGGAAAGAATGAGATAGATTTACTACTACAAAGATCAGAAGGTGTTTGAACAGGTGCCAACTCTCACACTCACTCCACCTCCATGTAAACATGTAAGAGGAGGGGCTGAGGAATGTGATCAATAATGAAACTTCGAGTCCTCCGATCTATAAAAGACCCTCAAAGCTGAATGTCCTGCACACAACGCTGATCACATACAGGTGAGCAGACTGCAGCCTTTCCCCCTCACATCTCCTGCTCTTTCCTCTTGTTGTTAACCTCCAAATATTATCCTTCAGGAGCAACCTCCTGATGTAAAGCTCAATAATAATGGTGCAATGGTTCTCTGCAGGTGACAAGATGAAGGCCATGCAGGTGATTTCCTTGACTCTGCTGTCTGTCCTGGCAGCCAGCGCTCAGGTGTTGAAGTTCGGCAAATGTCCCAAACCAGCTGTTCAGGCCAACTTTGATGCTACCAGGGTGAATACTAAACTTGTCTTTCCTTTGCTACTAATTTAATGTTATGTATAGCCTGAGAATCAAGCCTGTTTTGCAACAATTAAATGTTCAGTACTCTTAGTTTTCTGTGTGTTAAATCCTGTGTCTGCTCTGCAGTACATTGGTAAGTGGTATGAGATCATGAAGCTGCCAACAAGTTTCCAGAAAGGCGAGTGCGGCACTGCCACCTACAGCCTGAAGAGTCCCGGAGTCCTCGGGGTCCTCAACAGCGAGCTGCTGTGAGTACAATACACAATACAATAAATCTTTATTTTCCACCAGGGTGGAAATTTGTCTTTGGCTCACCAAACAAACAACATTTAAATAAACAGACATTAAAAACCAGACAGCAGTTAGTAAAAAACAGATACATAGACAGGTTATGTTACACATTAAACAGTTCATGTCAGTATCTGTGGCTTAGATCTGCTCAGTCATTTGTTGAGTTAAGAATATTGATGACACTTGGGATGAAGGACTTTTTAAACACATTTTTAGTTGCCAGAGAGACTCTATAGTGCCTCCTGGAGTTCAAGAGCTCAAACTGGCTGAAGAGAGGATGGGAGCTATCTGCCAGGATACTCCTCGCTTTCTTCCTTGTCCTTTCTGTAAAAAGATGAGTCAAGGGCTTTTGGGGTTTACCAACTATTTGCTTGCCGTTGACACAATCCTAGAGAGTTTATTCTTATATCTACACTTTAGGTGACCGTACCAGGCAGAAAGGTGAAAGGTTAAACACTCTCAACTATAGTTTTGTACACTAATTCTAAAATCTGCTGACTGACACGAGGCCACTAAGTTTCTGTGAGCATCTCTTGAAAATATACTCTGTATATTCAGAGAAGCTCACCTGAGTGTCCAGCACTATACATGCTGCCTAAATGTCTACATTTTAGATTTGAGGGTTTGAATAGGCACATATTCCTTTTTTAAAAAGTACTGCATTAACTCAATATTTTAGGAAACCACATTACTCTCTCGTCGCCCTCGAAATAATAATTTCCAGAGCAAATGAAGAGTCTTTTATCGTCTAAATTAGGGTGTAACTCCACAATAAAAAGCTCTGTGATGGAACACTGGGCTGTGTATTTCTATTGACTTTTTAAAGTGTGTTTATGTTTTACTTCCTTTTTTTAGTGACGATGGAAGCATTAATTCTATCGTCGGCTCTGCCAAAGTCAAGAACCCCTCTGAGCCTGCCAAGCTGCAGGTCTCCTTCTCTGGTAAAGAAGTCTAATTCATTACAAATATATTCAGTCAGTCAGTCAGTCTGAGTAGTTACTTGAGTACTTAATATTGCAGCAGCTTTGACTCTCCTACTCGTCTCTCCTGCAGGATCTCCCCCTGGTCCCTACTGGGTGCTGTCCAGCGACTACGAGGGTCACTCTCTGGTCTACGGCTGCGTCGACTACGGCCTGTTCCGCATCGAGCTGTCCTGGATCCTGAGCAGAGAGCCCACCCTGTCTGAGGAGACCGTAGAGGAGCTGCACGGCATCCTGTCCTCCATCGGAGTCAATGTGGACAAGATGGTCCCCACCATCCAGGATGAGACTTTCTGCAGCGCCATGAACCAGTAAACAGAGACACTCCTGTTTCAGCCTCTACAGGACGGTGAGACAGGGATCTGTGACATGTTAACACAATACTGTATGAAGTGTGTGGTGTGCCTCGTCCTGTCGACACGTTGTGCAAAATCAATACAATAAACCTGTAGAAAGAAATGCATGTTGTGGTGTGTTTTTGTCTTTAGACCTACAGGGCTTATTCTGACCTACAAGGCAAATAACTACAACTCACATTTCATAAAATGTAATCAATGTGCAACACTTAGAGATCTTCAGTTGTTGAATCTAAAACCTGCAACTGTGATTTCTGCCTCCAGAGAACTCACAACACTGTGAAAAGTACAATGTTTTGCTCTCCATCAGGTACAGAGGAATAGTTTCTAATAATACAAAAGTTAAGTTAACAGCTTTGTGAGTCCTTGGGATGCAGAAATCATACAAACTGAAATGCCCAATAATAAATACCCGAACATATTATAGTCTCAATTCAAACCAGCAATGCTTCATTGGTTTCATTCTCACATGTTTCCTGCTCCTAGGCTTTGTTAGGCATCTTCTAAAAAAAATGTAGACTTTAATTTCGGTTTCACATACTGACGCTTTGTCGGGACCCCTTGGCGTCACTAACTATGACTATATCCACTTCGGTCGCAGTAAACACGTGATTAACGTTGTGAATTCAAACAAAAACACTTTAGGTTACTTTAGGTAACACCAGGTTTAAGAAAAAACATAGTTTGGCTTAAAACTTTACTACGTTTGTATAGTGAAATTGAAACTTGATGTCAACACAAAGACAAACAACACATTGTTGGTTTCACACGGGACACGAGTAGCAGTCTCCTGGATGAAAGCCCCTTGTTTGTTGGGCCCACCCACCTCCCCTATGTGTGTTTTTTCACTCTTTAAAGTACGTCACCACACTACCTGACCACTTTCTCTGACCGTTTAATGTTAACACGGATGGGTTTACATGCAGTTACTTGAAAGCCCGGTGCATCTCATACAGACGTTAAAGGGCGCCTTGTGCGTGACAAAAATAGGCGCAGTTTGAACTTTAAGGTTGGGGGTTCACAAAAAAAGAGGGAATGTAATGTGTAAAACGTAGAGAGGTCTAATGTATTGAGATGCACGTAGCCTATATTTCACTCTCCAAACAGATTGCGATGCGAGCGAGCGTCAGTACCAAAATCAGTTTGATTGCATTGTTTTCTACTGGAATGAACTAACTGTCCGCGAGCGACGAAGTGCTATGCAGCGTGCAGTTTTGAGCTGAACTTTTGTCGGTCACCCTGTTTCTATTTATTCCTCTTGTTCCTTGTGAAAGCTCCGCAACGGACGAGGAACTGTTGATTCGTATAGTTGAAATGAGGAGTTATCTATACGATGCATTCTCATTTCACTACAAACTAAATAAGGAGGCAGCAGGCTGGAGGGAGATCGCCTGAAATTTAGGCTACTGTTGGCTGTATTTTATGTTATTTTCAGTAAATATCGCAGTATAAAACTTGTTTTCTGTTTAAATAACGCAAACGTCGGAAGATAGCAAGTAGGCTACTACTCACCCATCTTTAAAGTGGTTAAGTCTCTCGTCTAATCTTGACCACACAGCTGATACGTGGTTTGTATACGTGGTTTGTTTACATGGCGTAACAGAAGGTGCATATTTAACGGTGTGGACAGAGTGTGTCTGATGTTATTTGGCTATAAGTAAATAAAAAGACCACAATATCTTCTTATCTTGTTGGTTTCTTATTCTGTCAATAAGAAGACACAACAAGGTCGATATTATTCATCATTACAATAAATTATTAGTTCTACGTTATTATAAAAAATACAGTTGCATTTCTAGGGGGTTCAGTGAGCCCCCTGAACCAACGCAAACTGCGCCTGTGGTGACAAAGCGTCAGTATCTGATGCCCTTGGAATGAGAACGGGCTGCATATAAGGTGTTGGTAGTTATTCATAGGATTTGTATTCAAAGGCACTAACATCTGCTGAGTTTAAGTACACAGATGATTGTTACATCAATCTAAAAGCTTTGTCGAGCCAAGATGGACCCATAGGTTCATAAAATGTTCTACACTAATGTATTATGTGCTCATAGGAAGCATCAGTCATCAAAGAAGAAAAAGGTGTGAGGTGTTAAACAGGAGCACTAGACGATGACAATGACAGATGTACTGTAAACAGTACTTGGTAACACTACTTTAGAGGTGGGGTTGGTAGTGTTGTTCAAATAAATTTTTGTCATATTTCAATCAAACGCTCTGCAAAAAAAGAGAGAATAAAATCTCGTATCTGTGGCTGTTACCTGTTACCTACCTGTCTACCTGCATGCACTCTGTCCGTGCACTCATTGCGCATCACCAGAGTCTTCCACAAGCTGCTAACCTGACAGCTGTGAGTACTAACTACTACTAAATAGCCAGGTTTGTTGTTTACGTTCACAATGATAATTGTGGTGGAGCGGCTCTTTCTCGCTAGATTTAAGGACTTTTGGAGCTAGAGCTGGCGGCACGCCTCACAGCAAGAGGGTTGCAGGTTCAAACCCGACTTGGGGCCCTTCTGTGTCGAGTTTGCATGTTCTCCCCGTGTTAGCGTGGGTTTTCTCCAGCTTCCTCCCACAGTTCAAACACATGCAGGTTAGGTTACTCTCTAAATTGACTCTAAATTGCCCGTAGGTGTGAATGTGAGAGTGAATGGTTGTCTGTCTCTATGTGTCAGCCCTGTGATAGTCTGGAGACCTGTCCAGGGTGTTCCCCCGCCTTCACCCAGTGTCAGCTGGGATCGGCTTCATGAATACACGAATAAACACTTGTACCTGCTTACTACGACATTATATTATGTTTTAACCATTTGTTAAATGTTTGTTTATGCTATTTATAAATGTTAAATAGGAAGCTGTGAAGCTAATCCAAGTCCATGTTTATTGGAATAAATCTTTCTTCTCTTTACTTAACACCTAAAAAAAAAGAATAATTGTTAGTATTTATACACAAAAACATGCCTCTTACAATTTGTTTACAACTGTAAATAGACAGTGAAAGATCCGGTAAGGACTAATCATTTACAAATGAGAAAAGCTACTGTTACTGTACATTTAACAGCATATTAAATTAGCTGTTAAATATGCGCTTTAGACAAGTTATTCATGATTATGTGCAAATAACTATGACAAAATCATTCTGGATATCAGAGGCTAAACCCATTAACGCAAAAACATAACAGCAAAGGTAACAAACAGTTCATCAATTATCAATGCTGTATACATCAGTCCACCACACAAAAGACACCAACACCTGCGCTGCTGTTTAAATAAGTTTATTGCATTGACTTTGAGACATACAGTGAGAAGTACAATCACACATCACAGTCTGCAGGCCTTTAGACTTCATCAGGTCTATCTCGGTCTGTTTACTGGTTCATGGCGCTGCAGTAAGCTACGTCCTGGTCGGTGGTGAGCAGCTTGTCCACATTGACTCCGATGGAGGACAGGGTGCTGTGCAGCTCCTCCAGGGTCTCCTCGGGCAGGGTGGGATGCCTGCTCATGATCCAGGCAAACTCCACATGCAGCACGCCGAGGTCGGTGCAGCTGTAGACCAGAGAGTAGTTGTCGTAGTCGGTTGACAGCACCCAGTAAGGGGCAGGGGGGGAGACTGGAGATAGAAAGGGACAGGACAATTTTTATATTTCTACATCTACGGTATCATTAGAGACGACGCTCAACTGCAATTTAAAGTGTTTGAATAGTAATCTTTCCAGGTTTGTAATGAATTAGATGTCCTTACACTCAAAGAAGGAGACCTGCAGCTTGGCGGGCTCAGAGGGGTCTTTAGCCATGGCAGAGCCACTGATGGTGTTAATGGTCCCATCAGAGCTAAGAGAAACAAAAAAATACAATTATTAACATTTACACAAGCAGCCAGTGGTGGAAGAAGTACTCATAATATAACTCTGTTACAAGTAAAAAATTAACATTCAAGATTTAATTTAAAGGTGCAGTGTGTAGGATTTGGCAGCATCTAGTGGTGAGGTTGCAGATTGCAACCAACTGAAACTTCTCCCGTGTGCCAAACGTGTATGAGAACTATGGTGGCCGACGTGAAAACGAGAATGTCTCTCTCTAGAGCCAGTGTTTGGTTTGTTTGTCCGTTCAGGGCTACTGTAGAAACATGGCGGCCGGCTCTGTGAAGAGGACCCGCTCGCTATGTAGATAGAAACAGCTCATTCTAAGGTAACGAATAAACACCGATTCTTATTTTCAGGTGATTACACACTACAGAAAACATACTTATTAATATTATATTCCATTTCTGCCAATAGATCCCCCTAAATGTTACGCACTGTTCCTTTAAGTAAAGGTACAAAAGTATTAACAGCAAAATGTAGTTAAAGTATTAAAGTAAAAGTACTTGTTGGGCAGAATGATCCCTTTCAGAGAGTTATATTATTCTATATATAATATGATTGTGATATTGTTACTGATGCTTAAACATGTAAGCAGCATTTTACTGTGACAGCTGGTGGATGTGGAGCACATTTGAACTTCTTTATATACTGTAGGATAGTTTAATCTACAGCACAGTATCATATTCTATGAAACTGATAATGTGTTTTGTTTATACAATCTTAATCTGTAAAGTAACTCCAACTGTCAATTAATGTATAGGAGTAAAAAGTAAGTAAACTAACTCAACTAAACTAAAATTAAAAATTACTGCACTTGATTAAATGTAATTTACAGTCATTTACTGGAAGGAATATATTTGAAATATATTCTTTTGCTAATAGTTTTACTACCAGAGTTATGCTTCTTTACAAATGTAACTGTTACAGGCTACACAAAACTTTATTTTTGTAGCTGGCGTAGTAAAATAGACCTCCTGTATGTCTTATTTGTAGCTCCAGAAAGTGAACTCTTCATAAAAAAACACACATTTTGATGCAGCTAGGCGGCGTACTCACAGCAGCTCTCTGTTGAGGACACCAACCACTCCGGGGCTCTTCAGGCTGTAGGTGGCAGTGCAGCACTCGCCCTTCTGGAAGGTGTGAGGCAGTCTCTGGATGTCGTACCACTTACCGAGATACTGCAGCAGAGGAGGCAGGAGATACACAAGAGCATGAGATTAAGTTGTTGTTGATGAGGAGCTGCAGAATCTTGAGGCATTAACTGTTTAAGTGGGACAAATGGTCGCCCTCGAAGGCCTAATTTGTTAACTTCTGGAATTTAAATTAAAGAAAATGAATCAGAAATGCAGCCTTGTTTCCCTACAGAATATATTAAAGTAAACATATTCACCCTGGCAGCATCAAAGTTCTCCTGAACAGCAGGCTTGGGGCATCTTCCTGGTGAGATGACCTGAGCGTTGGCCGCCAGAACTGAGAGCAGAGTGAGGGAAATCACCTGGATGGCGTTCATCTTTTCTCCACAACCTGTAGAGCACAAAAAAAGACAGTTTAGATATTCAGATTTTAGAAAGAGAGAAAGACAGGCTGGTGGAGGAAAGGGGAGCATCACACCTGCCACTTGCTTACCTGTATTACCGGGTAGCAGTGGACTTGGGGAGTTTTGCTGGTGTTTTTATAGATCAGTGACATGTGCACCTGCAGCCCCTCCTTCATATTTACATGTGAGGCTGTTTTGAGAAAGTTGTGTGAGAATTGGCACCTGTTCACATCTTGTGTTTAAAGAGGCCTCTGGCAGAAAAAGAGATGATTGACAGGTTAGATTACTGAAGTTCTGCTGTTAATAACTAGAGGAGATTGTTAAAGTAGTTTTTGGATGGATTTGGATTGGTTGGTCCACTACTTTGGTGCAGATTAAAATATGTCAACAACTATCAGATGGATTGCCATTAAATTTTGTACATATATATATTGACATTTGAGTGAAAAACTGTAGATGGATTAGGCTTCCATACAATTTGGTACAGACATTCATGATCCCCTCAGGATGAATTGTAATAACTTCGGTGATTGATTAACTTTTCATCTTTTTGTTCTAGCATCAGCATCAGGTCTACATTTCAATTTGTCCAATACGTTGTTTTATGACCAAATACCTGCAAAACTGATCACATTCCCATCAGCCTTGTACGGCCTCGACGATTGCTGCTTGATGACGCAACACCGGTCCGGTCTATACCAGTTGGCAACCTCCGGTTCTGCGAAGTGAAGCCAATGTAGAAGTGCCTTAAACTTGCATTCTTTCTACTAGCCAGCAGGGGGCGACTCCTCTGGTTGCAAAAAGAAGTCTGATTGTATAGAAGTCTATGAGAAAATGACCCTACTTCTCACTTGATTTATTACCTCAGTAAACATTGTAAACATGAGTTTATGGTCTCAATCGCTAGTTTCAAGTCTTCTTCAATACAGCATGATGTTCAATTTATTAAATTATGGTCCCATTTAGAGTCAAATAGACCATAAAGCAGGGTATGCTTTAGGGCGTGGCTACCTTGTGATTGACAGGTCGCTACCACGGCGTTGTCCGGTCTGGGAGTTGTCCGTGTTTACTTTTTTACAACTTTAACCCTTTCACAGTGTGTTTTCAGTTAATAAAAGTTAATTGTAACATTTTTGTCGCCTCAAAATGTCTTATTCAGCATTCGGTTGTACTTAGCTCCCCCCTCTCGTGTCACTTCTGGTTGCAAAAAAACATGATGGCGACGGCCAAAATGACAAACTCGAGGCTTCAAAATCATAGTCCACAAACCAATGGGTGACATCTCGGTGACTACGTCCTCTACTTATATAGCCTACAGTCCATTGTCCATAGACAATAGACTGCCCCCTCTTAGTCGATTAGTTGACTAATTGGTCGTTTTGGTCCTAAGAACTAAGTACTAAGATTTAGTTAGTACTGCTAGCATGCTAATGCTAGCTCACAAGTATAGCACATGTTAACATGCTGAAACGCTAAACTAAGAGGGTGAACATAGTAAACATTATATCTGTTAAACATGTTAAGATTGCCATTGTGAGCATATTAGCTGATGTCAGCATTTAGCTCAAGAAATTGTTGTGCTCACAGAGCAACTTTGTAGACTTTTTGTCTTGTGACAGTCAAGTCTCCAATGAATCCAATGATCTGAGCGACACCAACCTCAGTGAATTATATTCAACACCCTCAGATATTGTGACAAGCCCCCTGCTAATCATTTCACTTTTCAATTCAACTTTTTCTTTAATGTTCTTCAAAGCACATTGTAAAACATTTAGCCTCAGATGAGGTGTTTGATCAGCCCACTTGAGACGAGACTGTCATAGGGCGAGGTATTCTTCTTCTGTTGATACAGACAGGTGAAGAGGTGCTACAGCAAGATCACCTGCCTAAAATACTACTCCTCAAGTATCTCACTAAAATGAGCTTTATTCCCTTGATAATAATCTATCTTAGAATTGTTTTTATGATCCCCTGCCTTCAGTTAGAGGAAGAAGTAGTTGTAATACAAATGTATAAAAGCAGCACATTTTTACAGTATAAAAGCAGTGGTGGATAGTAAGATTTACACAAGTACTGTACTTAAAGGTACAGTGTGTAGTATTTGATGACAACTAGTGGTGTGGTTGCAGATTGCAACCAACTGAGTACCCCTCCGCTCACTCCTCCCTTTCCAAGACTGTTAACGTGAGCCACCGAGTGCAAAACTGTGGTAACGGCGTTCGCCTCGCTCAGAGGCCATCCTTACCATAATAACACTACTTTAGGAGCAACAAAAATCGGACGGCGGCTGGCGGTACCATGGTTTTGCACTCTGCGGCTAACGTTACCGCAGTTTGACAAGCGTGTCGGAGAACTACGGTGGCCTTCAGGTAACGTAAAAACAGGAAAGGCTCTCTCTAGAGCCAATGTTTAGCTGGGCTACATGGAGGACTCCGTGAAGAGGATCCGCTCCAGATATGAACGGCTCATTCTAAACTAACGAAAACACAATGATTATTAGTTAGAGGTGATTGTACACTAATGAAAACATAGTTATGAATATTATATCCATTTCTGAAAACAGATCCCCTAAAATGTTACTTACTAAATGGTATTTTTACTTTAATTGAGCATTTACATTTTTGAAGGAAAATATACTAAATTTACTCCACTACACTTATTTTAAAGCTGTAGTTAGTAGTTACTTTACAGATTTAGATTATTAATACAAAATATAATCAACAAATAAATTATGATGTATAGATTAAACACAGCAGTATATAAAGTAATTAGTCCCACCTCCACCAGCTGTTAAAGTATCAGTAATAATATTCCAATAATATGATATGTATATAATTATGTAACTCTCTGAAAGGGACTTTAACTGTAATATTAATTAAATTCTGCTTTAAAGTGGCAGTAGGCAACAATTTTTTGGCATAATTTGGCAAAAATTCCATATTAACCTTTCAGCATATTGTAATTCAAGTGGTCTGAGAGAAAACTAGACTTCTGCACCTCCTCATGGCTCTGTTTTCAGGCTTTAGAAAAATCTAGCCCGTGACGGCAGATTTTGATCAATCACAGGTCATTTCAGAGAGAGAGAGCGTTCCTATTGGCTGTGCTCTGGTCATGTGACCAGAACTTGGCTTCCTTCAACAGATTCTACAATGGCGGCTGCATCACAAACTTTCTCATTTTACAGCTAAATAGTACACTACAAGATGATTCTGAGAACATTTGAGGCAAGAAATAGGCATTACAGTAACAGAATATTGATTCATATTTGATCAGCGCTGCCTAGTTTGACAGTTTGGTCGGAGATCGCGAGTGATTGACAGCCGGCTCTCATAGACTGCAGCTGGACAGCGGACCTTGTTTTCCTCCGGTAAGTGAAATCCTTCAGATGCCGTTAGGAGCACCGGAGGACACAGTAGGACACAGAGGAACATGATTTTTTTCAGGTTACCTGTTTCATGTACTACTGTCACGATATAGCGGCCGTTTTCTAAAAATAACTTTTTTAAATCATATTTGCGCCAATCTCGCATACTGCAGCTATATATTTTGTATACTTGTATGTAGGACTTTTACTTGTAACAGAGTATTGTTACTATAGTAAAAGACTTGAGTACTTCTTCACTGTGTCAGTGGGTATTTCCTGAATGTAATACAACTACTAGGATCTAAAGGCTTTGCCAGTTATTTCAGGGATTCTTTATCCTAAAGAATCCCACTACTCGGGATCTCACAGTAATCAAGACCTAAACAAGATTTCCACTGAGTGTAAAAGACGTAAAGCTTCCACCTCTGAGGGATTACAGCTTTGCGGTGCAGTTGTCATTCGATTGGAAGAATACAGGAAATACAGGCGATCCGGACACCAGATTGTTACTGTAATTAGAAGATGGACGGTGGTCTGCGCTGACTCAGTGAATTTATAGCCGGGCTGGTTTCTGGAGGTTAAACCTGCTCTGATCCCTTCGCCTCACTGTGACTCTATAATGCTGGGTGCAAACAAGACGGACAGAAATCCCTCATGAAAAGCTTACACCTAGGAGATTCTTAAATTAGCGGTTTAGATGTCCTAATGCTCTGCTCTCTTAATTCCTAAGTCCTTTATCAGTCTCTTTTCAGTAAAAAGCAAAACACACAGCCACTATCTGAGGAAATATGTTCCTCAGATACAGTATGTTTATGTATGTGATTGTAGTAAAACTGAAAGTGTTAATTAGGGCTGCCCCCTCTTAGACGATTAGTCGACTAATTGGCGTTTTGGTCTTAAGAACTAAGAACTAAGATTTTTTTAGTCGATTAGTCGTTTTTTATGCTTTTTTCATGCTGAATGACTTATTTCCAATAAACTTATGAGCACATCTCTGGTAAACACAAGATTTAAAGTGGTGCCTTTGTGTGATTCTTTGTGGAGAAACTAAGCTTTACAGATGGCTCCCTTTTTCAGGCTTTAGAAAATATAGTGACGTGAAGGCAGACTTTGACCAATCACAGGTCATTTCATTGAGAGAGCGTTCCTATTGGCTGTGCTCCGGTCATGTGAGAAGAACTTGGCGTTCCTTTACCAGATTTTACAATGGCGGCGGCGTCACAAACTTTCTCATTTTACAGCTAAACAGTACACTACAAGATGATTCTGAAAACATTTGAGGCGAGAAATAGGCATTACAGTAACAGAATATTGATTCATATTTGATCAGCGCGGCCTAGTTTGACCATTTGATCGGAGTTCGCAAATGATTGACAGCCGGCTCTCATAGACGGCAGCTGGACAGCGGACCTCAGATCAGCTCTGACTGGTTGTTTTCCTCCGGTAAGTGAAATCTTTCAGATGCCGTTAGGAGCACCGGAGGACACAGTAGGACACAGAGGAACATGTTTTTTTCAGGTTACCTGTTTCATGTACTACTGTCACGATATAGCGACCGTTTTATAAAAATAACTTTTTTTAATCATATTTGCTCCAATCTCTCCTACTTCAGCTTTAACTACAATGTAAACTCATCCGTATCAATATTAAACGTTCAGGGAAAGTGCTGTGGTGATGTTTAAAGAGTGAAAGAGACACACATGGCGGGTGGGAGGTGAGGGATGGGATGGGTCCAACAAACACAAGGCTTTCATCCAGGAGATCGCTGTTCGCGTGCCATGCATTAAGTTTCACTTTCACTTTATAATCAGATGTTCATTCATGTCCCGTGTTCACAATGTTCAGTTTCATTTTCACTGTACAAACGTAGTAGTTTTAAGCCCAACCAAGATTTCCTAAATCTAACTAAGTGGTTTTGTTGCCTGATTCTAAGCACGTTTTTGTTTAATTCACAACATTAAGTACGTAATTACTGCCACCAAAAAGTGACGCCGAGGGGTCTGACAAAGCGTCAGTGTATGACGAGTTGGGATGTGAACGTATTGAAAGTTCAGGGGCTTGTTAAAGGTGCTAAATTCGATATCCAAAGCATTAATATAGCAGCTCTGCACTGCTCTCATACGACGGTAACAGCTGATAACGCCGTCCCGACCGACCGACGACGCCATTGCAGAAGCCTAGCACTCACCCTCTGGTTCTCCCTCAGGCACTGTTATGTCTGTCAGCACTTTCGCCGTTGTTTGCACTGTTAGCGCCGTTAGCTGCAAGCCCCCGGCTCGCCGTCGCCATGTTGAGAGCCGTTGAGAGGCAATAGAAACGCTCCCAATCCCTTACAGTACAATACAGTACATGTATATAGATGAATTAGACAGAAACGGAACAGGTTCTAGAGGTTCAGTAAGTATCAGAATAAATATAAGAATAAATGAAACTATGTTGTGATTGTTAACAGCTTCTTTCCAACAAACACACACATCCAGCAGCAGCAGCAGCAGCAGGTCTCAGTGAGAGGTCACAGGAGAATGACCCAGCTTATTAAAGCTAATGGTCAGGCCACTGGTGTGTAACAGCTCTGGAGTGCTGAATGACATCCCTCCACAATTACGCCACAGCAGCATGAGGCCACACCAGGTCCCACTCCGCCTGCTGACAACAAGAGGATGAGGCGCCTGATCAACACACCTGGATGACTGAAGAGAGAGGAGACTTCATCATCCCACAGCAGCACATCAATGTGTCTGTGCTGCAGCATGCTGAGGGGTAAGAGCCTGAATTTGTTTTAATGTAATATACTGTAGGCTTAATGGTGTGGTGAGTGATTTCCTGGCACACATTCAATATCAAATGAGCATCATTTGAATGTCACAAAGTACCAAAGCTTTGTTGATGACCAGGTGCACCTCTTCATGTTTTGTCAGAGGCGTAGCTGTAAAATAATGAGCTGCATGGTGCTCATCATCAGGAGATAATTTGACTTCAGTCTCCAGACCTCAACCCAACACGGCACATTAGAGCATGAGGTGAAAAGTTCAAAGATTGATTGCATAGATGAGAAATCAGGTAAATGCATTATATTATCAGGTTTGTAAAACACATATTGGCACAAAGAGGAACATGCTCACAGTGACAATGCTAACATGCTGATGCTAATAATGTTTACCATGTTCACCATCCAGTTTAGCATGTTAGCATGATAGCAGTCGCTAATTAGCACTAAACATAAAGTACAGCTGAGGCTGATTTGAATGTCATTAGTTTCCAGATATTGTGCTATGGCGCTAGATGAAAATTGTCAATACAGCATTTATCAAAACCAGAGAATAAAAACTACTTTACAGAAAATCACTGAAAATAAGTAAACCATAAAAATTCATATACACATGCATACACGTATGCGTGCAGTATTTCATACCTACATAAATACACACATGCAAACATATTACCCGAGCTACATAAGTTAGATAAAGTTAGAAAAATTCAGCACCATTTTAACAGGGCCGTAGCTACCATTGAAGATACTGGGATCATAGCCTTTGTATTTTTCAGGGAATTTGGGGGTTTTAACAACCTGTTGGGAGTTTACATTCTTCTCATAAATAAATACATAACTCCGCCAGAGTTTTATCTCTGCCAGTATGAAAAAGTCTTTCACACAGTATTTCAAGATTACATATCAACTGCAGTTGTTTTGGTGCGCTCAACAACAAAACATATAATCACAGAGCACACACAATAAAAACATACTGCCACAATTACAATACAGTAAATACAAGAGTACAATCGGTGCTATTGTGGAAGCGAGATGTTCTTGTCGTAACACTGCGTAGTCTTTTACCTAAAGGTAGAAGACTCAATAGAGGGTTTGCAGAGTGTGATTTGTCCTTTAAAATTTCATCAGTTTTCAACAGAACCACAAACAACCTCCAAAATGATCACACAGCTTGGTGTACTAATAAACTGGCAACATGTGTATGTAGTAGGGGTGTCGCTACATACCGGTATTGATGATAACCATGATATTTGAAAATATAGATATTGATATCATGTTGTGTAAATAATCCAGCGCCTCTTAAATCACGCTCTACAATTATGGTTACAGACTCTCTCTCCACATCCCAAACTCATATTGTGAGGGAAATTCATGTGCAAAAAAAGATACAAAATGCACAATAAAAAAAGTTAAAGATGAATTTGACTGATAGTATAATTTTTTTTTTCAAATTTTCTATAGATATCACGATAATATCCTTATCGTGAATTATTTTTGCCATGATAATAGTGAAAATCTGATATTGTAACAGCCCTAGTATGTATATGTTAAACAACACAGGGGTTCACTGACCTCTCGTTTCACTCAACTCTGCAGGAGCTCTTTGCTGTCCTGCCGACTGTAGAAGCAGATAGAAACACCACACTGCCCCCCTCCTTCATATCATGTCTGCTGTTTAGCAAAATAACCAACTGTGCCACCTTTCTGCCCACCCGGCATTACAGAAAACATCATTCAAAGCGTTGCAGGGCCTTGCTGTAAGCGGTTGGTGAGCACAAACTGTCAGATTAAGAGGTCTGAGAGGATCATCCGGCCAACATTTAGTCGGATTTCTAGCAAATTACCACCGAGCATGTTTGGGTCGATCCTTTGGTACCCTGTGGAGCACAATACTCCTGACACCCCAACTAGACATGTGAGGAAAAACAAAAACAAGACTGATCTGTTGGATCTTTAAAGTCTACAAGCAGCATCATGTAGCTTCTCTGCATGTGGCCGTTCAGGAGGGGTTGGACATTTTGCCACTGGAAAAGGAAGCTAAGCATTTAGGTGTCTTAACTATGGTCTAAAGTGCTAACAAGGGATTAGTGAGGTAAACGTTGAAAGAGGTTTAGCGCTCCATGCTTAGGACCAGTGCTGCTTCAGTAATTACACATCAGTTGCAAGGTGCGGCAAGCAGTTGGATGGGAGATCATAGTGATGTCAGGGCAGGGAGGGCTTACCGCAGGAGATAAGGCCATCTAATGGAGATGAAATGAATCGGTATTTAAAAGGTCTTTTTTAGTTAAGGCAGTTAGCTGGCAGCAGGCTGCGCTCAGACCAGTTGGCTGGTTAGTGGGAGGCCCTTTAGTTGCAAGTGAAAGAGGGACAGAAGAGAGACACAGTCTGTGAGCTGTCCAAAGGTTTGTCCTCCACATTTTTGACTTTTTTTGGGACAAAACCAGTTCCAAGCTCGGCTCACCGGTGCAAACTTGCAGGTAAGTCCATTGAAACTTCCTCTTTCTCCTTTTCTTTCTTTGAGACTGATTTGTTTAGGTTGTATTTTAGTTTTTGTAAGTCACAATTACTCTGTTAGTTTATTCCAGAATATATAATATATACAATATAAGTGTCTGATGCCTCAGCATGTGATCACAAATAACAGTAACAACCTTAAAATCCATGCACGTAACTGAATATTTGCATCACACTCTTATAAAAATGCAAAACTTTCACATGGTGAATCCTGTCATGCGTAATGTGAGCATTAAACTGTATAAAAGGCTGCTGATCCCTCAGTAAGTGATTAATCTAAAGGCCAATGCGATTAGAGGAACAACCTTGAAATCTGGATAATTAACCTAATAATTAGCCCAGATTCTGTAAATAGCGCTTATTGAAATGAAAATGATGCTAAAATACATGATGATTGTTTTTTTATCAACTGTGATGATTTGTGTCGACATTAAACTGTATATTTCTATATATATTGATTTATATTTAATTTGATCCTCATCTTTTTCAACACGTTGTCTTGTGAGTTTATGACACCACAAGTAATTCTTAAATCAATACCTGCAGCTCGCCACTTACAACTCTCATAAAATCTAATCTGCCTCTTGTAACTGACAGAATCTAACATGTTGTGTGAGGGGGGATTAGGAAGGACCAGACAATACTTCTGTCTTGTCTGATATGACCTCCTCAGGGCTTCATCTAAGTCGTCAGCAATTTTTCCCTTTAATTCATTCTTGTAATGAGATTAACCAGGCAACAGCAAATCCAAGGAGCCCAATCCCCGGATTTGACAGCTGCGGTGTGGCCTCTGTTTGTTGAGGAAATATGAGATAAGAGGTTTTCAAGCTCACCTGTAATGACAGTTTCACTCACAAAATGTACTTATCTTGAAACTTCCATGTAAGATTCTGTAAGAAGTTTGAGCGAGGTCGGGTTTGACGATGCGTTACAGCGGTATACGTTAAGTCTACGACTTTACTTACGTAGACTTAAAGGAACAGTGTGTAGCATTTAGGGGGATCTATTGGCAGAAATGGAATATAATAATAATAACTATATTTTCTTTAGTGTATAATCACCTGAAAATAAGAATTGTAGTGTTTTCGTTACCTTAGAATGAGCCGTTTATATCTACATAGGGAGCGGGTCCTCTTCACGGAGCTGGCCGCCGTGTTTCTACAGTAGCGCAGAACAGACAAACCAAAAACTGGCTCTAGAGAGGGACATTCGCGTGTTCACATTTTCGCGTCGGCCAACGTAGTTTTCTTACCAACACTTTCTCATTCCAACTCGTCACATACTGACGCTTTGTCAGACCCCTCGGCGTCACTTTTCGGTCACTGTAAACACGTGCTTAACGTTGTGAATTAAGTGAAAACACTTGGTTAGGTTTAGGCTCCAAAACCACTATAGTTAGGTTTAGGAAAAAACAACATGGTTGGGTTTAATATTACTACATTTGTAAAGTGAAAATGTGAATTAATATTGTGAACACGGGACACGAACGATCAGTTGATTATAAAGTGAATGAGAAATTTAACGCTTGGGACACGAACAGCAGTCTCCTGGATGAAAGCCCTGTGTCGTTGGACCCATCCACCTCCCCTCCCACCTGCCCGGTGTGTCTCTTTCGCTCTTTAAACTACGTCACCTCCACAGCACAGCACAGAGTGTTTACTGTTGCAGCGGATGGGTTTACATTGTAGTTAAGGGACAGACCGGTGCGTCTAATCCTAGCGCTCAAGGGTGCATTGTGCGGCGGAATCGAGCACCCACGGCCATGACAAAGCGTCGTATTTGACGCCCTGGAAATGAGAACGGGCTGCTTCTACACGCTTGGCACAAGGGAGAAGTTTCAGTAGGTTGCAATCTGTAACCTCACTGATAGATGGCGCAAAATCCTACACACTGCACCTTCAAAACAAAACCTAATCAAAGTGTTAGCTGTGATTGAACAGGCCTTAACAAAGAATTCCTCCAAGTTCCCACAAGCGCAGCCACACTTTGTGCCTCTCATGTTTGGAGTCACAGAGCTAAGCATGCGATTTTCCCGAAAAACAAAACACTCTTCAATCATTAAAAAAAAAGAAAAAGTGGTTTAACAACGCTTAATCCTGTTCTGCAGGTATTCATAGAATCATAAAAGACTTTTTAACCATCTGCATGAAAAAATATTCTATCCGCTGCCCAATTTAATCGCAGGAGTTGCAATATTTGTTAAAGGCGAAATGTGTCAAAATACCACTTTGAATTAAATATTGTGGTGCTGCAGAGACGTTCTGGCCCACACATCATATTCTACAGACTTAAGAAAACCTCTCTGTTTGGATAATTCTTGTACACCTGTACCTGTTTTGCTTGCTGCTTTGACACCTGAATTTCCCCACGGGGATTAATAAAGGTTCATCTTATCTTATCGTATCTTATCCCTGCAAAAATCACGCCATAACCATTTGAATATGTTTTTCAATGAAAATTAGAATAATTATGTAAAAATGATCATTCCCTCTTATATCACAAATCATATCGCAATTGCAATATCATTCAAAATAATCGCAATTAGATATTTTTTCAAAATCGTGCAGCCCTAACTTTTAACTTGTTTCCCAAGTTGCGACTGTATTTCCTCATCCAAACAAAGATGGTAGACAGATCATCTTTGCTCGATTTGCACAATGTGAAACTCAATTAAAAATGTCATTATCAGTAACATTATCAGCAAACTTCCTGCACTTTAAGGCATATTTTGTTTAGCTTATCTTTTATATTCCTGGTACTTTGTTTATTTTAATATTTTCTTATGTATATGATGGTTTTATTATTAGCATGTTGTTTTGAATGTTGTCCTGTCGCACTGTGAGCTCACCGAGGCAGGTTCCTAACAGTTAACTAGATGTTAACTAGACAAATTAGTATACACTGATGTTTCTTTACAATATTTTACATTTTCATACAAGATAATATGTCAATATTTTTGCTTCTATTAAAAAAAGAGCAAGCACATGTGTCATATCTGGCTACCTGAAGGAAACACTGCTACAACTTTAGAAACAGTTTCAAAATATTTTGTATTGTGCAGCAGAATGAATATTTTTTCATCCAGATGGTCAGAAGAGTCTTTGGGGATTCTAGAAATATTAAGAAAGTGTTTTTAAAAAATCAGCGCACATTAATTTTTTTGAAAACTGGCAGCTTAGCTCTGTGACTCGCATGTAATGCTAATACAATCTGGTGCTAACACAGGCACTTCTTTTCCTGAGGCACTATTTTCTGTTTCTGTAGACACTCAGGGATCAAACTTATATTTCTTGGTTTGATGATTTTCCTTTTCATATTTAATCATTAAGTATGTAAGCTGTTAAGAAAAAAAAAGTCTAATCATCTTGAAAAATGTACAGTTATTTACAGTATCACACATCATTAACTCCCAGGAGAGAATGTGAAGGCGATAACGCATTACACAACGCCCTGAGGCTCACAGCTTAGTGCCCACTTGGGAATTACAGAGGCGTAAATGTTGAAATACATTTCTTCTCATTTGCTGATGCTAGCTGTTATGACATTGGCTGAGAAGTAGGTGGAGGCAGGGTGCATGTGTTCGCGCCACATAGCTCCACATAAACCGATTGCATCCCCAGATTTATCCCCAAGGTGTTTTTAGGACATCCTGGAAGCTAATGGAAGCTAATAGGCTTAGCACTTAGGGTGTATTGTCCGGGATGCTTACAGGCAAGGTTTGCTGAGGGTAAAACTCTAAACGTGCGGATTACCTCCAACACATCCCTTTAAAGTGCTGTATAGCCAGGACTTAGCTAATAGGATCCTGGGGGTAGCAGGGGCCTGGGAAGGTGGGGATGGGGGTTGGACGGGCCAGCAGGGCGGTCTCAGGCAGGTCAGCAGATGTAGCTAGCAGACTGTTGCAGGACTAATAGGCGGATTACAGCCCTCAGATTAGATGGGCTTCAGAGGGAACTTGAGGGACTGTGGATAATGCTCAAGGCCTCGGGGCAAATCTTATGGCAGCATTTCTCTGGGGGGGAGGGGACGGCAGGAAAAATGTGGTACATGTGCACAGTTTGCAACTGGGGGTGTCGCAATGTATTGACGATAATCGTGATATTTAAAAATGAAGTATTGATATCATCTTATTTTTTTTTTAATTAAATGCAAAGATACATAACAGGTGAAGCAAAACAACACAGAAAAAAACAGACAGTACATTGGGTAACATGACAGTAACATTAACAGCAAAGTAATAAGCTGGGTTTGATCCTTTGATTTGGGGTGTGTGTGTGTGTGTGTGTGTGTGTGTGTGTGTGTGTGTGTGTGTGTGTGTATGTGTTTGTTATGTGGCATCTACTGTGTGTTTATAAGTGTGTGAGCACGTGTGCAGGCATGAGTGTGTGTGTAGGTGTGAATGCAGAAGAGAAATTAGTGTTGGTAATGGGGCAAGAGAGAAAGAGAGAGAAAAAAAATCATAATAAATGAATAAATAATAAGTTATTAATAATAATTAATTAATAATAGTTATTTATTTATTTATTTATTTATTTTTGATATCATGTCAATAATACACATGATAATATCATGTAAACAATTCAGCGTCTCTTAAATCATTTTATATATACAGTTATGGTTACAGACTCTCTCTCCACCTCCCTACACTCGTATTTTCAGTGTAATTTGTAATTTGTCAAAAAGAAACAAAATGCACAATAAACAAAGTTAACGATGAATTTGAGCGATAGGATTATTCTACTTTTTTTTTTTTCAATTTTTCCATAGATATCGAAATCTCGTTATCTTTTGGCCACAATAATCATGTAGTGAAAATCTGATATCATGACAGCCCTATTGGCAACAGTGACAAACATATCAATCAATACAATTATGATCACTAATATATTATGAAGAGGCGGATGGTGAACTTGTGTGCAGATTCAGATTCATCCACCCAGCAGCATATTGCTCACTCTGGTCCTGGATTAGCAGCATTGGATTATTGCGCTGTCATTTACAGTATCATATATTGTTATGGGATTTCTGCCGTGTAGAAGGCTAATTGGAGGTGTCTAAGTCGATTGTGCTTGTTTACACAAGCTGCCGGCTCAGCCAAGAACAATGTGGCCAGTTGGAGTGTGTATGTGTATGTGTATTACTATACTTACGAGGACCAGATGTTCTGGCAATGATAGAAAGATGAGAAAAGTCCTCCAAAGAAGGGCAATTTTTGCTGGTCTCCACGTTTTAAGGGGTTAGTGTTAAGGCTAGGATTTGGATTTAGGTGTTAAATTTAAGTTTAGGATTAGGTTTACGTTACGGTGAGGGTTAGGGTTAAGGTTGGTTTAAGATTAATGCTTAATGCTAAGGTGGAGGTGAGAGGTGAGAGGAAGGATCAAAGGTTAGGGGATGTATGTGTGTATTTGTGTGTGCATAAATCCCATATGGTCAGTTTATTGAAGCCACCGTTTTTATATATTTTATTATTTAGGCTATATTTTATTTTGTCAGTCTGTTTAATCTCAGCTCTGCTTCAATAAAACACGACCACAAAACAATCCTCTATTGTTAAAATTAAGTTTGATTGGTAGAATAAAATATGTTTTGCCTGTGTTTCCTTAGATACGTGATGACAATGTCTAGTGGGAATATATATATATATATATATATATATATATATATATATTTTTTTTTTTAAGATTTTGGGGGGGATTTTTGCCTTTATTGATAGTGAGAGTGATAGTTATGAAAGGGGGGAGAGAGCGTAATGGCGATATTTGTTTGTTTGTTTGTTTGTTTGTTAGTAAGATATTTTAGTGAGATTCATATTCTTCTTATGGAAAAATAACATAATACCACAAAGTTCAGTGACCATTAACAGACTCTTAATGTGTAGATATTTGCTGCCCCCATGTGGCAGTAATAAGAAATTACTAAATGTATGCATCCATCCAAGTTTTCTAAGAATTTATACTTGAAAGCTGTAATAAATCATGCAATATTAAGGTAGTTTGTCAAAGTAGTTGTCACATGTTCGACCTTCTTTTTAAACTCCTACAGCGTTCAGGCGGAGGTCAAAGGTCGTGTGTGTGTCATGACCCCACGGGAGCAGCTGAGGAAGATGACAGCGCTGGGAGAGCAGGGGGCTTTAGATGAGAAGCACTGGTACCGTCTGGTCAACGGCATGTCAGCTGGAGGTGAGAAATGAAAACAACAACATTAAATATATAAGGAAAAAATGACATTTTCAAATAAATTACAGTTTAAAATAGGTGCAGAACTTATACAATCACAAGAATTATGTTTTTTAGTTTACACATTTCCTGACATCATCTAAATTGTTTAATCTGGAGCTCCACACAGATTGAGCCAACTTCGTGAACTTGTCTTCCATGTATTGATTTCAGTGGATTGTTACCTGCTCAGTAGTACCTGCAGTCAGCTTTCACAGTGGGTGCACGTCTCTTGTGGCTAAACTGGTGACCCACCGGTGACCTGTGGTGCGTTTTCTTGTCTTGCAGAGCTCAGACAGAGGCAAGAGCTGATAATGAGGAACCAGATGGCCATGGCTCCACAGATCCTCGCCCAGGGGCAGCAGAGGTTACAGGGGGTCCCAGCGCAGTTCGAACCTCGCTTCATGGAGAGGTCTGTACCTGAATTCACTCTTAAAACCCCAAAACGGTAGCTCTCTGGTGAGGGGCACCCCTGAGAATTATCAGTTACAGGTGCATAAGTGAAGAAGAAGGCTTCTTGAGAGAAACGTCTGATGCACGTTTCTGTGCAATGAAAATGTTTTTATTGAGACCAAAATATACCTTAGTCATTAACAAAACAGCAATTATCACCGCTGATATCTGTCCCTTGATATCATAACTGATTTTCCCTGCTTTTCCTTCATCAGAGAGCTGGTTCCCTCCGCCGAGATGGTAGCCTCCGAGGCCAGACAGATGCACATGGGACCTCACCTGGGTCCACATCTACCTCCCCATGCCAATGTCATGCCTGGGAGAGCTTTCCCTGGAGCAGGTGAGCACGGCCCGATGCACATTCATACCTGAGAGAATTCCAAGCCTGTCTGTATGGTCTTAAAGGAACAGTGTGTAACATTTCAGGGGATTTCGTGGCAGAAATGGAATATAATATTCGTAACTGTGTTTTCATTAGTGTATAATTAGCTGAAACTAGGAATTGTTGTGTTTTCGTTAGCTTAGAATGAGCCGTTTATATCTACATAGGGTCCATGGTCCAACATCGCCATGTTGCTCCACCATGTTTTTACAGTAGCCCAGAACGGACAAACCAAACACTGGCTCTAGAGAGAGCCTTTTGCATTTTTACATTACCTCAACCCACCAAACCACGCCAAAGCGTGTTATAGACCCATCTGTCCACCAGAGGATAGCGTATCAATGTCATGCTTTGTCTCGCTGAGAGGTGAATATTACACACCTGTATTAATTTGCAGTACCAGCAGGGGGAAACAAAGCCATGGACTTAGGTTAAGGCAAGAAAACCACTATTTAGGGTAACCGAAAACGTCATGGTTGGACGTGAAACAAGTAAAACATTTACAGAAAACAACGTAACTTACATAACAAAATACCCAATTCAAACACGAGTCTCCAAGTTGAAAGTCTTGTGTTTGTTGGACCCACCCACCCCCCAATAAGTGGTCTTTCCAACTTTTTACACTACGTCACTAGCTCGGAGCTTTGTACGGAGTACGGAAAACATCACTTCATAACACTGCACCTTCATGCAGGTGTGGAATATTCACGCCTCGGCGAGGAAAAACGTGACACTGACACGCTTTCTTCCAGTGGACAGGCGGGTCTATTACATGCTTTTCCGTGAGACTGGGCTGAAAGGCCACCGTAATTCTCCGACGCACTTGTGAAACTGCGGTAACGTGCAAAACCCTGGTACCGCCAGCCACCGTCTGACTTCTGTTGTTCCTAAAGTAGTGTTATTATGGTAAGGATGACCTCTGAGCGGTGAACGGCGTTACCACGGTTTTGCACTCGGCGACTCACGTTACCGCAGTCTTGGAAAGGGAGGAGTGAGCGGAGGGGTACTCAGTTGGTTGCAATCTGCAACCACACTACTAGATGCCACCAAATCCTACTCACTGTGCCTTTAAGGAATCTGAATGAGCATTAACAGCTCGTCTGTCTTTTTTGTTTTTCTCAGCTGGCTATGGCTTCTTGCCCTCGGAGCCCATGGAAACAGTTGCCCGGCGACAGGAGTTCATTCACAAGCAAAATATAGCCAGGTAGTGCATGCAGAAAATCATCAGCAACTCACAGAAATATTCCATCTACACACAGGTCTACATCACATTTCATGCATTGTTAGACCTTACTTTAATAACAGAGTGTGATAATGAGGCTCCATCGTCATTGTTGCATAAATATGTCTAATATTAGTGTGTGCTCTCGTTCAGGATGGAGATGAATGCCATCCTGCACCAGAAGGAGCTGGAGAATGCCCACCAGAAGGGACTTATGGGTATTGACAATCCCATGTCGTACCCTTCCAACCCCATGGCGTTCAGAGGTCGTCAACGCATGCCAGACGGTCACGATGTCTTCGTCCACCGTCCCACCCTGGATGAGCTGCACTCAAACAGCATCCTCATGTCAGCCAGCCCCTATCCACCAATCAGCACGCTGCACAGAGAGAGGGGACGCAGGGCAGGCAGGAGGCCGAACGCTCACAAGAACGCAGAGAGCCACGTGTCCCACCTGAAGGGCCAAACTGAAGACAAAAGTGTGGAGCAGAGCCCGGGGGCCACATCAGGGGAGGAGAAAGAGGTGGAGTCAAAGGGGGACATGGGTGAGGAGTGTCCCACCAGCAAGACGCATCATCAAGCAAAAATAGACTCTGAGCTCGCCGCAGGAAGCAGGAAGAACTACAAAGATGGAGAGCCAGGCCTGCGTAAAGCCTGTGTGAACAGTCAAGATGGATCAGATGCGGCCAACAGCGGTGCAAATGATAAAGACATATCCAGCCAATGTTCAGCTTTCCAGGAGAAGTTCATGTATCCCTCCGCTGGTGGAGCACTCACTGGCATGCCTTACATGTTCCCAGTCCCTGGAAATGGTTTCCTTCCACCTGGTGAGTTTCTAAACATAGATTACAATATGCTATTTTAGCACATTAATATTACAGCACCAACAAATATGTATGTCATTATTTTTTCCAGGTCCACCCAATCTCTTTCTTAATGGTGATGAGGTGTCTGAAGACATAAGGAAGTGGACAGTGAACGATGTTTACAACTTTATCAACAGTATACCCACATGTTCAGAATATGCTCAGGTTGGTTTCTACACTTTTCTGTCTTTATTCTTTCTGTTGTGTCTTTCTTGTGCTAACGTTTTCGTGTGATTTCACTCTGCAGACGTTCAAGGACCACATGATCGACGGGGAGACGCTGCCCCTCCTGTCAGAGGAGCATCTACTGGACACACTGGGGCTCAAACTGGGACCAGCTCTTAAGATCCGCTCACAGGTAGGAAACACCGACCATGACTCAGACTCTGAGTCACAAAAGAAAGAAATATCAAAACTTGATCCCTATAAAGATGGGGAAATAAATCTTAGAAATGCCTGTGCTACTAATAACTCGTCAATAAAATATAACTTTTATAAAGCTTTTCATGGCTTTTTTTTTTTTTTTTTTGAGTCTATAATCAATTTATTTATAGAGCCCAAAATCTGAAATCACAATCTTGCATCAGAGGGCTTTACAATCTGTACAACATGTGACATCATCTATCATTAGACCCGATTTGATTTGGGTAAGAAAAAACTGCACAAAAACAACTTAAACATGCAATATATGTGGTACAGTATATGCAGAGTAAACAGAAGTAGCAATAGTAAAAAAAAAAAAAAGAAAAAAGGAGAATCGAATTGAGGATAGTATGTAAATAAAGTATAAATATAATAGATTTTACCTGACACATTATCCTATCAGGTGTACGATAGGCCTTTTTCACAGCAGACATTTTTACTTGTCATAGTAGGAAAAACACAGGTGTTACCAATAATTTTATCGATGGCTCTGCTCTATTCTTATTCTCTAATTCTTTTATTATCTAATTCTTATTTATACTATTCTTGCATTTATATTTAACACACTTAATAGATCCCATTTCTCAGCATGTTTTAATTTACTTATTTACACTGTGGTTATACTGTAGATTGTGTGTTTGATGCACATATTTGTACATATTTCTTATATTTCTTATTTATTTCTATTTATCTACATATATTGTGTTATATATTGTAGAATTATGTACATAATTTACACGTTACCTACTCCTTTATTTCTATTTCTTTATGCTTTAAATAAGAGCAACTGTAAAGTCCCAATTCCCCCCCCAGGATCAATAAAATATTTCTAATACTGATTCTATGTCATAGTAATTCATGACAGTGAAACAGCTAAATGGAACTCAGCCATCATTATTTTTTATTATTTACACCTGTGCTTTTTCCTACTGTGACATTTCAAAATGTCTTCTGTGAAAAAGACCTGTGAAAGATCATTATACTGATTGCAGCCCTGCAGTTACATCATTCCTTTATGTCTAACACGTGTGTCAACTCTCTTTATTCCTCCGCAGGTGTCCAGGCGTCTGGGCAACATGTTGTACATGATGAACCTGCCGCTCTCCACCTCAACCCAACAGGCCACCCCTGAGAAACACGTCGACCGCTCATCAGAGATCGGCTCCCCTGTGAACTGCAACAGTGAGGAGATGATGGCGAGTCCGAGAGATCCTGATGTCCTCAAATCCACAGAGCACCTGCAAGAGACAGAAAACAATTCCCCTCCATCTGCCAGCAGTGAGACAGCCTGATAAGAACTGATAATGTGGACAGATGTAAACCTAACCGGACCCAGCGTGCACTCTTCCTGAACTGCCACAGTGGTGGATTTGTTTACATAATGATTAACTGGATTGAATATACTTTTCTCTCTTTTTTCACTATTTGCTACCTGGCCATTTAATGCACAGGTTCACATTAGGCCCAGGTGTCTGCTAAATATTTGTATTTTAATGTGTGCATATATTTTTTAACAACAGTGGAGTGAGACTGATGTGTGAGTTATGAGACGATAAGAAGGTCCATTGTCATTTTTCTTTTCTTCTTTTTCATTACAGGCCTCTAAATGTCTGATTGTACTGTAGCTTTAAACTTACTTATTTTTTGAAGCTGCTAAGTGTCATTTTTTCAGTAGGTCGTCATATGGACCGTAGACATAATATGGGAATGGTTTTATAATCGAATGATGACATATGTAAGTGAGATGTTTGGATGTTTGATACCTTTTTGCGTTTGTTGGGTTGTAAATAAAGTGTTTTTCTACATAGAAAACCAGTACTGGTATGGTGAGGAATAAATAAGTGAACATCAAGAACCACATATTTGAGAAAAAAATATATAAAGTTCTGAAAACCTATTACCTGTAGCTCTATAAGCCATCATGGACAAGAAGTCCTCAGAGCGTAAAAAAGGAAATTTGAGCATCTACATTTCCAAAGCAAAAAAACAGACTAGAAACATAAAAGAAAAGAAAACAAGACAAACAGTCAACAAAAACAATAACAAACTAAGTGTTATGACATTAATTCATAATTTTAAAAAATAAATATTAAAGATTAAAAGTAAGAGTACTTTGATTTCAAATAAAAAAAAAAGGCTATAAATATTCGAAAAGAGATTATGCATTAAATGTGTGACGGCAAATTATACCAATTGAAGATCGTTTAACTTGTTCATGTGGAGACTATGGGAAGAGATAAGGGTGTCCTAATAATCAGTGGTGGAAGAAGTACTCAGATCATCTACTTAAGTAAAAGTAACAATACAGTGTAAAAATACTCCGTTATATGCTAAGTAGAAGCCCTGCATTTAAAATCTTACTTATGTAAATGTACAAAGGTATTACCATCAAAAATTTAATTAAAGTACCAAAAGTAAAAGTACTCATTATGCAGAATTCCAAAATAATGTTATATTATTGATATAATTATTGATGCATTATTACTTTAATGTTGCAGCTGGTAAAGGTGGGGCTTATTTTTTACTATATATACTGCCAGGTAGCTTGTGAATTTACCCCTGGGGATCTAAGTAATTTTTAAAATAAAATAAATAAATAAATAGATAAATAAATAAATAAATAAATAGATAAAGGCTTATCCTATCTTAATCTATAATAATAGCCATACAATGTTTGTTGATTACATTTTGTTTTATTAATTTTAATCTACAAAGTAACTAAATGTATCAATAAACAATATGTCCCTCAAATATGTAGTGGAGTAGAATTATAAAGAAGCAGAAAATGGAGATACTCATGTAAAGTAGGCTACAAGTAGGCCTAACCTGGTTTAATGTAGTTACTTTCCATCACTGCTGATAAATACATTGAGGTATATTGTAGGCCTAAATGAAACTCAAAGGTAAAAGATATGCACATATATTGCACATAAAGATTATGCTGCAACAACAGAGCAACCGAAAGACGAGTGAGATTGTTCATAACACTCATGAATGAAATTACCGGGTTTTTTTTTCAACCCGTTAATCGGTTAGTCTCGCGAGACTATACACTGTGCGCGTGAGCAGGCTCGCGCACGCCGGAGGAGCTGAGTGAGAGGATCATGGCGGAGCGCAGGAGACACAAGAAACGGATCCAGGTACCCCAGCTCAATTCTTACACATTACTGCCCGTGCGAGTTGAAGGACGGCAAATAAAAAACACGTGCGGGTTTACCGACCTGTTACGGGATGTTTGTTACCGGCAGCACCCCCGTAGGGAGCCGGTAACCGGAGGCAGATGAAGCTAACGGGAGCTAGCATTAGCTGGCTAGCGAAAACAAATGTTAGTGTTTGTATTTTGATTAGACGTTTTCGAGCTAATTGTTACCTTTATCACATGTATCACTCGCACGTTAACATAACACACACACCACCGTGGTGTTGTTCTGCTTTCTGCTGAGCTGTCTCCACAGTCAGCCTCCTTTATCCCGAGTCAACCGGCTGTAACGTTTAACGTTTTCAGGCTAAGCTGCGTCAGCTCTCACTAGACGTGTTTACATAACGCGAGGCAATCTGCGGGAATCTTAACTAATGAGTCAACACGATGCATCATCATAATATAACAGCTGTAGCAGGCAGCAGCGAGGCTGTGAGGCTCCAGCAGCACTTTAAAGACCAGAGCATTGATGGTTCAGGTAAAGCAACAGTTTAATGGAGCTGCTACAGGTTCAGTCCACTTAAACACTCCAGTGCATGTTATAAAAACAGTCAGTAGTTTGATTTGTGGATCCCACGCCTTTCCTTCACACATTTATGATCTATTTGTACCACCATAACCAGACACAGTAATTATATTACTTGTAAGTCACCTGGAAAGAGCAGATGAAGACGTGAACAGGCTCCCATTACAGGTGTTCACTGAAGCATTGCTTAAGATCTAGATCAGCAACAAACTAAAGTACCATTGTGTGCTTGTAGTTTTGATTCATTTCAGACATGAGATGAGATGAGATGATTTTCCCAGTTTCATACTTGAATATGCTCAGGGAAGGGACGAAATTAATTATACTTGGTATTCATAGTAAAAAAAAAAAAAAAAAAAGATTTTGAGTGTGATTTTTGATGTTTGTTATTGTTGCACAAGGTAGTGGATAGAAGGAAGGCAGATCACAGGTGGGAAAAATGAAAACAGATTAAACATTTTACTGTCTTTATGTGTAGTTGGTAGTAGGGCTGCAGCTAACGATTATTCGATCGATGCATCTGTTGATTATTTTCTCGATTAATCGATTAGTTTGGTCTATGAAATTGTGAAAAATGTTATCAGTGTTTCCCCAAAGCCCATGACTTGTTTCGTCCACAACTCACAGATATTCAGTTAACTGTAATAGAGGAGTAAAGAAACCAGAAAAGATTCACATTTAAGAAGCTTGAATCAGACAATTTTGACTTTTTTTCTTTAAAAAATACTCAAATCGGTTAATCGATCATCAAAATAGTTGGCGATTAATTTAATAGTTGACAACTAATCAATTAATTGTTGCAGCTCCAGTTGGTAGTTGCATTTTTAAGTTGCAGTTTGATGACGTCCAGTGGTGCACGTACTGTATTGTATAATTCTCTACAGTATGTTGATTGTATACTAGTCGCAAAACATACTGAAGGGATTATTGTAGTACATATACAGTTAGTATGTATGGTTTTGGGACACGGCGATAGTGTCCTTCATAGCAGCAGGATAAGCTAAGAGGGATTGTTTTCAATCCATGTGCTGTTATTGTAGATGAATGAATATGTTGAATTTGCTTATTGCAGGGCATCAAGCCAACATTATAATATAGTTCTCTTGTGTGTTTACGCTCAGCTGCACAACTCCATTGAGTGGACCACAGTTACAGAGGCCTGTTTATTACCAACGTCGTCACTCTGTTTTACACAACAATTATCTCTTTGTAAAAATCTTTTTGATTTGTAGCCAATAATGTTACTTTGATAAATATTTGGTTGCCAGTTTATTAGGTACACCTAGCTGGAGCTAATGCTCTCTAATTCAACAGCCCTGCAATAAATCCTACCTTCACGAAGGTTATGATATTCAGTTTTAGAAATGTTTATATCAATGTAGAGTAAATATTAGCCTCTGTGACATTACACTTTCCAGCCTATAATAAAATACAACTCAGCAGCACCACAAACTACAGCCTCCAAAATTACCATAAAGTTGAATCAAAACCTCTCTAAAGCAGTTTAAACAATAACTGAACATTTTGTGTGTTATACTGCATTAGTTTTAGCTAGGTGTACCTAATATACTTGCAACTGAGTGTAGTCCTCTTGCCTGTTCGAGTTCAGTTGCATAACAAATACATGCTGTTATCTCATTTATGAGCATACCTGAAACCAAAAGAGTCTTGTCTATTAACACCACCACTATATTAAATACAATTCCTCTTTATTTTTTAATACCATTTGATTGTTCTTTACATCACAGCATTCAAGGATTTACATGAGGCCAAGATTATTATTCCAATGTACACTATGTTACCAGTTACTTAGTTCACCTCGATAATGCTCTCTAATTCAACAGACCTGCAATAAATACATTCATTAAGGTTACAATGCTCAGTTTTCAGTGATTTTTATATGCTCCATTTAAATCAGTGAGGGTAGGGCTGCACAATTAATCCAATATTAATCACGGTCACAATTTTGGCTTCCCACAATTAAATGAACATGATCGCCTGCGATATTGACGGTTAAAATGCACGTTCTACTCATAGAAAACTCTGCTGCATATCAAATCAAGCGCTTCCTAAACTAAAAGCTAGCCACCAGCCGGTGATCGAGATGTTTTGGCTTCACCTTTGGGGATATATATTATCTATACAACCAATGTGTTTATGATTAAATTAAGAGCATAACATTGTTTATCTACCTCTTATTGTTGCTAATTTTGCTCTTGAAATGCACCAAATTGAAGCATTTAACTTAAAATTGTAGACAAAAGGTTAGGGTAAATATTCCTGTATTTTTTCATATTGCAATATATATAGCAGAAATAAAATATTGCAATGTCAGTTTTTTCCAACATCGTGCAGTTATAATTTGTAAATTAGCAGGAATGTAGCACAGTGTGGAAGTAAAAACAGTGCTCTGTTTATTTTAATGTGAAAGTGCAATAAAAATATGTCGCTAAAATCAATGAATAATCGTGATATCAATATTGATCAAAATAATCATGATTAGCATTTTGACCATAATCGTGCAGCCCTAAGTGAGGCTAGACAAAATTTTAGAAACACTTCTCAGTATTACACAGTACAGTTCAACAGCGCCACAAACCAAAGCTTACAAAATTATCATAAAGTTGAATCGAAACCTTTGAAACGGTTACAACTTCATAACCTCCATGTAGGAATGATTTATTACAGGGCTGGTGCATTAGTTTGAAGTGGGTGTTCCTAATAAACCACCCAACTACGTCTAGGTCTCTGCATGTTCGAGTTCAGTTGCATAACATCACATACTGTTATCTCCTTATTTGCCTTTAAAGATCACCACGCTACATTACACAACAGGTATTTCCTTTTTTGACATGATTCCGCTTGATTATTCAGCTGCCATTTCCCATTGTGTCTTACAGTATTAAAGGGTTGAAATGGGTTTCATATCTAGCCAAAACTGTTACTTGGATGCACTGTACTTTTTAAAGGACCAGTACTTTGGTGTTGGTGTGGAGCACTAGTAGCAATCTGTCTTCACATACAGTACTATGGCTGTTAGAGCAGAGCAGCTAATCTTCATGTGATCAAGCCAGGTAGATCATATAGACGGTGACGGGGGGCTTTCCGTTTAGGGGTCTCGTGTAACTGAGCTGTGTGACTGATACCTGCATCTTTAAACAAAGGCTTGTTTGATGGCCTCGTCTTCCTCATGTTGCTGGTCGGAGCCAGCTGGACTGGATAAAGTAGCACTGACTCTCATTGTGCTGATGCTCTCATTCCCTCGGTGCTGGCATGTGGTTCAGTGCCGCAGGCGGGCAAACGGGAGGAGGGAGGATGACTTTTGGCGACTCTCTGTTATCGCTACAGATGAACATATACTATATAAACCTGCAAAATAGTCTGAAAGGGTACTTGTCTCAAGAGGTGGGGACACTGTCCACTATGCTTTGCAGGCTTTTTTTTTAGCCACTTAGATTTCAACATTATTTGAACAGTGTTTGATTACTTTGGAGTTTTGTGCAAAGTAGGTTGCTGTTTGTGTTAAACAGAGAGTACATTTTCACAGTCACAGATGCCAGCACCCCTGCAGATACAGAAATTTGCAACATAAGTAAATTTAGGACAGTAAGAGTTCTGTAATGTCCGTAAATTCTGTTAATTATCAAACCCTAGATGTACTTCTAAAATTTGTTGTTGATTGTCTGCCTGTAGTTCAGTGTCAGAATAAAGTAAAGCATCATTGACTGACTGTGATATTGTTTACATGTGTGTATATTCATCTGTGTGTTTGTCTGGTCCTGCAGGAGGTGAGCGAGCCCACCAAGGAGGAGAAGGCGGTCGCCAAGTACCTCCGGTTCAACTGCCCGACCAAGTCCACCAACATGATGGGCCACCGAGTCGACTACTTTATTGGTTAGTACTCAGCTATGGGATGTGAGGCAACAGGCCAAACTAGGGGTGTAACGGTTCATCTACTACATCAATGTATCGATTTATATTCCTACGATCCAACTACATCGATAGGTACTCGGCAAGTTGTCCTTCATGGGAGACGTCTGAAACGCAAAAATCTATTGTATCGATACTAAGGATTTCCACCTTGTATTTAAGGACGACAAACATTATATGAAAGTGTTTTTTAGCACTTTTATTAGTAAAGAAATGTTAAACGCTACTCCGGTTCACTCCAGCTTGCCAGCTCCGCCCTCTGCAGCGCGAGCACGCATCCATGGCGTGCATGCAGACGAACGGCACACTGGACTCCTCGCTCTCTCACCCGGTAGCGGCGTGGAGGTAGACGGGCAGCGGTCTGCGTGAGCTGGCTGCATGTTTCAGGCGCTATCAATCCACTTGACGAGGGCGGCTTCACCCCGTGCGCTGTCGTTTTTTCATTCAGAGAAAATGAGTTTCCTTTTCCCGTCATGATATCTACGTGCACGCAGCGTCAGCCTCACGTATCCAGCCGGAAAGCAGACGGTCCGCGAGGCAAATTATCACGGGAGTAAAGTAAAAAACAAGACAGAAATTCAACTAACGTTAGTCTAACATAGTTTTAAAATGTTTTTCCGTATGTTTTCACATATGAAAAGACCTCAAATGAACACTGTAAGCGGACTAATTGATTACGATAAGCAAATTATTTAAACAGCGTTTGTATAGGAATGATTAGTGTCCAAAGCTGCTTGATCACTATAAGCGGTTGATCACTGTATTATTGCTCTACCGTTTATATTGAAAATGAGAACAGAAGCAACATAGTAAACCACTGTTCATTCGACTTGAATAGAAGTTGGTTTATTATATTCTTTGTTAAATATTGCACTGCCTTGTATCTTGAGAACTGAAGCAGTGGGTCCTGCAGTTGCACTTTTTATTATTTTCAAATAAAAGGTGTATGTATTTGCCATTAATCGTTGCTTACTTGTTTATATCCATAATTAATTTATCTCTGATTCCATTACAAGAAAAACTTTGAGGAATCCTGACCTGCAATGTCCAGTATCAGCTTTTTATTTCACAGTCACATTGATTGAATTTTTGGCAAAAAAAGTTACTCTATCGATTTCAAATCATTGAATCGTATCGTATCGCTCTAGATGAGCCAAATATCGTCCTTGAATCGTATCGGAACCAAGGATATCATATCGTGTTGTATCGTTATAAAAACGTATCGTGACACCCCTAGGCGAAACACACAGCACCTAGACACAAGGTGGAGTGTGAATCAGGAGCTCAAACCCTGCCCTCTTTGTTTTTGAACACACAGACAGTTGTGTTTACTGAACAGAGATTTTGCTGTATTTGATTTTGTCAAAGTAAATAAAAACCTGTTGGGTTTTTCACATTGGTATTTTTGGGGCAAACTCTGTGCCACCACATTACTGAAGAGTTGTCAAATTCTTAAACAAAGGTTTCAGCTGCAGTCCCATTTACAAACCTGATCCTCCCACACAGTATTTATATTTGTCTTGTTCTGTGGCATGTTGAAATACATTTGCCGGTGTTGGGAAATGCTGTTTGCTGCTCAGTGGTTGTGGTTAGAATAGGCAGTGTCCTCTCCCCTATATACGCTGCGCCGCTGCAACAATATGACGCTGCTGATTTTTTATTTTTTTTTTAAACGAGGAGAGGAAAGGGCTCCGTCTTATCTCTTTAGAAAGTAACATTATACTATTTTGCGGTACAACGCTTCATATCCAGGTCAGTTTACATACCTGTGAGTAAAGCATACTGCATAAGCAAGAAACTTTGTGCTTGTGTCCTCATCCCTCCGTGTGTGCGAGTGTAGACGTACCTCAAAGTACAAAGATAGTAGGTATTCAAATTCAAATTCAAATAAGCTTTATTGGCATGAATGTTCAGGTTACATTATTGCCAAAGCTAAATTACATGTTAATGAATAATTATATTTCAACAGAATTAATCACAAAATAATCACAATCACAATATACCAAATACATTTTAAATATACATTCTTCTACAGATGTAGTCAATCAGAAACGTGTTTGGTATTCCCCGTATTCCACATGCACAGATTGTTTTCTTCTTCCTGGAGGCGGGCCTTATGCGCGAGGGCCACCATGATGTGTAAAAGCTGTCAGTCTCTAAGACAATTTTGACAGATTCCCTCAGAGAGATATTAACGTTGCATATTGTTTGAATAGGATTCCCTTAAAGAAACGTCATAAATGTAAATTATTTTATCATTGAAAATGTCATTACATTAAAGTAAATTACCACTGTTTGATAACAGTGTGGTAATGCAAGTTAATTTATTATGTTCAATAAAGCTGTATTTTGCTAAATCTTGAGACACCTCATATGTAAGCCAGGCAGACATTTCCCTGCAGATTACTGTGCACAAATGTACTGTACCTATGTAGCTTACTTAGGCCTCAAGAGCCCTTCTGGTGCCGGCAGACACAGAAACCTCCCGGCAGGACGCACTTTGCGAGCGCACAAAAAAATTTAGAAAAATGTTCATACTTATGCAACAGTGTCACCACTGCTGCTACAACTCCATTCTAGGGGAAACACTGATAGGTTATGACTGCTGAGGCCGCTTATTCCTCTCACCATCACATGACCTTACAGTTGCTTACCTTTGTTGTGGACAGCCGTATACAGCCTGTAGCCATTAAAGTTTCATTTTTTACCATTGTTGTCAAATAAAGGGATAAGTAGACGATCTTAAAGTGGCTATGACCAATATTTTGACAATAAGAATGTATAGAAAGAAAATGTGAAAGATATGCTGGTAGTGATGAACCTACTGAGTCCAAACTTCTCAATTTCAACATTACTATTTACAACATTTTATTTAGAGCATTTTACACACCACACAAAATAAAACCTCCAGTCAGTCTGTCACCAGGACATAGTGTGAGAACGCTGTTGTGTGTCTCAGAGGAAGTACATGTGAGACGTGTTGCCCTGGCCAGCTTTGCATTTTGCATTACAAATATTGCAGTGAGCGTTGCGTCACATTTTGAAAAGTGTAACCACACTTGCGACTGCTTTCGGTTCACCATGGCCCGGATTCACTGCGACTTGAACAAGCTGCAGCAGGGGTGACGTAGCCTCGCTCTCTCTCTCTTTCTCTGCCAGCGCCGCTCGGCTGCGGCTCATACTCTCTCACCTAGATGTGCTCTCAGGTACCGAAATTTGGCACAGATTGATTTAGCGTGAATCTGTACTCTGTAGTACCAAGTTAATTCGGATGTTACCCTTAAAAGTACCGAGTTCGTTACCCAACCCTGCTCATAGTGTTGTTTTCAGCCACAGCAGGCAGCTGTTTTCAGTATAAAAGCTCTAAAACCCACAGTATACTGCCCCGCTCGGCAGCAAACGGCAGACACCGTCACATCAACCTAGAATATGATGTCAGTGTTGTGTTCACAACTTGTTTCTGCTGTCTACACGTTGCCAAAAATAATCAGTTATTCAAGGTTTAAAGTTAAAAAGGATAAAAAATGTAACTCCATCTAAAATACTGTCTTCAGTTCTGTCATATTCAGTTTTTAGATGGAGTCAAATTAATAGGTTGGATGCACATTAACTTAGTGAATTTGATTCAACACAGGCTTTTGCACAGCTGATAAAAACTGTAAAAAACACAGTTTGCCAGGATAATCACTGCATGACATTTTCAGGCCATGTGCTACCGTGTATTTTTTAATATCCGTCTTTGCGTCCCTACATTTAGCCTCCAAGGCAGTGGACTGTCTGATGGACTCCAAGTGGGCCAAGGCTAAGAAGGGAGAGGAGGCGCTGTTCACCACCAGGGAGTCTGTGATGGATTACTGCAACAGGTTAGCTGCCCAACACGCTCTGCTACACTTCTGATGCTGTAGATTAGGGCTATTCAACTTCAATAGCAAGGGGGCCAAATATGGAAGTCACTGGGGGTACGGGGGGCCACACACAATATTTTGTCAATTAATGGCTATAAATAACTGAGTAGTGTTAATAAATATATTACTATTTTATTCACATATCTTGAGGTCAGAGGTCAAGGGACCCCTTTGAAAATGGCCATGCAAGTTTTTCCTCGCCAAAATCTAGCCTAACTTTGGAGCGTTATTTAGCAGTCTTTCCGACAAGCTGGCATGCTGGTCGGTGCCACTGGATTCTCAAGGCTTTCTAGTTTCATACAATACCAGTACCTTCAGTCTAGCTCTCCCACTACAACCTCTTAAACAGCGATTAGCTAGCCAGTTGGGCACACACGGGGACTCGCATGCACTACCACGCACACATGGCCGGATTACAACACACACACAGAGGGTGACTTCATTCTCTGTTCAGGACGCCATTACTCCTATATATCTACATCTTTACATGGAAAATAGTTGTTTGCTCCTACATTTATGTTCTGAATATCGAATTTAGCACCGTTAAACTAAAGCAGTGGTAAATAACCAGCCCTTCTAACCAGTCATTCTCCTCCGTCCTCCGTAGACTCCTTAAGAAGCAGTTCTTCCACCGGGCTCTCAAAGTGATGAAGAAAAAACCTGAGAAAGACACCAAGAAAGAGAAGGAAAAAGAGAAAGAGAAGGAAAAGGAAAAAGAGAAAGAGAAAGAGAAAGAGAAGGAAAAGGAGAAGGAGAAAGAAAAAGAGAAAGAGAAAACCAAGGGGGACAGCGGAAAAGAGGAGGAGAAAAAAGGGAAGAAGGAGAAAGAGAAGAAGAAAGAGTCTGAGGCTGTTGAAACCAAGAAAGACAAAAGCGTAAGTGATCCAACACTATTGACCTCTATGTTGATAAAACCCCTCAGATTATTGGTGTTATTATATTATTATTAATAATTCCTGTCATAACAAGATAGTGTTGTCACTGTTGGAGGCTTATGTGTCAACGACAGAGCATCTCCCATTAGAAATGAGTTATTTGTAAAATACAATATACCATAAATACCTTTATTTATTATACCTTTACTATTTAGTAAATGAAAATGCTTGTGCTTTGCTGTCAAACATCAGTATATTTTACTGCTTTGACAGTGGGATTCATCTGAAACAGGGTGTTGCACAGTTCACAGACTCCCCTTCACACTGAGTTTTGTATGTTTGTTTTAAAAATCAGAGTTGCCTTGACACTGCTGAACCTGTAAACAGGTAGATATTGACTTTGCTGAACACAGATCTTTAGAAAGCGTGGAAAGAAGAAGCTCAGTTACGTGTGTTCATGGTTTCTGGTCTGGGTCAGTGAAAAGAGAAAGTATGACCAAGTGGAAAATTAACAGGTTTTTTTTTAGGCCAAATGCCAGTTTAGTTAATAGTCTGATCAGCCAACTATAACCAACTGAAATGCTGCATTCAGTGTAGATCTTCCAATAACATCAATGCTTAAAAGGAAAAGTTTGACAGTTTGGGGAATACGCTCATTCACTTTCTTGCCTACAATGAGAAGAGAATAGTGGGAAAAAAATGTAAATTATTGTTTTTACTCTTCATGTTTTGTACAGAGTAATTTGTGTACATACAACATACGTGTTAATTAGTGAGCTCTAGAGGTGCAGGACAGAGCCAGGCTAGCCGTTTCCCCCAATTTACAGTCTTTGTGCTAAGCTAAGTTAGCCGCCTGCTGGCTACAGCTTCATATTTACTGTACATAAATGAGTGGTATCAATCTTCTCATCTAATTCTCAGCAAGAAAATGAACAGGTGAATTTCCTTTTATAAGCATATTTTTAACGTAAAAACCCACAGTAAGCACGAGGTAAAGCTCCAGTCTGTCTGACCAAAACATAGTTCACACTGTCACTGCAGAATATGTGATTTGTAAGTAAAATACAGATTTCAATATTTATTTATTTTTATTATAAATTCTCACAGGATGACAGTCCTGGAACTCCCAAGAAGAAGAAAGAGGGGAAGAAGAAGTTTAAACTGGAGCCTCATGAGGAGCAGCTGTTTCTAGATGGAAACGAGGTGAGTGTGCTTAGAGAGTCAAAAATATACACCGATCAGCCATAACATTAGGACAGCATGGGCACCCTGACCGGTCTGCGGCTACGTAGCCCCATTCGCAACAAACTGCGATACACTGTGTGTTCTGACACCTTGCTATCGGAACCAGCATTAACATTTTCAGCAGTTTGAGTTTACAGTAGCTCTTCTATTGGATCGGACAACAGGGGCCAGCCTTCGCTCCTCACGTGCATCAATGAGCCTTGGGTCTGACCCTGTCTCCGGTTCTCCTTCCTTTGACCACTTTTGGAAGGTCCTGACCACTGCAGACCGGGAACATCCCACAAGAAGTGCAGTTGTGGAGATGCTCTGACCCAGTCGTCTAGCCATCACAATCTGGCCCTTGTCAAAGTCGCTCACATCCTTACGCTTGCACATTTTGCTTCCAACACATCAACTTCAAGGACAAAATGTTCACTTGCTGCCTAATATATCCCCCCCACTGCCAGGTGCCGAGATAACGAGATAATCCATGTTATTCACTTCACCTGTCAGTGGTCATTATGTTATGGCTGATCAGTGTATGTATGTATATATATATATATATATATATATATATATATATATATATTTACATACATAATATATACTTTATGTATATGTATATATATATATATATTTACATACATAATATATACTTTATGTATATGTATATACTGTATGTATATGTATAAATATATAATATATGTGTAAAGAAATGTTTGTGATCCTGAAAGACATTTAAACCAAAAATGTGTTTCCTTTCTTTAGGTGTATGTGTGGATTTACGATCCCGTTCATTTCAAGACATTTGCCATGGGACTGATACTCGGTGAGTCAGAGGTTGAAAATCATAACTGGAGTTCTGTTGAAAAAGAACTGAATGGAGGGTTATCGGTTACTGATTGCAGCTGATTTTACTTTTTTGTACTCACACCATCTGTCTGTGTGTTCTGTCTTTCAGTCATTGCAGTGATAGCAGCCACGCTGTTCCCACTGTGGCCAGCAGAAATGCGTGTAGGAGTTTACTATCTAAGTGTTGCAGCAGGCTGCTTTGTGGCCAGTATATTGCTTCTTGCTGTTGGTAAGTACATGTTCTTCATAAAAAACACCTTACTGGGCTCCTGTACTAAGTTCCTGCATTCAATGCAAAAAAAATACACCAGATTTATAGAAAGATATTTATTACAAATCAAAGCAATATTTTTAAAATAAATGTCACCATAGCCATTTTTAATTTGCATAAGAAACCGATTCAAACCTTATATTAGAAGATGAGCAGATGTGAGTTTTTAATTCTCTTAAACATGGGAAAGGTTCAGCTAACATTATGTGATACTTCCACTTTGTGTAGAGCAGTGTTTCCCAGCTTTTTTTCTCTTGTGACACCTTTAATGTCCATGTGCGACCCCTCGTCACCAGTTGCGTATGTCTACTAGGGGTGTCACGATTCTCCAAATCTATGATTCAATTTGACTTTCGATTTAAACTATCTTTTCCAGCACTGACGGCTACAGATCATTGGTTTTATGCCCTGAGAACTGTCATTTACATTTTCAAATTCTTCTTTAGAAAGATCGGCTACATCATGGTATCAAGTGTGATATAAACGCCATATTTTTTGGGGAATGTACAGCACTAAGGCCACATGGTCAAATTTAAATAATTTGTTTAAATAAATAACTTATTCACCAGTCAATTGGGAACAACAGCTGTTAAACACAAAAAGAGCCACTAGATGGCAGAAGGGTACTTTACAACAACAGTTTGAGTTTCCTCACCTGCAATAAGCCGCGTTTGTCTCGGGGAAGGCAAAATGTCGCCACAACTGGTGACTTCAGGAGGGAAGCAGGAGGATTTTCCAGTTCTGTTGTTTCTCCGTCATCTCCGACTCCGGCCATAGTGTCTCGGAAAGGGCTGCTGCAGGCTACCGGTAAGATACGCTGCGTCATCTTTTAAGTGTTGGGTTTTTTTATGGACGCTCACAAGTAGGCGGAGAGAAAAAAATACTGTGAGAATCGCCAATCCTGAGAATAATTTGGATCGATTTAGAATAAAAATCATGACACCCCTAATGTCTACTGGTTGTGACTAGTTCAAACTAAATTTTCTTGTTTTATTTGAATCATTTTTGGAGTCCTAAAGAAGGAAAATGACCCAGTAGTTCGCAAGAAAAAAAAGCAAAGAGTAAGGGTTTCAAACAAACTAGTTCACACAAAGTCTATACCAAACATTTCTAAAAGCAAAAGTGTTTAATCCATTAAAATATAAATAAATAAAACAGAAAATATTAGATCAAAACTAAATACACATACACAAAAATACTAACAGACTAGAGATACAGTTACAATGCTGTAATTAGTTGCAACTTGCCCCTGTGCTTGTGTCACGCACACGCCCGGGACATAAACAGGAGGGCTTTTGCATGGCAGAGCATCGGTGCAAGACTGGATGTATCAGGTAGCGTTACGTAGTATTGTCGTATCGTTGTAATGATATTGCTAACTTTAGCTATCAACAATAACGGTTTGCGGTTGGCATCACAGACTAGGATTGCCACGTGTCAACAAATCGAGCTGTGAGTATGGATATACCACTGGCTCTAGAGAGAGCCTTTCATGTTTTTATATTGCCTGAAGGCCACCGTAGAAACCGTCTTAGCGTGAGCCGTCGAGTCCAAAAACGGTGGTACCACCAGCCGACTTCCGTTCCTTCTACAGTTGTGTTATTATGGTAAGGATGGCCTCGGCGTTACCACGGTTTTGCACTCGGTGGCCAACGTTAGTCTTGGACAGGAAGGAGTGAGCGGAGGGTTGCTCAGTTGGACGCAATCTGAAACGACACTACTAGATGCCACCAAATCCTACACACTGTCCCTTTAAGAAGAGATGTACGTTTGATACATTTAAAGTGCTGTAGGTTCAAATTGATCCCACTGGTTGTCGCCCCTCTCTTCAGCCCGCTGCATCCTCTTCCTGATCATTTGGGTGGTGACCGGTGGGCGCCACCACTTCTGGTTCCTCCCCAACTTGACGGCAGACGTCGGTTTCATCGACTCATTCCGGCCGCTCTACACTCACGATTACAAAGGACCACGAGCCAGCAACAAGAAGGGCTCAGACAAGACGGACGAGAAGGACAACGGCGGCAACAAGGCTCAGAAGTCAGACAGCGATGAGAAGTCAGACAGCGAGAAGAAGGACGGCGATGAGGAGGAGGAGGAGGAAGAGGACGAGAGCAAAGAGGTCGAGGAGAGTAAAGAAGCTGAGGGGGAGGGAACGGGGGCGGACCGCCACTCAGACAGCGACAGCGACCGCCGGGAGGACGAAGGCTCGCAGCACAGCAACGGAAACGATTTTGAGATGATCACCAGGGAGGAGCTGGAGCAGCACACTGAGGAGGAAGAAGAGGATGAGGAGGAGGAAGAGGAAGAGGAGGAGGAGACGCAAGAAAGGAAAGAAGGGGTTGAGAATGAGACTAAACCCCAGACTGCTGAAACATAAACTTCTTACAATCCCATCACTCTCTACTTTTTCTCTCTCTGCCCTTCCCTCCCTTCTTCCTGTGATCCCAGGACCTGCTAGTCCAGCTTCTCTGAGCCTGCTGAGGCCGAGGAGAGGCTCCATCTCTTCTTGTTGAGATCTTCCACTAAACAGTACTGATAGACCAGTACCGGGATAGACACAACGGTGAAAAGTGAAACGGCTACGACAATGGGGGATATAATTCTAAAAGAAGCCTTATGGTGGATCTGATTCCTCCCACCCACCCTTATTTATGTTAAAATGGAAACTGCCACCGACACGTTTGCCTGAGGAAGTTGTCAACAGAAAACCATCAGACCAACAACAACAGCGCGGATGGAGGGTTTTCATTTCTTTGTCTTTTTCCTTTTTGATTTCTCATGTCAAGTTTCTTTTTGTGTCATTTCAACTCAAAATATATTATTTATGTCCCCTCTCTTTGGATAAATAATATATTTGGATTTGAGGTCAAAGCCAGATCTTAGATATAGATGGAGAAGAGCTAACATGCTAAACTGACCAGTAAGAGGAGACATGCTGGTCCCCCCCCCCCCCCCCCCCCCTTTTTTTTTTCTTTATCTCTTTTTATTTTGTTGTCGTCTTTTAGCTCCATGTTGTTGGTACAATCACATTAGCCAGAAAGCCCCTGGTTCTTTCACCTTTTTTTGGGTGTTTTGGTGAGAGAACTATGGCAAGAGCACGCTTCACATCCTGTTGAATGCCAGCAAGTCTGATAGCTTTCCCAGGCAGCCCTTAAAGCAAACTGACCTGCTTTGAAGCCTGAACCAAGCCAGATGGACCAAATCCTGTAGTTTACTCGAACGAACCTAAAAATTGACCATCCTGTGGCTGGATGGAGTATTACGAGAGCAGAGTAGTACTGCTCCTTGAGGTACTTGCCATTCAGTAAGAGAAAATGTTTGTTTTCTTTAAATGGCGGATGATCATAGTGCAATCCTCTACACAGTCTGAAGTAGTTCATGTTTAATAATGTGGGACTCTCTCTAAGAGTAAATTTGAGCAACTGGGACACAGCTGGCGTAATTCATTTTCTTTTTTAAAAAAAGATTGCAGCATTTGTTGTACAACTAAAGCTAGAAGATATTAAGTTCACTGATTAACTGTCTATTTGCAATCAGAACCAGATGTAAAGTAAAATCTAGTGCCAAACACGACTATGTTATGCATGCTGACTTAATATGGAGAGTTGAATGTGACAGCGAGGGGTACATTTTTTTAATTCGTTCATTTTGTAACCGCAGTGTCAAACTCCTAACCGTTCGCATCTTTGAAAAAATAAAGATTAAAAAAAGCAAAGCACGATGTTGTTAGTGTGTAGCTAAGCAAAGATTTTTGGTCTCAATGAAACCATTTAAAGGTGTTCGCACTAGACTCCCATCCAAACCAGTTCTGTCTACAAGCCGTCATGTGTGAAAATAGTGGTACTGGTTCACTGACCAGACTACAGTTTAATTTCCAGTCAAAGCCTAGTGACTGGCGGCCGTGCTCCAAACTGTTCCTTCACAATATCTTCTGGCTAGAAATGTCTTAGATGCTCTTTTTAGTCATAATGAAGATTATATTTAAGTATAAAAAATAGAAATGTATCATTTATATATGAATTCTATTATATATATATACAATAATTACAGTCTATTAAACTATAAAACAACTCTTTTTTTCCTTTTAATTTTGTATTAGGAGGTATAATTTTTGTAATGTGCATTTTTGTTTTTATACGATCATAAAGAGCAAGCTCATCATTTAAAGGTAACATCTGGGATTAGAAAACAGTGGGAATTTATTAGATAACATTTTCTTTTTATTTTACATTCATCACTGTAACATTGAACATGTGATCTGGTTGGTTTGTTGCCACATCTGTATTTTTCTCACTAACAAATGGTCAGTCATTAACCAGAGCTTATAAAACCAGTGGCTTGTGTAACACTACTGGTTCCAAGTTAATCTGACGTGGCAAAAAATCTCCTCACCGTGAAAGAATATCTTAATATATTCCACACAGCTTTCTGTACAGTTATTTGTTTTGCCTAAAAATGAACTCACTTAGACTGTATTTAGTAGTTTGTTCTGTCTCCTGTTATCCCACTGAGGCTTGTAGCTCTTTGACTTTCTATCTCACACACCTCCATGTTGTTATTTCTTTTCTAATATCTTTGTATTTTTTTCTTCCCCAAACGGGCAAAGTGCATCTCTGTGTCCTGAGTTGCCAGTCGCTGTACTCTCAATATTGGCATAACCATTTAACAAATGGAAAAAAAATGATTCTCCCAATTGTTCTTGACTGTTGCACAGTATCGGTCTGTTGTAAATTGTAGTATTATTACTCTCTATGCTGCTGCTTCTCATCGCACATTTCTGGGGGAAATAAAAAAGTGAAATTGTAAAACATCTATGTTTTATCTCTGGTCAAAAACTGTGTCTTTTGATCACCTAGTTGTCCACATTTGGATCAATATCATTCTGAAGACTGTCATGCAATATTGGAGTATAATTTAATAAAACTGGATGTCTGGAAATATATCTGTATCTTATCATTGCAATAAAAATATAGAAAGCACAATTATTGTCATATTTTCCTGTAATGTATCTTTTCTTTTGGCATTGTTCTAATCTATGGTGGGACAAAACATCCTCCGGTTTTTGTTGAAATTAATATCCGGTTAAATACTGTATAATCACAAAGAACTTAAAGGGATAGTTTGGGTGTTTTGAAGTGAGGTTGTATGAGGTACTTATCCTTAGTCAGTGTATTACCTACAGTAGATGACGGTCGGCACGCCCCCAGTTTAGAGAAGCAGACAGGAGTACCAGCACGGCGTAGTGCTGTGAACAGGGCCAGCAGCAAAATGAATTTTAAAAAAAATTCCCCTTTCCGACAGGGAGATGAACTGTAAGTGAAACTTATTTATGCTGTTTTTGTCAACAGTCTGGTGGCTTTGAAGAGAGCATGGATAAGTTCCACTTTCGGTTCAGAATACTATGCCATAAAAAGGTCATAGTATAGTATGTAAAAACAAAAATCATAATAAAAATTTCAATAAATAAAATTTGTTTGACATTTTCGTGACATACTATACTATGACTTTTTTTTATTTTTTAGACATACTATACTATGAATTTTATTTTTTCGAAATACTATGACTTTTTTTCGACATACTACAGTATATTATGACTTTTTTCGACTCACTATACTGAGACCTTTTTTAATTTTTCCAACATACCCTAGCATGACTTTTTTACATTTTTCCGACATACTATACTATGACTTACTATTTTTTTCGACATTCTATACTATAACTTTTTAATTTATTCAACATATTATACTATGAATTGTTTTCGACATACTATGACTTTTTTCAACAAACTGCAATTACTTTTCATATTTTTTTCGACATACTATAACATAACGTTTTTTTGGACATACTATACCATGACTTTTTAATTTTTCGACAAACTATACTATAACTTTTTAATTTTTTCGACACATTATACTATGAGTATTTTTCAACAAACTATACTATGATTTTTTTTTTTTTGACATACTATACTATGACTTTTTTCGACAGACTATACTGTGACTTTTTTTAATTTTTCCGACATACTATAGCATGACTTTTAAATTTTTTCGACATACTATACTATGAATTTTTTCCGACATACTATATATTGACTTTTATATTTTTTCGACATACTATACCATGACTTTTTTTCGAAATATTATACTATGACTTTTTTTCGACATACTATACTATGACGTTTTTCCGACATACTATACTATGACTTTTTACAACATTTTTCAACATACAATACTATGACTTTTTACAAAATTTTTCGACATACTATACTATGACTTTTTTCGACATACTATTCTATGACTTTTTTTTACAAAATTTTTCGACATACTATACTATGACTTTTTTTCGACATACTATACTATGAATTTTTTTTACAACATTTTTCGACATACTATACTATGAATTTTTTTTACAACATTTTTCGACATACTATAAAATTACGTTTTTTGACATACTATACTGTGACGTTTTTTCGACACACTATACTATGAATTTTCTTTACAACATTTTTCGACATACTATACTATGATGTTTTTTCGACATACTATACTATGACGTTTATGCGAAATACTATGCTATGACTTTTTTTTACAACATTTTTCGACATACTATACTATGACGTTTTTTCGACATACTATACTATATCTTTTTACAAAAATTTTCAACATACTATACTATGACTTTTTACAACATTTTTCGACATACTATACTATGACTTTTTTTTCAAAATTTTTCGACATATTATACTATGACGTTTTTTCGACATACTATACTATGACGTTTTTTCGACATACTATACTATGACTTTTTTTTCAAAATTTTGACATACTATACTGACTTTTTTTTCAAAATTTTGACATACTATACTGACTTTTTTTTACAAAATTTTTCGACATACTATACTATGACGTTTTTTCTACATACTATACTATGAATTTTTTTTACAAAATTTTTCGACATACTATACTATGATGTTTTTTCGACAAACTATACTATGACGTTTATTCGAAATACTATGCTAAGACTTTTTTTTACAAAATTTTTCGACATATACTGACGTTTTTTCGACATACTATACAATGACTTTTTTTCGACATGCTATACTATGACTTTTTTTTCGAAATACTATACTATGACTTTTTTTCGACATGCTATACTATGACTTTTTTTTCGAAATACTATACTATGACTTTTTTTCGACATACTATACTATGACTTTTTTTTCAAAATTTTTCAACATATAGTGACGTTTTTTCGACATACTATACAATGACTTTTTTTCGACATACTATACTATGACTTTTTTTTCAAAATTTTTCGACATACTATACTATGACTTTTTTTACAAAAATTTTCGACATACTATACTATGACGTTTTTTCAACATACTATACTATGACATTTTTGGACATACTATACTATGACGTTTTTTGGACATACTATACTATGACGTTTTTTTTCAAAATTTTTGGACATACTATACTATGACTTTTTTTGACATACTATACTATGACTTTTTTTTCAAAATTTTTCGACATACTATAATATGATATTTTTTCGACATACTATACTATGATGTTTTTTCGACATACTATACTATGACGTTTTTTCGACATACTATACTATGACTTTTTTTCGACATATTATGCAATGACTTTTTTTCGACATACTATACTATGACTTTTTTTTGACATACTATACGATGACTTTTTTTTACAACATTTTTCGACATACTATACTATGACTGTTTTTTACAAAATTTTATGACATACTATACTATGACATTTTTTCGACAGACTATACTATGACGTTTTTCGACATACTATACTATGAATTTTTTTCGACATACTATACTATGACTTTTATTCGACAGACTATACTATGACTTTTTTTTCGAAATTTTTCGACATACTATACTATGACTTTTTCTTCAAAATTTTTCGAGCTACTATACTATGACTTTTTTTTCAAAATTTTGACATATTATACTATGACGTTTATTCGACATACTATCCTATGACTTTTTTTCGACATACTATTTTATGACTTTTTTTTCGAAATTTTTCGACATACTATACTATCACGTTTTTTCGACATACTATACCATGACGTTTTTTCGACATACTATACTATGACATTTTTGGACATACTATAATATGACGTTTTTTGGACATACTATAGATTAATTTGGTGGACAAAAAAACTCAGTTTAAATTTTCGTCAATTTTCATGAAAAGTCATACTATACTATGACTTTTTTCATGAAAATGTCGAAATTTTAAACTGAGTTTTTTTTCCACCAAATGAATCGACAGACTATACTATGCCTTTTTTCATTAAAATTTTCGACATTCTATACTATGACATTTTTTTACGAATATTTTCGACATGCTATAGTATGATTTCTTTAATGGAAATTTTCGAAAATTTTCGTAAAAAAATGTCATAGTATAGAATGTCGAAAATTTTCATGAAAACAGGCATAGTATAGTCTGTCAATTAATTTAGTGGAAAAAAAACTCAGTTTAAATTTTCATCAATTTTCATGAAAAGTCATACTATACTATGACTTTTTTCATGAAAATGTCGAAATTTTAAACTGAGTTTTTTTTCCAGCAAATGAATCGACAGACTATACTATGCCTTTTTTCATTAAAATTTTCGACATTCTATACTATGACATTTTTTTACGAATATTTTCGACATGCTATAGTATGACTTTTTTCATGAAAATTTTCGAAAATTTTCGTAAAAAAATGTCATAGTATAGAATGTCGAAAATTTTCATGAAAACAGGCATAGTATAGTCTGTCGATTAATTTGGTGGAAAAAAAACTCAGTTTAAATTTTCATCAATTTTCATGAAAAGTCATACTATACTATGACTTTTTTCATGAAAATGTCGAAATTTTAAACTGAGTTTTTTTTCCACCAAATGAATCGACAGACTATACTATGCCTTTTTTCATTAAAATTTTCGACATTCTATACTATGACATTTTTTTACGAATATTTTCGACATGCTATAGTATGATTTTTATGATGGAAATTTTAGAAAATATTCGTAAAAAAATGTCATAGTATAGAATGTCGAAAATTTTCATGAAAACAGGCATAGTATAGTCTGTCGATTAATTTGGTGGAAAAAAAACTCAGTTTAAATTTTCATCAATTTTCATGAAATGTCATACTATACTATGACTTTTTTCATGAAAATGTCGAAATTTTAAACTGAGTTTTTTTTCCACCAAATGAATCGACAGACTATACTATGCCTTTTTTCATTAAAATTTTCGACATTCTATACTATGACATTTTTTTACGAATATTTTCGACATGCTATAGTATGATTTTTATCATGGAAATTTTCGAAAATATTCGTAAAAAAATGTCATAGTATAGAATGTCGAAAATTTTCATGAAAACAGGCATAGTATAGTCTGTCGATTAATTTGGTGGAAAAAAAACTCAGTTTAAATTTTCGTCAATTTTCATGAAGTCATACTATGACTTTTTTCATGAAAATGTCGAAATTTTAAACTGAGTTTTTTTTCCACCAAATGAATCGACAGACTATACTATGCCTTTTTTCATTAAAATTTTCGACATTCTATACTATGACATTTTTTTACGAATATTTTCGACATGCTATAGTATGACTTTTTTCATGAAAATGTTCGAAAATATTCGTAAAAAAATGTCATAGTATAGAATGTCGAAAATTTTCATGAAAACAGGCATAGTATAGTCTGTCGATTAATTTGGTGGAAAAAAAACTCAGTTTAAATTTTCATCAATTTTCATGAAATGTCATACTATACTATGACTTTTTTCATGAAAATGTCGAAATTTTAAACTGAGTTTTTTTTCCACCAAATGAATCGACAGACTATACTATGCCTTTTTTCATTAAAATTTTCGACATTCTATACTATGACATTTTTTTACGAATATTTTCGACATGCTTTAGTATGATTTTTATCATGGAAATTTTCGAAAATATTCGTAAAAAAATGTCATATAATAGAATGTCGAAAATTTTCATGAAAACAGGCATAGTATAGTCTGTCGATTAATTTGGTGGAAAAAAAACTCAGTTTAAATTTTCATCAATTTTCATGAAATGTCATACTATACTATGACTTTTTTCATGAAAATGTCGAAATTTTAAACTGAGTTTTTTTTTCCACCAAATGAATCGACAGACTATACTATGCCTTTTTTCATTAAAATTTTCGACATTCTATACTATGACATTTTTTTACGAATATTTTCGACATGCTATAGTATGATTTTTATCATGGAAATTTTCGAAAATATTCGTAAAAAAATGTCATAGTATAGAATGTCGAAAATTTTCATGAAAACAGGCATAGTATAGTCTGTCGATTAATTTGGTGGAAAAAAAACTCAGTTTAAATTTTCATCAATTTTCATGAAATGTCATACTATACTATGACTTTTTTCATGAAAATGTCGAAATTTTAAACTGAGTTTTTTTTCCACCAAATGAATCGACAGACTATACTATGCCTTTTTTCATTAAAATTTTCGACATTCTATACTATGACATTTTTTTACGAATATTTTCGACATGCTATAGTATGATTTTTATCATGGAAATTTTCGAAAATATTCGTAAAAAAATGTCATAGTATAGAATGTCGAAAATTTTCATGAAAAAAGGCATAGTATAGTCTGTCGATTAATTTGGTGGAAAAAAAACTCAGTTTAAATTTTCATCAATTTTCATGAAATGTCATACTATACTATGACTTTTTTCATGAAAATGTCGAAATTTTAAACTGAGTTTTTTTTCCACCAAATGAATCGACAGACTATACTATGCCTTTTTTCATTAAAATTTTCGACATACTATACTATGACATTTTTTTACGAATATTTTCGACATGCTATAGTATGATTTTTATCATGGAAATTTTCGAAAATATTAGTAAAAAAATGTCATAGTATAGAATGTCGAAAATTTTCATGAAAACAGGCATAGTATAGTCTGTCGATTAATTTGGTGGAAAAAAAACTCAGTTTAAATTTTCATCAATTTTCATGAAATGTCATACTATACTATGACTTTTTTCATGAAAATGTCGAAATTTTAAACTGAGTTTTTTTTCCACCAAATGAATCGACAGACTATACTATGCCTTTTTTCATTAAAATTTTCGACATTCTATACTATGACATTTTTTTACGAATATTTTCGACATGCTATAGTATGATTTTTATCATGGAAATTTTCGAAAATATTCGTAAAAAAATGTCATAGTATAGAATGTCGAAAATTTTCATGAAAACAGGCATAGTATAGTCTGTCGATTAATTTGGTGGAAAAAAAACTCAGTTTAAATTTTCGTCAATTTTCATGAAAAGTCATACTATACTATGACTACTTTCATGAAAATGTCGAAATTTTAAACTGAGTTTTTTTTCCACCAAATGAATCGACAGACTATACTATGCCTTTTTTCATTAAAATTTTCGACATTCTATACTATGACATTTTTTTACGAATATTTTCGACATGCTATAGTATGACTTTTATCATGGAAATTTTCGAAAATATTCGTAAAAAAATGTCATAGTATAGAATGTCGAAAATTTTCATGAAAACAGGCATAGTATAGTCTGTCGATTAATTTGGTGGAAAAAAAACTCAGTTTAAATTTTCGTCAATTTTCATGAAATGTCATACTATACTATGACTTTTTTCATGAAAATGTCGAAATTTGAAACTGGGTTTTTTTTCCACCAAAGGAATCGACAGACTATACTATGCCTTTTTTCATTAAAACTTTCGACATTCTATACTATGACATTTTTTTACGAATATTTTCGACATGCTACAGTATGACATTTATCATGGAAATTTTCGAAAATATTCGTAAAAAAATGTCATAGTATAGAATGTCGAAAATTTTCATGAAAACAGGCATAGTATAGTCTGTCGATTAATTTGGTGGAAAAAAAACTCAGTTTAAATTTTCATCAATTTTCATGAAATGTCATACTATACTATGACTTTTTTCATGAAAATGTCGAAATTTTAAACTGAGTTTTTTTTCCACCAAATGAATCGACAGACTATACTATGCCTTTTTTCATTAAAATTTTCGACATTCTATACTATGACATTTTTTTACGAATATTTTCGACATGCTATAGTATGATTTTTATCATGGAAATTTTCGAAAATATTCGTAAAAAAATGTCATAGTATAGAATGTCGAAAATTTTCATGAAAACAGGCATAGTATAGTCTGTCGATTAATTTGGTGGAAAAAAAACTCAGTTTAAATTTTCGTCAATTTTCATGAAAGTCATACTATACTATGACTTTTTTCATGAAAATGTCGAAATTTTAAACTGAGTTTTTTTTCCACCAAATGAATCGACAGACTATACTATGCCTTTTTTCATTAAAATTTTCGACATTCTATACTATGACATTTTTTTACGAATATTTTCGACATGCTATAGTATGACTTTTTTCATGAAATTTTCGAAAATATTCGTAAAAAAATGTCATAGTATAGAATGTCGAAAATTTTCATGAAAACAGGCATAGTATAGTCTGTCGATTAATTTGGTGGAAAAAAAACTCAGTTTAAATTTTCATCAATTTTCATGAAATGTCATACTATACTATGACTTTTTTCATGAAAATGTCGAAATTTTAAACTGAGTTTTTTTTCCACCAAATGAATCGACAGACTATACTATGCCTTTTTTCATTAAAATTTTCGACATTCTATACTATGACATTTTTTTACGAATATTTTCGACATGCTATAGTATGACTTTTTTCATGAAATTTTCGAAAATATTCGTAAAAAAATGTCATAGTATAGAATGTCGAAAATTTTCATGAAAACAGGCATAGTATAGTCTGTCGATTAATTTGGTGGAAAAAAAACTCAGTTTAAATTTTCATCAATTTTCATGAAATGTCATACTATACTATGACTTTTTTCATGAAAATGTCGAAATTTTAAACTGAGTTTTTTTTCCACCAAATGAATCGACAGACTATACTATGCCTTTTTTCATTAAAATTTTCGACATTCTATACTATGACATTTTTTTACGAATATTTTCGACATGCTATAGTATGATTTTTATCATGGAAATTTTCGAAAATATTCGTAAAAAAATGTCATAGTATAGAATGTCGAAAATTTTCATGAAAACAGGCATAGTATAGTCTGTCGATTAATTTGGTGGAAAAAAAACTCAGTTTAAATTTTCATCAATTTTCATGAAATGTCATACTATACTATGACTTTTTTCATGAAAATGTCGAAATTTTAAACTGAGTTTTTTTTCCACCAAATGAATCGACAGACTATACTATGCCTTTTTTCATTAAAATTTTCGACATTCTATACTATGACATTTTTTTACGAATATTTTCGACATGCTATAGTATGATTTTTATCATGGAAATTTTCGAAAATATTCGTAAAAAAATGTCATAGTATAGAATGTCGAAAATTTTCATGAAAACAGGCATAGTATAGTCTGTCGATTAATTTGGTGGAAAAAAAACTCAGTTTAAATTTTCATCAATTTTCATGAAATGTCATACTATACTATGACTTTTTTCATGAAAATGTCGAAATTTTAAACTGAGTTTTTTTTCCACCAAATGAATCGACAGACTATACTATGCCTTTTTTCATTAAAATTTTCGACATTCTATACTATGACATTTTTTTACGAATATTTTCGACATGCTATAGTATGACTTTTTTCATGAAAATTTTCGAAAATATTCGTAAAAAAATGTCATAGTATAGAATGTCGAAAATTTTCATGAAAACAGGCATAGTATAGTCTGTCGATTAATTTGGTGGAAAAAAAACTCAGTTTAAATTTTCATCAATTTTCATGAAATGTCATACTATACTATGACTTTTTTCATGAAAATGTCGAAATTTTAAACTGAGTTTTTTTTCCACCAAATGAATCGACAGACTATACTATGCCTTTTTTCATTAAAATTTTCGACATTCTATACTATGACATTTTTTTACGAATATTTTCGACATGCTATAGTATGATTTTTATCATGGAAATTTTCGAAAATATTCGTAAAAAAATGTCATAGTATAGAATGTCGAAAATTTTCATGAAAACAGGCATAGTATAGTCTGTCGATTAATTTGGTGGAAAAAAAACTCAGTTTAAATTTTCATCAATTTTCATGAAATGTCATACTATACTATGACTTTTTTCATGAAAATGTCGAAATTTTAAACTGAGTTTTTTTTCCACCAAATGAATCGACAGACTATACTATGCCTTTTTTCATTAAAATTTTCGACATTCTATACTATGACATTTTTTTACGAATATTTTCGACATGCTATAGTATGATTTTTATCATGGAAATTTTCGAAAATATTCGTAAAAAAATGTCATAGTATAGAATGTCGAAAATTTTCATGAAAACAGGCATAGTATAGTCTGTCGATTAATTTGGTGGAAAAAAAACTCAGTTTAAATTTTCATCAATTTTCATGAAATGTCATACTATACTATGACTTTTTTCATGAAAATGTCGAAATTTTAAACTGAGTTTTTTTTCCACCAAATGAATCGACAGACTATACTATGCCTTTTTTCATTAAAATTTTCGACATTCTATACTATGACATTTTTTTACGAATATTTTCGACATGCTATAGTATGATTTTTATCATGGAAATTTTCGAAAATATTCGTAAAAAAATGTCATAGTATAGAATGTCGAAAATTTTCATGAAAACAGGCATAGTATAGTCTGTCGATTAATTTGGTGGAAAAAAAACTCAGTTTAAATTTTCATCAATTTTCATGAAATGTCATACTATACTATGACTTTTTTCATGAAAATGTCGAAATTTTAAACTGAGTTTTTTTTCCACCAAATGAATCGACAGACTATACTATGCCTTTTTTCATTAAAATTTTCGACATTCTATACTATGACATTTTTTTACGAATATTTTCGACATGCTATAGTATGATTTTTATCATGGAAATTTTCGAAAATATTCGTAAAAAAATGTCATAGTATAGAATGTCGAAAATTTTCATGAAAACAGGCATAGTATAGTCTGTCGATTAATTTGGTGGAAAAAAAACTCAGTTTAAATTTTCATCAATTTTCATGAAAAGTCATACTATACTATGACTTTTTTCATGAAAATGTCGAAATTTTAAACTGAGTTTTTTTTCCACCAAATGAATCGACAGACTATACTATGCCTTTTTTCATTAAAATTTTCGACATTCTATACTATGACATTTTTTTACGAATATTTTCGACATGCTATAGTATGACTTTTTTCATGAAATTTTCGAAAATATTCGTAAAAAAATGTCATAGTATAGAATGTCGAAAATTTTCATGAAAACAGGCATAGTATAGTCTGTCGATTAATTTGGTGGAAAAAAAACTCAGTTTAAATTTTCATCAATTTTCATGAAATGTCATACTATACTATGACTTTTTTCATGAAAATGTCGAAATTTTAAACTGAGTTTTTTTTCCACCAAATGAATCGACAGACTATACTATGCCTTTTTTCATTAAAATTTTCGACATTCTATACTATGACATTTTTTTACGAATATTTTCGACATGCTATAGTATGACTTTTTTCATGAAATTTTCGAAAATATTCGTAAAAAAATGTCATAGTATAGAATGTCGAAAATTTTCATGAAAACAGGCATAGTATAGTCTGTCGATTAATTTGGTGGAAAAAAAACTCAGTTTAAATTTTCATCAATTTTCATGAAATGTCATACTATACTATGACTTTTTTCATGAAAATGTCGAAATTTTAAACTGAGTTTTTTTTCCACCAAATGAATCGACAGACTATACTATGCCTTTTTTCATTAAAATTTTCGACATTCTATACTATGACATTTTTTTACGAATATTTTCGACATGCTATAGTATGACTTTTTTCATGAAAATGTTCGAAAATATTCGTAAAAAAATGTCATAGTATAGAATGTCGAAAATTTTCATGAAAACAGGCAAAGTATAGTCTGTCGATTAATTTGGTGGAAAAAAAACTCAGTTTAAATTTTCATCAATTTTCATGAAATGTCATACTATACTATGACTTTTTTCATGAAAATGTCGAAATTTTAAACTGAGTTTTTTTTCCACCAAATGAATCGACAGACTATACTATGCCTTTTTTCATTAAAATTTTCGACATTCTATACTATGACATTTTTTTACGAATATTTTCGACATGCTATAGTATGACTTTTTATCATGGAAATTTTCGAAAATATTCGTAAAAAAATGTCATAGTATAGAATGTCGAAAATTTTCATGAAAACAGGCATAGTATAGTCTGTCGATTAATTTGGTGGAAAAAAAACTCAGTTTAAATTTTTGTCAATTTTCATGAAAAGTCATACTATACTATGACTTTTTTCATGAAAATGTCGAAATTTTAAACTGAGTTTTTTTTCCACCAAATGAATCGACAGACTATACTATGCCTTTTTTCATTAAAATTTTCGACATTCTATACTATGACTTTTTTTTCAAAATTTTTCGACATACTATACTATGACGTTTTTTCGACATACTATACTATGACTTTTTTGACATACTATACTATGACTTTTTTTTCAAAAATTTTCGACATACTATACTATGACTTTTTTTTCAAAATTTTTCGACATACTATACTATGACTTTCTTTTCAAAATTTTTCGACATATTATACTATGACGTTTTTTGGACATACTATACTATGACTTTTTTTCGACATACTATACTATGACTTTTTTTCGAAATTTTTCGACATACTATACTATGACTTTTTTTCGAAATTTTTCGACATACTATACTATGACTTTTTTTTTTTTTTAATTTCGACATACTATACTATGACTTTTTTTTCAAAATTTTGACATGTTATACTATGAGGTTTTTTCGACATACTATACTATGACTTTTTTTCGACATACTATACTATGACTTTTTTTTCGAAATTTTTCGACATACTATACTATGACTTTTTTTTACAACATTTTTCGACATACTATACTATGACGTTTTTTCGACATACAATACCATGACGTTTTCTCGACATACTATACTATGACGTTTTTTCAACATACTATACTATGACATTTTTGGACATACTATACTATGACGTTTTTTGGACATACTATACTATGACTTTTTTTCGACATACTATACTATGACATTTTTTTTACAAAGTTTTTCGACATACTATACTATGACTTTTTTTGACATACTATACTATGACTTTTTTTTCAAAATTTTTCGACATACTATACTATGACGTTTTTTTGACATACTATACTATGAAGTTTTTTCGACATACTATACTATAACTTTTTTTCGACATACTATACTATGACTTTTTTTTCGAAATTTTTCGACATACTATACTATGACTTTTTCTTCAAAATTTTTCTACATACTATACTATGATTTTTTTTTCAAAATTTTGACATATTATACTATTACGTTTTTTCGACATACTATACTATGACTTTTTTTTTTACATACTATACGGTGACTTTTTTTACAACATTTTTCGACATACTATACTATGACTGTTTTTTACAAAATTTTACGACATACTATACTATGACATTTTTCGACAGACTATACTATGACGTTTTTCGACATACTATACTATGACTTTTTTTGACATACTATACTAAGGCTTCTTTTCATGAAATAATTTCACATACTATACTATGGCTTTTTTTCAACATACAATACTATGACTTTTTAAATTTTTTCGACATATTATACTATGACTTATTTTTATTTTTTCGACATACTATACTATGACTTTTCATCGTCATACTATACTATGACTTTTTTTTTTTTTTCGACATACTATGCTATGACTATTTTTTTTTTTTCTTCAACATATTTTTTCGACATACTATACTATGACTTTTCTTCAACATACTATACTTTGACTTTTTTTATTTCATTTTTTCGACATACTATACTCTGACTTTTTATACTAAACTATGACTTTTTTCGACATACTATACTTTGACTTTTTTTTTATTTTTTCGACATACTATACTGGTAATGCAGGAGGACAACCGCTCAACCTGTCTAAAAAAACTTTGCTAAGGTGCTGGAAAAATTAGTACATAAATGTTAGAAAAGGTATCCGCACACTTAGATCTATGCAGTGTTTCAATTTATTCTGAGCTTTCGGTCTGTCAGACCTTCATCAGAGCATACATACTGACTTTTTTCGACATACTATACTATGACTTTTAATATTTTTTTGATTTACTTTACTATTTTTTTTTTCCTATATATTATATTATGAAATTTTGAATTTTTTTGACATAATATACTCTGACTTTTTATACTATACTATGACTTTTTTCGACATACTATGATTTTTTTTATTTTTTAGACAAACTATACTATGACTTTTTTTCGACATACTATACTATGACTTTTTTTAATTTTTTCGACATACAATAATGACTTTTTTCGACATACTATACTATGACTTTTAATATTTTTTCTATTTACTTTACTATGTTTTTTTTTCAATATATTATACTATGAAATTTTTTATTTTTTCGACCTACTATACTTTGATTTTTTTTACATACTATGCTAAGGCTTCTTTTCATGACATTTTTGGACATACTATACTATGGCTTTTTTTCAACATAAAATACTATGACTTTTTGAATTTTTTCGACATACTATACTATGACTTTAGTAATTTTTTTCGATATACTATACTATGACTTATTTTTTCGACATACTATACTATAACTTTTTTTTCAATAAATTATGCTATGACATTTTTTATTTTTTCGACATACTCTACTATGATTGTTTTTGACATACTTTTCTATGACTTTATTTTATTTTTTGGACATACTATACTATGACTTTTTTTGACATACTATACTAAGGCTTCTTTTCATGAAATAATTTCACATACTATACTATGGCTTTTTTTCAACATACAATACTATGACTTTTTAAATTTTTTCGACATATTATACTATGACTTATTTTTATTTTTTCGACATACTATACTATGACTTTTCTTCGACATACTATACTATGACTTTTTTTATTTTTTCGACATACTATGCTATGACTTTTTTTTTTTTTTTTCAACATATTTTTTCGACATACTATACTATGACTTTTCTTCAACATACTATACTATGACTTTTTTTATTTCATTTTTTTGACATACTATACTCTGACTTTTTATACTATACTATGACTTTTTTCGACATACTATACTATGACTTTTTTTTTATTTTTTAGACATACTATACTGACTTTTTTCGACATACTATACTATGACTTTATTTTTATTTTTTCGACGTACTATATCATGACTTTTTCTTTTTTTCTACATACTATACTATGACTTTTTTTTTTTTTACATACTATACTATGACTTTTTTTGCATACTGCCAATGATTGGAATGGGATTGGTTATTTCTACCAGCCTGTCCTTTGTTGAATCATGTATGCTCTGATGAAGGTCTGACAGCCCGAAAGCTTAGAATAAAGTGGAATACTTCTATCTAAGTGTATGGATATCTTTTCTATAATCTTTTCGACATACTATACTATGACTTTTTTTCAATATACCACACTATGACTTTTTTATTTTTTTTACATATTATACTATGACTTTGTATTTTTGCAACATACTATACTATGACTTTGTATTTTTTCGACATACTATACTATGACTTTCTTATTTTTTTGACATACTATACTATGACTTTGTATTTTTTGACATACTATACTATGACTTTTTTATTTTTTGACATACTATACTATGACTTTTTTATTATTTTGACATACTATACTATGACTTTTTTATTTTTTTGACATACTATAGTATGACTTTTTTATTTTTGCGTCATACTATACTATGACTTTGTATTTTTTCGACATACTATACTATGACTTTTAAATTTTTTCAACATATTATACTATGACTCTTTTTCGACATACTATACTATAAGTCATAGTATAGTTTTTTGTAAAAAGTTATAAAAAAATGGAAAAAGAAAAACAAAACATAATATAGTTTGTCATACAAAATAAAGTAATACTATAGTACATCATTTCTCAAATTGCGTCCAATGGCGGCCATCAGAAACGTTTTGTGCAGCCCCTGAACGTAACATGAAATGCATGCATTATATTTTATTCATCTGCTGTACATTTCAACACTTCCACTTACATCTACATCCATTCATACCTGTGGGAGTGAAACGAGGCTGTGTGGGCTCAGCTCTACAATGATTGACATATGTAAAACAGAACCAGGCATAACGTTACCTGCGTCTTTATAAATATGTATATAACAGAATGCGTGATTTCTGTCTTTGTGCATCGGCTACACAGTTTTTAGTGGTGAATCTACGTGCTGCTGCTTTGTGGTGAACACGTGGGACCAGACAGCGTGTTGAGGCTACACTTCTTATCTTCCGACAACATTAACTTTACGCCTCAAGGTTATTTCCAGAGACGGACCTCAGTCGTGGTTCAAACTCATCGTCCACCAACCTTTTGTCTGAAAACTTGCATTTGACAACCAGGCGTGAAGGGAGCTCTGCACGTTATCCAGCAGCAGGCAGTCAGTGCTGGTTGTCAATTGTTGTCCTCTTCAGATGACGTCAAATCTTGCAGGACTCCATAAATAAACAACGCGTTGATCAACATTTCTCACAAAAGTTAAAGAGTGACGTAAATGTTCTTTCTGCGAATTATATCCTGAAACTTGCTCTCACTTATTTTGGTCCTGTAAATTTACATATGATCTGTGGAAAGACGTTGACAACATTATCTCTTATTTTGCCTTTTACTATAGAAATTTTTTTTTTTTTTTTGCTATGATTACAGTGACAAAGACAGTAATGTATTTTTCCTTATTAATCTAATTTTAATTCTCGCCAAATTCCACATTCACAAATGTAAACAATGAATATATGCAACATCTTCAATGTTTTTAAATAAACTTATTGTCACACTCTCACTTGTTTTTTTCTTTTATTTATTATTTATTTCTGTTGTCCTTTTAATGTTTGACACTGCTTTTTGTTTATGTTTTCACTATGCTTCATCTGTATGTCAGTAATGTTTCCTTCTGTTACTTTGTATACTGACAGTTTGAAATAAAAACTATTCCAAAAATAAAAAAAACTGCACCGACAACATGATTAAATTCATGCAAACTTTATAACATACAACCTCTCTGGACAAATATATGTATAGAAAATAAGCTACAACATTAATACCTCAGAATAAGGCTTTCTAATACTTTCTAAGGCCCTTAATTGTGGCTTAATTGTTTTATCTTTTAATTAGACACCCTTGCAGCGGAAGTTTTGAAAGTAAAAAAATAATGATAATAGAAAACTCACTTGCATTTTCTTTTCTCCTACTCAGTGAGAGGCAGCCCTGTACCTGCTCCGCCCTGTAGTCTATTACTCGTATTTAAATCCTCCAGATACAAATAAGAGTTATATTTAAAAGTATTGCAGGTTACTGGAAAAACGTCTTAGCCCACTCATTCACTCCTACATATCAAATATTGAAAAGTCAGTACTTCATTTTATTTTCATGTTGTCTAATAGGAATTAGTTTTATTGTAGCTGATGACTTTGAAATTTGAGTTCACACAAAGATTAGACTGAACTTAGTGAGTGTTTAAACTTTATTTTAGCACTACTTCCTTTCAAGTTGACAGTTTAATGATCATGAAAACAAACGTGACTGGTGGACGTTTCTCTGACTATCTATTCTACAACATGCAATCTGACTTGTAGAATTTAACTTGGGCAGAAAAGCTAAGCAAGTAATCGAAAAAAAAAAAACGAAAAACGTATGAAAAAACCCTGTACAGCTACTCTTAGGATGTAAAGAAAGTATGCTTTGGATTGTACAATATGCTTGTACAGATTAATCACACAAAGTGCTCTTTGGCTGACTCAGTTATAGAAGTTTTTCAGTCTTTTTAAGCTCCCATCTATATAAATATCACATAAATATGACATTAAATACATTTCTCTTAGAATATTATATGTACAAATTTACATTTACAGTCCTTTTTCTGAATCTATCAACATTTTTCTACCTATAATCCCCCTCATGATTATGCCAGTAACACCTAGAATTTACACACGGATCATCACATTGATGATTAAGTGCTCCATGCCAAAAAAAAACAGAATATTAATTCATAATATTAATAAGTATCTGCAATTGTTTTGTTTTTTTCATCTCTAGGTGAGAAACATGCTTTCTCCCTGTAAGCTACAGATACAATTACAGATTGTGTTTGTATCGGAATGTAATGAGATGCTTTCTCAGATGTATAAAATACTGTTTACGCAGTATGCTCATTAAACATGCTAATCACACCGCTAATGTAACACGGATTTGGCTGAAGACACACATGCTCTCACTTTCACAGTCCTGTGTTTCTGTGATGAAAATGTTTACAGGGTGTCAGAACAACTCTGATCCCCCTCACTGTCACTCAGCTGCTGAGAGAGAGCGTCGACTTTAACGTAGCACCCGCTGATTCAGTTTTCGGTGTCTGACGAGTCGGAGACGTCCGCCAGTCGCGCCTGCCTCTTGCGTACGTTCCAGTGCAAACACTGAGCCAGGCTTTCAAACCAGTCGTGCACCAAGTCGTGACAACAGATAGAGGGTACTGGGTAGCAAGATGTGGTAATCTTGATGCTGTTGGGAGAGAAAAGCAGGAAGCAAATTAATCCTAAAAATGAGGAAAGATTAATCTGCACTATGAAACAGCAGCAGTTGAATGAACTTTACCAGTCTCCGTGTTGGATCTCCTGTCTCTTCCTGCCGTCAAACGACACCCAGGCGGTGGTCCTGGCATCAGGGGACAAGGTGATCTGATTTGGGGGAGAAGAAGTCTATCAGTTTTCCAAGCTACAGTTATGAGTTATGATAAAGCTTCACACTGACCGACTGATCAATACACCAACCTGAGAGACTGACATTTCCATCCCTGGAGCCATGTCACTAGTATGGCTAAAAAGTGGCTAAGATAATATATAAGACAGAAAATGCCTTCGTATAGCAATTTGATGGTAAATTGAAAAAAAGTCCTTGAATACTGTTACCTCAAAAGAAAAAAAAGATATGATGTGATTAATGGAAACTTCATACTGTACCACAATCATGACATAAAAGTAGAGTTGTTCCGATACCAGTATCGGAAATGCCTCCTATACTGCCTAAGATGCTAGTATCGGGTATCGGCGAGTACGTGAGTCTATGCATCGATCTGATATCACGTTATCATATCACTTATCAGCTTATTTACACGACAAAATGATCTACAATTGTCACTCGCTACCCGATCCGTACATCCTGCCCAATTGGTACTGCACACATGTAACTCTCTTGCGTCCGAAACTGACGATGGACGTAGCTAAAGAGTGAGCCATCTCGCTTCTTTCTCATCTTTGTTGAGAGTTGCATATGTGCAGTACCGATAGTGCAAGTGTAACATTAGCCAGACCTAGCAAAATGGTAATATTTTACACTGGAAAATCTGTCAAACTAAATAATAAAAGAAAGTTCTATGGCATTCATTCTCTCTATGCATTTGTTCATGTTTTACAAAGGCTTTAACCTGAGCCAGGCCATACAACAAAGATAGCAATCATATCACATCCATACAGGGTTAATAGTATTCATCCATCCATCCATCATCTGTAACCGCTTATCCTATTCAGGGTCGCGGGGCTGACATTGGGTGAAGGCGGGGTAAACTCTGGACAGGTCGCCAGACTATCACAGGGCTGACACATAGAGACAGACAACCATTCACGTTCACATTCACACCTACAGGCAATTTAGAGCTTAACCTCCATGTCTTTGGACTGTGGGAGGAAGCCGGAGAACCTGGAGAAAACCCACGCTAACACGGGGAGAACATGCAAACTCCACACAGAAGGGCCTCAAGCTGGGTTTGAACCTGTGGCCCTTGCTGTGAGGCGACAGTGCTAACCACTGCACTAATTAACGCACTGGTATCAGATCTTACTCAGTATCGGCCGATACGCAAGTTCATGTATTGGAATCGGTATTGGGAAGGAAAAATGTCTATATCTCTACATAAAAGACAAGGAGGCTAAACATTATAACGAGGAGTGTCTTTAACAATCTAAATTAGTTTACAGGCAAACAAAAAAGGTGTATAAAGGTATCGGTGTCCAATGTACAATGGGAGGATGAAAAATTGTACATAAACAACTTTGTAAACAAACTAGAACTTTTGTGTGAAATTGTCATAATTAGTATATGAATTCTTGAGTTATGGCTAAAAACCTGTTTTGTGAGGTCACAGTGACCTTTGACCACCAAAATCCAATCAATTCATCCGTGAGTCCAATTGGACGTTTGTGCCATTCTTGTGAACCGACACACATACGGACAGACGGACAACCCGAGAACATAATGCCTCCGGCCACAGCTGTCATCGGCGGAGGCATAAAAATGTATATATTTCTATGCTGTGCATAAAAAGACAGTTGATAAATTACAGAAAAACTGAGTAAATGAGCGGAGAAACATAACAAAAGCAGATGCTTCTATAAAAAGGCCATGAGGGGTCACTACATGGTTCTAAATGGCCTTAAGAGTCACCACATCTCAACCCCACTGAACAACTGTGGGAGATTTTAGCCCAGGTGTTAGACAGCAAAGGAGGGAATATCATTTGGAAAACTGGTGTTCATCCTTCGAGTAAAGTTCAGAACTGCAAACAGCGCATACGTATGCATGAAGCTCAGCTCAGCCTCCTTCCCCTTCATTCTTACCATGAGCTCCACCCCAGCAGGGACGACGATGGGCCTGAAGGAGAGCGAGTGTGGGCAGATGGGGGTGACCATGATGGCGGGTACGTTGGGGTGGATCATTGAGGCTCCTGCTGCCGCTGCATACGCTGTGCTGCCTGTAGGTGTGGACACAATCACACCTGGAGATCGGAGAGAGAGAGAGAGAGAGAGGGAGGACATTTACCACGTTTACCGTATTAATTCACCATATCTACGAGTCATGACAACAAAGTGACATCACATGACAGGAGGTCAGGAGTGTATGACTGCTCTTACCATCTCCCTGCACTGAGGTGATGAGCCGTCCATCGAGGTACAAGTCCACATTGGACAGGTAGGAGGACGGGCCTCGGTCCACCACCACCTCATTCAATACCTGAAAACACACACACACAGACCAAAGTTAAGATTAGAAGGCACTCAGAGGCTGCACAATCTTTCAACTTGACTCTGAATCGGTATCAAATTGGTGACATACGACCATGTTGATTTTGGAGGAAACCTAAATCCTCTTTGGGATTATTAAAGTAATAGTTTGGAATATTTGAAGTGGGGTTGTATGAGGTGCTTATCTATAGTCAGAGTATTACCTACAGTAGATGACGGTCGGTACGCCCCCAGCTTGGAGAAGCAGACAGGAGTTACCGCAGGAAGCAAAGCGATGTACTGCTGTGGACGGGGCCGTATTTTAGCCACCTAAAAGAAAGTGTACGCTATATTTAGAATATTTTCACCAATTTACCTTGCCATCAGACAGCGTTTTCCGACGGGGAACTGAAGCCATTATATCCACCTGTGCTCTCTTCAAAGCCACCAGACTCCTTTGACAAAAACAGTCATTTTTACCTCGCAGAACACATGAGTTGCTGGTCTACCGCTGCCTTGATCGGTTAGTTTGTTTGTGTTCTTGTGTGACTTTAGTGAATCTGAACTAACCTTTAAAACACCAAAGTCACACAATAACACAAACAAACTAACTAATTGACCGAGGCAGCAGTAGACTAGCAACTCCTGTGTTCTGCGAGGTAAAATTACTGTTTTTGTCAATGGAGTTTGGTGGCTTTGAAGAGAGCACAGGTGGATATAATGGCTTCAGTTCCCCATCAGAAAGGGCTGTCTGACAGCAAAGTAAATTGGTGAAATATTGTTAATATAGCGTACACTTAATTAAACTGATTTTTTTAGGTGGTCCTTACCTTAAATATTCTAAATATAGCGTACACTTAAAGGTACAATATGCAAGAATTTTCTAAAAAATAATGATACAAATCATCATCAGGTCATCAAATACCACCGCTTTGTCACGCCCCGTGGCTTCTGACAATTGTAACATATTATACATTTAAACAGATATTTATATTTTTAGGTCAGCCTTTCTCTTAGGTGGCTAAAATACGTTTTGCTGCTGCCCCCGTCCACAGCAGTACAATGCTTTGCTCCGGTGTCGGTACTCCTGTCTGTTTCTCCAAGCTGGGGGCGTGCCGACCATCATCTACTGTAGGTAACACACTGACTATGGATAAGTACCTCATACAACCCCACTTCAAAACATCCAAACTATCCCTTTAAGGGATGTGTACAAGCAAAATCAGACTCATGACCATTGATTTGCAACCATTTAAATGAATCATGTTACTGTAGTGCCATCTATAGGCCAAATGACATAAATGTTTTGAAGTGTTTATGTGCATCCACATACTGTATACAGTATACAGTATGTGCAACATATGTGAATTTGGCAACCAGAAACATGAATGTGGGATGGCATATTAAAAAAAAAAACTCCAGAGTCAATCAAATATGCTCTTAACAAAATATTGAATGAAAATGATTATGTAACTGAAGGTTTGTAAAGATTGTGCCCCATGTAAGGTGCTTTATAAATGGCCACATGGTGTCTCTATCCACAACAAAAACTCATCAGGTTGTCTTTGGACCATGGCCTACGTCTGCACCAAAATTTCCTTAACATCTGTTTAAGTACGTTTTTGAGACATCTAATGAAACAACTTTAAAAAACCTCTCTGGCAGATATAAAGGCAAAATAAGTGCACTGCCCTTGCTGCATAAAGTGGAAAAGCTCTTTACAATGGCATAGTCTTCAATATGTTATTCCTTTTCACAGACGGTAAATATGAACTGAATGTATTCTCTGCACTCAATAACAACAATAAATCAGCCAGCAACAGACGCAGAGTTACAGTGCGTTACATTCCCACATTACAAGAGGAAAACTACGAGCAGAGAAAAAATGCTGGTGTGCAGACAAGCAGCATACAAATCACGCTCCACACTTCAGTCAGAGTACCGCAGCGCTGAGCGGTGATGTCTGCACGATGTACTGACGTCAGCCGAGCACAGAGCAAACATCCTGCTGGATGCAGCAGACGTGATGTAATGTGAGGTCAAAGTCAGGCTCAGAGGCCAGAACGATCCATCACTGTCTGTTATTTATCGATGAGACGGAAAAGAGGAGAGAGAGCTGCACTGAAAATGACAAACTGTAGCAGTGTGTGTGTGTGTGTGTGTGTGTGTGCGTGTGTGTGTGCGTGTGTGTGTGCGTGCGTGCGTGCGTGCGTGCGTGCGTGTGTGTGACTGCAGCAGTGAGGCATGTTGTTTAGTTACAGAGTGTGTCAGACCGAGAGCGTCAGAGCTCATTAAATATCGATTCAGCGTCGACTGCGCTGTTGACGCCAGGATCTCCAAGGCAACTGGCTCAACAGAACTTCATAAACATCCTACTTTTTCTCCCATATCTGCGCCCAGCAGCTTTATTATGACTGTCGCCATGGCAACCCGGCTCGCTCACTGTGAGCTTGTACACATGTACGAACGCACCCAGGATAAAAAAGGAAACAAGGAACAGACAGACAGAGGAAGCCTCCATCATCTTTAGGGGGTTTACAGCATCATTTTCAGGGTGTGATCAGGAATTAATAAAGAGGACAAAATACAATTACATGAGCCCCTTTCAACCAAGAACTATGGAACGACAGGAACTAAACTCAAGAACTAAAAGTCCTCCTTTAAACATCCCTGTTTGCGTTTCCACTGCATCTGAAGAACCACGAAGATTAAGCAAATCAGCATTCAGAGGATGGATGACTTTCCTAGGTAGATTGACAATAAGGGGTTTTCTGAGCAGTTTCCAGAACAGAAGTGCTCGCAATCCAATCGCTGAAAAATGCAATTCCTGCAGAAATCTCAAAATATCAAAAGTATTTCATACCAAATCACAGCATGGATTTTTCTATGATGTTCCTCAAGGTCTTGATGTCCTACTGTGGTATTTTGGAGGGATTTATGATCATTTTTATTTATTCTCGAGTGGTAAAAAATGGTTAAATTTAGCACCAAATCTGTGTAACAAATGGCATCAACCCAAAAATTGCTGCAACAACTTATGAGACATAATAGAGCATGGGAATGACCATCATATACTTCTATCATAATGTTCTCAGCCCTTATAAACTTATTTTAATCAATTAATTAATTGATTAATTCATTCAATCATGTTTATTTCTGATTTATGACTAGAACAATTTGACACAGAGCTGAGCCCCTGTACCCCCCTATAAAGACAAAAACAAGTCTATTGTGGGTCTCAGCGGGTTAAAAAAGGACAGCCTAAGAGGTCATTTTTACACATAAGGAAACAAAAAAAGAGTTATCTTGTTTGTATTTACGGTTGTGCGACTGATGTTTGAGTGGATGTCAAGAATGAATGTCACGGAGACATGTAAAGTAAAGTTTCTCTCTCACTCGCTCACTTGCTTACTTCACTCACAGCTTGTTCACATATACACTCTCTTCATCTTACTTTCTTTTCAGACTGGTTGAGAAGCTGACACCGTATTCAATAGGTCAATAAACTCTAGCATAAATGCCTGACTGTCGTTCTAATATTGATTCTAGTCTCACCCAGTACTTCCTTATTGTGCGACAAAAGTTGCCGTCAGAGTTCAAATCAGGAAGCAGGGACTTTTCTGACACCTGGAATGGCAGATTAACTAAATATAGTCCGCAAATCCTCTGGTTGAAATACAGGTAAGGTTCCTGAAAGGGTTCCTGGGCTCCTGGAAAAGTTCCTACAGTGAAAAGGGGGCTGCAACCAGCACCTTTACCCTGCTTCGTGTATTCTTTAGCTCAAGAAGCACTTGGTCTCCTCTCAGCTGTTATACCTGTGCCTCTTTCTCCTCACCTGTAGCTGCAGGGTGACCTTGCCGGCCTCGCTGTTGGTATGTCCATGAGGAAGGAGTCCGTTGTGTTCCTCCTCCTCCTCCTGCTGCTGCTGCTGAGGCTCTCGGCTGTGCGGCTGCTGGCCTGTTCTCTGAAGCATGTCCTTCACCACCTTGACCTTAAGACGACTGCGCAGAGTGATGGCTGCATTGCCTGAAAACCCACATACAGACATACATGTAAACATAAGCACAACCGTGGCATTCACACACACATTATTTACTTATTGTACTGATATGTGTCAAGAATGAGAACGCTTACATTCACATATATGAGACCAATATTTTATATAAAGCTCCTCTCTACCTTCAAACACTTTGGCTACTTCAGTCTTGTACGACTCAAATTTGAAGGGCGTCAAGAAACCCAGAGAGCCGAGGTGAAACGCCATAACCGGAGGGACGCTGCCCTACAGAGAAGAAAAACAGTCATAAAAATCAGCCCGACTCTCACCCCTGTCAGAATCATGACCCAAAAACTCATCTGTTTACTAAACTACATGTAGAACACAACACGGAGACAATCTGTATACATTTGATATTAAAAGATTTTATATTGCATACTTTTTTTCAAAATCTGTTATGGTATATCTTAAAGAAATTCATCATGAAACAGCTTATCATGAGCAATTATAAAGTAAACTAAATATTCAGGATACTTGTATACGATGCCTCTTAAAGTGGCAGTAGGCAACAATTTTTTGGCATAATTTGGCAAAAATTCCATAATAACCTTTCAGCATATTGTAATTCAAGTGTTCTGAGAGAAAACTAGACTTCTGCTCCTCATCATGGCTCTGTTTTCAGGCTTTAGGAAAATCTAGCCCGTGACGGCAGATTTTGGCCAATCACAGGTAATTTCAGAGAGAGAGAGCGTTCCTATTGGCTGTGCTCTGGTCATGTGACCAGAACTTGGCTTCCTTCAACAGATTTTACAATGGCGGCCGCATCACAAACTTTCTCATTTTACAGCTAAACAGTACACTAAAAGATGATTCTGAAAACATTTGAGGCGAGAAATAGGCATTACAGTAACAGAATATTGATTCATATTTGATCAGCGCTGCCTAGTTTGACCGTTTGGTCGGAGTTCGCCAGTGATTGACAGCCGGCTCTCATAGACGGCAGCTGGAGAGCGGACCTTGTTTTCCTCCGGTAAGTGAAATCCTTCAGATGCCGTTAGGAGCACTGGAGGACACAGTAGGACACAGAGGAACAGGATTTTTTTCAGGTTACCTGTTTCATGTACTGCTGTCACGATATAGCGGCCGTTTTTTCTAAAAATAACTTTTTTAAATCATATTTGCGCCAATCTCGCATACTGCAGCTTTAACACAGTGTGTATACGTGTATATGTGCAGTTTTGAATTTCAGCATTTTATGTAATTTGTTTTGTTTGATCTTCAAATTTTTTTCAGCATTAATCGCTATTTTGATAAACGATTAATCAGTTTCAGTAATTTCATTAAGAAAAAAATGTCAAAAGTCTCTGATTCCAGTTTGTTAAATGTGAACATTTTCTGGTTTCTCTCCTCCTTTATGACAGTAAACTGAATATCTTTGCGTTGTGGACAAAACAAGACATTTGAGGACGTCACGTCATCTTGGGCTTTGGGAAACACTGATTGACATTTTTCATCGTTTTCTGACATTTTATAGAACAACAAATCGGTTAATCGAAAAAATAATCCAAACTAATCATTAGTTGCAGCCCAAGTTCAGCAGTCTGACTATGTGACATAAGGTGGCAACTTCAAAAAGCCAAATATTCAATATATTAAAGGGACTATATGTAAGAATCAGAAATTGCTTGTTCACAGCAACACCTGTGGCCGCAGTGTCAACGAAAGTCGGCGTCCTGTTGCTCGCTCTATATAGACATGAACGAGCACCGGTCTAAACAGTGAGGCGACACACGTCAGCTAACACACAATATCACTCTGTATTTCACCTCCTTGGCAGTAATGTTAGCTGACCAGACGAAGGTCTCTCCATGGATCAATGCCGATCCTAGTGTTGTCTTTTCCTGCTTCAACCTGCCGACCGCGGGGGGAACGGGGGGGGGGGGAGGGGGGGGCACCGACACCCGGTCGGGATAACGTAACTGGCTGCGGAGCCCCGTCACTTCACAAGATACGGGAAACCTCTGTTGGTCTGGAGGAGCGGCAGCATTTATTTCTGCTCAAACGTCCACTGCACATTCACTGGATATTCTCAGAGCTAAACTAACTCTTCTGCAGTGTGTAGTGTGCGCGCGTGCAGGTGGAGTTGGAGCGAGCAGAGCGGGTGAGAACGAGCGCGGTGTGCAAGCAGGCAGGAGCAGACAGCAGGAGCAGACAGCAGGAGCAGCGCTGCTGCGCGCTCGCGTACCCACACGCGAGCGCGCATTGGACACCGACCCGGTATGATTTATGCGCGTGATAAGTTACATATAGTCCCTTTAAATATTTTTTTTTTACAGAATTTCCTAACTTTATTATTTATTTTGTTTTGCAGTGATCAACAAAATGATTACGACAAGTCATTTAAAAATAGAAAATACGTAAAAGCAAGAAGGAAACCTTTGTAGAGTAAAATATAATGATACCACATCAAATAATTTGACAATATTAGTCCAAAGGTTAGACAAGATATAAGAAATGGATTTTTCTTTCATTTTATTTAAATGAATAAATACTGAGATATAATGTGGTTTACCTTTGAAAATATTTTTGTGTAGTATAAAACGTTTAAGACGTCTAAATTCACCCTGCCTTAAGTTAGGGCTGCACGATTTAGAAAAAATATCTAATTGCAATTTTTTTGACTGATATGATTTGTGATATTAGAAGGAATGATAATTTTACATCATTATTCTTATTTTCATTGAAAAACATATTAAAATGATTATGGTGTGATTTTTACGGGGATCTGTACCAAACAAAGATGTTTTCTTGAGTCTGTAGAATATGATGTGAAAGCAAGGACGTCTCTACAGCACCACAATATTTAATTCAAAATTGTATTCTGACACACATTTCAATTTTAACAAATATTGCTATTTCCTCCTCATCCTGCGATTTGAAAATTGCGGTCGGCCATATTGCGATTTCGATAAAATTTGGATTAATTGTGCAGCCCTACCTGAAGTGATCAACCAATAAAGTGTGATTACCTGGAAGAGAGACGAGGCGTAGAGCAGAGTCCCATCTCCACCCAGACAGATGATCAGGTCTATGCAGTCAGAGATATCATCATAACCTGCAGGCGGATATAAAACACTGCTATACTCAAAATATCGTTTTCATTTTAACAGCATTATACTACTCACAAAATAAAGATATATTTTCATTTAAGAATGTGAGAAAACAGGGACACTTTTCCTGTTTCAGAAGTCAGCCAACAGCCTACAGAACGTGGCCAGTAATGCATAATAAATTCAAATCTAACAGACCAATAGCAACAACATAAGACAATAGAAGACTGTAGTTAAATATTTTCTATAGTATTAATGTGATCTCAACAAAATTTTGGCTGCAGAAGTAGAAATAAACACCACAACATTAAAATACCGCTTACATAAAGTTGTTAGAATGATTACCTTTAATTTTAGCATTTTACAGCCAAAACTTCCTTCACTTTAACTTAATTGTGTATAAAGGACTTTTATTTTTAAGGGCATATTTTAATCTATTTTTATTTCTGAAAAGGATATTATTACTTGTAGAGTTGCAACGATTAATAAATTAATTGATTAGTTGTCAACTATTGAATTAATCGCCAACTATTTTTGATAATCGATTAATCGGTTTGAGTAATTTTTTAAGAAAGAGAAGTCAAAATTCTCTGATTCCAGCTTCTTAAATGTGAATATTTTCTGGTTTCTTTACTCCTCTGTGACAGTAAACTGAATATCTTTGAATTGTGGACAAAACAAGACATTTGAGGACGTCATCGTGGGCTTTAGGAAACACTGATCGACATTTTTCAGCGTTTTCTGACATTTTATAGACCAAACAACCAATCGATTAATCAAGAAAATAATTCACAGATTAATCAACAAAGAAAATAAATAGTTGCACTCCTAATTACTTGTTTAAAAATGTCAAATGAATGTCACTATTTCAGCATTAATGTTTGTGTCTTTATTGTGGAGTCTCACCCTCTCTGAAGGTGCAGAGCTGATTGCGGATGGAGCCGAACGTCTCGTCCTTTGACAGCGTAGCATCATCTGCTACCCTGCGTTCCACGTACACCATCATCTGCTTCTCCTGATACACAAAGACATGCTTTAGTGACAGCAGCCAAAACACACACAGACATCTCTCAAACGTACTCTCTCTGAAATGAAGTTGACCATACGCCAAACATGTGTGGACTAAAGTGACGCTGTTTGTATGGAATGTAAATACACGGGTTCGCTGGCCGCCTTGTTACACAAAGCACATCTTGTTTTGGAAACATGTGGCCAAAAGGTGTCGTAACAGCGTGAGACCAGACTGTAACATGTCTGGTTCATTTCCTGGATTGATCTTTTGGTTCAACTCGCTGCTCTTCAGTGCCACACATGTTTCAGTGAACATGGGTGTAGTTAACTAGCAGCCAAGGACAAAACTGTAACTGAAATCAATTAAATTGACAGTCTCATATCCCCACTAATAAAACTAAAGACAACATTGCAACCGGGTATTACTCTCAAATTGATTGACAGGTATTTTAATAAACACAGTAGACTAGCATTAGAAAACAACATTTTTTTCAAATTTGTATTGAGAAACACACAAAACGCATATTTTTCCATCCGTCTTTTGCCGCGATTTGTCTGTTCCAGAAAAAACAGACCAGCAGGTGGAGCAGCTGTGGGTGGAGGTGGTGATGGTGATGACACAGCTGATATCTCACTAGAGTTTAATGTAGTAAAACAATATGCCCATAGTGATATTACAAATATTTGAAAGTCAAGTTCAAATTCAAGTTCATCTGCGCACAAATCCAGAGAATCTGTAGTGTTCACCAAGTAAAATCTAAGACTTTTCATTACACTGCCTTGTTGAATACTCGATTCCGATTGGTCAATCACGGCGTTCTATGGTCTGTTATTTCCTTATAGCAGACCGTTGCTATGTATAACAGACCGTTGCTATGGGCGCAGTTCTGATGTCGGACTCTGGCGGACCATTTTTGTGTGAAATTATTGATTTCTTAAGTAAGTAGGCGTGTAATAAGCGGGATTATGTACAGCGAGCGGGTCATGTGTGGACTAAAGTGACGAGGTTCAAATGAAACTCGTGAGCTCGTGTTTACAACAAAAAGATGAGGCCATTGGGAATATCAACATTTTCATATTATAAAATTATGAAAAAAACAATATATGACTAAAATTACAATATATATTAACTTATTATGCGCCGAAAAATTTACTTCCATGGCCTCCGCCATTTCTGACAACGTCAACGAACACGCCACAACTCGTGGACTCGGAGCTTTCAGAAACTTTCCACTTACGAGGTTGTGAATACCACAAGAGGGGGGCGTTCATATGGACTCTTCTCGTGAACACGGTAAACCCGACCCCATTTGAAGGCACCAAGTAAAGCCTTCAGAGCGATGCAAGACCGGCTCCCTGTACTGTATTATCCCTTACTTAAGACCCCTTTAATACCACCAAGAATGCAATTTAATACCTCTTTCATGGTCATACCAGGCAGAGTACAATGGAAAACCCTTATGGACAATATGGCCTAGAATAATTTATTCTTATCACATTTTTTTTCAGTACTTCCCAGCAGTATATAACAAACATTCCTAATGATATAATTAATTAATTAAAATGATTTAGACCTGGATAGGCAGCAGAAAATGGATGGATGGATTATGCAATTAAAAATGTTTAAAAATGTTGTTGCTAAAATTGACACTTCCCCATTAAGAGACAATGAGCTTCCTATAGCTACTGTAGCTAGAAGCAGTGACAGTGTTTGCTATGAGTTGGATTAAACAGCCTCCTGCGTGTACAATAATCCAATGTCGAAACAACCCCACTTTTCGTTTGTCACGTCTCCTGACGGCCCACAAGCGGATACAAAAACCTTTTATTACCAACATTACTGTCCACAGCAGGCAAGAAAAAATATGTAAGACTTTTGTAAATAAAATCTAAGAATTTTTTAATTCCATTTTAGGTATTTTTGCAGGAAACTAAATTCAATGCTACTTTTCAAGACCTGCAGATACCCTTCAAAAGATTAATCGACGTTGAAAATAATCATTAGTTGCAGCCCTACATTCGACCACAACTCCCCACCCCCTGCGTGCTTACAATAAGATTGAGGACATTGTACATTATTTCCGGTTAATTTTTTTCATTTGTTTTGTTTTTCATTTTTAGTTAACTATGTTGATCTAGATGTTTGATAAAGGTTAGTTTATTTACATTTTTCATCACCTCAATCTTCCTTGTGGATACTATAAATTCCATTTGTGCTGTTTTATGTCTGATCTTTCGTTCGATTATGTGAACACACCTCCGATTTTTTTGATCAAATAATTACAGATTGGAAATGATATGTGATTAATGTGTGAAACAACCAAAACTAAGAGTGTCTCAAGACATCTGAAAGAATCAAAATCTGTTTTCTGGGTTGTTTCAGATACCAAAGTCCACTTCCTCAGTCACACATTAACATCATAAAATATTCGCTTTGTAAAACATATGATAACAAACATACAGTATATAATATTCTAGCAGTCCCGTACCTCCACTAGAAACCTGCAGAGCTCTTTGAAAGGCTCGACGAGGCTCTCATCTCTGATTTTCCTGATGACGAGCACGTTGACGGGAGGTTTATTCCACGTGAGCCGCTGGCTGGCTGGGTCCTGGATATGCCTGGGACATGACAACACACACACACACACACACACACACACACACACACAAGTGAGTAAACAAACACCCAAACACATAGATTTTGCACACACTATCCGTACCAGTCAATATGTTAGACGCACAGAAAAAGACCAAAGAGCTGATCGTTACATAATCACTTTGTCTTGCGCCTTTTGATACTAAATAGAGTGAAATGCCACCATGGTACCAGGTCTTACCTCATCTTCTGAGCAAAGTAAAAGATAAATCTACAACAGCTGCAGTCATTCATTAACCGTTATGACACCTTAATGTTACGTCTGTAGGAGTGAGGTCCAAACTCCAAACATCAGAATATTAAAAAACTCTCTTTTTTTCTCCTCTTTACCGTTTGTCTCTCTCCTCCTTTGCGTGACGGATCACAGGCATTGTCCAGACTATTTTGTCTGTGTGTTCTCAGATCAAGTCAACCAAGGAAACACTCGGGTGACAACAAGCCTCTGTGGTCTGTTCTGTTAGCCATCCCATTTCATGTAACATCCAATCACAGCATTCTCATTTTATCTTATCTCAAACAGTTACACAAGCTCTTCTGTGTAAATACAATTAGTACACAGAAAGTTCGACCCTCATGCTTACATGACTGAAGTTGGGTTGGGAAGAATACAAGCTTTGGGTCCGAAGTGAGTGGCTGGATACGGTCCATGTAGAAAGTGGGCTCTCCTGTGAGGAGGGAACAAGAGGAGGACAGGTCACTATCACCTCATGTCCCGGGCAACAGAGTTGTGGCAGTGGCACGGCGGACCAGCTGGCAACCTGCAGTGCAAACCTCTTAGGAGAGCTTTCCGCTGTGTCGCTCGCCGAGCCAGAGGGCTCCAAGTGCTCGTGTTGGCCTGGCAACCTCCGGTGCTCGACGTCCCAGAGCAGCTGTTCATGACCAGCCCCCCGTCGCTGCGACCTCGTCCCCTTCCGCAGTCTCCTTGGTGACTTGGACGGGTGCTCCCGGTGCTTGGAGGGCCCGGCTGACACTGACAGCTGACCGGAGGGCGCTGAGGGTCGCGCCATGCCTCTTTCTGGCACCGCCAGGGGCCCCGATGGTGGACCGGTCTCTGAGTTCTCCATTCTGCAGGGACGCAACACAGAAACATCTGTTAAAGATATTTTGACAATGTAAAGAGAAAAAACAATCTATGAGATGATTTTATAAATAATTGAAGAGACTTGTCTAGAGTTAAAACAAGAGTAGTCGGTTGCCAACTAGTGCAAACTATCATATGTGTATATTATGATAATCGATTAATCGTTTTGAGTCACTTATGAAGCTAAAATACCAAACGTTCTCTGGTTCTAGCTTCTCAAATATGAGGACTTGGGGTTTTTCTATATTTTATGGATTTGTAACTTGATTATTTTTCGATTTTAAACTGCTGGTCAGACAAAATTAGCACTTTGAAGGCATCACCTTGGGCTCTGGAAAATTATACTGGACATTCTCACTACTTTCTGACATTTTATAAACAAAATGATCAATAAATTATTTGAACAAAACAATCAGCAGGTTAACTGACAATGAAAATAACCATCAGTTGCATCCCTATACTAATGAAGACCAATAATTGAAGTATTTTAAGTGTTATTCATAAAGTAACATTGTGTCACAGTAGTGTAAATACTCAGTATGAGTACTGAAGGGATTAACAGATAAGTGATAGGTAAATCAAATAAATATGGCCTTTTTCCAGCTCACATAAACAGATAACTATAACTTTTGTCTGTTTTCTCGCTGGATGCTAGAAGGACTGTGTGATTGTCTCCTTTGGGTTCAATAGGGTTAGCTCATCTTTAACCAAGAGAAATAATCCATTTATTAATCACTAAATGTGTTAGTCTTAGTCCTACAGCAGACTATGACTTGCCTGCAGAGTTCTGCAGAGTTCTACAGAGCACAGTATAACATGAATTGAAGTAACTAGGAGGAAATAAATCAAACCAGCAACATAAACTAACTAACCTAATGAACGTTGGTCTAACAGCTACAACTTTCTTTTTAGCATTAAATTCACAACAGAATTAAGGTCAAATTCATAGTTTTCAGTGTATTTATTAACAATTTGACCTTGGACCAAGCTTAACTGAGATAACCGTCTTTTTATAACACAAGACCCTTTAAGCAGCTACCGTTAAAACAACCGACTAACCGTCATCAGTGAGCTACCGTTAGCTCGGTTTCTCTAACGGCTCTGAGTGACAGCATTTAAATAACCGTTGGTTTGTTGACAGCGGCCGTTAGCATTTAGCTGAACCAGCTCACCGGTCTGAACCTCTGAAGGAGACGAAGCCTTACTGTGTCAGAAAGAAGCGAACGTGTTCATATCTCTCTATCTCATCAAGGTCCGAGTGTGTTTTAGAGGTTACAAAACGTGTATTTAAAGACAGACAGTGCCGTCAAACTCTACAAGCCGATAAAACAGGTGGATGACCGAGAGGGGAAGTGATGTTTCCCCGGTTCCCAGTTCAGGGGCTTCAGGGGCTTCACTGCTGCGTGCGGCTGCGCAGCTCTCTGCGCGTCTCTCTGCGCAGCAGCGGTGTTCAGTTTAAAGGAACATCCACACAATGAAACCGGAACTAAAGAACTGGAGGTTTTTTTTGAATAGTTTTTAATTATAAACAGTGTTCAAAGTATAATCAATTAATCAATTTACTGATTAATAAGGCTACTATATATTTTTTAAAAACTCTGTTTGGTTTTTCAATATATCACACATGTACAATATGATACAACACAGAGATTAAAAAATAAATAAATATATAGTCAGTAGTGGAAAGTAACTAAGTGCATTAAGTTACTCAAGTACTGTACTGTACTGTAGCTGCAGTATGCGATATTGGCGCAAATATGATTTTAAAAAGTTATTTTTTAAAAAACGGCCGCTATATTGTGACAGTAGTACATGAAACAGGTAACCTGGAAAAAATCATGTTCCTCTGTGTCCTACTGTGTCCTCCGGTGCTCCTAACGGCATCTGAAGGATTTCACTTACCGGAGGAAAACAAGGTCCGCTGTCCGGCTGCAGTCTATGAGAGCCGGCTGTCAATCACTCGAGAACTCCGACCAAACGGTCAAACTAGGCAGCGCTGATCAGATATGAATCAATATTCTGTTACTGTAATGACTATTTCTCTCCTCAAATGTTTTCAGAATCATCTTGTAGTGTACTATTTAGCTGTAAAATGAGAAAGTTTGTGATGCGGCCGCCATTGTAAAATCTGTTGAAGGAAGCCAAGTTCTGGTCACATGACCGGAGCACAGCCAATAGGAACGCTCTCTCTCTCTGAAATGACCTGTGATTGGTCAAAATCTGCCGTCACGGGCTAGATTTTTCTAAATTCTGAAAACAGAGCCATGATGAGGAGCTGAAGTCTAGTTTTCTCTCAGAAAACTTGAATTACAATATGCTGAAAGGTTATTATGGGATTTTTGCCAAATTATGCCAAAAAATTGTTACATACTGCCACTTTAAGTACAATTTTGAGGTACTTTTCTTGACTATTTCATTTTATGTTATGTTTTACACTCCACTGCATGTATTCATACATTTAGTTACTAGTTAAATTACAGAGCTGTTGCCCCCGCGACCCGTCCCCGGATAAGCGGTTGAAGATGAGTGAGAGTGAGTGAGTGAGTTAAATAACAGATTCAACAACAAATGAAATATGATATCTTATTATATATTAAGCTACACAGCAGTATATAAAACTCAGCTCAGTATTATAAAAATGTGTTTCGGGACCTGTTATGTGATTGGCTGTTGCTCTGCCTTTTGTGTGAATGAGTGATACTGTGACATACATCAACTGGCTCTGGCCTGTTTGTCTTGATTAACAGTCAAAGACTTCAAACATGTGTAAAAGAGCACTGGATCGACCGGTTTTCACTTGGCAGGCATTCATCAGGGTTCATATGAGAGGTCTCATTTAGACAGGGAGTACATATATTATATAATGTTTGAACTGAACGCTGATGTGCCTCAAGACATTTGCAATAATTTAAATACCATGAACCACACCTTGTTTGACCTTTGGCCCACATTACAGTTAACGTCTACTCTTTGGTGCTGTTGGTAAATATCTCGCTTCCCAACTGCACTGTATAAAAAAGTCTTAAAGGAAATGAAAAACCACATTGTGCATTGATTGGTTGTTGGAAAACCACTCCCGAAAATGTATGATTTGTGAACTTCCTTGTCAGACCTGACACGAGTTACCCAACTGCCTTCCCTTTCTTTCGACCACACCTTCTAAACAAAACCTTTTCAAGAGTACAGCTGCACTGACGCTGGATATTTGAAACCCTCAAAAAGGGAGCAGAGACGGACATACAGGGCTGCATCTAACATCACATCATCACACAGGTAATAAATCCAAAGGTAAAGGTGTGCTTGCATGTTTTTATTTTAAATACGTGAGAGTGTTGTGTTGCAAAAGTCTGGTCAAACTGAGAGAAATCTATTGGTGTAAAGTTGATAAATGAATCTTCTGGTGCTTCTTTGCAGCACTGAAACATATTCTTTCTTTTTTTTAAAAGTGCAATGAAAAAGTGATATTGTATTTTTTGCTCAGTTCTCTCGCTATCAATGACCGTGTCAATATTTGGTCAATTTCAACTTCCTATTAATCCCGGATCTACAGCACTACCTGCTTGCTGTTTTCTGGTAACCAAAGAGGTGAAGTGCAATACAGCTGTAGCATCAGTCAAGTTAAGAGAAAAAATAACATCCAAACTCTTGTTTTAATCTGTGTGACATTCACTTCTGGGTTTACAGGGTGAGAAGAAATGAATCCTCAAACAAGGCTCTCAGTTATTGATTTCAGCAGTGAGAAATGGTAGTTCAGACCCCATTCAGCTCCACATGCTCAAAGAGAATAGATTTATTTTGTCAAAACGCTCACTAACTATCAAAAAAGTCCATCGATGCAGAAAGAGTGAATTTATTCCAAGTACAAAAGGTGACACAATGTGAAATAAAATGTGATGCTTCAGTCAGAGGTGCAATCTTCTGCACTAACGCTTTGTCACCTTCTGCACATGGAATAAAAAATGTACTTTTGTATCTGAAGAACTCTTCTTTTTTTCTCAGTGTGCAGGCAATTTTTCCATGAAATAAATATAAAATGTGCAAGAGAAAATAAGCACAGAGCTCATCCTTCACCTTGGAAACAGCAAAATGATTACTTGGTGAAGAATGAACTTTCAGTCTCAATTTTTAAGCAACAAAAGGACCTTAAAGTGCTCAGAAAAAAAAGATGATTTGAACATCTACAATTCAACGACAACTGGGCAAACTCCATCTATGGAGAAAGATTTTGTGATAGAATCAAAAGCTCCAGAATAGCTACAAAGTGGACTATTTAGGGCTGCAACTAAAGATTATTTTCAGTATCGATTAATCTGCCGATTATTTTCTAGATTAATCATTTGGTCTATTAAATAACAGAAAATAGTGAAAAAATGTCCATCCCAGTACCAAAGTCCAAGGTGATGTCATTAAATGTCTTGTTTTGTCAGTGCAACACCCAAAGATATTCAGTTTTATATGATATAAAACAGAGAAAAGCAGGAAATCTCCATATCTGAGAGGCTGAAAACTGAATTGTCTGCCATTTTTTCATGAAAAATTACTTTAACAATTAATCGAAATATTGGCAACAGTCTCACCGCCGAACAGCATTGCTTGTTAGCGCGGTGCTAACTCTTCCGAACCCTTTTTACTGTGAGTGCTGCTTTTTTAATGCTCCGGGCACCAATTTAGCAGATTGGTTCCATCTGGTTTACTTTCTGAACAGTCTGTTTTGCTAGTGGACTTATTACTTTACCAATTACTTTACTGATTTATTTATTTTATATGTCCTTCATTTATATTTATCAGTCATGATATTTATTTATTTATATTTATAAAACTTCTTTCCTGGAACCTCCACTTTGACTTGAGAGTTGGAGATTATTTTCCTGTTGATCGACTAATCGATTAGTCGACTAACCGTTGCAGCTTCTATTTTCTGCCAATGTTAGAACAGTTTTGGTTATTTCAGTGGAGAGATTTCTGTTTTTTAGTGTGAGCTCTCGAGGCGGTAAAGGAGGAGGAGTCGGCGTGATGACATTTAGTATAGTCTCATTTAGCCACTTGTTAGCAACCACCTTTTTTAAGACACGTAAAAGCTTCAAAATTCACGAGTGGGGTATTTACCTACGTATTTTATGTTGTAGAACAAAATATTAAAATCTCTTAAGCCCGTGTTAACCACAGATCTTATTTCAGGCATCTAACTAAAAACCCATTCAAAAAACCATTGACTTCCAGACGAGGGAACCGGAAGTGCTAAAATACTAACTAATTTCCAAGTTTTAGGACTCATTTCTGAAGTGGGCAGGGATAATTTGGAAAAAGGTGATGTAATGTATGTCAGAGCTCAGCAAAATTTGAATCAAAATCTGATGACAGTTGGTGGATTGTTTGCTGATATTGCCAGTTAGTCCAATCTGGTCAAACCACATTCAAACGGTCCTGATAAATTGAGAGTTTCACCTGAACTTTAGGACAAACCCACAGTACACTAACCTGCTCAGCACCAAACAGCAGACCGACACAGAGCTGGTGAACATAGTGGAGCATTTAGCAGCTAAAGAGCCAGATAGTTGGTGGAGACCAAAACAGAGCTAAAAGGAGTGATAATTGGACTAACATACATTAATCACATGGACACAAGAATGATAAAATGCTGTTTAAATTATGTCTCCCCCCCCCCTCCAGCAGCAGCGTCTCCTTCCATAATGACCCACAGTACACCACTGCACGCCATGTTCATCTCCATCCCCTCCATCCTGCTCGGTCTGGGAGGAAAATGTCTGCTCAACTGGGCCCTGGTGTTCCTCCAGAGGAACCACATCTGCGAAAGCTTCCTGGGAGTGTTCAGTGTTTCCCTCGCTGTCGTCGACACGATCCTGACCCTCTCCGTCGCCACCCTTCACATCAACGCCGGTGGATATGTCGTCCTCCTAGACTCGAAGCTGACCACGTACCATGTATGTTTGCTGGTTCAAATCCTCGGACAAGTCTACGGTGCTCTGCAGTGGCCTGTTGCAGTCGTGGCCGGTTTGGACCATTTCTTCATTGTCACTCGGAGGTTGCAACCCACCAAGGCCAGATGGATCGTCTGCGTATTTGTGACGGGCCTCCTGTGGTACCTCACTGCTCTCTACGTCTTCCTGCTGTCTGACTTCATTCCTGTCATGGAGGATGTGCCTCACAACCAGATACAACAGTGCTGGGTCTTCCACTCCTGTGAGATGCTGCAGGTTGCCATGTTTCTCCTCCTGACTCTGGGCTGTGCAGCGTTGCATGCTTGGCACAGCACACAATTATTAAAAAATCCTCCTCTGAGAGGCCAAATTACAGACCAAAGTAGAGCTCACTCCAGAAGAAGTGTTGTTCACCAAGCCCTGCATATATTTCTGAACACATGGGCCCTATTCCTGGCTCTCCTGGCCGCGCTCCTCCTGCTACCTGGGGGAATACCTGCATACCTGGGTCTGAACGTCGCCTGGCTCTGTTTCCTCAACAGCCTTCTGATAGCAGTCATTTTATGTGCAGTCTGTCCAGCCTCGCAGCCAGCGCAGGGCCTGGCAGCACTTCCCGACAGCATCTGTGAGTGGAGATTTAAATTTAGCCCAGAGGACAGGACATGACCGCACAAAGCAAACACAAACAGGACTCGTGTTAGAAGAATTAGCTGCTCAGACCTCAATGTCTTATACGAAGAAAATAATTTGTATTTCTAAAGAAAAGTTGGGTAGCCAAGGTAGTGGCACGGCTTTACAAATGGCAATGTGGATCTGTCGGTCGGCACAGAAAGAAATATCTCAACAACTGTTTGATGGATTGCCTTGAAGTTTGGCTCAGACATTCATGGTCCTAGGACTAGGAGAATGAAACCTAATGATCCCCTGACTTTTTATTTACAGCCACCATGAGGTTGACATTTGTGGTTTTGAACTATTAAACAGATGAATTAAAGGATGAATTGTAATAAGTTTGTTGAAAGGAGAATTGTCCATCTCTCTTGAAACTGAGGTGTTGGGTTCAGCAGGAGCCATTTTGTGTCAGATGTTGGACTATCTGTGTTTATGCTGACAAGTTGGACAGTTAGGTGCAGTTAGATAAATGTTAAATATGAATTACATCTGATTACAACACACACAGAGGGAGAGTGACATCAATCTCTGCTCAGGTAGACATTACTCCTCTATATCTTTACATAGCAAATAGTTGTTATGTATATATATATATATATATATATATAAATATATATATATATATGTATATATATATATATATATATATATATATATATATATATATATATATGTATATACATATATGTATATACATATATATATATATATACATATATATATAAAACTTCTTTATACATACTACAATCCTGTTTACACCTCTGTATATATATATATATATATATATATTTATTACTTCTAATCATGCATATACATACTACATTGTTTACATCCAGGTTATCCATTTGAATTACTGCTATTTTAACTTGCACTATTTTATGTCTTTGATTCTCATTTTGTTTTTACTTGATGTTTTTCACTTACTGTGATTTTCCTTTTTTATTTATACATTTTTAATGAGCATTGTTGAAGGGTACCTGAGACCCAAGATTTTCATTGCCAACAACTGCTTGCTGTAATTGTGCATATGACAAATAAACAAACTTGAAACTTTGCTGCTACATTAATGCTACGGATATTGTATTTAAATTTATATTTAAATCAGTTATCAACTAAAAGAAACTGACCTATTGTACTGGTTGCACCCCTTGAGAAAAAGGCAGTTTCTAGAGAAGTACGAAATAAAATAAGGAAGGCCAAACAAAAGTATAAGGAAAAAATTGAAGCACAATATAGCAGTGGAGACCTTAGAGCAGCCTGGCAAGGTATCAAGAAATTGGCCTCCATTAACCAATACACTGAGACTAAAAAATCCACCAGTGTAAATGGAGTGGATAACTCGGATTTGTCTAACACTTTCAACTCCTTCTTCTCCCGCTTTGAAAGGTCTGACTTCACCGAAAATGTCTCTTTATGTAGGAAATCCCTCGAACCTCTAAATGAAATTGTGATTTGTCAGGAATGTGTCACAGCCTTATTTAAGATGGGTAAGCTTAGGAAAGCTGCTGGTTCCGACGCCATCTGTGGGCGTACTCTGCATTATTGTGCCGACCAGCTCAGTGGGGTTTTCACCAGACTCTTCCAAATTTGTGCTGATTTTAACCAGATTCCTACAATCTGAAAGATGTCAACCATCATACCTATTCCCAAATCAAAAAACCCCAAAGAACTAAGTGAGTTCAGACCTGTGGCGCTTACATCACTTGTAATGAAAAATTTTGAGAAGATTGTAAAGGATATTATTGTGTCTTCTATTAATGGATTACTCGATCCCTTGCAATTTGCTTATCAGCCAGACAAAGGCGTGGAGGACGCTAAACTTTTTATACTGGACACTGTGTATAAGCGTCTAGAAAAACCTGGAGCTCATGTAAGACTTTTATTAGCAGACTTTTCCTCTGCTTCTAACAAAATGCAGCCTCACATCTTGATTGAGAGACTTGCCTCTTATTTTAATCTCCCAGACCAGCTTCTCATGCTGATTTTAAATTTTCTTACTGTGAGGGTCCAGCAGGTTTTCGTGAATGAACAAATGTCCAAGATGTCCGTATCAAACACAGGTTCCCCTCAGGGTTGTGCTTTGTCACCCCTCCTATTTATCACGTACACCGACAGATGTTCAGATTGTGGAGTCGAATAAATACCTTGGAACTGTGTTTGATTCTAAACTTAGGTTTAATATTAATACGGAGTCTATTGTCAAACGAGGTCAACAGAGAATCTATTTGTTGAGGAAGCTGAACTCTTTTAATGTCAGTGAGAGAATCTTAAGTAACTTTTATTGTTCTTTTATCGAAAGTCTTAAAACCTTTTCTTTTATTTGTTGGTTCAATGGCTTAACCATTAAGGACAAGAACAGCCTGTATAGCATTGTTAAGGTTTGCTCCAAAATTACTGGAGTCAAACAGAGACTTGTGTTCCATCTGGGAGAATCAGGTGGTAAAAAAGGTAAATAATATTTGCTAATCTTTTATTCCTTCTGCTATCAGGTTATTAAACTCAGGCGGTAGTCATTTCAGGTGAGATTTTTAACGACAGTTCCCTTGATAAATCATGTAACAATGTCTATTTATTATCTATTGTTTTTTTCTTTTTATCTATTTTATTGCTATTTATTATATTTTATGTAACTTATCTGCTGTCCTTCACCGACCTCTGTTTGTCTGTTTTACTGATCTGTGCTTGACATGTCACATTTTGGATGTTGTTTGTGTGTTTGTGATGGGTTAAGCTGTACATGAATTGCCCTTCTTGGGATCAATAAAGTTGTCTGAATCTGAAAAAAAGTCAATAAGGAAGTTATGAGGATAAAAATCATCATCACCAGCAGATAAGAAGGCAAGAGACAACACTGGTTCGACACTACAGAACTTTACTTGAATTTGATCCAAGTTCATTGTCTATACAGGGTATATTTACAAGATCTGAAATCAGGGAAGGGCAAAAACAGAAAAAAACAAACACTAGATACAACTGAGGTATTAGCTAAAAGCATTTACAGGTATGTAATTTACTAGTAAATATCAATGATGATAAACAGTTAGAGATGCAGTGTCTTCTGCTTAAAAAACATATTTTTATATCACAACATGAGGTAGGAGAACAGTGTCTCGATTCATGCAAGAACAAAAGTCTCATCACACTGTAGTATTGGCAACGTAGTATGCAATGGTCAAACACAGACACTGTGTTTCACGTTTCAGAACAGCATTGAGGGGAGAAAAGGGGTCTTTTTAGCAAAGTCATGAATCTTTTTTTCATCTATAGCAGGATGTGTATAAATTAAAACATGGTGTACCTATTCTCAGTAAGCAGTGATCGGTGTGATCAATCACCAATGCAGCCACACTTCCTACTTCTCCCACACTGGCATAGAATAATTACTGGCTGAAAATGACACACCCAACTACAAAGCAGACCACCTGCAACAGTTCAAAGGTCACCTTGGATTTGTTTACTAGTTTTCTCCACATAACCGGGAGCCAGTAAGTATGTAAATCCTGTATTCAAATGTGTCCACATGGTAAAGCTCTGCTCGCTCTTTCACCTTGTTTTCTTGTCTGTTGGGCAAACTTCACACCTGTAAAAATCCTGTACAAAGCATATCCAAGTTCTCATAGCACTGCAAAATGCAAAAAGGCCCAGCAAACCATGTTACAAGGGATTTTTCTCCCCTTTCATTTACATTTAGTCCTTTTTTTTTTTCATTATGGTGTACGATTAAAGAAGCTAAACAATGCCCCCTTGTGTATAAAATGCAAATTACACAAAGTAAAATTAGAGACAACAGATTAGTTATCTGCTAATGTGTTGAATTGAAAGGATTTTTTTTGTCCTGCTAAAGAGGTAATTATGTCAATAAAACTAATACTGATTATCTTTTCAGCGACATCCAGACAAGGATACATGATCAGAATCAGAAAACATAACTACACATCCAGAGCTACATGAGCAAGTTTTTCTCTTTCCCTTTTCAAAGCTGCTGTGCTTCAGTCAGACGTGGGAGGCCAACACACACACATACACACACACACACACACACACACACACTCTCTCTCTCACACACACACACTCTCACACATCATTTCCAAATCAAATTAGGCTACATTTTATGTTCTTCATACTCTGACTTTATATTTAGCCGACCTCTAAACCAATAATGATATAAAACTTGCACATGTTCAATGTTCATGCATATGAGCCATCTCAATAGTTTGTGCGTAATGTGAGGGGGAAACATCATCTTTTCTTTTCTTTTTTTACAATGAACAGATTGATAGATTGGCCCGGTGACACAAAACATAAGGGGCAGCAAAACATGCAAAACAAAATTAATAATTTTTTGTTGTTTTTTTCCAAAATGCATTTTCTTAAACAAGTGTTTCGTTTTCAATTTATCTCAGGGGGGGAGGGGGTTTAACAAAGAGGAAAGAGCTCATTACATTACACGTTAAACAGTCCGTCAAGATGAAATCCACAAAAAGACAAATGCATCATTTCATAAAAGGAGGGGAAGTGTGTAACAAAGTATTATTTTCCTATTTGGCCTTTGTCCTGCGTCATGTCTCAGTAAACCATGCATTTCACTCCCCCCACATCCACTCGACAAAAGTCAAGTAACTTTTTAAAAAAAAGAAAGCATCTGAAGCCTTAGTTCTGGTCCAATTTATATAACCTTTTGATGATTTTTCATAGAAGAACAGTTAATATATTAATGACTACTGTATTTACAAAGTGAATATAAATCTTTAGTTAATACGTTAAATATTTTCTTTCATAATTTCAATAAATGGAACAGTAGAGTGTACATTTGCGACGTGGGTTTGATTTTACTGGCTTTCACCTGCACCTGCTTTTATGACAATCAACAAACCACAACTGTACTCTGCCCGGTCTTTAAGGTCTGTTATTGTAAAGGGAAGCTGTGTAAGAAAATCTGCATTGAACAGGATGGAGCACAGTGGAATGTCTATCAATTTGCATTTATAGCAGATGCATTAAAAAAAGCTCAGAGTTTAGCTGCTCCCCTTCTCTTTTTAAACAATTATTTACACACACACAAGCACACACACACACACACACGCACGCAAACACACACACACACGCACACACACACACGCACGCACACACACACACACACACACACACGCACACACACACTCGCTTGCGGGGATCTCCTTAGTGGCAATAAAAAGCGCTTTTGCCTGGCAACTGACACAATAAAAGTCCTCTCTTCCTCTGGCTGGACGTCTGCTCGCTCTCCTGGGCATCTACAAAACACTGCACACCCCCAGCTGATCCGGCGCTGGAGATGGATGGACGGGTAAGTGTGAGTGAGTGACGGTCGTTTTGTGGAAGAGGGCGAGGGAGGGAGTTGGTGGGGGATCCTGTACAGTCTCACCCGAGGGCGAGCAGAGGCCCACGGACAACAACAGCTGCCCCCATTCTGACGGCACCAAACAAAAAGGGCTCCCTCTGTACCCCTGGCGTCTGGGCCACCCAGCCTGCCGCAGGGGGAAGAGTGCACCAGTCCCCCGAGCGCTCCCCTCGATCCTCGCCTCCCCTCTCTTCATCTTCCTGCCCGGTGCTGTTTGTTCAGCCAGGCAGAATAACGTGAAGCAGGGGCCGGACCCGAGGCCCAAACCACCCCGGAATAACTGCTTTCACCTGCGACCCACATTCTTAGATGACGCTCTGACAAACAGGGTGGTGGATAAAAACCGTCTGCTAACAATGAAGACACAAAAAGAGAAGCCCAGAAAACAAAACAGGGACAGACTGGAGCTTTGATCATCTGCTGGGAACGCTGGGGCCATTGTTCTGCCTGAATGCCTGGACGGCACCGACACACTCGAGTGTGTGCGGGCATGTAAGGATGTTGCACAGTGCAGCTACCGCACATGCGAGACTTCCCTCTTTCTTAGAAAAGCTACACCGGCTCAACCAGCCCCCGTGTCAAGACACATTCCTTTCCCAGGGGATTCTGGGGGAGGAGAGCGTGTTAAGTGCACAACACTGCTCGTGAGCTTCTTCATGCCAAGCCTGAAAAGAGCACAGTGTTTCCTGTGTGGCCTAAAGTGGGTGAAAACCACAGTGTTAAGCTAAGGAGTTTCCCAGCAGAGAGCAACAGGGCAAGGTGTGGGGGGGGGTCAGAGGAGACACTGGATCAACCGACAGACTGTTTGGTCTACGACCAGTAGACAGAGTCCAGGTGCTGCCCAGCAGAGCGAAGAGGGGAACTAGCCTGTGTGAGGAGCAGCTGGGGTCCAGGCCAGACGGTTTGCTAGCTAGCTACCTTGTGGGGTTCACACTCAAAACACTCATTTCAAGTTCAGCGTCACTATTGGCATATTTTCATGAGGTTTTACGACATCTGCAAAATGTCTTTTTTTTTGTACAGTAAAGGTCTTTCTCCTCCATATAGATTTAATGTTTTTAACATGTTGTTACACTTTTCTTTCTGTGTTTTATAAGGAGCAAAAAAAAAAAATTGAAATGTCCATGCAGTTTCCTGCAGTCGCTGGTACTTGAGCGTTTGGGCTGGTCGTACAGAGAGACGGAGGAGGGGCACGCAACCGAGCGCCATTATGTGTCCGAGGGCGCCGGCTGCTGTGCCAGGTAGTAGCATGAATCAGCTGAAGTCTGAAATCTCCAAGTCTTTAGCTCCAGAATCCAGAGAGAGCAAGAAGGGATGAGAGAGGAGGGTGACAATCGTGGGGAGGGGTGAAAAAAATAGAGATGGGTTGAGTTGGTTTCTACTTGACCAAACTCCCGTCTGTGAAGCAGCTGTTTGTTCAGTAAAAACTATAAATTAAATCAAACATACATGCCCAAAAAAAAAATCTTTAAACACTGTTTAAAGAGAGGAAAGGGAAGCAAAAGAAAGAATAATAAAAAAAACACAACATAAAACTTTTAAGTGATGTTAAATTACAAAAACAAAAGTCAGTCCTACACTGAAATAAAAAGGGAGGGTGAGATGCAAAACTTAAAAACAGCCTGAGGAGATGTGAAGCTCCTTTCTGCTTCAGGCTGATTTGTTTGTGTCTGTAGAGTTGGCGGGTGATCGGGAGAGGAATGAGGGAGGCGCCTGGGGGGGGGTGGCAGTTACTTTTGGCCAGCCGCTGGGGCCTCTGAGAAGGAGGAGTGCGGGGAGTGGGCGTTAGGGGGTCCGGTCGAAGGGGTAAGAGGAGGAGAGGGGCTGCCTCCCACCGTGGCAGACTGGACCATCTGCTGCTTGAGCAGGGTGATTGTGCGCTCGAGCTTTTCCCGCGCCTCACGCTCCCTGCGCAGCTCCTCCTGCAGCTCCTGCCGGTCCGCCTCCGCCCGCTCCAGCCTCTGACGTAGCTCCGACAACTGGGAGGAGAGAGACAGACATGAGGTCAACGTATGCCTACAGCACATCAGAAGACATTTAGTCCAACACCTCTAACAATAATTAGTCATTAAAGCAGCATATTTGCCCACTCCCATGTTGATAAGAGTATTAAATACTTCACAAATCTCCCTTTAAGGTACATTTTGAACAGATAAAAAAATGTGCAATTAATTTGTGATTAATCGCGATTAAATATTTGAATCAATTGACAGCCCTGGTCAATACAAAACGCCATTAAGATTTTCGGGGATTCTTTTTAATCTTAGCCCTTCTCTTCCTATCAGAAACGGTACACAAAACAGACTCTACACACATCAGTTAGACAAACAGATAGCAGCTGAAACGTCGTTAGCTAGTAGGCTATCATAACAGACTGTGCAAAGTATAGCAGATAGGCTATCTACTGGTGTCGCACTGTAGTTTGTGACTGTCAAGATGAAGACATATCCTGGTTTGAGAGACCCTAGCCCTCATTGTTTGTTGCTCTTTAATCCCTCAGTGGTCACATCACATTTTTTTAACCTTAAACTTGTTTACTACAGCCTACTGTCACGACCAATGTGCTGCTGTCAGCCAAAGAGAGCACAGAGAAAAGAGCCGAAATAGTAATAATCGTGTGATTTAACATCAAACAAGAAAAGAAGTGGAGGACATTCTTACATTTCAAGTTAGATTCACTTCTGTGTTTTTACTCTGACGTTGGAAATGTGAGTAAAACATGGAAATAACTTAACACAATGTCTAGTTTCAGGCCAGCATTAATCTCATAGCCACACAAACACATGCACACCCCCTTTCCTCACTAACTGGCAGACATCCTGTGTTTGATGCCAAGGGGATGGGGGGGCAGCTTCAATGACAGACAGGAGGGGGATACTGCAGACTGGAGCTCAGGCCAACATAACAGAATCGCGATTAAGTCTAGTGGAAACCCAAACAAAGGCTCTGAGTGTGTGTGTGTGTTTTTACACTCTTCAACAGCTTAGTGACTCATATAGGACAAGCAATACACAGAACATTATTTAGTAGGGAAACTCTCAATCACAGAAAGACTATGACCACATCTTCACTCTCAAGGTTTGGCTACCCTAAGAGGAAATATGTGGGTGATGATCTGAAAATTCTAATACTCATATCCGATGGGCAGATTTAAAAGAAAGCTCAAAATATTTTTACATTTAATCGATATCTACTGGTCTAAACACACAGCTCATATTTAATGAGTGGGAAATGACTGAGGATAAAAGATTCATAGGGTGATGTTTACATTGTTGTCTGACTGTGCTGCGTTACAATGCTAATTGTCAATATCTTTCTGTCAATATCTACTTGCACATTCATTGTAATGAATTGTAACAAAGTGAATTCATTGATTGTAAATGCCTAGAAAATAGAAAGTATTAATATGTAGAGAGCTGCACTGATGCTTCCTTGACTTGGATTGGAGCGTGTCACTGTAACGTCTGAGATAAAAAATGGCATATGTTAAGCAATCCAAGCCAATGTGCAGACTGTGTGTGTCGCTGCGATTCACTCAGACTGTTTCCGATGCCAAAACCGGTGCTGTGCGTGCATGTGTTCCTGTCTAAGTCCGTACCTGTGCAGCGTAGTGGGCCTCTTGTTGGCGTTGTGCCCCCGGCTCGCAGGCGCAGGCCTGCTGTCGGAGCTGCTCCAGACGGGTCTCCAGCTCCAGCTGTTCCTGGCGGGCCTGGCTGAGCTGCCGCGCCTGCTCGCTGTGCACCGCCTCCAGCTCGCTGCGCAGCTCCCGCTGCTCGGCGCTCAGCTCCCGTAGCCTCGCCGCCTCGCCCCCGCGCACCGCCTCCAGCTCCTGGAGATACAGAGACTAAGTCAGTGGAAATAACGATAATAATGTGATATTTCACTGACCCCTGTAGAGACGAATGCTTCGCATTTCGGCCCCTCCACAGAGAGGTCAGATGTTTTATAGCAGTAGAATGCAGGCTACTACTGCTTATACCGCCCTGCGGACAACATTTAGATCGAAAACTGTGCATGTGACCTTTAAGGCATTTATTCGGATTATGGATGTCGTCAAGGGCAAAAAAGACCAAAGTGGAAAAAGAGGACAGTCCACAAAATGTGAGTTTTGTGTATATACTAAGGCTGTCAATCGAATAAAATATTTAATCGCAAATTAATCACATGATTCTCCATAAATAATCTAGTTAATTAGTTTAAAGCACAATTTGCTTACGTTTCATTCTGTCAGACATTTTTTAATCACTATTTTCTAAAGGTGAATATCTCATTTTCTCTCATTGATGGGTTTAAATATAGGGACATAATTCAGCAGTAGATGTGAACATCACTATAATGTAGGTCAACTTTATTTCTATATGTCCAAACTGAAATTAAACTTGAGTGTTTTAATAATATATAATATGTTAGTCAGTGAAATATTGTGATTTACATGAACTGGGTTGCTGTCTTGTTTGATAAATAGCAGAACCATCTAATACCAACATTTGGACAGATTAGGCTTTAGGATTATTTCAGCTATAGGAGGGAGGGATGGAGGGGTCGATGGAAGGTGAGCATCACCTACACATCTACCTCAAGGACACTTTTAATAGGCGAGGACATTTATGGTCTTAGTCCGGGGCTCATTTATCTTGGTCTTTATTCTTTCCGACCGCCAACTCACCATTTCCAGCTGCAGCTGCTTGTGCAGGGTGGAGTTGAGCTTCTCCTGCTGCCTGCTGTACATCTGCATGATCTCCACAACAATCCTGTCCTTGTCGTCCTCCAGCCCCCCCACCAGCACTGCAGCACTGCTCGTGGCAGAGCCCGTGTCCTTAGCCGCTACTTCCGTTACCGGCGACAACAACGACGCAGGAGGAGGAGGAGGAGGGGTGTGGGCGGGGGTGTGGGTGGCTTTCTTGCAGCTCTGGCTGCTTGTCTCCATGGAAACTGCCTGGGTTTGGCATTCCCGCTCAGTGGCCGAGGCAGCAGCGGCACGTTGGGATTTGGCCTCCTCGGCGCCAGCAGCGACGGGAGGCGACGCGTGAAGATCTGAGGAGGGAGGAAGAGGAGGATGAAGGAAGGAGTTTTAAAAAAAAAAAAACAGAAAAAAAAGAAGAGGAGGTGGTTGAAAGACAGGAAGTGCGAGCCGAGCTGGTGCACACTCCCGCCTACGCTTAGTAACACCCTCGCACAACCTCATAAAAGCTCACACCTCTTTCTCAGCATGAGCACAAGCACGGCATGGCAACAGCCGAGGAACCAAACATTCACCCACAAATTCTGTCTGTGTGTGTGTGTGTGTGTGTGTGTGTGTGTGTGTGTGTGTGTGTGTGTGTGTGTGTGTGTGTGTGTGTGTGTGTGTGTGTGTGTGCGTGCCGTCAGACACTGAGAAAGAAGAGCGAGGAATAAAGGGCCTTGTGTGGGAGCTACGCTGCTCTGCGTGGGCTCCTCCTCTGTTCAAACTCCAGCTTGTTCCCTCACTGTGGCCTTTAACGGTGTGCATCATGGGAAAGGGATCAAACAGGCGGTGTCGAACTCTCACAACACAAAGACACATGTGCACAGATGCTGCAGTGGGGCATGTGTAGGCTAGTAATGATGGTGTGTTTGAAGGTATGAGCTCACAGACAGAAAGAGGAGAAGAAATAGTGAAAGGGAGAGAATGAGAGCGGCGCGTTGTTTGCCAGAATAATGTATTCATACAGTATGTGTGTGACAGGAAACAGCATGCTCTGTACGCAGCATGTCTGGCGCTGGAGAGGACACTCATTTACTGACTCAAACTGGCTTTGCGCATGTGCGTAAACACACACCCACATACGTGCTCTGCACACACACGATAGTAGAGGCACACAAATAACAGGAGTGGGTCATTTGGTCGTGGATCAAAAGGATATAAGCAGGAGAAAGAGAGAGAGGCACACAGACAGACTGGGGGAGGAAAGCATTCAATGAGGAGAGAAAAGAGAGAAGAGGATGAAGAGGAAGAGGAGGAGGAGGGGGGGAAAGAAAAAGTGACAGCAGACTGTGAGGGAGGCAGAGATGAAGGGAGCTAGAGAAGAAAGAGACAAGGATGGATGGAATGGGAGAGGAAGTGCGGGAGCAGACGGAGGACGGACTTGGGGAGGATGTGGAAAAAGCTGCCAGGAAAAAGAGAGGGAGGATGGAGGGACGAGAGACAGATTGGTTGGAGGAGAAAAAGGGGAGCAGAGCGCCCGAGAGATATGAGAGAGACAGCCTGGCAGTCAGACGTGGCGTAATAATGGCAGACGGAAACCATTCCCATGATTCACCCTCTCTCTCTCTCTAAATATATATATATACAGTATAAATGCATATACTGTATAAACACACATCTCATTAATGCAAGTGTAATATACACACTTTAACATGCACATCAAAACACACACAGTGCAGAGAAGAGGTCACTGCCATTTCCACCCCTCTTGTTCATCAATACTGAGGTGCCCCCAGAGTCTTTATGTGAAGGTCAATGCATGATTATGTGCATCGCTGCAGGCTGCAATGTTAAGCTTGTGCATGAACATGTGTGTGTGTGTGTGTGTTGGATGGTAGTTTACTGTAGGTTGTATGTTTACAGTGAGCACGTGTCTGCTCTACACGATCTGCATGTCTCTTCTAGTCATGTATGTAAATCGCTCGCTTGTATGTGTGTCATGTATTTATAGTAAGCATGTGTCAGCCATGTTTGTGTGTCTCAAGTACATACAGTGAACACACAAGAGTATTTATTAAGTAATAATTCATGTCTAAATGATCAAATATCAGTGTTGTCTGCCTCTCATTGTTTGTGGAAATCCTTTAACCTGAAATTGGTTCAGGTTAACAAATTAAATCCAGAGAACATTCATATTTGACTCAACTCAAAGGCCTCTTACTGGCCTTTTCCCAGAGCTTTCAACCAGAAAAAGCTTGAGGTAAGATTTTTTGTTTCAAGGTACTGTCTGCGATGTCACACTCTAAATTAATATTGTTTTATCATCATTTTGCTTAGGGCTGGGTAATATGACGATACATATCGTCAAAACGATATAAAAATGTCTATTGTATATATTTTTCTATGTGGTTTCTATCGCGATATAGGCTGGGCCTATATACATTTTTTTCTCTATAATTTCACTTAAAACTGCACTCAAGTTCTTAAAATGAGAAAATACTCAATCATTTTCATCTGTTAAATGTTATTAATGCTTATAAATGCTGAATAAGGTTCATTAAAGTAAAGTATTACTCAGGTCTCAGGCACGGTTTTGAAGCGCATACATTATAGACCATCAATCATTTTCTTTTTCCAGGAGAAAAGACAAACACCATTATGAAAAAGTGTATTTAATCTATATTAATATCCCAATAATTCTTACTGCTAATCACACAAAGTTGATTTCTGAACTAAACTTTCTGAACTCTGACATAAATGTCACTTCACCTGCCGTCTCCTGGTAATGAAGCTAGACCATGTGAGCAAGTAGCTAATATTAGCTAGTTCTAAAGCTAATAATTTAATGGAGAAATTACAAGCAATTTCTTGCCCTTTCACCTTTTTTTTGCTCTGCTCTTTTCAGCTTTTTACATTTTACTAGAGTGTAGGTTGTTGCACTTACTTTCACAAGAAGGTCAAGTAAGAAGAGGTATTATTATTCTATTTTAGTATTATTAGATTTGAGTGCAGCGTTTGACAGAATGGATAAAAACTGAAAGGCTTGAGAAATGGGAGGACGAGGACTTCCTTGCTCAGTACTTGCCTCATTAGTATCCCATCATTAACACTGTTCAGAAGCAGACAGAAAACATTCCTTCACCCTTGGATTTAAACGTGCGGTATAAATTGGTGTGGCATGTGTGCATATCCAATAGATATCTTCAGTTTGTCTCTGTTTGTATGGTCAATGTAAGTCGACTCTGTGTGTATCAATGTGTGCTTTATTACTGACCCATGGGTGGCTCGTCGTGGCCCAGCACTCTGCGGCTGTAGTGGTGTTTGAGCAGCGCTCCGAACATCTCGGGGCTCATCTCCGCCTCCCTCTCCAGAGACACGTTGGGAGCCACCATCTTATCGTATGTGTACAGGTAGTAACTGGGAGAGAGAGAGAGATAAAGAAAGAAGACATTTAAAGCATTGAACTGACTTCATATGTACATACAAGGGCTGTCAAAATAGAAAACCTAATGAATCCATTGGTACCAACCATGTCATACTAACTTGTTGTTAAGGAGGCTAAATAACGCTCCAAACTTTCGCTAAATTTTGGTGAGATAAAACTGTCATTCCCATTTTCAAAGAGGTTCCTTGACCTCAAGATATGTGAATGAAAATGGGTTCTATGGGTACCCACGAGTCTCCCCTTTACAGACATGCCCACTTTATGATAATCACATGCAGTTTGGGGCAAGTCATAGTCAAGTCAGCACACTGACAACTGTTGTTGCCTGTCGGGCTGCAGTTTGCCATGTTATGATTTGAGCATATTTTTATGCTAAATGCAGTACCTGTGAGGGTTTCTGGACAATATTTGTCATAGTTTTGTGTTGTTTATTGATTTCCATGACTAAATATACACATACATTTGTATAAAGCAAGCAAGTTGATAAAAGTATTAAATACTTGAACAGATAAAAAATGTGCGATTCATTTGCAATTAATCACAATTAACTATGGACAATCATGCGATTAATCGTGATTAAATATATTAATCGATTGACAACCCTAGTACATACATATTTACTAATGTTAACTCTAACAGAAAAATACTGAACATACAACAGCATTGAGCATTAATTTTAATTCCAAGTTTTCCTCGATGACACAAAGGTGACGTGTGCTGCAAATTATGTAGGTATTGAATCAAGCATCTGTTTTGTCTTTGTTTTTTTTATTCTAGTCATAATGGTAGCAGTGTCACCTTTCACATACTTCTGTCTTTGCAGTAAACATCATAAAATGTTACGAGTTATGGACTTTGCAATGCTGATATACATAAAGCTACATACCAGTGCAATAACTCATGTGGCCCTTTTACCTTTCCAGCAATAAAACGCAGCTGAACAAAAGTCATTTGGTGGCTGTTTCAGCCTTCAATAAAGCCCCATCTGAAGAGCTGAAAACACAGTGTGGAATATGGATACTTCTTATCGTGCGTTTACAGGATCTCAGCCTAAACAGACCTTTCTGCTTATCACAAATGTCCAGGTAGTGGGTAAAACTGAGAGGGAGATAGTGCCTGGAGATGCACTGAAGCCACTGAGCCAACACTATCTGTCTATTCCTGGCTGCATGGTGGGAAAGGAGGGAGGGAGGAAGGGAGGGAGGAGAGAGAGGAATAGAAAGACACAGAGAGATAGAGAAGCAGATGGAGGAGAGGAGAGGAGAAGCTCTGAACCCCTCCCCCACCAGCAGTCCCCTCCAGACAGAGCTGGAGCTGGAGCTGTGAACTAGGTTAAGCATGACAGCTCAGTGGGGCTCTGCCTGGAAAAACTACCAACCAAGTCTTGCTTCCTCTCCTCTGGATGGAGACGAAGCACTGCCTGCTCGCCTGAATGGGAATCTGAAACTCCTTCACATGAAAGATGTGATTGAATAATGTAAGCCTGGCATGTATTTGACAAGTGTACCGCTAATGGATGCTGGTAGGACCCAAACACGACGATAAGTGCTGTGGATGTCAAGCACGCCGCTTGGCTGTAGCAGCGCATTATTAGTAACGCTGCAATGCAAAAGACACGCTCCAAACTGGTCTGCGCAAGTCCTGGCTGGTTTGAGAGTGCAGCAGTCATGTGACGCCGGTAGGTGACCAGAACTCTAATCCTGCCAATTTGTCTGGCCTGACGTCTGCGAGCCTCCGCACAGTCAGTATGTCAAGGCAGTCACATGTAGCCGTGGCGCCGTAAACCATCTAATTCCAGTTTTTAATCTGGGTCAGATTACCGTGTGAGCGATCAGAGCGCCATATCCAAACACAGGCTGGTGTGCTCTGGGGAGGGATGGAGGGAGGAACAGAGAACCAGAAGAGAGGAAACGAGGGCTTTGGGAAGGAAAGGGAAGGAGGGAGGGAGAGGAGTGGCACATGTGATGAAGGAGAGAGGACGAGTAGGGAACAGAGCAGAAGAGGGAGTGCAGCGCCAATTAGGGAAATTAGGGATGGGAATTTCATTCACTGAGAAAGAAACTGAAGTCAAACTGAAACTTAACTTTACTTGGTAATTATTTCACTAAAGCAGAAGGGCAAAAAAAACACCTACATTATCTGACACAGAGGCGGCAGGCTTGTAAAGATAATACCAGGCCAACAGGAATAGCTTCAAGAATTGATGGATGCTTTTTTTAAAGCATATTCTTTCCTTTATACAACAAACTTAAACAACTTAAATACAACTAGTCTGTTAAAAAATCCTGTTTCTTCATCAAATCAGTCAAATTTACAGCACTTTTCCAGAAATACAATAATAGTTACAAGTGCACAACACAGCGAAAAAAAATAAATCTCCAAATAAAACCAACTAAAGCTGCAACGATTAAGGTCTTTGCACTTCTTTCCGTGTTTTTTGTATGTGTTTTGTTATCCGTCATCCGATAAAAAACGTTATCCGATTGTTTTATTATTCTATTTGTTGCAAGAGAAAATCGCAGTACGAGACAAAACTGAATGAATTATGTGGGTGCAATGGATAGCACTAGTCGTAAAACTTGTGGAGTTGGTGTGTAAACGTGATTGACACAACGTGAGGTCGTATATATTTTTAAACGTGACAATTTCGGACGAAGAATACCGACTTGGTGTACAAAGGCCCTTAGTCGATTAATCAATCAACAGAAAATGAATTGGTTACCAATTTGATAATCAATTAATCGTTTCATTTATCAAGCAAAAATGCAAAATATTCTCTGGTTTCAGCTTCTAAAATGTGAGTATTTGCTGCTTTTCTCTATTTTATATCTTTGTAAATTGAATATCTTTAGATTGTGGACTGTTTGTCGGACAAAACTAGACATTTGAAGTCGTCAGTTTAGACTCAGAGCATGTAAAGGCCATTTCTCATTGTCTATTTCAATAATTAATCAGAAAAGTAACCTGTAGATAAAACCATAATGAAAATAACCGTAAGTAGCAACCCTAAAATGTTGTATTGGTGTGGTTTAATCAAAGTTGATAAGGTGTAGTACCTGGGATGGACCAGGGTGGGGTGTTCTGGCTCCTCCTTGATGTCCGAGAAAAGACGGTTGAACACCAGAGTAGGTGGAGATGTTTTCCCCTGAGAGAAACAACACACGCATAACACATAAATAACACACACACCACAGCAACATTGTCTTTTAAGCCATTGTGTTACGGCTATAAAGGCGAAGAATGGCATCTTCCATCCACATTTATTGATCTTTGCATACAATTTTGCAGCTGTACAGATGAATACACACACACACACACACACACACACACACACACATGTATACACATGAATACATGGGGAGAAGCAGTGGGAGGAGAAGGGAATGTGCTGTACTGCACATGGTGCTCTTGGAGCTATAACCTAATAAAGCTAATATATGCATGCATACATGTGGATGAGGGATCATCCGTCAGGCATCAGCTGGGTGTGCGTGTGTGAGTGTGTTGGAGAAAAAAGATAATCATGATAAAGAGCTTCTTCCCTGCGTGTGCAAAGTTGGTGCAGTGTGAGCTGCGATGGGGGGGAGGTGAAGAAGCAAAGCCTTTCAGCCGCTGCATGAGTGTATTTCCTGACAGGTCAGAGAGGAGAAGTGTGCCGCTATGAATGGGTGAGCAGGGGGTGTGTCTGTCAGTCAGGGTGGGGGTGGTGGCCCTGAGAGCTGACCTGTGTGTAGAGGAGGGGGAGGGGGATGGCAGGAGGGGATGTTGGAGCGGCAGGAGGTGATGGAGGGATGGGTGGATGATAGGGAGGGAGCCGGCGACTGACCTTTCTTGCAGGGTCGACATCGGCCGACTTGCTGCTGGGGGAGCAGAGATCTGCTGAGGGTTTCCTCACCTGGCTCTCCTCTTCCTCCACTGCCTTCTGAAACACACAGAGAAAGAGACGGCGGTTAAAACACACACACCAAGACTAAACAGAGAAAGAGACAGATATATTGGCATTCAGCCATAACAGGCATCAGGGACACCTTTAATATGACAAAAGCATTGAACCCTATACTGTATATATTATTCTTGGAAAAACACCACCTGAGTTAACGCAGGAAACAGGCCGGTATTTACATAGAACACTTAGAACCGCAGCCATGAAGCAAATAACTAGGAACTGGTTAAAACCCTTAAGTCCATCAATTCAAAGAGGGAAGGAAACAATACAGGAAATCTCAGAAATGGAGAGAATAACTTATAGAGTTAGAAATGAAGAGACAGAATATAAGAGGCGTTGGTCGAAGTGGATGAGATAAAAGACAATGATTGGATGTAGGAAATTACACAGATTAAATAGAGTTAGAAATGAAGAGTCAAAGTACAAAAGATGCTGGTTTAAGTGGATAAAATATGAGGCCGGAAATTAAGTTTTGAAATTGCTTACACTCAGTTTAACAGAATGATTTATAAATGCTTTTTTGTGTTGTTGTTTTTTTTCTCTCAAAATGTTTGCATGTATGTATTTGTATATATGCGTGCGAGTGTTGATATGTAAAAAAAAAAATTGCAAATATATATTGACATTTTGTGGATGTATAATTCATGAGTAGTTTGCAATATAAGTATTAAAAAACAGAGAAAGAGATAGAGTGCAGCATAGATTATATTTGATGGAATATGTGGAACAATTAAAATGATGCACGGACTCTGTCAGGGAGCATGGGAATGAGACTAGGGGAAGAAATTGGTGAGCAAAAAAAAAATTACAACCACGGTCACAGAGGGGAAAGATAGAGACAAATGGCATTTAAACGATAGGAAATAGAGACAAAGGACATCCAAGAGATAGAAAATGGAGACGAATGGCATTAAAAGTGTGCAGCACGTGTGAGCTACGGCCTGAGTCGGCCGTGATACAGTGTCGGAAAAAACGAAGGCAGCAGGAAAATGGAAAAGAGTAGAGGCTGAATGAGCCCGCTGAGGAAGGCCTATGAATAAAACAAGATGATAGTCAACATGGCTAGAACATGGCCTGTCATTATGTGCCTCTGTGTGTGTGATTCATTGGTATACATGCTCCACGGTTGGAGTCAGCCTTTCTCTCAATGCGAAGACGTATTTGTGTGGCGAATGTTTATGATTCATTGTGTCAGCTTGGTGACCTCCGAGCCATGTGTGTTCAGTAAATACTGCTGGCTCTGCCTGTAGTTGTGTGTGTTTTTTTGAGCAAATCCAGGACACGCTCAGCGAGAGGCCACAAGCTGATGGAGTTGATGCTTATCTGTAGCAGACAGGCCTGACAGTACACACAGGCTGCCTGCAGTTCACACACATACACACTTTCAACCAAACTGACAGGTAGCACAGGCGCCAGAGGAACAAGATTTTCCAGCATCGAAATATACACCGCTAGGTAGCCCACAGCAACAGACAGAGAGATGGAGGAGAGGGAGGTGTAGAGAGGAGAGAAGGTGGGAGGAGAAAAAGAAACGGGAAAAGAGAATTCAATGGGGAGGAAAAGTGCAAAAGCAGAGAGCAGAAGGAAGGAAGGGAGAAAGGGAGAAAGGGAGATAGAGGTTGTAGAAAGCATCAATAATTGACTTACTAGCCCCTTAAAGCCATCTATAAACGTTTATCCACAGAATGCACACACACACACACACACACACACACACACACACACACACACACATAGTGAATAATAAACGGACAGTCTGTCATCAGCTGGACTAAAGGATTTTGCTCTGCACAGTATCGGCACTGCCATTACCAGAGCTATACAGCCTCAGAACAAAACGGCCAAATGACTGTGACAGCCAGGTATTATCCGCCTGACATTCATAGTAGCTACTAGCTTAGCAGCAGCTTTAGCTTTCATTCATCATAATTATTCACATGACAGTGATTAGATGCTTTCCTCCGTTGTATGTCTTCACCTTAGACTTTTTCACTATTTTGTCACATTTTAAGGGACTGAACGACAAATCAAGAAATCCCAAGATTAATCCATCAATAAAAAATAATGAAGGTTGCAGCCCTGTAACTCCATCTAAAATCATTTGTTTTCACATTTGTGTTCATATATAGGTTAAACAAATGAGATATAATGTGTTAATAGGTCTGCTTTAGATGTGTTAGTAGATGTTTACGGTCTTTATGCTAAACTAGGGCGATATGGAGAAAATCAAATATTGCAATATTTTTGACCAAATACCTCTATATCAATATTGCAACGATATTTTAGTGTTGACTTTTGGTGCTTTCATTAAATATTTACACTGATATTTTTCATAAATAATGATCAGTAATGTGTAAATAATGACTAAGTGGGTAATAGCAAATAATAGAACAGCTAGAACAGTCAAAGTTCAGAAAATTACGTCACTTTACTGTAATGGAGCCTTTAAAACCATGAAAAAACACAACTTATGCCATATTACGATATTACGATATCCAAAATCTAAGACGATATCTAGTCCCATATCACGATATCGATATAATATCGATATATTGCCCAACCCTACGCTAAACATGTCCTGGCTCCAGCTCTGTACTTAACACAAACATGAGAATATCGTCTCAGCTCGGCAGGAAAATAAATAACTATCGTAAAACAACTAGTCCTAATGTGTGTGTGAATTCATGTGTACTGTATGTAGGGGATAGTCCCTTATTTACAACGGCATGGATGAATGAGCATGTGCATGCAAATGTAATGGGCTGGCGCCATATGCGTAGCCAGGTGTGTGTGTGTGTGTGTGTGTGTGTGTGTGTGTGTGTGTGTGTATATAGAGGGGGGCTCGTCCGTTTACGAGCGCTCGTGGTTGGTGTTTTTTCCTTTTTTTTTCTCCAGAAGGCAGCACTGCAGCACTGAAGAAGAGCGAGGGAGGGAGGAAGGTAAGGGGAGGCTGAGAGAGAGAGAGAGAGAGAGAGAGACAGAGAGAGAGAGAGAGAGAGAGAGAGAGAGAGAGAGAGAGAGAGAGAGAGAGAGAGAGAGAGAGAGAGAGAGAGAGAGAGAGAGAGAGAGAGAGAGAGAGAGAGAGAGAGAGAGAGAGAGTGAGAGAGAGAGAGAGAGGGATGATGGGACAGGGCAGAGATAGAGGGAAGGAGGGGAAGGAGGGAGGAGAATTGACAGAAACAACAATAAACCCACTGCAGTGGTGGTGTGGAGGCGAGCTGGGTCGTCGCTGCCTTGATTCCCTCCAATATCAAGGTTGTCTGAATGTGTGTGTTAATGGTACTCACTACTACATTCCTCCAATCTAAAACCAGTCACTTCCCCCCCTGCACAAGTGTGTGTGTGCATGTGTGTCTGAGACAAACACAGATAGAGGGAGTGAGCGTGGGGCCAAACTGACATTAACACCAGGTCATCCAGAGGTCTTTCATCTGCCTGACCCCGACGACAGCAGACGCTCTGCTGATGAGACAACTGACAGCTCATTAAAAGGTAGTTGTGTGCAAAAACAACAAGAGCGTGTACATGCGCGTGTGTGTATCCACATATAGAACATACATACATATATATATGTGTTCCACTAATGGTTGCCTGTCTCCCTGTATTTCCTGCTTACCTGACAGTTGACAGCTTAACGCCCACCGCCCACACACACACACTCATTATCCATAATGCTCTATTCCTTAATGAATGTGTGCGAGTGCAAACGTTTGCACATTTCAACACAGCTGTTTTTCCTCCCTCCCCTGTTGCCCATCTCTCTTGTCCCTTCCACCTTCCCACCCCCCCCACCCCCCAAGCTCTGTTTTATTAACCCACACCACGCTGCTACTACCTAATCTACAATAATGAAGCACCTCTCTTATCTGCGACGCGCAAACACACACACATGTACACACAAACAGCCCCTTACCCCCCCCCCCCCCCCACGTCTCCAGCCCTTTGTCAGGCTGAAGCTCGCCTTATGACAATGTGGATTAGCATTCCACACACTCGCTCGGCTGAACTCTGCCCTGTTGTTCCTAATCACCAGCAGCCTGCCTGCCGCTGCAGCCACACAGCTCATCCCATCACTATACAACCAGATGAAACACACTGCTCTAGACACACGCGGCCATGTGAACTTTTACAATGACCCATTTCCAGAGCCCCAGTTTAGTCCCCGGACCATTAGCACACGTGACATTTCTACAGCAGACGCATTAATGGAGCAGAAAGTGTTTTCTGTGTGTGGCCTGAGTGCTGTTAAATCCAACAATAACAAGCACCACTCTACTCCACAGACAGCTATGACCGTACATTACCATACACAGTCTGGCACACGCAGGCGGAGAGTAAATGCACTTCAGCGGTGGCCGTGTGTTTCTACCGTGAGCTCCATCTGTGCTTCCCACTGCAAAGCGCTAACATCCAATTTACACCGTGAATACTTGTTGCCTCTATTCCTTTTTTTTTTTTGCTGGATATTCACTGCAAATGGGGCAGTTGAAATGGAGGACGACATTCAGTGTCATTTTAAGTAATTTTTTAAGCTGGCAATGAAACTCATGCTCAGAGCGTTAGATTTCATAATTGGCTTTGCAAGTGAAAACACCACCGTATCATTCATGAAGAGCTGATTTCTGATTGGAGTGAAGGCTTTCAACTTCACAGAAAGTTGACAGATACCCAATTTCTTCGTAGCAGAAGACCGCAGAGGATACAAGTAGGTCTCTGCTCGTACCCACAAACAACAAGAGGAATCTGGTTTAGTTTCTACTCTTGGTGTAATTCATAGGTTTCACATCTAAAGGAACATAAACACGCAGGCTGACACGTAGAGTGCAAACAAGTCCAAGGTCAAGCTCGCCTCAGTCACATGGACACTCCAGATGACTGCAGTCTCAGTGCATATAAACACACACACACTGCTACAGGCTATAAATACACATGCTGTCGCCATACATGTATAATAAAACACATTCACAGCTCATCCCCCCACAGCGATGCATGGAGGAGGACGGATGGAGCAAATCGGCACTTACTTTTTTTTAATTTAGGAGAGAAGGAAATACAACCATCCTAACATTCCCTAACAAATCATAAGCTGAACATGTAATAAATCAAATGTAAATAGAGCGCTGCAGGGATGACGTATTTTTGTAGGCCAACAGGAAGTTAGCATCGCCCTGGTTCCCTCGACAAAACGGCAATGGGTTTGTTCCATTGGGTTTTGGATTATTGCAGAAAATAAGCTCTGTGGCAGACAAACGTTTATGATACTTACACGTCTTGTTCAGCAAGATAATCTTCACAAATGAACACCACTTTTATGACTTTTGAAGTGTAAATGCAATCGGCAGAAGTGAAAAGTTAGGCTATAAACAAACTACACCACGGTCGCAAGTATACACAACGAGGCTGTAAAGGCGGACGAGTCGCTGTTGGTTGTCTCATTTAGCTACTTGTTAGCAACCGCCTTTTTAAAGACACGTAAAAGCTTCAAAATTCACGACTGGGATATCTACGGTCGTTTTTTATATCGTAGAGCAAAACGCTAAAATCTCTTAAGCTTGTGTTAACCACAGACCTTATTTCAGGCATCTAACTAAAAACTCATTAAAAAAACCCACTGACTTTGAGACGACATAACCGGAAGTGCTAAAATGCTAACTCATTTCCTGGTTTTAGGACTCGTTCCTGCAGCACTCTATTGCAGTGAGTTGTTACTTCAGTTGAAGGATTACATGACGCTGAGAAGCCTGAGATACAACTAGAGCTGAAACAATAAGTTGATCAATTGATTAGTTGTATTTGAGTCACTTTTCAAGCAAAAGTACTAAATATTTTCTTGAGTATTTTCAGGTTTTCTACTTCCGTTTCATTGCAAACTGAATATTTTGGCTTTGGGACTGTTGTTCAGATAAAACAACACATTTGAAAATTGTGATCATTATTTTATGATATTTTATAGCCAAAAAGATTAACAGAGAAAATAATTGTTAGTTGCAGCCCTAGATACAAGTTTATCTCCAGGATCAGTGTGCTCTTTTTTTTAAGCTGGCAGCATGAGTTGATTCTTTAGAGAATATGCTACTGAAATAATAACACTGTAAAACTCCAGTCTCAACAAGCCTAATGGCAAATCTTATCTAGGGCACAATAAAAAAAGTGTGCACGCCTTGGTCTGACCTTTCATCTCAGAGCAGCAGCAGGCCTTGTGTGTGTGTGTGTCTGCTATTAAAGTCTATTTAAATCACTTTTTGTGCCGTACAACATAAACACTGTTGGGCCCAATTGTCTTCACATCTGTTGAAACCCGGGCGTCAGTGGTCGTGTATGAAAACTGAAACAAACCCCAGGCGAGCGCCACAATCTTGCTCATGGGACAGAAACAGAGGGGTTCACCAAACATAACTATGCCACCCATCCTCCCTCTTCCTCCTCCTCCTCCTCCTCCTCCCCTCTGAGCCATTCATGAGCCTGGCATTCAGTAGGGGGGGGGGGATGGCGGCTTGCAGCAGAGGAGGACGGAGTAATGCAGCTCATTCTCCTTTTTCCTCTCTCAGGAGGAAGTACACAGCCTGTATTTGGGTGCCTTTTCATTCGGCCTCAGACAGTGAGGGAGGAAAGGAGGAACACACACACACACAGACAGTCAGTCACGCCCTGTCTGTTTCTAGACCACATCCTGTTCTGCTGCTGTTGTTGACTGTGTCAAAGATCAAGCTACAGATACATAGATATATATACTTCCTGGCCCGAACCATGCTACAGCAAGATATTGAAGCATCTTGCCTGCCCGAATGTGTGTCGCAGAAACTCATTTATGTCTTCTCTTTCTAACGTCACTTTATCTTCACAGTTTCCCCAAACATTGATCTACATCAGTGGTTCCCAACCTTTTTCCTTAAGGGATCTTTTCCCTGACTAAGTGACATATTTTTATGGATATTTATATTATATTCAATGTATAACAATAACGGTACAGAACAATTGAATAACTGTACAATTAACCCAAATAGTGAACGCAATAGGTGCAGGAAGTTTGTGTAAAACAAGCAATTTGGATGAATTTTGAGCAGATTATTTCCTGTGAATATCGCATCAGAGATGAGTTTTCCTGTTATTTTTAGGGACTTTTAATACAGTTCTCTGTCTGCATTATGTTGTTTTTTTTTTTGTTTTTTTTAAATCATACTCACTTAATAGGCTTCGTTTTTGACAAGTTCAGTGTTCTCTTCAACCTGAAACGTTGCCGTTGTTCCATTAGCTCTTTGGTTGTTTTAACTGCTTACTTTTCTAATGCAGGACGAAGCTGTTTAGCAGAGAGGGAAGGCTCTGTGAATAAAACTTGTATTCAGGTCTTCTCCGTGCCCTTATCCTGTTTATATCTTAAATAATGAAAAATAAACTTTAAAAATAATTTAATTTAGTTTTCTACACAGAAATGAATGAAATGCTGAGATGAAGCCTTTTGCAGTGAAGATCTGACGTATAAAATAAAGGTGCATCCGTCTTTGGAGTCTCGCTTTGTATGCGTTTTACTGGAGACCAGTGCACTGGTGGTCCCACCTGCCTCCCCCACACACACACACACACACACACACACACACACACACACACACACACACACACACACACACACACACACACACACACACACACACACACACACACACACACACACACACACACACACACACACACACACACACACACACACACACACACACACACACACACACACACACACACACTAGAGGCCTTTATATGAAAGTCTTAATCCAATAAGCCATTTATCCATGGACTGGGAGCCGCACTTTGTTTCAGCAGCCAAATCAATAACAGCTCACAAGGGAACCACACAGTAAAGTGGGGCATTTAAAGGAATACACTTTTTGGGGTTGGTGGATGCTCTCTAATTAACTCAGCACTGTTTTAAAGAGATGACTGAGTCTACATGTTTAGTTCTTCACTAGTTATCTGCTGTGAATGCTTCAGTTATACTTGTGGTAAAAGGTAAAAAGTCAAGTATATCTGAACATGCAAAGACGGCATATTCCTCGATCACTTCAAGTCAAGAGCCGGCAGTAATCTTTTCATGTCTTCTGCTCAGAGTGTTCAAAGTGTTTGACCCTTCACTTACTGCTCAAAGGAAGGAACATATTGTATCTCCTACTGTATGTGCCGAGAAGGTTACTCAACTTATTTTTCTTTCACTTTAGCCTTGGAGAAAGAGATAAAGCGGTGATAAAACAGACGAGGGCACAGATGAGGACAGGTCTGACAGGTGGAACGGTTAGACCAACAGGTGGCAGAGAGGTAAACAGGAAAGGGGGGGGGGGGAAAAGGACAGGCAGACAGCCAAGACAGATGAGGAGACAAACAGACACCATGTGACTGTCTGTCTGTTTGTTTGTGCCTTCCCCCAGACACACATACACACACCTGTTCCTCCCTCTTTCCAAACACAAAGAGCAAGAACAGAGCCAGACAAGCACACTGATAAGCATCAGCCAGACTAGTCATGCCAGAGTCACGCACACACGCACACACACACACACGCACACACTCGCAGGCAGATAAGGACAGGTTCGTTACCGGCTTACTTTGGCTTCAGGCCTAGGGCACATTTTTGCGCCACATGGGCACTCTGTCTAGACAGTCATCACACGTACGTCAAACACACAGCCTTTCCCCTCCCTGCCAACTTGTTGAGCTCCTTCCTCCTCAGCTACGGTCAGCCATTTTACAATCCACACACCACAGCCTTGATAGACCACAGCCGATGGGACCCAGCGGACAAACGGTTAATGGGAGTCGATGGAGAAAAAAAAATGAAGTTATTAAAGTGATTGTGAGGAATTTCCCCCTAATAAATGCAACTGTCCACCTACTGCTTCTTTACCACAGACAGGAGTTAAATTTGGAAACGAAGCTACAGTATTTCTCTACGGTCCTTCACATAAAAAGCAGTCTCTTTAAGCTCTCTCGATCAATTTTTTCTATTCATTTCCCTGCCTCTCTCTCTTCCTCCGTTTCTCATGTTTCACAGTCAAATCCCAGGCGGCGGCTTCCAGTCTATATTCACAGCAGTACATGAGGAGGGTTGTAATAACGTTACCTCATGAATGGACAAATTGTCTGACTGGAATACACTAGGCAGGCCAAGGTAACCCCCACCCCCACGTCACACACACAGACAGCATCTATGATACAGTATACATTATTATTAAGTAGGGGTGTAACGATACATCGATCTGGACCGACATATCAATTCAATGATCAACGATGCAAAGTGAAAATATCGATACATATCGGCATCTTTAAGATACGCCTTTATTTTGAAATTCTTTTCATTTAAATGTCTGGAAAAAATAAATAAAATTGTCATATCATATTTTCGTTGCTTTTTATAGTTAATTTAAATGTAACTGATTGTGTTAAATAGTCATATGATATCGTCTCGCAGGCCCCTGAATAGAATCAAAATCGTATTGTGGCAGACTTTATGATATCAGCAAATATCTTATCGTTGTCCAAAGAATCAATATAATATTGTATTATGATGAAACTTGTGATTTACACCCCTATTATTAAGTAGTGAAAAAGAATAGGATTATTTTAATAATCAATCAAGCTTAATCAATTAAGCTGCCAATAATTTTATTTTATGAATCAATTAGTTGTTTGGTCTATGAAATGTCAGTAAATGGGGGAAAAATGATGTCTCTAGATATCTTGTTTGCCCCACCAACAGCCCAAAAAAAAACCCAAAGACATTCAGCATACTATCATAGAAGACTACAAAAGCATCAAATATCCACCTTTGAGAAGCTGGAACCAAATAATTATTTGGTGTTTTCTGCTTAATAAATTAATTTAACGATTAATCAGTTAACAAAATTGTTGCAGACTCATTTTTTGATCAATGAATTGACTAATTGTTTTAGCTCTAAAAAAATACTACACAAAATCATTCCACAATTGTCCCAGTAAAGTTATTGTCACTCATTTTAAAATGCTAATATGGCTCCATGATTGTTTAATATTATGCATCTAGTTGCCGTAATTATCATAGAGGCGATTAGTGCTGATCGATTAGAAAACTAAACCATGACAACTGTGATCATTAATCATTTAAGTCATTTATCAAGTAGAAAAGCCTCATCATGATAATCATTTGGTTTTTTTTTTTTACTGTTAGACAGACAAAATAAGCAAGTTTAAGTAACACATCACTTTGAACTCTGGTAACTTCAGAAGTTCTACTATTAAAAAGGTAAACTATATGATTAATAGATGAATAATGCCAGATATAATCGTTGGTTGTAGCCCTAGTGGCAATGATGCAACATTACTCAAATCCATGTTGCAACTGTAAACTGTCTAGACATTGCATCAGAGGGAGGTACAACGAAATTATGTCACGCTTCAAATCATCAACCTCAAGCACTGTGATTAATAGTCATGAACAGACGAAGCATCACATCATTTCAGCCATAATCATGCAGCTTTATGGGAACACAAATACGATTCAGCCTTGTAAAAGACACACAGCTGAGAGATTTATGCGATCTGAAATTTCCTGTTTACCCTTCCAGCCACATCGAAGAAAAAAATGAAGTGTATTCTTTTTCTTACCAGGTCATTTCACATTCAAAGCAATATTATTATGGTTCTGACTCTTGAAATACATATATCTACCCCACATTCCCCCAATTTATGTCATTTCATGGTTTGACATGGAGCTTTACAGGCCTGTATCAAAATGTGGCCACATCTACATGCGCACATATGCACAAGGAAACGTGTTTGAGTCAGTGAAGGGCATTTAAAAATCATCCGTGCGCAAGAGAGCATACTAGCTGCATATACATGTGCAGCTTACCGTCTCTAGCAGCTCAGTGTGCGTGTGCTCCACTTTCCTTCCCCAGTGCCCCCCAGAGCGTTAATTAACAAAGCTGTCGGGGCTCACCTATGTGAGTCAACCAGGCCATGGGACAGACACAGACAGACACACACACACACACACACACACACACACACACACACACACACACACACACACAGAGAGATGCACATGCAAGTAAACAGACATCCCATCAAACAACTGCTCCATCAAACAGCAGTGTAGGAGGATGACGTGGTTTACTGCAAGCACAACTGTCGTGCACAAATACGCACACAGACAAAAGCTAAGACACACTTCATTCTCCCAGGAGGACACATCGACTGAGAACGAGGCCAGTGGGCTCTTGTCTTGTCTGTAGATGACTGTACTCAACGTTTGAGCTTCATCTGGGCCGATGTGTGTGTGTGTGTGTGTGTGTGTGTGTGTGTGTGTGTGTGTGAGTTACCATCTCTAAAAACGAAAGAGAAAGTCTCTAGAGAAGCTTGCTGTCAGGAGACGCTTTTTTGGAGGTGGGTTACTGGTTCAAATTCGCAATTAGGGAGAGAAACACACACACACACCACCACCGAAAACACAAATCAGCTGCCTGGTTTTCTATATAAGGGAACTCGGCTTACTATTCGAATGGATGAAACGACTCAGAGTGCTTGGAGACAGGGGGGGAGTGAGAGAGCTGCAGAGAGGACGAGCGTTGCTAAGCAGACTGAAAGCCGAGAGAGGCTGTCAGCAAGCCAGCAATGCTCTGCTATCACTACAGAGAGAAAACACAAAATGGAGACACTGCCCAACCCTCTGTCTTTGCAATACATTACACAGTATTCACTAAAATGCCTCAAAATACAAGCTGACGCCGACTTCTAACAGCCATTGAGGAGCTAAATGTAGTTTATAATCACCCAGCAACAATAACCTCATCATGATTTGGCCTGATTGCCATTTTAGTCTTAAAGCGATCAGATACTATAATTAGCTACTGTCTCTAAGTGAAAGGGGGAAATAAAAAATCTTGTGCTATATCTTTAAAAAAAACAATTCACAAGCTTCCCGGTTAAATAAGCAAGTGTTTAAATGTTTAAATGCAGGAGCTGGCTAGAACTCTTCTTTACTGGCCCTCGTACGCGGCCGTAGATCGATCGGCGGTTTGTTTACTTCTTCCTACAGCACAGGAGGCTGCTCTGCTGTAATGTGGAATACTGCAGAAATGTCAATGCTTGGTTGGTCGTCGCTGTCTGCAACGAGGCCGGGGGGTGGTGGGGGGGGGGGGGGAGACGGAGGGAAAGGTTGAAGAAACAGAGAGAGAGCGTAAGGGGGATGACCCGTGACATTATAGTCACAGCCCGACAAAAAGAGAGCTCCACCTGGCCAAAACGCCCCGCAGGGTAAAATCTATCACGTGCACATGGAAAGAGAGACAGTTAAATCCAAACAGGCCCTGGGTCCTCTGACTGTTCTGCAGGGAGCTCCGGTCTCATCCATATTACATGCAGGAGCTTGTTTGAAGCCTCTACTGCTCGTCTCTGCATGGGCAGCTTGGCTTTGCTGTCCAGGCCCCTCGGGCTCGCCTGTCTCTCCCACACAAACACATACACACAGCTAGCGTAATGCAAATCCATCAGCTACCATGACTCTCTCTCTCTCTTTCTCTCTCTGTCACAAGCTCTGGTTTTCAAAACAATTCTCTGGAGACTGTTCTCTCTACTTTCACAATGGCTGGTGGACTACAAAATTCATTAGGTACATTCAGTTTTAATCTGAATTATTAAAAGAAGAACTTCAAAACCTAAACACGGAAATCAACCAGCATTTGGCTGGAGGAGGTTATTCATTTCCATCCTGCCTGTACTGATATTATTGCACCAAAACTAGGTTAACGCGATAATAACCAGTTAACGCAAATTTGTTTTAATGCCACTAATTTCTTTGATGCATTAACACAACTATCAATTCTTTGGTTGTGGCGGGCTCAGTTTTGGTGAGGAAAAACTGGCATGGCCATTTTCAAAGGGGTCCCCTGACGTCTGACGTCAAGATATGTGAATGAAAATGGGTTCTATGGGTACCCACGAGTCTCCCCTTTACAGACATGCCCACTTTATGATAATCACATGCAGTTTGGGGCAAGTCATAGTCAAGTCAGCACACTGACACACTGACAGCTGAGTTTTCCATGTTAAGATTTGAGCATATTTCTTATGCTAAATGCAGTACCTGTGAGGGTTTCTGCACAATGTTTGTCATTGTTTTGTGTTGTTAATTGATTAATAATAAATATATACATAAATTTGAATAAAGTTAGCATATTTGCCCACTCCCATGTTGATAAGAGTATTAAATACTTGCCATATCTCCCTTTAAGGTACATTTTTTAACAGATAAAAAATGTGTGATTAATTTGCAGTTAATCGCAAATAACTATGGACAATCATGCGATTATTAGCGATAAAACATTGATTGACATCCCTAACCAAAACATAAGACAGGTGAACCCACAGTCCACACACACTCGATCACCAGACGTCCTTCATTAAGACAGTCACTGTCTGAGGCATGCTACCCAAGAAAAGCGCAGTTGGGTTTGGTAAATGTCATTACGGTTGAGTCAGAGCTCTAAGTGAACACACCTGGGCGTAGATCAAACAGACTGTGTGAGAGACCGGGACGGCGATAAATCTTTGTCCTGGCTCCACGGTGACGCTGATGAGTGGAGAGCAGACCGCAGCACTGATGGAGCATCGTGACTCACGCTGCAGGATAGGGTTGGCGTGGTGACGGGAGGAAGTTGCTGATGGTGGTTGAGTGTGTGTGTGTGTGTGTGTGTGTGTGTGTGTGTGTGTGTGTGTGTGTGTGTGTGTGTGTGTGTTTCTGGCTGTGTTTGACCCTTTGACTTCCTTTAATCATGGACTGCGGACTGTGTCATCTGCATAGCATCCCGTGCTACTGTGTGTATATGTGTGTGTGTCATCTCTCTAATAAGAGATGGCATCATATGGACACGTCAGGGTCAAGTCACAGTCTGGCTTTCTGTCATTCGCCTCTGATGACACAAAAAGTTTGAGTATTGGTTTCAAAATTTCAACAGTAACTTTCATTCTTTTGTGCTTCACAGAATAGAAAATAAGGCTGCTTCCTTGTCTGATAAATCAGGCGTCAGAAAAGGCAACCGTGCCAAATTTTACCAGCATTTGGCCAGAGGCTAGATTTGTTCTCTCGAAATGAGTCAGTCTTCCGAAGAACTACTGTACATATGGCCTCATCGGGGATCAGGATGTGTCTCAGCCGGTAAATTTTGATCGTGATGACAAAGAAAATGTCTGGCATAACAAAGTGCACTTGTCATAGGAACTAGTTAAAATGTAGCCAGACTGTAAACCACAAGGCAATGCTTCACTCTTCAAAGGATAAAGTCAAGGGCAACGAGGCTCCGTGCGGGCCAAGTCGCCCCAGCAGCAAGGCTGTTTTAATATGAGCAACAGCGAAGCCAGAAAAAAAGAGAGCTGGACACGCAAAGAGCGAGAATCAGTGCCACATGCTCGACAAGAGTCGCACACACAAGCACACACCACTCTGTTGCTTGGGGACAATTAAGAAGCACTAGTAGCTGGCTTGCATGCGAGGATGCTGAAGTGCACTCCCCAGCCTCAACACATGCAATCCTTAATTAGGCTTCCATAGCTGAAGTATACTCATATAGAAATATACGTTTTGTGAAAGCAGTTAGGTAATTAATTGCATCTGGAGGTCAACGACCTTGAGGATTGTCTACTACTTAGTTTACGCTGTAAAGAGGTGCAGAGGGGATGTTGAGGATCCAAAGGGAAACAGTCCTGTATTTACAGGATCTAGATGAGCTGGTACGGACCCCTGAGGGGTATGAGGCAAAGAAGACTGTATGTTAAGAAATATCAGCAAGACAGACGATTTCCCAAGGCATCACTGCAGGTGGGAATAGCGGCGAGATAAACACATCAGCATTTGTCAAGGTAGAGGCAGAAAGAGATTGAAGACTGGGCAAACCACAAAATGTCACTTGTTTCACCTTCACTAATGCAGTCGGTTTCCCAGGTGCTAACTTTACAGCCTTGCCCTGAGCAACATCAGTCAGGCCCCTGGTGAGATAAGGATTTACAGGGTATAGAGGCTGCCAGCAGTGGAAGGAAAAGAAACAGTTGGAGGGCGTTTGATGTTAGTGGAGCAAAGGTGAAAGCTGCAAAATAAAAGGACTTACAGGGCAAGTAATCACCTATCGGAGCTTGGCAAGTTCCCACATCTCACAGTGGTTTGCCGTGCTATCTGCTTACATCTGGTGCGTAGGCTGAAGGTCAAAACTAGCATGGGCCACAGCCGCGCTTAACTTGGCTGCCATTGTTGTGTGCAATTAGGCACGTGGGGGTCGTTCGACAAAAAAAAAACATGGACACCTCTACCAACGACACAGGCAGAATCACTTCCATATGGAAATGACGAGCCATTACCAAACACGCAAATAAATTACTGGCAAAGTGGAGAGCTGGGGATTACTTTAATCGTACAGGCCGACGAGTCTCCCATGATTTCTCTGTGTTTGCAACATCATGCATTATTGATCAGTGTAGTGGTTGGGCTTAATGTGTTGTGGATGTGCCGGGTGGCAGCCCAGCGGGACTCATGACACGCCTTTGATATCCAGTGTTTATCTCCCTGTCTGGGAGACTGGGGCTCTGGGAGAAAATATGACAGAGGTACTCTAAGTGCCTATATGGTGTGTGTACATGTGTGTGTGTGTGTGTCTGCTGCGTATATATGGTGCTCCTATGGTAAGCTCCGTCTCTGGGTCTCTCCATTTATATCTTCATTAATCACCGTTCCCACCGGGAAGGCGGCACAGAAGAGCCTTTCAAATGCAAACGCGATCTCTCTGCTTGCACACAACACGCACAGGCTGGCACTAGTCTCCCACAACCCTTTTACAGTATACTTCCCTCGCCTCCTGCTCCCTGCCCCCAACACACACAGAACCTGCTCGTCTGACTGTCTCCCAGGGAGACCAGACAGTGGACTGTTAATCTTCTCATCAACACATCGATTAATTAATACCAAGACTCCTCATTATTCCGGTCTCATGCAAAACAACCCAGGGAAGCTAGTATGACGTGTTACGATCCAAGCAACTCTCTCTTCTTACAGTCTTGTTTGAACTCGTAGCCCATTATAGTCCCCCTCTCTTTCACTTGTTATCGCGCTCATTTTCCTTAGAGGCAACAAACTGGTCTGACGCCCTAAGGAGGGGGGGGGGAGCCTGAGAACAGTGAACATGCAAACAGGCTGTCAGTCCTGGACTCTTTTAAAGCCCACGGGGTGGTAGGGGCTTAGCCAGTTTGTTTAGTCTATGAGGCTGTTGGCAGACGTGGCAGAAGCTCCACTGTATCTGGACCGACCTATCTCTGCTGCCTGCTGCTGTGGCTAGCGCACATCAGTCCTACAGCAGTGCATTATCTTCTTCTAGTGGCGAGGTGGGAAATGAGTCCAAGCCGAGGAATAGAGCTGGGACGATACACCTATCTTCCGATTCGATACTATCACTATACTTGGGTGACAATTTGATATGTATTGCGATTTTTAAGTATTGCAATTCGACATTGTGATTTATTGCGATTTTGGTTAACTTTTTTAACACTAGACCATGAGAAAAAAGTTGAATCATACACTTCTAGGGACTTGTAGTTTGAAAAATATCTAAATTAATACATTATAATGTTTGATTTTCACATGTATGTAGTCAGAGATGTCCTGAAAGTTAAGTTTTTCCAGCAACCCAAAAAATCAAAGAATAAACACTTCCCTCACAAATTAGTGGTATTTTCTTTTTAATTTATAAGGGACATGTAATGTTTTATACTTCTGGTGAATATAATCCAATCAATCTTATTTCTATATATGTATTTTGTATATACAGTTCCCTTTGTTAACACCGTATTTTGAAAACCGGACGTAGCCACACGTGTATACTTTCGCTAACTTCGCCAAATCCGTCGCTAGCTTTCCCCGTCAGCTCCGTTCTCTTTATATATCCATGGTCAGCTCCGTTTGAATGCATTTAACATAAACTGCAGTATATGGGTGCTCTACAGTTGTAGCATCGTCCGATTTGACAAACGGAGATGAGAGTGGCGGCTGGCTTGACAGCACGTTACCGCAATACGATGTTTCCTGTCCATGACAGAGTTAGCATGCAGCTTTAGCTCTGCTTTTCCTGCAATGTGTGAAACCCAAAGTGTTTCCATATTGTACTGTATGTGTAGTGTTTACCACTTTGGATTTAAAATATGAGGGTTCAAGTCATATCCATACAGACCCTCCGCTGTTTTGTAATTCCTCGCTGCGGCCAGCGGCAGTTTGTTTTGGTGACGGATACGGAATGGATATGATGTCACGTTTCTCAGACTACAACAATAAAAGTGGTAACTTCCTTCTACCTCCGCATAGACTCAAATGAAGCCAATATATCAATTCTGGCATTAAAAAAAACAATTTCAAAATCGTAAAAAATAAAAATAAAAAAAAATCGTGATTCATAGGTGAATCACTTTTTTTCTCCACCCCTACCGAGGAAACGGTCAAACATAACAAGCTGCAGCTGTGGCGGGAAATTACCACCGGCCAACCAATGGTAAATGTGGGCTTGTAGTGCAGGGGATAAGCTGTGAGCTGGTGCACAATACATTTCAGTTGGGAATTGAACTGTGGCTGAGGCCTGTGACCATTTTCCAAACTTGATTAGATTTTTATCTATTTAAAAAAAAAAAAGCATGAGAAGTAATGACTGGCGTTCCTCCAGTGAGCTGCAGTGCTGTTACATAGCTGTGATACTGGCACTGACCTGATGATGACATACCAGAGGCCCCTCGGCTCAGCCCCTCCTACCTTGCGGGGCCCCATTTAGCCCTTTACAACAGGCAGCAAACACTGGCCAAGGCACAGCCTGTTGTGCACAGCGAACACGGACAGCCTCCTACACCAAACTACATACAGGCGTGATAGACTGTAGTAGGTTACTCTGGGCCGGCGTTCAAAGAAGCTGCTGTGTATTCAGTATAAGTGGATAATTGTTCTTTGGAAAATGCACAAACAGACATAGAAATATGTGTATGGGTGTTTTGTGGTGGGGGGGGGGGCAAAGGAGAGAGTGTTAGCTGGGGAAATGCGAGCTAGCCGGCATGTGATTGGTCAACCAAGAGGGCTGTTCCAGGCTAGATTTGTGGTTCAGCTCAGGTCTTGGAGAGGTTAATTTTCAACTGGGGGAAAGAAGAGCTGGGGCCCAAGCTCCCTGTAACAACCTAATGGCTGTGGACACGGCATGTGTCATGGAAGACGACCAAAGCGTAGAGCAGTTTGTGACCGAGACAACAGCCAAACCCACCCCTCTTGGCCTTACCCTCTCATCTTCTTCTTCTTCTTCACACCTTTACTTCTCTTCTCCGCCCTTACCTCATTTGCTCAAGTGCCTTTCCCCAGGGGTGGTGTGTTTTCTGACCACAGATACCCTTTATGTGTCTGTGTGACGCGACTTCTGTCTGGCAGACTGTCTGAGTTGCAAAAGTTGAGGCAGAAGCAGAGGTGAGGTTAACTCTGTGAAACTGATACACATGTCTGAACACAGACAGGAACTTATGCAACACCAGCTGTTCGAAAACGCTCGAGCAGTGTGGACGCTAGGTATAAACGTAGCAAAAGTTATGCGTTTTAAAACAAAAAATGCATTAGTGTGGATGTCGCCCGAGTCTCCTCATTTCACTCTTCTTCCGTTTCCTCCTGTCTCCCTCTCGGTCCATCGCCTCCTCTATTCAGAGTCCGTGTCACCCGACAACTCGCCACATCCATCAAGTCGGAGACCTGATCAATAGCCACTGGCTTTCCTCTCATCTGCCTTGTAGACGCACACAAGTGGTCTTATTGCTTATGTAACGATCGACTTATCGGGTCATTTGGCTGCTTATTTTGTTACTGTCCGCTGACTGGGGCCCGAGGGGTATTGACCGTTTACAGACACATGTGGGCAACAGCAGAACCGTCTGGGGTTAGAAGAAAAGGGATGATGGCGAGCGAGGGATGACACTGAAGGCCATAACTCGAGATGGGTGAGTCCAAGAGAAGATGGCAGATGGAAGATTGACGTCATGATAGAGGCAGAAGTAGAGGAAGAGATAGCAAATGCAGCACAGTGAGCGATTAGCAATGCCCGCCAAAATCCAATTAGATACAGCCCAAGAGAATGACTGACAAGCAGACAGACAGACAAGCCCAGGAGACGGCCAGAGAGTGCAGCTGCACTGGTCTGCGGTAATGAAGTCACTGGTTTCCAAATAGCAAATAGAGGAAGCCAGAGAGATGCAGCTGTCTGCCGTCTGTGCCGCAGCCACTGTGTCAGCCCGGCCAGCAAGACAGACAGAGGAAGGCTGTTCTCTCCGTCTGACACTTCTGACTCTGGGCCAGCACAAACAACGCTGAGGCAAATAGGCAACACACAGCTATGTTCACTATGTTCCTCTGGGGTTATGCTCGCTAGGGTGGGGGAAACATGTCTAAAATATCATACCATAATGTTTTTTTATTTCAAAACAGCATATTTTTTTCTACTTTAGACATACAAACCAAGAAAAGTTCATGATTCTGGTAAATCAAACCAATGACACCACACAAAATGATTTACATTTTGGCTGTAAAAATGACCTTTGTGTATCTTTGTTTGCATCTTAAATTATATCTCGACCTAATACAGAGTGCTACTGGGGATTTTACCTATTTTGTAATACACTGCTTGCCTGATGACATGCCATGTAAACACCAATATAAACAAAATGATGATCATTAGTTGGAATTTCTGTTACGTCCCGTCTTGTGTGATAGAAAGAGAATCACCCAATAAAAATGACGACACATGATCTTGTCTCAGTGGAAAGTACAATTGTCCATCATCACATCCCCCGAAGGCAAAATGAACTCATTGTCTGTCAGATACTAATGTAACGATTGAGATAAGGCTTCACCTTGTTGCTGTCTGTTGGTGGCGTCTGTCTAGCAAACTCTATTTACACAGCAGGGATCAGTAGACAGGCTAGCAGTGCCTCGAGGCACAAAGCGCCGTTTATAGAGAGCAAGTCCTGGAGTTTTTAACTGCACCTTCTCAAACCAAACACTCCTAACAGGATATGTGACCAGTAGCCATTAGAGAGGGTGGGAAAAAAACTTCCAGAAGGCTCCCTTGTTTGTGTCTCTTCTCTTTTAGAGGTCCCAGAGCTCTCCGGTAAAACTATGAACCGCTTGTAAATGTGCACATTGACACTGTGTGTAAATAAGGGCCACTGGGAAAAGGGTCTGCAGCCGGGGTTAGACCAACACACCGAGGCCAGCCATCTTTCCAAAAAGCATGTGTGACTATAAGCTGCCTGGCTGGGCTTCCACTAACATCCACTGGGATGTGGAAAGTATGAGTCACACACCCAGTGTAGCGGAGGCGGCTGGACACAGAGAGTCTGGAGGATGTTCAGGGTGAGAGACATGTCCGTCTGCCTCACTTCCTGTTCAGTCAAACACACACTTTCATTACACAAATACGCACACATAAACAGAGAGTGGATGGACTTGTCCTGGCTGAGTCAAGCGGGACACTGCCAGGTCACCCCGTTCTCTGGCAAATGACCTTTCGCACACCAGTACATCCGCTTAGGCGTGGGGGGTAGAGAGGCATCCTCTTTTAATGCCAAAATTACCTGCTTCCTCTACACTCACAGGCAACTGTCTTTCCAGGAATTTGGCAATTTGTGACTATCTCTGTACAAATGTGAACGGAAGTTTCACTTTTAATTTGACAACACCATTTACGATCAAGCCAAACCCTCACAAATAACAGAACAAGATCAAATCTAGGCACTACTGCCCGGCAATAGCTGCCAGATAAAAAAAGAAACAACGAAGAAAAGGAAAAAAAAGTTGAGAAATCACCCGAGAGAGAAGACGGCACCTGAAACTGTGGTGAGACAGAGGCTCCAGAGAGACTAGCAAAGTGTGAGACAGAGAGAGAGACAAAGATGTGTCATACTAGCCTCCAGTTAGCAGCTCATTACACGCAATGTTGGCAATGTCTCACACATAAACTAAACACACACACACACACACTAAAGATTGTAGGACTCATAATCCACCTTGACCATATGTTTTTGTACATGTGTGTTGCATCTGTGGTCCGTGTACGTTGCTGTTTGTGTGTACGTGTTTCCTCTGTGGTATTAAAACGTCTCTGCCTTTGAGAAAGAATGTCTACGTCTTCCAAGATGCAAACCTTAAACCGAGGCGGAGGAAGAGGAGGAGGACAATTGGGAAGAGGCGAGACAGGAATGCAGTCGGGACGCTGGACGAGACAGCAGACGGTATTTCCGGCACATTCAGACACCACGTTAACCAGACAGAAAAAAAAGCAAGGCATTTCCCTACCGCAGGTACACAAACAATACTGAATGTGTTCCAGAAATGTGTATACTAACACCTGCTGCCTACTGTACTACTAGCACAAATAAATCATGCCAGCAAGGGTTGTAGTAGAGCCCCTTCCTGTTCAACATGTTTGCCGGTTAAAGCTGGTGTACTTCACCTAAAATAAATCTGAACTGGTGGATTTGGGTGTGAACAAACCACACCAAACAGACAAAAACACAACCCCACCGTCACCCACAAAACAATAGAAAAAGGGCAGTCCACTGTGGTCAGAGGGAGGTCATGAGACATAAACCAGTCAATGGCAGGGAAACAATCTAGAGCTTTTCCCCCCACTGAATGCTGACTTTTCAATAGGCTCGCTGCCCTTGTGGCTTATATACTGCATTGACATGATTTTTTTTTTTTACAAAGAAAGAATAAAAAGAATCGGCAAAATCATCAATCATTGGCCAAAATCATTTGGAAGACTCTGCAGCCTTCTGGCTTTCAGTGATGACTACTGGTATATTATGCACTGAAGCCGTTTCACTTTCAGGTTTGCCTGGAGGTAAAAGGTTCACTAATGATGACTAAGTTCCAGTCCTGGAGCTGTGTCTAGACATTTCCTTATTTCAAGAAGCACCTGTATTTTGTCCAAGTTGCTGAGCAACTTAACAGGATTTACGAAACAATCCTCTAACAGAAGCCATATAACGTCTAACCAGCCAAAAATGTGTTGGTTTGAACTAGATTTCCTTTCCATTTGCTCAGATTGTGTAGGAATGCGCTAAAAGACAAATTCCAGTTACCTTGGGCAAACTAGAAAATGTTTTTTTTTTAATTTTACAGTTAGATAAAAGGTCCAACTATTAACTGCTGACATAGTTTTGAGTTAAAGAGGCTCTTCCTGAGTCTCCTATATTGGCCTTTTGTTCAGTGACATTCCCAGTGACCTCCAGGTGACCCGATGGGACAAATGATGCACTTCCCCTTCAGCTGTGGCCAGCTGGCCTAACCTCGTCTGATCAGAACTGGCCAGGCAGATGTCACCACCTGTCCCAGGCCTTTTTAACACATACTAGGTCAACGCAGGTTTAAGAAAACACCAGCTGTAAGGTAGTCTAGTCAAAACTGCTGAATACACAAACACTATCAAACATAATTAAACTGTTTTAATTGGCTTCCTTACCAGAATGATGATGATGAATGACATTTTAATGCATGCAAACAAACAAAGACACAGGTATCAATCAGAAGTGCACTTACTTTATCTAGCGACCTCTTGAGCTGGTAGTGGAACTTCTCTTTGACCTCGTCCAGGAGCTGCTTGAGCTTCGGCTCCTCAGGCATGTCTTGGTACTTCCGGGCAAGCTGCAGGTAGCAGGGCCACTTGGCTGAGTCAAAGCCCCAGTGGCAGGTCCTCTTATCAGGTGACTTGTGCGAATGCATGACAAACTTCTGTGGTGAAAAGAGCAACTGGCACTCGACGCACTGGATGCAGGGCGCCTCAGGCTGGGTGTAGAACTGGGGCACAAAGAGACCCTGGCACTTCCCCAAACACTGGTGCTCCACCTGGAAACTGGCTTCACTCTCCTTCAGCAGGCCCTGGGTCGACAGCTTACCGCTGGGGTCGGCGGGCAAGGCCGCCCCGGGACGCAGCAGAGCGTTGCACAGCCGCTGTGCATCCGTCAGTGTAATGAGGCCACAGGAAGGTGCGTTGAACGGCAGAATGCCCAGCACCTTGAGGATGTGCAGCTGCTCGGCGTCGCAACGCGAGCAGTAGACGTAGAGCTCGTCGCACACAGTGTTGATCTGCTGCAGCGAGAAGTCGCGGAGCACGGAGTTGAGCACCTGGGGCAGGCAAAGCCGCTTCTCTCCCCCAACGACGAAGCAGGAGATAGACTCTCCTTCCAGCAGCGAGTGGGTGAGTTCAGTGGAGCTGTCGCAGGGAACCAGCAGAGGGCCCCCTCCAAGGACAGGAGGGGAGGGCAGGGGGGGCATGCCGGCCGGGGAATGCTCGTGGCCGGAGCGGGCCGAGAAGGCAGCCGGGCCCCCGAGGGAGCTCTGGCTGCTGAGGGTGAACTGGGCCAGTGTGTGCTTGAGCCCAGGGCTCAGGTCCAGGGCTTTAGCAGAGCCCAACATGTGCAGTTCAGCCCGGCCCTCCACATCCATGTCAGAGTCGTGGCACAGATCCTCGATGTGCTCCCTCTTCACCTTGGGAGTTTTGGGGAGGCAATCCAAGCTGCGACGCTTCAGGTTGATCTCCGCCATCACTCGCTTCTTGATGGGCGCGTCTTCCAGTCGCTCTCTGTACAGCCGTTTCATGTTGCCCTTGAATGAGGTCAAGTCTTTGAAAGGGGTTTTCAAACTGGTCTGGGTGCTGGCCATGTCTAAGCACTGGGTTATTGTCGTTTCTGTCTGCTGACTGAGTTCTTGTATTCCTCCGAGTCTTTTTTTCTCTTTAAGTCTTTTCAAATGACACAAATCTTCTGGTAGTTAGACACATGCATGATGATGACAGAAGTTCTCTATGTTCTGATCCGCTTCCTGAGTATGAAAAAACAGGAATTTAGAAAACAGGGAAGAGGGGGACATTTTTTAAATCTTTTTTTATTTTTTAGATATAAGTATGTAATAATAATGTATAAATCCCAAAATAGCACATGAAATAACGAATAACCCCACAACATTCCTCATTATTCATATTCAAGATTAATTATTATTAGCTATTCTCAGACGGATATTGCTGTTTGTTGTGTGCAGAGGTGCGTGTGTGTGTACAGTACAGGGCGCCGTCCAGGGCTCTGAGACGCTGCTCCGCGAAGCTTCGAATACCTTCGAATATTTCTCACCGAGGCTTCGAAGACATAAAATGGTATTCTGGACAGCCCTAGTCAATATCTAATCTATAGCTAATCAATTAAATTCCAGTAGATGAATAAACAAACTGAAAACGATCTCATTAAAAAAAGGTTGTAGAGCATGAAATATCCATAAAGAGTTTAAATGTTTTATGGCCGCTGTCCCGGCTGGGGGCTGAAGAGGTCAATGGCTGCCCACTAAACCAAATGGCCATTACCATACTTCACACAAACACAAGGCTTTCTCTCAGCCCTTGTAATTGAACCCGGGATAGGGGGGAAAGGGTTGATTTACATCTAGGTTTTCACCAAAAGGCTTTGAAACAAACTTGCCAGCACAAAGTGAGAATTTTAACAAGCAAAACCAGTTGACCAGACATGACAACCCGAGTGAAATTCCCCACCACCCTGCCCCTCTCCCATTACATTGTCAATGTAAGGCTGATACAATGGTCAAAAACATTTCACTTAGCAAATGAAAGTGCCCTTCCCAACCATATTGTGCCTTCCCCTAGGTCTGCTTACCCCACGCTGACCCCATCAACTCCATGAAAAACAATTGATAAAAGCGTTAACAGCGGTCGTCCCCTTCTCTCGGGCCTTTCACAGCTTGACATGCAGCAGTATGGAAAACAGCGTCTCCCCCCTTTTTACTCCCGGGCTTTCCTGCGGGATTACTAAATCCAATGTAATAAGGTAAACAACACTTAGCTGGTATCCCCAATTTCAAAACGCAATCTAGATGATAATGGCTACTGCTGCAATATGACACCAGGACACGGCACATTGAATGCAGCCTGAAAATGCAACATTCACTGCGCTTTTACTTTGTCGTGAAATGCATTTTGATGTATAAATCAACACTAAATTTGGATTTTGGCTAGTCAAGAAAAAAAGGCACATTCATATTAATTGAACACGGTGCATGGATTTGCATGCTTTTGCAAATGTCAGCATCCCATCGTTTTTTTTCCACCGACTGAAACGCTGCGGCGGAGCAAAACCTCCAGCTCGATTCCGAAGCGGGTTGATGTCTGTGGGCGTTTTTAATGGCAAATATCACCGTGGGCCGATTGAGGAGGAAAAAAAAAAACTGCAAAATCAAATCAGCGAGCAATAAATTCGGGTTCACGGAGAGGCAGCTTCTACCCAACCTGATCGGTGTATTTCTGTCAGAAATCGCAACATCGCATAAATGTGGTATTTCTCAAACAACCTCACAGCCATTAATAGCTATTATGAGATATTTCTTAATGTCACCTCCACTTCTGGTATCCTTTTTTTGCTGCTGCTGCAAGGACACCTTGTATAATACTACTGCTCCTGCTCTGCTCCATCCCGAGCTCTCCCCCTCCTCCTCCTCCTCCTCCTCTCCCCGGTCTGTGAGCCCGTACCTCGCCTCCTCTGCCGGCTCGCCACGACGGCACACTGGTATGCAGACACAGCGCTGATAATGACATTCACTGTCTGCACTACAGTCTGGTGAGGGAAGGCACCGCGGTCACACACGCACACACACACACACACACACACCGACCCGGTGAGGGCACGGTGGGGTTTAACAGCCGCAGCTCTCTCTCCCCGTGTGTGTTAAACACACAGGACGGTCAAAGCGCTTTAAACAACACATTAAATACTATCACATTATTTTAAATCATAAATAAATATGTCCGGACCAAAAAAAAGCGTAAAAATACGCGCATTCGTTTGGAAACCAATTAAGAAAAATCTTGTCTTCGGACGTTCGATAGTAATTGCGCTAGCCTAGCTTAGCTTAGCATAGTTAGCTCCCCCGGTTCTCCCCGGTGCTGTGGAGCGGTGTAACCCGCATATATAGAGAGCTCTGTGGGGCTAACACAGCTCTCACTGAACCCCTCCAGCAGCGAGAGGAAACACACTCCTCACAGAGAGGGACACACAGCAGCGACTGACAAGCCACTGTAATATTAAGGCAGGTAAATTAAGGGATAAAGCTGGCTAACCTTCCAGCAGGCTAACCCCGGGATAGAGAGCGCTACAGCGGGCTAACTAACCCGGGTTAGCTTCGCCCCCCCCGCTCCGCTCAGCTCCAACGGCTGAACATTCGGAATCTAACCGTTATTAGAACGTCACTCGATGGATTCCGTTATCAAGCCTGTGTTAAAACATTCCATTTTAAAAGCTCTGTCTTTATTTTAATGGAGTAAAACACTTGCCTGTGAATCGCAGCCGTGTGTCGGTCGTCCTCTCTCTCGCGGGGTCCTCTCGCTACTGGAAAAGCCTGGCGGAGCGTCAACAAGATGCAGCTCGAGGCTCCACTACAGCCCCGCGACGTCACGCTGCACACGGGCTGAGAGGCGCAGACGTCACCCGGCTGACGGAAACTATGCGGGGGTGTCTCTCGTCTGCCTGCCTGTCTGTCTGTCTGTCTGTCTGTCTGGCACAGCCTGGCAGATTTGTTTCCTCCAGCAGCAGTTTAAAAGCTGTGAGCAGAGAGAGGTGGAGATAGACGTCAACAGCAGGCAGCCAGTGGATGATAAAACTGAGGTCCGGGGACTTTTAGAGGTTCTTAAAGGGATCCAGAATCGGGTCCTCACTATAGATAGATAGATAGAAGATAGAAAGCTTTATTGTCATTGTACATGGTACAACGAAATTTGGAGGGCTTCTCCTGAACAGTACAGTTAAAAAATAATAAATAAAAAGAAACAGACAGCTACAATACGCATTCATTCCACCATTATACACATAACATTCACAGCACCCATTCGTTCCTACATAATACAGATTTGGAGTGCTACTCCAGATCAGTGCAATTTGAAACTGTTTATAAATAGTGTAGCTATTTCACTAAAATAATAAATATTGCACAGTGTGGGGTGTTTATAGTAGCTCTTTAAGTGCCTAATTTTCACATAATATTTCTTTGATTTTGAGGTAGTATCTCCCGTAAAATCTATTCTTTTAGAGATTCATCTTCATGTTCCAAATTTGGCTTGAATCCTGTTGTAGGTCAGTTTTATTGACATGGGTTGCTTCCGAAATTTCATACTAACATGCTATTTAGTACGCTAAAACAGTATGTGAGATATTTTTGTATGTCTGAAACCCTAGTATGAAACCAATAGTATGAGAATTGCATAGTATTTCTGGTGAAATATTACAGTATGCAACACTGGACACTATGTCGGCATAAATATCCCACAATGCAATGTGGTAGTGACAACAACGTTCATAACGGATGTTGACGGACAGCTCTGTAACGTCAATAACGCTTCAGTTTAACTGTAAGTATAAGATTTCACTTTGCTAAGCAAAATATATTTTTTTAATTAATTCAGAGTTTGATTCTGACAAACCGTCGTTTTGGAAAAGATACATACTACTGTTTATTCACACAAAAGTATGTTGATAGTACACATATTGAGTATGTAGTGCATATTATGTGATTCCGGACGAAGCCTGGCATGAACCGACATGACAGAAAGCTTTATCTCTCTAGCTGGCTTTCCATCAAGTTTGTGAAAATGAGAGGATAAGAGAGGACAAAGTCACTGGGTAAAAGGGTTGCTTCTTCTCCAACACCTCCCCCCACACTCTTTTTATGCTCTGCAAAAGGTCAAGAGGTCATTCAGGCAGTCTATTGTGCCTCTAGTGATGATGGGAGTTAATGAAATTTGAGCATGAGGAGGTCAGGAATGAGATTTTATGAATTATAGCTAATATGTTTTCATTTGAGGGGGGTTGAATTCCCTTATCATCTCATATTCTTGGCTGGAATCTTAATCTTTAAAGGTTATCATGCTCTGTCTCTACATAAACTGTTTAGCTTTTCTCAGCTGGCTGGTTGACTGGCCCACAGTCTGATGTCACACGTCTGTGAGAGCAGAGAGGCTTGATAAAGCTTTGATAAACAACACCGTCGGCCGTTTCGCCGCAGCCTCTCTCTGGCTCACTCTTTGACAGCAAGGTCAGCATTTGTATTATGAGAGCAGATGTGCGTACACCCTGTCCAGCCCCAGAGAACAACAAGAGGGACATTGATTTTCCTGTAATAACATCACTCTGTGTACTGCGGGGAGTAAATTAATCTCATATCTGCCATATTGTGACCAGCACTGATTGTTCATTAGGGGTAAAGCAAAAAGCTGAAGGATGAGGTAGCGTGGAGAGCGGTTGTGAAAGAGCTGGGATTCACAGACAGAGTGTATCAGACAAGCACATTGATAAGCCTCTCCATTAGCCGAGACTCATTTCTAACTGTTATTGGACTTAGTACTAAGTGGACCCTGGAGGCAGACAACACAGTCGTTTTCATACATCCTGTCTGGAATCAATGGGGGATATTGAAATATGCCCTGAGTTGTTCAGTGGATGTATCTGTAATTTGGGGTAATGATGCTTGCTGAAGTGCTGGTCTGAGGTCACACACCTTTACCGCAGAGGCGGAGGTGTCAAACAGTTTAAGGCGGACCACCAGCTACTGTTCTGCTCTCTGTGTATATGTGTTTGTCTCTGATTTGATAAAATGGCAATTGAGAGTGTGTACTGGGGTGTGAGGAAGACCATTGTGATTAAGACGTTGTCATGTCCATGTAGAATAGAAGAAGAACTGGGAATGAGATAGCAGTGTGCGGGTATTGTTTTAGTCTTTCCTTCAGCTGAACTTTGAAATCCATTTTTTATGACATATATTGACATATATTGGAATCATGCAAAAAGGGGATTGCTTAACAACCAGTATGGGCAGGAGGAGTGATTACCAGTGGCGGAGGAAGTATTCAATAATACCATACAGTAAAAATACTCATTTACAAGTAAAACGTCCCATGTTACTGAAGTAAAACTTTTACTTCAGTAACATTTTCAAGGCATTATACTTACATACTTTTACTGTAAAAGTATGTTAGTATAGACCTTTTCAAACTTGACAACATAAACACTCTAAATGGGCCCCTTTGTATTTCCTGTTACAATGTTTATTAATGCAGTAGCTGACAGGAAGTAAACTTGGACCAAAGCTGTTGCCCTGGCAACAGAATGGCAAAGAAAAGGTCTATAATCAGCAAAATGTACTTAAAGTATTAAAAGTAAAAGTAGGGGAGACCTGGGGCAAAGAACTTATATTGTCAAGAAGTGAAAGTCAATTGTTCGTTCCATTGCAACATCAGCGCCCAGCAGCAAAGCTACGCTTCCGCCATCTTGGACTGAAAGCGACTTCCGGACGCCAGTAAAACGTCCGCCTACAAAGTGCCGTACGAAAGTAAAACAAAATTATTTCTATTGTCGTATTTAATGTCTCTACCGAAATGGCCTGTGTTGAACAATAAAAATTGTATTATTAATTAGTGCACATATACAGTATAGGTTTCTTATATCAAAGGAGGACTATTGTATGTCAAGTAGTCTGTGAGTTATGAAGGAAAATGTAATTTTTTTTTACAATTGCCCCCGGTCTCCCCCTATACTCAATATAGAAAAATGACTCTCGTACTTCACCGTACATATGGCATGTGAGAAATCTATATATTAAGATAGACTTGAAAAGGAAATATAAACCTATCCTCTAATACCGTATTCTAACACTGATAGTCTTATACAGCATATGCCAAAAGGACAAAAACAATCGTCAGTTGAAACCAAACAGAAAAGCATACGTGACAGACATATACATCATACAGGGGGTTTCCAAACACTGCGACTTGCCATTCAACATAATATAACCCACCATTGTACAGTAAGTGTGATTGCATTACTATTTCAAGGTCCTTGTTTTTGACGTTTTTATTTTGTATAATCAATGGTACATTCTTTCATTCTCCTATAAATCCTGCTGCTATAATTTAACACGTTTCTCTCCTATTCTAATCAACGTATGTTACTGCAGCAATATTCTACTTGTACGTCCCATTCATTCATATACAGTATGTAAGTGGTGGTCATGAGGAATAATCTCAAGAGTCTCCTAATGAAACAACTGTTTTTATATCTCATGATACCTCCACTATATCATTACAATCACTTCAGTATAGAAAACACTAATGTGAAGCCACCTTACAGGAAGGCAGTAAACCATAGATGCTGAATAACAACTCATTACCTCGGTGCTACAGTCAAGAGCACCGGTAAATGTAGTGTGATTGCATGGAGACCGTGCCAAGTAGAACACTATCCACCTTAAATAGCAGTGTGTGTTTTACTAAGGGATTGCATTTAGCACCAAGTATGATTCTTCTGCTGCTAAATTAATCCCTTCAGGGACGGAATAAAACACCCAACAAGATAAGAGCAATTAAAACAAGATGTTTTTTCAGATCCTCCTCCGTTTTACGCCATTAATTATACAAGGTTAGTCTTCCCTGTGTCTTCCACAGGGTGATGTGGAGCCACAGTGCCTGGGGAGGCGTACCCCCGTTCTCCACCGGAGAGGGCACAGGAACAATGTCAAACACACCATCATGGGAATACAGAATTATGCAAAGACATTTATCCTCGTCCTGCGTGCAGCAGTTCTGTATTTGTCTTGTGTAATAGCACAAGGGGAGTAATTTTCCACAAAATCTGGCTCAATTTAGACAATATACAATGGTTTAGTGGAGCAGGATATGAAATAAGCCCCACACAATGGGTTTCTATCCACCATTGTGTGACTTATTGCAGCACACAAATCAATCTGTTTTATTATTTCTGACACATCATCATTTCCATGAGCCTTTTTTTTTCACCTCTCAGCGCTCAGCAGTGTGTGAGGGGCAGAGTGGAGGGCAATGGTGTCAATGACCTTTTAACCCCCGGGTACGCCGAGGGCCTTCTAAAAGAGTCACGTGACCGGCGCAGACACAAGCAGCTGGAGTGGAAAAGCTCAAGCTTAACGACTAACGCCTAATTCCCTTCTCTCCAGACACCCATGTGGGTCTCTGAGAGCTCAGGTCTGGTCTCGGCAGTAAAACCGTTACAAGCCTGATGGTACGAGTCTGTTCAGACGGGCATGTGGTTGCATGATCTCAACAGTGCACCAAAAACAATCCACTTTTTAGTACGACTGATGTGCAACTTCACATTACAGTTTTTTCTTTGGTTACACACCTTTAAAGCAACCGTATGTAGAAATGGAGCAAATGTGATTTATAAAAAGGGATTTTTATAAAACGGTCACTATATCCTGACAGTAGGGCATGAGACAGGTAATCTGAAAAAATGTAATGTGCCTCTGTGTCCTCCGGTGCACCTAAAGGCATCTGCAAGATTTCACAGACCGGAGGAAAACAAGCAGTCAGAGCCAAGCTGGAGCCTGACGTCTCTGAGCAGCTGTCAATCACTCACAAACTCCGATCAAACAGTCAAACTAGGCAGCGCTGATCAAATATGAATCAATAAATTCATAAATAATAACAAATGATTTAATAATAAATCAATTCTGTTACTGTAATGCCTATTTCTCGCCTCAAATGTTTTCAAAAACATCTTGTAGTGTACTGTTTAGCTGTAAAATGAGAAAGTTTGTGACCCGGCAGCCATGTTGAGATCAATTGAGGAAATATCAAGCACCGCCCACCAGCCGGAGCAAACTTTCTCATTTTACATGTCTAATAGTACGTGTCCACTGGGGGCATTTTTGGACGCGAGGGATCGCCTCGCTTCCCAGCATTGGACGGTTGATGGACTGCCATTAGGCACCTGATTGGACGAACACTTTCACTCGTGGGCTGATGCTCCCAGCTTTTAAAACGGAACCAACATGGCGGCTCGTTTGGAACATTTTTTTCTCGTATATTATGAAAATAGTTCACCAATGTGTTTCTGAAAACATTTTAGGCGAGAAATAAGCCATGCAGTTGCTGAATCTGTCATTTTAAATTGACAACGGTAAGTTTAAAAGATTTTTGGGGAGTTTCCAGAGGCGGCAAGTCGCAACAGACGCCCCTGATTTGCACAAAGTATAGCGGCCAAAGTGACGGTCCATCTCTCAAAACGCAACACTACCAGAATGCTTTGCACTGCATTGGATTCTGTGGACACCTACCATAACTCAAGCTAACCCCAATGACGTCACTATAACTTCATCAGGGTTAGCTCCTCAGACATTATACAGCTGTTTTCACAGGCTGAATAGCACTCATAACAAATAAAATGACTTGTTTAAGATCATTGGAGTGCCCCTTTAAATGACTGACAGACCCACACTGACACAAGCACTTATTACCACAAGGAGAGAAATAAAATGTTTATTTTACCATCTGTGTTTTTTCTTTGCACACTAATAATAAACATCAGCAGAGTCCTCTGGGTGGTAAACATCCCCAAAACACAACAAATACAACAATAGTGTTTCCATTTGGTTCACCCAGTAACATTTTGGAATCAATGTAGTGATAAAAAAAAAAAAAAAAAAAAGATTCAAAATTAAATCTGATTTACAAAAAAGTAACAAAAAAAAGCTAAAGTAACTTGTGTAACAGATGAATGAGTTCCTCCGGTCACCACGTGAGCCCAAAAGTAGAAAGAAGCTTCGACCGGACGAGAGTCTGGAGGTTCATGCACCATCACTTAGTGTCGTTACAGTCAGGGGGTAGAGCGGCTCTACAGAGCCTTTATATGCTTTTAAGCAGTTTTACAATATATCTAATTCATGATAGCGTGGTAGAAATGGAGCAGAGCAGACACAGTTTACAGGAAGCACTGTGTCATGGACTTCCGACTGAGCTCGTTTAACAATCAGTATCTTGATTTACAACGAAAGACATACATGGAATGGAGAAAGTACAAAAAAAGATGACAGACCATCCGTTTCAGAAAGGCATAGTATTAAAAATGAAAAAATCGGAATATATAAATTCTATGACGTGGGACAGCGCATCTTCCGTATGTATACTGTACCTTCTAATTCGTACCAGCAAGACATTTTTCAGAAAAATGTTTTTTGGTCCTGTGTGAATGTAATGTTTCATGGATGGTCCGCACAGTCGAGTCTAACCTGTGCTCCAGCGTTCAGGTGTGAAGTGCTTCTCTTCCAGCCCATTTCCCTGCATAGCGAGTTCTTTCATTCACAGTATGAGAGTATTAACTCATTATTAGTGTAGGTTGGCTGCTGCTGGATACGTTCCTTCATTCTGGGGAGAAGGGACCTTCTGGTTTCCAGATGTTGTGTATTCATCTAAACAACAAAGCCTGAACCGTTTTGGTTCTGTTACTCTGGCTGGACATGTAACGCATTAGAACAACATATATAATGATGTTAAATAAAACATGAGAAAAATATATAGATTTTTATCTTTTTGTTTTTTTTAAAGGCTAGTGTTATGATTTTCCTCTACAGAAGGGGTGTCGCGACAAAGCTAAATCCAAAAATGACTTTATGATGATTAAGTTGTCAGTTTTGTCCGAATGTGGCTTGAAGCTAAAAAGGCCTTGTCTAACATTTATAGTAGATTCATATATATACAAATAAAATATGCATTGAAAACACTCCACCAGCTGGAAGGAGAGGATGTTCAGTTCATGTGTCAGGGGCTGCGCCTCATCCCCCGCCCCCCGTGTACAGCAACCTTGGAAGAACTTTGTAGCCTCGTTGGCTACCGATAAAGAGGCCCCGATGAGAAAATCGATATCAGTGCAGATTTACATGATATAAAAATAATTAAGAAAGAAGGTAGGCTTAAGGGCAAGTGGCTATAAATGGCAGAGTGTGAGACTGGTTTTGGCAAAAAAGCGTTCTACTGTGCATGTGCGGCCCTCGAACAGAAGGTTGATGTCGCCGGGTTGTCTCGTAACCATGCAGCTTGAAGACACTGAGACGCCACGTAACACGTGCATGAGTGTGTGTGTGTGGGTGGGTGGGTGGTGTGTGTGAGCACAGACGTCGCGTCCCCTCACACACACTCCTCCGCCGACATCAGGAGTGGGTTGATGTACTCGAATCCTTCAAACTCTGACTGGTCGATCTTCTTGACCACATCGCTATGATGAAGAACAGAAAAGTGATTTTATTTATAAGTGAAAATGACGTGTTATTTTAATTATAATTAGGGCTGTCAATCGATTAAACTATTTAATCGCAATTAATCGTATGATTGTGCATAATCATCGCAAATTAATCGCATATTTTTTATCTGTTCAAAATGTACCTTAAAGGGAGGTTTAACATGCATTTAATACTCTTCATCAACATGGAGTGGGCAAATATGCTGCTTTATGCAAATGTATGTATATATTTATTATTGGAAATAAATTAACAACACAAAACAATGACAAATATTGTCCAGAAACCCTCACAGGTACTGCATTAAGCATAAAAAACATGCTCAATCATAACATGACAAACTCAAGCCCAACAGGCAACAACAGCTGTCAGTGTGTCAGTGTGCTGACTTGACTATGACTTGCCCCCAAACTGCATGTGATTATCATAAAGTGGGCATGTCTGTAAAGGGGAGACTCGTGTGTACCCATAGAACCCATTTTCATTCACATATCTTGAGGTCAGAGGTCAAGGGAGCCCTTTGAAAATGGCCATGACAGTTATTCCTCGCCGAAATGGTTGGTACCAATGGATTCCTTAGGTTGTCTAGTTTCGTATGATGCCAGTATCTTCACTTCAGCATTAAAAATGAGCCCGCTACATTATCTATCTATCACGTTAACTTTGACAGCCCTAATTATCATAAGATGAAAAAGAGAGATAATAAAATGGGGACTCACTCATCGTCAGGCGTGAGCTGGATGGGCTCGTTAGTGAACTGGGCGTCAAAGTTGTCCAGTCCGAATTCCCCTGAGATGTTGGGCTTGAAAGGAGGGACCACCTGCTTCTGCTCCAGCTGGAATAACAACACAGGAATCAGGTGGGAACACAACAACCTCATCTGCCTTTACTGACATTAAAAACACTTGTAATAAATACTTAAACTGAGGAGGAATACTGACGATCGTCGATTCAAGTGTTTTGATAATTGACTAATAATTTCAGTTATTTTATTTTCTGGCTCCAGCATCTCAAAAGTGGGGATTTGCTGCCTTTCCTTGTCTTATATTATAGTCAATTAAATGTCTCTGTTTTTTTTAACTGTTGGTCAGACAGAAAAAGCAATTTGAAGACATCACATTGTGCTCTGGAAAATTTTCTTTTTCTTTGACATTTTTAGACAAAATGATTAATGAGTTGATTGAGAAAATAAACAGCAGTTTAATCGACAATGTAAATAATCGTGAGTTGCGGCCCCGAGAGTCAAACTGTAATCGCCAGGCCTATCATTTATGTAAAATGCACTGAAAAAGGGCACTAGCATGAAGACACTAAAGTTTTTCTTTTGTCCTCCTGTTTCCGTTAATAAATACTACAGCAGAGTGCCCATCGTCCCACTTAAAACAGTGACTAAAACCTTGATGACGCACTCAGCGCCTCAGTTTACATTTATCACAGTGTAGAGGTAATCCACAGTGTGGCATGTGTCTGTAGGAACGCTCCCCCTGCAGGCCATGAGGTGCACTGCAGGGCAGACTTTCAGGTTAGTGTGCTGCATGTGACGGGGAGGGAGGGAGGTGGGGGGGATGTAATCTGATCCCTCCAGACAGTCTGACCGACTGCTGGATTCCTGTTCCAGACCAAACAGGGAGAAAGAGGTCATAGTGATCCCTGGCGAGCTGCCCTCCCTGTCTGTCTTTCTGTCTGTCTGTCTGTCTGTCATCCACCAGTAAAGGTCGTGTCAGTCTGTCTGAGAAGAGACTTAAACGCTCCTGATCATTTACACGTGTACACAAGTTTCCTTTTCTTTAAAAGACTTTTGGGAAAATATATCAAATAAAAGATGGAGGGAACAACACCATGTAACTTTCTAAATGCAAATTAAATCAAATGTATTCCCCTCAGTTTGAATTATACAATAATAATCATGATTAGAAATGTTACAAAATGTTAATCCCTGCACACCCTTCCAATTACTAAAAACTAAAATGACAGACAGCAAACCCTTTGTTTTTCTTTTATTTATGTATATTTTTATAAATGAACTGGCTTCCTAGCTAATCAGAGCAATATGCAACACAATATTACATTCAACTGGTGTCAGTCTTCAGCCAAAGATGAAATGTAATTTGTCCTTTTTAGCAGTTTTGGTAAATTATATTTTCAGCCTTTACCTGTGTGCTATTGGCAAAAGGTTTTCTGTATTAAATCCTTCGTTCGTAAAATTTGTGTTGAAACGATTAGTCGGCAAGTCGATCGACAGAAAATCAATTGCCAACTATTTTGATAATCAATTAATTGTTGTAATCTTTTAAGCATAAATATCAAACATTTGCTCAAATGCGTGGATTTGTTTTACAACATTGCAAATTGAATATTTGTGTGTTTTGCACCGTTAGTCTGATAGAAAATGCAACTTGAGTTGTGAATTTTTTGACTGTTTTTCTGACATTTTATGCTTTAATCAAATCAATAATCAACAGATTAATCAATAAGGAAAATAATTGTTGATTATATCTAGATCAGCCTGTCAGTCTTTTGAATATGTTGACAGCACGAGACATTTGTTTAATTTCACAGTTCCGGCTGTAATAAAACAGGAATGTCATTCACTATTAAATGACTTAAACTTTTACTCATATCTGAAACTGAGAACAGGAAGCTTTGTAAATAACTGAGTATTTTTAGTCCGAGTTTAACTTTCAGTGAGATTCGTAGAAGTGATTCTGAGATGCTCGATATAGTCGAGTCCTTTTTACTTTGAGGCAAACCCACAAAGGGTTTGTAATATGTAGACGGAATTCTGTAAATACAGATGTTCATTTCCAACACCCTGCTCCACATTCATAATTACACTCACATACTGTAATTTGAACACATAAACAACACGGATTACACAGACAGACACTAGGGCTGTCCTCGATCAGATAAATTCTTTGTCGACAAACACTCATACGATTTTGTCGACTGATTGATTACTTAATTTAATCAAAAGATCTGTAAAGCTGAGTTTCTCCAAAGAATTACACAAAATCACCACTTTAAATTTTGTGTTTACCAGAGTTTTGCTCATTAGTTTCTTGGAAATAAGTCATTCAGCATGAAAAAGCATAAAAAATGACTAACCGACTAAAGAAATCTTAGTCGACTAAGACCAAAACGACCGGTTAGTCGATTAATCGACTAAGAGGGGGCAGCCCTAACAGACACCAGCAGCAATTTTCCATACCAATGACGACGACTACAACTACACAGTTTTAGAGAACATCCTCTCAGATTACTTCAGTATTTCACAAAGAAGTTAATTTAAAACTATGGCTGTCAATCGATTAAAATATTTAATCGTGATTACATGATTGTCCATAGTTAATTGCGATTAATCGCACATTTTTTATCTGTTCAAAATGTACCTTAAAGGGAGATTTTTCAAGTATTTTATACTCTTATCAACATGGGAGTGGGCAAATATGCTGCTTTATGCAAATGTGTGTATATATTTATTATTGGAAATCAATTAACAACACAAAACAATGACAAATATTGTCCAGAAACCCTCACATATTTAGCATAAAAAATATGCTCAAATCATAACATGACAAACTCAAGCCCAACAGACAACAACAGCTGTCAGTGTGTCAGTGTGCTGACTTGGCTATGACTTGCCCCAAACTGCATGTGATTATCATAAAGTGGGCATGTCTGTAAAGGGGAGGCTCGTGGGTACCCACAGAACCCAGTTTCATTCACATATCTTGAGGTCAGAGGTCAAGGGGCCCCTTTGAAAATGACAGTTTTTCCTCACCAAAATTTAGCACAAGTTTGGAGCGTTATTTAGCCTCCTTTGCAACAAGCTAGTATGACATGATTGATACCAATTCCTTAGGTTTTCTAGTTTCATATGATGCCAGTATCTTCACTCTAGTTTGAAAACTGAGCCCACTACAATCTAAAAATCATAAGTTGCGTAAATACGTTAAAGAGATTTGTGGTGTTGAAACTAATTTGCGTTAAAGGGTTAATATCACGTTAACTTTGACAGCCCTAAATAAGACAATTCCTTAACAAAGAAGTTGAAATTAGATGTATTAATAGCTTCCTTATGACAATAAATAGTTGTTTCACAATCTGATGGATTAATGATTTCTCTCAGACAAATGAAAAGGAAATGTACATCTGTACATTTCAGCTCTTCTGTCTTTGAGGCTCTGCCAGCCAGTGATCCGTCTCCACTCATTTCCTTCTCATCTTGGTCGGTCCGTCAGCCTATCTACTGTTGTTAGTCCTCTAACTGTCTATCTGCCTGCTTTCCACAAGGACATGAGTCTCATGGCATCGCTAATAACCCTCAGCTCTGACAGAGCTTCTACGCCTGCAGGGCAGGAGAGAGAGAGAGAGAGTGACCCCATGCACTTAGATTTGACCTTCTGCTGTCTAGTAGCAGCTTTCTGTTTTTCTTTCTCTCTGCAATCGATATATGGATTGATTTTGACCTATTTGGCAACCGGCATGCAGCGGTACCGATTTCCTTCATTTTAAATTATGATTAAAATGGTGACGAATGAGGCAACTCAAGAAAAGTAGTAGAGAGAGAGAGAGAGACACACAGAGAGAATAAAAGTGATTGACTCACAAGGTCCCAGTCGACGTTTCGGAAGAACGGATGGCCCATGATGTCGGCAAAGCCTGTCTGAGGGTGGCAGCCTAGACGCTCCTTGGGATCCTGTGGGAGTGAGGGCGAAAGGAGGGTGAGACAGTATGAGATGATGGTGGAGGAGACGGACAAAAAGTCAGACGACGGGCAAGAAAGGTGGCGAGGGTGAGAAAGGATTGCGGTGAGGGGATTATGGATAAGATACAAGAGCCATGTTGAGACACAGAAAAGAAAAAGAAGAAAGCAAGACAGTGAAAGATGGCAGTTGACTCCCACTAACGCCGTAATAATGTCATCCTCCAGGCCCTGCAAAAGTCAACACTGTTTTAAGATTGATCCAGGCCCGTCTGACCCCTTCTTACCTTGTTGAGGAATCCCTTGAGGACGCTGGCGGCTTTGACTGACAACGAGCGGGGGATTCGGATCTGTTTTTCCAATATTACTGCAGGAGGTGAGAGAAAAAAGGGGGGAGTTGAAGGGGGGTTGAGACAGACAGTCTCTTGAGGCTAAAATGACAGAAGATGGCACTGACACCGCTGCAGTTATGAGTTCAATCCTGTCGGGTATACTCATGTTGAACATTCATACAGAAGCCTTTCAATGAAGTGTCAGTGGCTTTTGATAAAACTGTCTTGAAATATGACTTCAGTAACATTTTAATTCCCATCAATCCAGCACTTTTCTTGCAGTTATAAGAAAACACTGACACATTTTGAAGCAGTATTTACAATGAAATGACGGCATGCATTCACACATTTCCCTGTAACAGATGGCATGTGCCTGGTACTGGGAGAAGTGGCCGTTGGAAAGGTGTCAATATAAAGGTGTTACATGTTTCCACTGAGCTGTTTTTTCCTCCGGTTAACAGTGCGTGTGTGTGTGTGTGTGTTACCTTGGAAGAGGTAGTCTTCTGTGTTCTGGTCCGGGTTGTCAGAGCTCCCGACGATGTCGAAGGGCGACCGGCCCGCCATCATCTCGAACATCAGCACACCCAGCGCCCACCAGTCCACACTGAACCCTGCAGACACACACACACACACACACACACACACACACACACACACACACACACACACACTGGATGTTATAAATCATATTTATGACAAGAAGGGAGCATAGTTTGTATTTTATTTTTATTTATTATTATTTTGTATATGTTTTATTTTTTATATTATTATTTTGTATATGTTTTACTTTTTTTATTATTATTTTGTATATGTTTTATTTTTATATTATTGTTTTGTATATGCTTTAATTGTCATATCATTATTTTGTATACTTTTTATTTTTTTATAGTATTATTGTGTGTATGTTTTATTTTTTGGTTAATTTTTTATATTAATATTTTGTATATTATTATTTTTAAATGTATATATTTATTTATTTAATATTTGTATATTATATTATATTGTTGTTGTTGTTGTTATTATTATGCATATCGGAATCATTTGATTTGTTGACCAAAATGTGAAAATGTTTATATAGAAATAAAATAAATTATAATATTATTATTAGTAGCAGTATTCATAGAAATTCAATAAAATACTAATTACAAGAAAAGAAAAGAAGGGAACATAGATAGAGCACAGATTTAAAACCAGAACCCAAAAAGAATGACAGTTGTGTCCAAACTGCCATTTAATCTCATTAACAGAGCAACAAAAACAGGTATAGAAGCAATAATTTTGCATGTTAAACTACCATTCCCATTAACTCATATACTCTAAATTATTTGCACAAAGCCCATCAGTATTTTAGGGTTACTATAGCAACCACTCCCACCATGAAAGCAAGTGTTTTTGCATGCTTTCACCCCTTGACAACAAGTCTCATATTTTACTGCTAGACATTTTTCACAGCAAGCCATTTAGAGCTTAACTACAGTATATTAAAATACACAGTGATAAATCAAAACTGTTACAGTATTTCACAAGATATAGGCAGCATTTAGATAGAAAGATAGAAATATCACTTGTTTTAATCCACATCATCTATTTTTAAGATCAAAATACGTCAGAACAGCACATAGGGATGCGGTTCCATAGCATTCCATCCAATTCAAATCTGGCATTGACTCCACTTATCGAATCAGAATCCTTTCGAATCACTTATCGAATCTTATTAGGTTAACTTAATAACCAGGGATAGTTCAGCTTGTTTGAAGTGGGCTTTTGTGAGGTACTTATCCATAGTCAGTGTATTACCTACAGTAGATGGCGGTCAGTCTAAAAGAAAGGCCCACCTAAAAAAATTACAATCAGTTTAAGTGAAGTGTACGCTGTATTTAGAATATTTTTGCTTTATCTTGCCATCAAAAACCCCCTCTGATGGGGAACTGAAACCCTAATCTACATTCTCTTCAAAGCCACCAGACTCCTTTGACAAAAACAGTCATTTTACTTTGCAGAACACGGGAGTTGCTGGTCTACCGCTGCCTCGATTGGTTTGTGCTGTTTGACTTTGGTGTTTTAAAGGATTAGTTCGGATTCACCAAAGTCACAAAATAACACAAACTAACTAACCGATGGAGGCAGCGGTAGACCAGCAACTCCCGTGTTCTGCGATGTAAACTTACTGTTTTTGTCAAAGAGGTCTGGTGGCTTTGAAGAGAGCACAGGTGGATATAACGGCTTCAGTTCACTGTCGGAAAGGGCTGTCTGCCGGCAAGGTAAAGCTGTGAAAATATTCTAAATATAGTGTACACGTAAACAGTTATTGATTGTTTTAGATGAGTCTTTCATTTAGGTGGCTATAATATGTTTTACTGCTTTGCTCCCGTGTCGGTACTCCTGTCTGTTTCTCTAAACTGGGAGCGAGGCGACCGTCACCTACTGTAGGTTATACACTGACTATGGATAAGTACCTCATACAGCCCCACTTCATAACACCCAAACTATCCCTTTAAGGCTAAAATAACTACAACTCAAATATGTCTAATGACCTTTTGTCAGCTGAGACAGAAACGGTATAATTTTTAGTGGCAGCCTAATTAATGTTCACAACTTGTACCTACAACCTACAACCTGAAAATAAGATGAGCATCACAATATATGAAATGTTAAAAAAAGAGTGAGGAGGGATAAAAGGTTTGATAAGAGATTTGTTAGCATCGGAGCTAAAACAATAGCTATCGGAACCCACTACCAATAGCACATGTAGAAAACTCCTCACCTTTTAAAGAGAATGAACAAGCCTTTTGTTTTGCCTCTTTTATTTTGTTGATGCACACTTAATAAATCAGTCTCAAAGTAATTATAATTGGTCGCTGGCTATGCAGGCAGGGCCATGCAGAACCAGTAGCACATGTGTAATTAAATAAGGCTTAATTATGTTATTTATCAGATAAACTAAACCATTTGTCTTCATATAAAAGCAAACTTGGCTAGTTTGCATTTTCTATTAAGCAGTAAAATGGATTATATATGGAGTACCGTGGTGGGTCTAATTATTACTGTGGGTCCAACAGGGATATTGTACATGCATATTATGCATATTTTGATGCTGGAACAATTTATTGTTCAGCCTGAATGTTATAGTTTTCTAACAGCAGACATCTTGACTTGTTATTGCAGGAAAAGCACAGGTGTCACTAATAACATTAGCAATGGCTTTGTTCTATTCAACATGATCCTTTAACACTGGATCTTATTGCTATGATACCTCTTTTGGTAACCAGGGAGATATTTTTCTATTTCTGTTGTGTAGTATTTATAGATATGTTTACACGCAGCACTCAGTTGTTCATGTAGACTACACCTACCCTTTGTTCTTACACTTTTCTGATTCATGCATGTTAGTCATCCGTACCCACATCGTTTTTGACCAATACTCTAAATAATGCGTTTAGATAGAGCAGCATTCATTCAGGGGACGTCACAATTGCTTCCATGATTATTTTGTTGCCTTTTCGAATGTATTTGCAATTTTTTTAATCTTATATTTTATTACTTTTGTGCTTATTTGCTCATTTCTAGCTCCTGTTTCTCATTTTTCTGCTGCAGGGTTCATTGTAAGTTTTTCAGATTTCAAATTTTTTGTTTTTATTAGGGCTGTCAAAGTTAACGCGATAATAACGCATTAACACAAATTTGTTTTATTGCCACTAATTTCTTTAACGCATTAACGCAACTTGCGATTTAGCCCAGCCACTATTCAATCTTTCGTAGGTTGTAGCGGGCTCAGTTTTAAAGCTGTCATACTAGCTTGTCGCTAGAAGGTTAAATAACGCTCCAAACCTACGCTAAATTTCGGGGAGGAAAAACTGGCGTGGCCATTTTCAAAGGGGTCCCTTGTCCTCTGACCTCAAGATATGTGAATGAAAATGGGTTCTATGGGTACCCACGAGTCTCCCCTTTACAGACATGCCCACTTTATGATAATCACATGCAGTTTGGGGCAAGTCATAGTCAAGTCAGCACACTGACACACTGACAGCTGTTGTTGCCTGTTGGGCTCGAGTTTGCCATGTTATGATTTGAGCATATTTTTTATGCTAAATGCAGTACCTGTGAGGGTTTCTGGACAATATTTGTCATTGTTTTGTGTTGGTAATGTATTTCCAATAATAAATATATACATACATACGTACATACGCATTAAATACTAGACAAATCTCCCTTTCTGATACATTTTGAACAGATAAAAAATGTGCGATTCATTTGGAATTAATCGCGATTAAATATGTTAATTGATTGACAGCCCTAGTTTTTATAGCATGTATACTAATTTGAAGAAGACTTTTCTAGTAGTCTGCAGTACTGTAGCATATCCATAATCACAACTGAGAGCAGCATCCCAGACATTACTGCATAATACTTCCCATATTGTATCACAGCAAAGAAAAGGATAGCATTTCTAGTAAGTGCTTGTGTGTTCTCACCATAATCCTCTCCTCGGAGTATTTCGGGGGCGATGTAATTGGGGGTACCACAGAAAGTGCTCGTTGTATCGCCTGGTCTCAAGCCCTCCTGCAAAAACAAAAAAGATCATCAGCGGCGGGATCATCTCAGAGGGCTGTAAACCGACACCTGTGCAGCTTTGCATGTGCTTTTATCCAAAGTGCATTGTGGCATCATTACAGCCTCGATTTTTTTATACAACTGCAATCCACACCTTGCACATGCCGTAGTCTGTAAGTTTGATGTGTCCCTCGGAGTCCAGCAGCACGTTGTCCAGCTTCAGATCTCTGTAGATGATTCCCCGCTCGTGGAGGTAGTTGAGCGCCAGACTGATCTCTGCGGAGTAGAATCTGAAAGAGATTCGGGTGTATTCAAAATCACATGTGACTATAAAAAAAAAGACACAAAATGACATAAATCTTGTTCCTTTTAATGAGACAGGAGACAAAAAGTGTGGCTGTACCTGGCGTGTTCTTCTGGGAGTTTCCTTTGTCTCTGCATGTGGAACATGAGATCTCCACCATTCACATATTCAATAACAAAGAAGAGTCTGTGAAAAGAAGCAAATGTTATCAATAAGCTTCTTACTATCAGTAATGAACACACTTTTTAAATAAATAAATTTGAATGAGATTTACAAAACATACATTTTCATAAAACCTGTAATACAAAACAATTGTCTTAATGTAAGTAATCAACTGGGGAAGTTTCATGGGGATATCTGTTAGTTAAAATTTTTTACCCTATTCACATGGGGTGTGTCCCCTTAAAAGACATCAAAATCTGATTGTTTTCCAAATTCTTGCAGGCTGCAGAAGACACCGTGCGACTCAAACAGGAGAGATGTTCTCACCTGCTTTCTGTCTGGAAACAGGAGTGGAGGCCGACCAGGAAGGGATGATTGGAGGCCTGCTCAAAAACGTGCTTTTCTGTTTGGACCCAGTCGATGTCCTGGAAGAGAAACGCAGAAAGACACACCCCCGGGTGTAAATCAGAGAGGATTCTGACAGAGTACCCTTGAACTTATAAAAGCTGAATAAGCACAGCGCTTGATCGACCATCCTGCACAGATGGAGACCAGCGTGGGCAGCAGCGGCAGGATAAAGGGCTGAGCCAGTAGAAGCAGGTCTCTATCGATGGCTGGATGATAATATGTCTGGACACGGATGAGGCTCGCGCTGACAGGGCAGGGACAGCAGAACACTTCACCATTGATCGAAAGGCACTTGTCAGTTTGTCAATCACGCTAAGTGCGTCTAATCAAGGCTAACTACTCCCATTGCCTCTGGTTGTGCTGCTACATGTGTACGTCCAGATCAATTTCTGATGACATGATGGTTTATCTACACCTTCTTAGAAAGACTGATGGCTTGGAAGAGGTCTGTCAACGAAACTCAAAGTGTTTCAGACAAGATACACAAGGCGGCTGTTCAATCACATGAGACAAACCCTCGTGGTGCTGTGACAGCTCCCATTGATTGAGCTAATTGAATTAATTATACATTGCAGTGACGGAAGACTGATGACTTCAGTATTAACTAACCTTGGCACATCTCATAGATGGAGGTGTTGTGTTATTGTCAAACTGGACAGTTACGCTTTTGAGATATCGTACATTCTTCCTTCATGAGTGGATATTCACCATTAAACCTTTAAAAAGAAGATGGCTGTTCTAACTGAATTACAAGTTGTAATGTATTAGGGCTGCAACTAACGATTATTTTCATTGTCGATTAATTTGTTGATTATTTTCTCGATTAATCGATTAGTTGTTTGGTCTATAAAATGTCAGAAAAAAGTCGATCAGTGTTTCCAAAAGCCCAAGGTGACGTCCTCAACTCAAAGATATTCAGTTTACTGTCATAGAGGAGTAAAGAAACCAGAAAATATTCACATTTAAGAAGCTGGAATCAGAGAATTTTGACTTTTTTTCTTTTAATAGTTGGCATTAATTTAATAGTTGACAACGAATCGATTAATCGTTGAAGCTCTAATGTATCAAGTCACTTGTTCCACTATTAACAAATAAGTAAGATTATATAAAACGCCTAAAACTGAAGTGATTAGTCGATTAATTGATAGGTTGATCGACATCATCAAATATTTTCACAATTGATTAATCATTTAAGTTATTTTTACACCAAAGATTCTCTGATTCCAGCCTCTCCTATGTGAGGATTTGCTGCTTTTCTCTGTTTTATATCACTGTTAATTGAATATATTTGGATTTTGGACTGTTGGTTGGACAAAACAAGACATTTGAAGACGACCCCCTTTTCACTATTTTCTAACGTTTTGTAATAAAAACAAAAAAACAACTGAGAAAATAATCGATTGATTAATCTATACTGGAAACAATTGTTAGTTGCAGCTCTAGAAACGCCCTCATGTCCCCTTTTCATTCACCTAAACTGGCAGCAGTGGAAACAGCAGTTCAAATGATAAATTTGTTTGTTATTGTGAGAGATGTGTTCAAACCTCAGCACTGGAGAAGACGGTGGGCTGATGTTTTTTTCTTGATTTTGAGCCAATTCATGCTAAATTCACTCTTAAACACCTCAATACTGCATGTAAAGATACAAAAAATGCAAACGTCTTATTCACAGTAAGTGGTAAAAAAAATTCTGATTGGGTTTGATAGTGTTCTATTCAATCAGAATCATTTTTAATTTAAAAAAAGTGCTGTCATGACTCATTTTTCTTTTCGCTGCAAGGGAAAACATTAAGCATGGGACTTGCGAGTGGCCTCCTGCAAATATTGCATTTCACAGTTGTTTCGTTGACTTTGGTGAAGTGTGCTCACACTTTGGAGCGGTTAAGTCATAATACATAAATGGTTTAAGTTATGGTTTAAGGCTTTCCGCCATGTTCAGTAAGTCAGTCTTGTTAACAACGGTGTGACTGAGTTAGCACGTATACTTCACCAGTTTTTTTCTCTTTGTAGACGCCTGTAGTGTGAGAAAGAGGCAAAAGAGAATATCTAAGAGAGACTACGAATGAGAGATTCGATAAGGGATTCATTGGCCGCGGAACCGGATCCAAAATGAAACAGGCTATCAACCCATCCCTAATTATAACTCAATAAAAGTAACTATATCACTTTAATCAAAACCCACCAACTCTCTCTGTCATTATGGCTGTGATGGTGTGTCATACATCAGCGTAGTTTACCTCATCGTCATTGACCAGCTCCTTCTTCACCACCTTCATGGCGTAGATGCGCTCCGTCTTCTTCAGCTGCACCAGCAGCACCTTGGCGTAGCTGCCTCGGCCGATCACCCTCAGCAGGTCGAAGTCTGCCAGGCCCAGGCTGCAGGGCGATTTCCCCGTGTCTCTACTGTTCCGCGCCTGAGTGGGGGAGGGCAGTTAACACAGAGTGAGAGGGCAAACGTGAAAGACCATCATACATTACATTAGATACATCGAGTGGTGCAGAAATGAGCCCCAAAACCAAGAAATGAGTTAACATTTTAGCACTTCCAGTTCCCTCGTCTGGAAGTCAATGGGTTTTTTGATGGGTTTTTAGTTAGAAGCCTGAAATAAGGTCTGTGGTTAACACACGCTAAAGAGATTTTAACGTTTGGTTCTACAATATAAAATACGTCAGTAAATACCCCACTTGTGAATTTTGAAGTCTTTATATGTGTATAAGGAGGTTGCTAAATGAGACTACTAAACGTCATCACACCAACTCGTCCACCTTTACAGCCTCGTTGTGTATACTCGTGTTCATGCGACCGTGGTGTAGTTCGTTTATAGCCTAACGTTCCACCGTTCCAGCGCTTTGCATTGTGGGATACAGTAGGCGAGGTAGACTGGTCCGATGCATACTGGAGATTTTTTCTGAATCAGTACAACATCCGGGTATTTTTGGCATACTGTAGACATTGCTTTTGTTTGCATACTACATACTACATGCTACATTTTGGCCATAAGTCAGTACGTACTACTCATATAGTGTGCGGTTTCGGATACAGCCTTTATCTTGTCTTTTATTGCTGAGCTGACCCGTTCTCTCATCCTATACATTTCATTTTACCGTTGACCCTGCGTTAACCTACATATGACAAATAAAACTGAACAAACGGTAAACAACATAATGTGATAAACTCAAAGTCAACTCCGCGACACCTTGTCATGTCAACAGATCAGCAGATCAGCCTTCATCAACATAGTTTTTTCAATGAACTATTGACAGAGCTGGTGATTTGGTTTGAGCACGAGGGTGATTTCCTTTGGGTGGTTTGTAAATGAAGTTTTAACTGCACCACTTCTTTAAAGTGAATCTTTGTAATGACTTTCTTGTCTGTATTAAATACCATCACGCTGCCTCCATTGGATAAGGCGCTCGCTGTATTAGTCCTACGTCTGTGTAAACCTGATTACCACCTTCACCATTTCCTCACCTATCTTCCTCTCTCCTGTAATCTGTTCTGTAGTGAACCGTCTCCACTACCTATCCATCTAACCCCCGTTCACGTGACAACCCCCATCCCCAGAGTCAGACATGGAACCGTAGATAAGATCATTTGGCTTGCCCTCTTTAATCTCCGTCTATCTGTGTCCAACTCGATCCATTTTTATCCATCTTCAGCTCTCCCGCTCGGTCCGACCCCCCCCCCCCCCCAACCCCAAACTACATCGCTGGCCATTAATCAGCCTCGGGTGTTAAGAGCTGTGATAAAAGGTTACTTTATTAGCTCCACCAAAGGAAATCAATACCCACAGCACTGCGAGGGTGCCTACGTCTGCATGAGCATCATGCACAGCAGGTGGAAGAAGGATCACCCAAATGTACACGATGGCAAAATAAGCAGCTTCCAATTACAGGTGATTTTATTCTTTCTCTACCTCTTGATTTCTCACTCTAAATATACACACACACACATATCCATCTAGACAACATGACAGATTGACAGACTATGAATCACACATCAACAGTGTTTGAAAAGATTTTCTCTCTCACCTCTTTCTCTTCTCCATCGTAAGTCAAGCTTTCTCTGGAGTCTTTATTCTGAGGGCCTGAGAGCGAGAGGAGGAGGTGACAGACAGACAGAAGGAGAGGGGGAGGCAGGAGAGGAAAAAAAATAAAGGAGAGATGAGAGGAGAGAAAGTAGGTGAGAGACAGTCGCACACTTTGTTCACAGCCCTGCAGTCATTTCTCTCTGCTTGGTTAGCAAAGAAAATACCGTTTTGTTTAACAATACAACAACACCAGAGTATTTAAAATATTAAGTATAATGTAACTTCATTTTGTACGTGTGGTCATTTAAAGCAGCAGTGGGTAGAATTGGAGCAAATATGATTTAAATCATGTGCCTCTGTGTCCTCCGGTGCTCCTAATGGCATATGCAAGATTTCACAGACCGGAGGAAAACAACCAATCAGAGCCGAGCTGGAGTCTGCCGTCTCTGAGCAGCTGTCAATCACTCGCAAACTCCGGTCAAACGGTCAAACTAGGCAGCGCTGATCAAATATGAATCAATATTCTGTTACTGTAATGCCTATTTCTCACCTGAAATGTTTTCAGAAACATCTTGTAGTGTACTGTTTAGCTGTAAAATAAGAAAGTTTGAGTTGAGGCAATACCAAGCACGGCCCACCAGCCGGAGCAAACTTTCTCATTTTACAGCTAAACAGTACACTACAAGATGTTTCTGAAAACATTTGAGGCGAGAAAGTAACAGAATATTGATTCATATTTGATCAGCGCTGCCTAGTGTGACCGTTTGATCGGAATGGTTGAGTGATTGACAGCTGCCTCTGTTGAATGAACAGCCAATAGAACGCTTTCTCTCTCTGAAATGACCTGTGATTGGTCTCCCGTCACAGGCTAGATTTTTTTATAGCCTGAAAACAGAGCCATGAGGAGGTGCAGAAGTCTAGTTATCTCTCAGAGCACTTTAATTACAATATGCTAAAAGGTTATTATGGAAATTTTGCCCAATGATGCCAAAAACTTTCTGCCTACCCTTGCTTTAAGTCATAGTAATCTATATAGACGCATATCAAAACAGGCTTAAACAAAGATATCTGCATCCCTCAACTTCCCAGGTGGCCTGTGAGTTTCAACTGGCTCACTACTAACAACAGCAACAACGATCCTAAGACCTCTCATTCCAGTCAGCCTCTCAACCACCTGACTGGACTTAAGTCTGGTGTTGTCGGTAAACCTCAGATGCAGCTGACCCAACTTGTAGTCTGGGTGGTCGCTGCTGTCAACAATCTCCTGAGGTTAGTTTATATATTCTTTAAGGATAAATCTGGTGATATTCTAGATTTCTCCCATGAAAAACTAAAAAGGAAAACTAACAATAAATTGATCGTACTAACAAGTGTTGTCTGTGTATCCAAAGCCTGATGTGTCTTGTATACCTCAGCGTTATAGTTCCAACAACTCCATTGTTGTCCAAAAACCATTAAAAACTCATCAATGAGCCACACCGTTACACAGGGTGGCATGCTCCTTTATTACGATGAACACATGATGGGCACTGTAGTTTATTTTGAGTTGATCCCCAAAACACCGTCCTGCTGTCGTAAATACATGAGTGAGAACAGTCCCAAAGAAAAACACTATTTATTCCTGTTTGAGTAACATTTAAAACTACTTTTTGCCTTTATTTGATAGCTGACAGAGTGGCGATAGACAGGAAGTAGATTGAAGGGTACGACATGCAACAAAGGTCCCCAGCTGGAATCGAACTGGGAACGTTGCAGAGGCTTGTACTATGAAAACAGAATTTGGGGTTAGTGATGTAACTTCTGGTTTAACCCAGGGTTTTCAGGGTTACGACTCCACTTCTTAACGGGGTATATATCGCCATGGTAACTGATGCTGAACACCTAACCTGCACCGGCGCAGGTTACGTTTGAGAGATCAACTCGCACGGCCTACTGACCAATCAAAGCTCGGTGCACGGAAAATTGTACTCAAGTACAGTACTTGAGTAAATGTACTTTGTCACTTTCCATCACTTCTTACAGCTTTGAATTTTGTTTTTATATTTATCTCTAATGTGAGTTACCGAGTTGATAACCAACATCGTGTGACCACATAGCGTGATTGCAGTTAATGAAGCCAGATACCGAAAAGATATCCTGGGTATGGTGAACTTGTTTCATAGTACAGGCCTCAGGATGCCGACTTTTTTTAAATAAAATCTGTTTGATCTGTTTTTAAAGTATTACATCTTCCAAACAAATGAAGCGGCTTGGCGGCGACACACAAGCTGGGTAAGTCAGAGAGTATTGGGAGACGGACTAACCCACTGTTGGTTGTGGTCTCATTATGGGATTTGTTGATAATAACAAAAATAAAATATATCGGCAGCCTTATCGTTTAAGAATAGCGGTCAAAAGCTGCAGGCAATGAATTCCAATCAATTTAAGTAAAACAAATGTCAAAGAGATTCAGAAGTGAGAGAGTGAAATTAAAAAGATTAAAACCACCCTGGGTGGAAAAAGCAAACACGTGCACAGAAGAAGTGCATAAATTAACAGAAGCCTGTAGTTTGTTGAACGGTTTACGGCAGAAGGCTATTTTATTTTGTGCGAGGGAGGAGCTGTCAATGTTTTTTTAAGCACTTTCAGTAGTGTGTGTACACATGAGTGTGTGTGTGTGTGTGTGTGTGTGTGTGTTACCTGGCTGTTCAGTTTGGTCTAATTGACTCGATGGTGCGCCGGGCATGATTGGTTCCTAGACAACAACATTCGTCATTAAGTATAATCAGCATTGACAAACAGAACACAATCCTAAAGTATACGTATGAGTCATCGATGGTAACGATCCACTTTACGCCATCAAGCTAACGAGTGTGACGTTCGCCACCGCCCTCACCTGGATCATCGGTCTGCCACACTCCACTGTGACCAGTTTGTGGCACTTCTTGTGCACCAGCAGTTTGCAGTTGATGCATTTGTAGCCTTGTCTTCCCAGACCCCAGATACGGTCTGTACAGATGGCACAGTGGGCTCGCTGCGCAGGAGGGCAGACGGAGAGAAATCATCATCACAAACAGCACACTTTATATTCCAGGAGACGCTACAGAGGCTGTGACGGCTTCTGAAACATGAAGCCCTGCTGGTCTACAATCAAATCGCTCTGTGTCACCACCATCCCTCTCCCTCCATCAATCAATACGAAGACAAATGACCCCAGGCCAGTGGATGTCTCCTTCTCCTTTAATTACACCTACAGTAACTAAGCTTGGAAGTGTGCATTGTGTTTAGGTTTTACATGCAACACAGCAGGCATTCCTCCATTATAATAATTCAACAATGATGATGTAAAATATGTGAAATACACATGATTAAATATATAGCAGGAAAACATTTAAAGCCAAGAAAGCACACGAGTGAAAGGCCTCAAATTCAGCATCAATTCTCACCCTGTTGAAGCGCTTGGCTTGAAAGGCGTGACCACTGGCATAGTAAAGCTTCCTCCAGCGCCGGGCCCCACGCCGATATATAGACTCTGTGAAAAGAGGAAAATGGATGTTAAATGGACTGCATTTATATAGCACCTCTCTACCAAAGCGCTTTACAATTTGCTTGTAATTCACCCATTCACACACACATTCATACACCGATGGTTGGTGGCGGAGCCGCCATGCAAGGCGCTGGCCTGTCCATTGTTTAGTGTCACGCTCAAGGACTCTTTGACATGCGGACAGGAGGAGCCGGGGATCGAACAGCCAGCCTTTTGATTAAAGGACGACCCGCTCTACCTCCTGAGCCACAGCCACCCAGGCAGAGGGCTGAGTCCTGCTTCACCGCTGTGTAAGGCTGCACAGTTAATCGTTTTTTTTATGGAAATCCTAATATCTGTACTACTGCAATTTTTAAATCACAATCACATTTGTTAAAGACAATATGTGTCAAAGTTCCATTTTACATTAAATATTGTCATGCTGCAGAGATGCCTCGGCCTACACATGATATTCCACAGCAGCTCTTCTCAACCATTGGGCCGGGGCCCACTGTTGGGCCTCAGAGCGCCACCTAGTGGGCCACGGATACTCCCAAACGGTTAGGTTAACCTCTTCAAAATCCGACAGCCGCTATTCTGTCTTTCAGAGGTTGTAGCCGGCTCAGTTTTAAAGTTAGAGCGAAGATACAGGCATCAAATGAACTAAAAAAACTAAGGAATCCATTGGTCTTAACCATGTCATACTAGCTTGTCAGGAAGGAGGTTAAATAACGCTCCAAATGTGCGCTAAAGTTTGGCGAGGAAAAACTGGCATGGCCATTTTCACAGGGGTGCCTTGACCTCTGACCTCAAGATATCTGAATGAAAATGGATTCTATGGGTACCCACGAGTCTCCCCTTTACAGACATATGTCTCGGATGCAGTGACATAAAATGGAGCGGTATTTGAGATGAAAAAATGATGTTTGAGACAATCCTGCACCAGTAAAAGCTCCAAAGCGTGCGGTGAGGAAATATGACCCTGAATACTTTGGATTCATAATGGCAGTGATGGGTGAGGGTAAGCTGAATATTTATGTGGGTCATTAAACCCGACAGTGGCGTAACACATTTATAGTCCAGTTTGTCATCTATTTGGGAATGTGGACATTTTTTAACTATCAGAAGTGGGCCTCGAGTTACAAATGTTGAGAACCCCTGTTCTACAGTCTTAAGAAAACATCTTTGTTTGGCACAGATCCCCGAAAAAAATCCCACAATAATCATTTTAATTTTTTCAAAATTGTTCAGCCCTACCTGTGTGTAGGCATTTGTATATTAGTGTATATAAAATAGACCACTTTGATCTCTAAGGAACCTAAATTTTCCATTTGAACTATCATTTTCTTCCATATTAGGAAATAGTTTCATTATCGTGCTGCTAAACTAAACTAAGGCCAGTGAGATTTAAGTGTTGATTTTTGGTGGCTGGAATCATCACCATCACCCAATCAAACAGCATTCTCTAAAGATTTTTAAATGCCATAGATTGAATGGTATATATACATGAAGCTTGTATAGGTTTAACTGAGGATCAATACGATTTTGATCTTTGCTTTTGGTCTCGTTTCCCAAAATTCATTCTTGACCTGACCAAAATGTGTGTGCGTGTGCATGCGTAACTTCAGTGTCACATACAGTGTGGGTCTTAATGATCCTTATTTGAGCCCATAAGTCTAAAACCATTGTCATTTTTAAATTCTCCTGGGTAAAAGAATTCACTTAAGTGCTCCAAATTTAAATATCGTTTTTTTTGGGACCCCTCCTGATATATCAGGTTAAAACTAAAGAAGGAAAAGGTTAAAACTCACTGTCTTCTCCCGGACACGGCATGCCAGGTTTCTCTGGTATACATGGGAACACTGGGAAGCAAAAAAACAAAAACAAAAAACAGTTACAGTTAAAAAGTCTATTTCATCTAAAGGAGGCGAGTCTGACAGCATTCATGTGAGGGTGTTTGCATGCTGCTGAGTACATTTCACTCCTTCTCATCATGACAGCAGTTACCTGTAGCAAACCTGTCGCCTCGAGCAATTCACTATGAAATTCACTCACGTTGTTCTTACGGTGGTGCAGCGTGTTTGTGTGTGTGTGCAACATACAGTAAGGTGGGAAAAGACACAATCTTAAAGAAGACAGCAAAGAATATTTGTGTGCATATGCGTGAGAGAGAGAGAGAGAGAGAGAGAGAGAGAGAGAGAGGCAGACTGGGGGCAGTGTGAGTCAGAGGCGAGGCGTGGGCTCCAGCCGACAAGCTCGTTAACGAGCAGACCTGACGACCCCCCGCGGCACCGTCACATCCTCTCCTCCGTCCTCCGTCCTCCACCCCCCCCCTCCTCCTCCTCCGTTCATCCTCCGCCGTCTCGCTGGCATCCACTGTACTCTTGACCCCTCACCTCTGATTTGATTAAAACTTTACATTAACCACACAGCCTCCCCGTCCCCTCTACCCCCAGGTTACACACACAGAGCCTGTCAATCAAATGTTCCATATCACCCCCCCCCCCCGTCTGAGTTAGCCCTGACCTCTAGACTCATGAAGTTGTACAACTATTTGTCAAGAAGGCTAAGCTTAGACGAGGATGTGAAGTCGCTCAAGGGCCCGTAGACAGACGTCAACAGCGGAAGTAATTTTCACAGGTCAGTGCGTCATTAACCGCATGTTTTGATGCTTCTTCGCTGTGTGCAGTATCTCGCCGTCTGTGTTCGGATTTTATCAGACATGTAAACGCACAGAGACAATATAAAAAAAAAAGGAAAAAGAACTTGAAAGCAAGCAGCATAAACTCAGAGATTTTTAGATTGGTGTTGAACCAAATCTAAATATGTAATTTACATTTTTGTGGCCAGACATAATGCCCAAAAAAGAGAGGAGAAAAAATCCCATTCAAACCGTTTTCAGACAAATAAACAGCTCCAGACTCCAAGTAAACCAAATATAAATGTCTATTTTGTCTTCTGTCTACACGTGATTTATTTAAAGAATGGTCTGTACAACAAAGAGAGCCATCTTAGGGCTTAACTCAAGTTTTCACCACGGTAAACTAACTAACTACTTCACACGTTTACAATAAAGTGACAAGTAATAAAGAGCTTCTAAAAGGGGTGAAAACTAAACAAGGTGGGGACACTTTTGTTGTGTAGCCAGCAAGGTAACGAAAAAAAGCATACCCAACAACAACAGGAACAAGAAAAAATATTGTTTGTCAGTTAATGTGCGGACTTCGTTTGATGTACGAAGTTAGCAGACAGTGCTAACCATGGACTTCACATGACAATATTCACAACTTAGATTAATTTCTATGAAAAAACATTTTGATTCTTTTGATCAGTGGACCCTTACAGACTAAGGGAATATAAATAATCAAGGAGTGGACACATATTCTGACTTCAAATGTAGGGAGTCACCACTTTTTTTGTCTCTCTTACTTACCATGCCAGTAAATCTGAATGAATTACACTTTGGTGCTCATGGTTTCTGTAAAATTGACTGAATTGTGGAGAATCTAACCGATCTAACGATGTGTAGCACACAAGTCCATATTGACAAAAGTTACCCAGCATCAAATTGAGACATGAGTTTATTCGTAAAAACGTAGCTACACCTGGCAAGTAAAATGGACTCGGCATTTAATTGAAGTTTTACGGTAATTGTATTTGGCTTTGTAATGAGAGGTTTTTAAATTATATGAAAACATGATGATCATGATGATTACTTCTATTATTAGCAGCAGAGACTAATTGCTAGCACTGGCAGGCAGTTAACTACTAAACAGTCAAGTTTTCTTGCCAAACCTGCCTGGATGATACGTGTTGGCCTGAGCTCTGGTGTTCTGTAGCTCCATGAGCAAAAATGGAAAATACAGTAATGCTGCCAAACTTGACTGGTCATAAAAAGCTCATCAGAGAGGTGAGCGGACTATTTGTAGAGCAGAAAAGATAACAGGTGTCTCATCTGGCCCTCTTACTGACCGAGCACCTGGTGTGAATCAGCATCTTGCTGTGTACAGAACAAGAGAACATCCTGTGACTTACATCCTAAAACTGTTTGTGTTCTGTTATAAACACAGCCTGTGTGAAAAGCAGTGAGGCTCACCGTGGATAATGAGCTCCGAGTCTTTGTTGACATCGTAGAGACGCAGAGCTTCTTCCAACTCCAGCTGAGACGACACGGTGCAGGGGTCACCTGACGGCGGAGGAGAGACGAGATGTTATTCACCACATTAAAGAAAGACACCAGGTTACTGCGAGGAATCAGGTGCAGGGCGGCAATCAGAGACTGTTTTTACATCCTCTGAACTAACCTCGTTTCTCTAAAACCTACATTTACTTGAATTCTCCTCTACGATAGTACACTAGTGAGATGCAACACTGCAGCTTGAAGGCAATATTTTTATTTTTTATTTGGACGGACAGCACAGTGTGAGGACAGGCTGTGTAGTGAGACAGTTTATTTCTTGCTGTGCGGGTAAGAAAATGTCTCTGAATTTTAAAAAATAACCCACCGTTCAGCCGTGGAAACTGACTTATTTTATTTAGCCAGACTTTCCCTCGTAACTAAGAACCTTTTGAGGAACTCACCGCGTTTCGACCGCAGGGACCAGGGTCTAATTTAAGTTCCGGGGACATTTAAGGGGGCCCTTTACCCCCAAAAAGGCCCTGGTTGGAGGGTAGTACTTTCTGAAAGTACCGGAATTTTCGGGGTGAAGTTTGCAGGGATGATCGTCACTGATTGGTGAAGCGCACACACAGCGCCACTGCTTCAACGTCTTTAACTTGTGTAACACTTCATTCATAAACAAGGAAGTACTCTAGTATCAATTTAGGACCATTTTTATTTTGAAAAAGATATCATACTAACAAAGATTGAGATATTATTGACTTTTAATAATCCCAATTTTTCGGCAGATGAAATTTACATAATTAATTTCATTAATATGTTAGCAAAATATTATATCCATAAAATGAATTGGCTTAAAAGAATACCCTCCTTTTACACTTTTAAAGATACTGATTTTAAAACATTTTTAACTACGATTGAAAACTTAAAACTCAAAAATTCTAAATTAATCTAAACTGATCAGATTATTTAGACATTTCAAATTTATTCCAATTGTTTTTTTCTTTTTATTCATCTTTTCCTTTCCTTACATTTTATTTTTTGTATAATTTATTTTATTTTTATATGATTTTTATACTGTGAAATATATTTGCTGAATTTTTTGTAATGAAAAATCTGTTTATGTTAACTACTGTATTGAACTTTCGAAATAAAGTATGAAAACCAAAATTTAGGACCATTTTAGGACGAGGGGAGAGCATTTGTCTTTGTTTTATGACATTGAGAGTAAAGTTAGGCTCTGCTGTCGGCTTCCCGACTCATTTAAAAAAGACAGAGAGAAAAAAGAGAGAGAGAGAGAGAGATCGCGATGATAGAAGAGGTGCTGTGAATGAGAGAAAGAAAAGTTATTTTCTCATTGTTTCACGGCGGTTACGTTCTAAAGCACAAATAAATAACCATCAAACACTCAACAGATGATTCAGTGTGGAGACAGACGCTCTTAGTTTAATTTTCCTCGTCTGCATTTCATTCATTACATCCAGCGTGAATCAGTGAATAGGCCTACTATGCAGCAGTAATTGTCGTCGCAGTGAGACAAAACGTTTATTTTTTGCGAACAGGTTTTTTTTAGATGAAACAGACGGACACACTGAATTGCAGGCTGCAGAGTGTGTTTACCGCTGTGACCACCAGCAGCCCTTGTCTTGTCTCTAGACTAAAAGTCCCAGGAACTTTTGGTGGAAACCCGGCTATTATTTGAGATACAAGTAGAGCTGAATGATTAGTTGATCGACAGAAAATTAATCTGCAACTATTTTAATAATCGTATAAAAGGTTTCATGGTCATTTTTAAACCAAAAAGCAGAACATTTGATAGTTTCAGCTACGAAAATGTGAGGATTTGTTGCTGCTCTTCGTCATGTGATAGTAAAATAAATATCTTTGGGTTTTGGGCTGCTGGTCGGTCGGACATAAGACATTTGAAGACGTCACCTTGGATATTTTTCACTATTCGGGAAAATAATCGGTCAATTAATTGAAAATAAAAAAGTACGACACACGGCTACAGGTACCTTTCATCCCTCTGCACTGCTGCCACCTTGAGATATTTCCTGTCTCAAGTTTTTATCTTGTTTTAAACACATTGTTTGGAAAATAGCTAACAATCCATGGTTTCCCTTAGGTGCACACTTTAAGCACATTCTATTTTCTCACTTTTCTGCATTTGACAGGTCTCATCCTTTTTCATTTTGTATTATCAAGTTTTCTATCTTTCACATGCAAACATGTTAGAAATCCGATAAGGGGAACCAGGTTTCTCATTTGCATGACATTTAAGAGATCTGGTAATTGCAGAAATCGATAATGTCCAGGTTACTTTTAATTAGAACTTAGAACTACAAGACAAAGTAGAGAATTAAGTGGTACACATACTGTAATTTCCCCGAGCAAAAGGTTGTGAGTGTAAAAGGTGAGTTATACAGTTGGGTAGCATGACATTTAAAAAAACATGTCTAACCGCTGTGGGTGTGACGATATGAATTGCAATACATGAACTTTGAGTAAACATTGAAAAAACATGCGAGAACAAACTGCGGCCGTCGATGTTGCCATTTCAAAGAGTTTCCTTTTAATTGTACAGGCCTATTTGCACAGTGATCAATCTAAGTCAATAATGAAAATACCACTCAGACGCAGATCTAATTATTTCCTTATCACTAACAGATAAGAGTCGGGTGACACACACGGAGAGGCAGCGTGAGCCGAGACTGAGGCCATCGATTCTATTCTTAGTGCTCTACTCAACTACAAACCACCTGCTTTATAAATAGCTCCAGAACAGAAACTATGACACACAGTGTAAATTTAAAAAGATATCATCTGCTGGAGGTTGAAAGAGAACTAGAACTAGTGGGCGGTCTAGTGGGCAGACTGAGACAACCATCACGTCTGGGTTTATCTTTACTCAAAAGTTTTGGTTTCCGGAAGAGTCATTAAGTGCATGAGTCCATGTAGAGAAACTACAAACAGGAACAGAGACAAATTACTTACAGTAAATTAAAAGTACTGATATGGATGAATCACTCACTAATCTAAATGTCCCCACGTCAGTAAGGTCAGTAAACTTTTTTCCCAACATGGAGTTATGCACTTTGCAGTCAGCCAACAAGATAATTTTTTTTTTTTCCTGGTGTTATTTGGTTTGAGGTAAGGAAGCATATTTTTGTCATAAGTACCATCTTACAGGTGGTGCTTTAGATTAGACCGATTGATTAGTCCGAATGTTATAACAATATACTGACTGATATTAATTTACACAAATAAACACATTTTTTTTAAATAAAAATCACTCTTGTGTACTGCAAGTTACTGCTATATATTGGCAAGCGCATATGCAAACATTGATATATGTGCGATAAGCCAAAATCAAATGTGTGCCAAAATCAGCAAATATATCGGCAGCTAGGGCTGATCGATTTTGAAATAATATCTAATTGCGATTATTTTGACTGATATTGCAATTGCGATATGATTTATTAGAGGAAATGATCATTTTTTACATCATTATTCTCATTTTCATTGAAAAACACATTAAAATGATTATGGTGTGATTTTTGCAGGGATCTGTACCAAACAAAGATATTTTCTTAAGTCTGTAGAATATGATGTGTAGGCCAGGACATCTCTGCAGCACCACAAAATACAATTTAAAATGGTATTTTGACACATTTCACATTTAACATATATTGCTCCTCCTGCGATTTGAAAATTGCAATAGGCCATATTGCAATTTTGATTAATTGTGCAGCCCTATCGGCAGCTAATAATTATTTTCATTAGCGATTTATCTATAGATTATTTTCTCAATTAATCGTTTCAGTCTATAAAATGTCAGAAAATTGTGAAATATATCCGTCACAACTTCTTGAAGCCGAATTTGGACTGTTAATCAGATAAAACCAAGCAATTTGAAGACATGCCACCTTCAAACTGCTTGGTTTTATCTGATTAACAGTCCAAAGCCAAAAGATATTCAATTAACTATCACATAAGACAAACAAAAGCAGCAAATCCTCACAAGTGAGACGCTGAGACTAGTTTGTGTTTGCCAAATTTTGGCATTTTTGATAGAAAAAAATGAATAAAACAATTAATGGGTTATCAAAATAGTTGCCGATTAATTAATCAATTAATCAATTGGTGGGCTCTACTTCGGATCTATGAATGTTACTACCAGATTCCCTGTGGCACATACAGTTTAAATGTTCATTAAAAGTTGTTGTTTGTGATGACATTAATGATAACTAAACGTTTAATAAACACATAGAGATAAGATACAGTAAGTGCAGCATTCCTTTTAAAGTTTTTTTTTTAAAGCAGATCACAAGAAACACAGACCTGTTGGTGGTATTAGTTACTTTTAAACCAGGGTTTCCAGAACTATTAATTAACACATTCTCTAATTATGGTGATAATGACTTGAGTTCACATTGCGGAGCCGTGTGCATGTGGTTCCCATGGATGGGGCCATAGCAGAGACAGCTAGAGTACTTCATTATGAGCATCAAGCAGCTTTTCTCTCTCAGACAGGCTAATGACTCCAGTGATTGTATGTGGGTGGCGACCAGTGGGAGCTGATCTGAGTCTAATGAGTTTGGGCAGGCTGACCTTATCCTGATCAGAGCGGTCTGACGGCTCCATCTTTCCTATGACACTGTTACTGCTGCCTGACTGACTAACTGACTGACAACGAGGAATCGGCTGTGTGGGGGGGGGCGGTACTCTACGACTGGCAAGGAAAGACCGAGCCTCACAGTCAAGTGACAGGGAAGCGTGTGTGCTTATGTGTTCATATCAACACATGGCAGCTAGTGGCCTCTGAATCTGTTTAATCTTGATGATGTCCCATTTTTGTTTAGTAAACACATTTCTCCCGTAAGGTGAATTTTGTCTCCTCTTGAAGCACAGATGGAGAGAAGCAGTAAAGGATGGAGAGGTGAGGGTGAGGGGGGGGGGGAGCTTACCTTCCTCGTCGATCCACTTCATGGTGAAGAGCTGGTCGTTGTCCATGGAGCACATGTCCTTCACCTCCCCGTACAGACCCTCGTATGAGATGGACGGCTCAAAATGAGTGATCATGATGTCCCTGCAGAGAAGACAAATAAGTCAAGTATTTCACTCTGGATGCACCAATCCATCGTGTTGAAAACAGTCGTTAGTTGCAGCCCTAATTTAATGTGAATTCAATCAACAACAAGACTCGGTCAAAACCGAGTATATGGCTGGACCGTATTTGGTCAGTATGTGAATTTGTGGCTAAATTGTTACACAAATAGTCATTGGTAATATCTATAATGTTTTGCGAACAGTTTTTTTCACTTATATCTTAATGTTTGATTGAAAGACAACTTATAATGAAGCAAATTACATTCAGTAATAGTAAATGGTAACATTTACTACTCAGTATATTATACATTTTATACAAGGTGAAAAGGTATTAGTATGACATACAGTATGCAAGGTTAAAAGTATTTCAGTTTTTTTATTAAAGCATGTGTATCAAAAGCATTCATCATATAAGTGGTGTTACAATATACATACTTCACTAAAGATTATCAGCGTTGAGCTTTCCAGCTGTCATCACTGACGTTGCTGCTGTATTTATTCCTAGATGTAGTGTTAATTCGCCCGCCACTGATCGATCCGAACTCCGTTCAGAAAACAAGCATTTTAAAAGTTGTTTGCCTGTCGTCATGGTAACAGACCTGACAAAGCATGAATTCAGACTTTTTACTAATCAGCATCATTTTGTAGTTATTTCGGCGCACTTTGATCCGTTTACAACAACGTCGCTGCCGTATTTATGCCTAGATGACTTTATGTTGAGTGTTGATTGAGCAGCTGGTGTTATCATAGCCTGGCATTGATCGATCCGAACTCCGTTCAGAAAACGAGCATTTTAAAAGTTGTTTGCTTGTTGTGTTGCGGACAGACTTGACAAAGAATGGATTATGTCTTTTTACAAATCGATATATTTATGTTGTTATTTCGGCATTATTTTGATCCGTTTATTGCATTTAAATCACAGCACAGTCTGTTTATTTTGGGTTCATACCGCAGTAGTGACGTGTGGCGGATAGATAGTCAGTTCACGGCGGAAATGGAGGAAAGCGAAGCGAAAATTTGTGCACAACAACAGCGCTATGTAATGATACATTAAACCGCTGACACGCTCCCCAAAAAATGTAAACACAGAACTTTTCTCCGCCTTTTCATTTTGAAAGAGCAACGACCAATGAGGAAGCTCCAGCAACCCCAGCCGACCAATCCTGTAACTCTATCACTCAGTCACTCACTCACTCACTCAGCGACAGACTTTTGCGTCTGTAGGGCTGGCCCTCTGCGGTCCAGCCAAAAATACTATCTGTTTTTTAATCTAAAGTAGTGAATTTGACGTAGTACCACTGGCAGGAAACCGATATTAAAGACACACTCCACAAACACCCAAACACACGAATTAGACAATGTTAATAGGCTGTAACTGTTAATCTTTTTCATTATGGATTTGTCTACAAATTGTCAGAAAATAGTAAAAATGGTAATCACAATTTCAGAGACCCCAAGGTGACATCTTTAAATTCATTTACAATTATACAAAATAGAAAAAGCACCAAAAACCAGAGAATATTTGGTATTTTTGTTTGATAACTAATTGATTAATCCACTGTTTGTTAACTTTAGACTAGGGCTGTCAATCGATTAAAATATTTAAATCAGGATTAATCACATGATTGTCCATAGTTAATCACGATTAATCGCAAATTAATCACACATTTTTTATCTGTTCAAGATGTACCTTAAAGGGAGATTTGTCATTTGCATGTGATTATCATAAAGTGGGCATGTTTGTAAAGGGGAGACTCATGGGTACCCATAGAACCTATTTTCATTCACATATATTGAGGTCAGAGGTCAAGGAAATGGCCAGGACAGTTTTTCCTCGCCAAAATTTAGCGCAAGTTTGGAGCGTTATTTAACGTCCTTCGTGACAAGCTAGTATGACATGCTTGGTACCAATGGATTCCTTAGGTTTTCTAGTTTCATATGATACCAGTATCTTCACTCTAACTTCAAAACTGAGCCTGCTACAACCTAAAAAAATTTCCACTTGTGTTAATGCGTTAAATAAATTAGTGGCGTTAAAACGAGTTTGCCTTAACGCGTTATTATCGTGTTAACTTTGATATCCCTACTTTAGGCATTCAATTCAAACACTCCCTCTCTCTGATGCATTCAAAGAAAAACTGGAGAACACCAGACTTTTCATGGAGAGAGAAAAGGAGGTGAGAGAGCGTCAGTTTCCCCAAACGCTGCTGCGTGTGAGACACAGACAGTCTGTCACATTTAAGTGTGCATTCATCTGTACAGCATGATTGTGGGTGTGAGAAAGAGAGCAAAATAAAGAGCGACAAAGACTGAAAAAAGAGTGAGAGAGCCACACATTCAAGCAGAATGAATCACAGTCGACGGTGGTTGTAGTTGTATCGTGACCGCTTCAGTTAAGGCTCACTGTCCACCACTGCACTCCATCACTTCCTGGAAAGCAGTCAAAACACTTAATCAACGAGTACATCACTCTCTGCCTCTTCAGTTCACACATGCACTCAAACATTATGGTGAGACGTGGCAGAAGGAGCGTATACTAGTGGTGGGTGACCGGGAGCATCTATCCCTGTAGGTGGGATCATCTGTCCCTCGTCATTTCATGGCGGCGTTAGGATTGATGTCACATGCTTTCAGCCCTTTGGCCAGCCTCAGCGATGTTTACAACCCAACGATGGGGGATGGAGACGGGACGCTTTTACAGGTCCGCAAGCGACATGGAGTCTGAGATCAGGAAGTAGTGGGGAGACAGAATGGGCTAAAAACAAGGGGATAAGGAGGTGGAGTAAAACAGGGAAGTGATGAGGGGGTGTAAAAGCCGTCCCACCAGCCAGGGAGTGACCCACAAGGACACGGACCTCTTACTCCCTTTACTGCCGTCGTCAAAGACGGACCCAGTTTTTCATCAACTTGAGAGCTTTACAGCGGGATCATAAAATCCCAACACACCGTCCACTTTCAAGGACATCTACTGTACAAGTCCGAGGTCAGCACAGAGAGTATGTCAGGTCACTGAAGGGTCAGTCGCTGCCAGGAGCAAACACACGCAAATAACACCAGACTGTGATTTATCGGCTGATATTTCAGTTTCACATCAACGTTGAGCATCTAAAGAGCGCAGCTTCCGCACAGCATGTATTAAACTGTCTTGACTGAAAATCACACATCAAGAATGAATAAAGCGCTCTGAGTGAGAATAAACTGACGTAAGTCTCAGACTGATGCCTCCTCCTCCTTCCTCCCTCTCTTTTCTCACCCTCGTCCTCCATCCTGCTGGTGTTAATCATTGCCTGTGAGGAGGGGGGGGGGGGACTGGCAACTACTCTCATCTAGGACCAGTATGGCAGCTCTACTTCCTCCTAAAATCCTGATAACATCAGAGGATAGACAGTGAATGTATGAACACACACAAGGTTCCCACACTGTGACAGTAGACGGTGTATTAATGGCAGCAGGCGACTTTAACGGTGTCACGTGCAACTGGAGCTGAGCTGTGGGTGTTCATTAAACACTGTGTGTCTACACTGTAGTTAAAGTTTAGCCACGTCTCAGGTGCCTCAAACAACATCCTTTATGACACAGATACAAGCTCAGCTAATGGCTACAGCAGGTACAGGAAAGTGATTAAAATATATTAGAAGGGAGCGCCTTGCTAGCCGAGTGGTTACGGTGCATGACATATAACCACAACGTTGATAACGCCACCCAGATCGATCGATTAGGTCTGTCAAATTTAAAGCGAAAATAATGTGTTAGCGTTTAAAGCTGCAGTATGCGATATCGGCGCAAATATGATTTAAAAAAGTTATTTTTAGAAAACGGCCGCTATATCGTGACAGTAGTACATGAAACAGGTAACCTGAAAAAAATCATGTTCCTCTGTGTCCTACTGTGTCCTCCGGTGCTCCTAACGGCATCTGAAGGATTTCACTTACTGGAGGAAAACAAGGTCCACTGTCCAGCTGCAGTCTATGAGAGCAGGCTGTCAATCTATCGCGAATTCCGACCAAACGGTCAAACTAGGCAGCGCTGATCAAATATGAATCAATATTCTGTTACTGTAATGCCTATTTCTCGCCTCAAATGTTTTCAGAATTATCTTGTAGTGTACTGTTTAGCTGTAAAATGAGAAAGTTTGTGATGCGGCCGCCATTGTAAAATCTGTTTAAGGAAGCCAAGTTCTGGTCACATGACCGGAGCACAGTCAATAGGAACGCTCTCTCTCTCTCTGAAATTACCTCTGACCTCTGACCTCTGTGACCTCTGCCGTCATGGCAGATTTTAGATTTTTCTAAAGCCTGAAAACAGAGCCATGATGAGGACCAGAAGTCTAGTATTCTATCAGACCACTTGAATTACAATATGCTGAAAGGTTATTATGGAATTTTTGCCAAATTATGCCAAAAATTGTTGCCTACTGCCACTTTAAATGCCACTAATTTCTTTAACGCATTAACACAACTTGCTTTTTAAGGTTATAGCAGGCTCAGTTTTAAAGCTAGAGTGAAAATACTGGTATCAAAGTTACGTTAAATTTTGGCAAAGAAAAACTGTCCTGGCCATTTTCAAAGGGGTCCCTTGACCTCTGACCTCAAGATATGTGAATGAAAATGGGTTCTATGGGTACCCACGAGTCTCCCCTTTACAGACATGCCCACTTTACAATAATCACATGCAGTTTGGGGCAAGTCATAGTCAAGTCAGCACACTGACACACTGACAGCTGTTGTTGCTTGTTGGGCTTGAGTTTTCCATTTTATGATTTGAGCATATTTTTTATGCTAAATGCAGTACCTGTGAGGGTTTCTGGACGATATTTGTCATGGTTTTGTGTGGTAATTGATTTCCAATAATAAATATATACAAACATTTGCACGTTGATAAGAGCATTAAATAAATCACGATTGAATATTTAAATCGATTGACAACCATATCGATTAATCATTTAAGTTGTTTAATCAAGCAAAAAAGTCAAATATTTGCTGTTCCCAACTTCTCAAATGTGAAGATTTGTAGTAAAGTTTAAACAATTTGTCGATAAATTGATTAGGTGATCAACAGAAAATTGATCTGCAATTATATTGATACTCGTTTCAGTCATTTTTCAAGCAGAATATGCCAAACATTCAGTCGTTCCAGCTAATAAAATGTGGGGATTTGATCTTGTTCTTTCATGACAGTTAACTGAAAATCGTCTGGATTTGAATTCGTCACTTTCGGCTCTGGGAAATTGTAATAGTCTGTGTTTTATATCATATTAAATTGAATATCTTTGAGTTTTGGACTGATGAAGACATTTAAAAAGGTGTCACCTTGGATTCTCAGAAATCTTTCACTTTTCTTTTACATTTCTTACATTAAATGACTAATAAAAAATAATCCACAGGCTAATTGATAATAAATATAATATTTAGCTGCAGCTCTGCTGTATAGCACATTTTCTCTTTTGTAATCTCAGCCTCACTGACAGTAAGGGCATACTTACTTGATGTGTTTTCACAAAACTAACTATGACTACAGCTGAAATGATTAGTCAATTAATTGATAAAATGATCGACAGAAAATTAACTGGCAACAATTTTTGATAAGTGGATTAATCAAAGACACAAAGAATGATCTGGTTCCAGCTTTTCAAGTGTGATATTTTGCAGGTTTTTTTGGAGTTCTAGGATATTAAACTGAATAACTTTGGGTTTTGGATTGTTGCTCACACAAAACAAGCTATTTCAAAATATCATCTTGGACTTTGTGATAGCCTGATGGGCATTTCTCACTATTTACTGCCATTTTACTGCTCAATAAATACAAATAATTGTTTGTTGCAGCCCTAATAATGACTGAACATAACTGAAGTGAAAGTGACAATATTTCCACAACTAGGCTGACTACACAGCCGTTTGATGACTTCTGTGCTGCTTCCTTCGATTTGGAAAATGCATTAGAAATACTTCATTTTTTAACCATTAATACTGCAACATTATCCGATAGATTAATCTAAAGAGGAACTTAAAATTATATTCAAAAAGAGGGGACCTGTGTTAGTCAAAGGAAACAGAGCTATGCAATTCCTCAGAGTGACTAAGGCAGAAGGATTTTACAGTGAGAGACTGGGAGCTCATCACTGGTGAGTAACTGGGAGGAAGCAGCATTCCACACAGACCTGGCATTCCTCTGCTGTGTGCCGTCCTGCAGTACAGCTAAATTAAAAGGAAGGAGGAGGAGGAGGAGGAGGAGGAGGAGGAGGAGAGTGCTGGCCTGTGCCCCTGGCGTCTGAACTGCCGTGAGTAGGACTCAGCAGCCCCATCTGCCCAGCATGAAGCCATTCGTCACTGGTGAGCGCTCAAGCAGGAAGAAGAGTCTGGATGCCTCTCTGGGCTTCCATGAACACCTAGGACCATCCATCTCTCTGTCAATGCTGCCACGCCTGGGTATGCCCCCCGCAACACCTTCACACACCCCACGTGCACAGCGCACGCTCGGATATCCAGAAGCACATACACACACTTGAGTTTGAGGCAACGTAAACAACACACTGAAGTAAATACAGAAATGCACATGCTGAAGTTGCCAAAACAACCACCAGGTCAGGGTGAGTGAAACCTAGACTGCAGGATGCTCTGGTCTCCAGGCAACACGGCCCTCCTGCTGTGCTGATCAGGAGGGAGCCCAGCTCCTCGCAGCACAATAGCAGCAACCAAACTCACTCCCGCTGAGCCCGAGACAAGGTCACTCCAAGCGACAGACAGACACGTGTATGCAAACACTTGAGCTGTATTACACACAATGTGTAGGGCGTGTAGACGCTGCAACAGACAATGCATCACAGGGATGTTAACAGCGGCTGAGGCTCTGCGATACTCGTTAGTGAAGATGTGTGTCAGCGGATGGTTGGGTGATGGTGTACGACTTTGTGGTTCAGCGCTTGAGGGGCTTTCATTGCAAAAGTAAATGGCAAGACAAGGAACGCTTCCCATATTTTAAACAAAGCCGAGCCTTGAAGCACTGATGCAGATGGCAGCGTCTTTGAAAAAGAAGAGCAACTCCATTCAAAAGAGAAAAATATCTGAACCGCTCCGTCGAGCCGCTGTAATCCCCGTTTCCTGCCAAACAACATGCCTTGCACAGGAACCCTGAAGTTGATCTGGCACACAAGAAGCCTTGTGTTAGTCGGTGCTGGCATCTCTGCAAAATAATGTTTTTTTTCTGGCCTGACATGGTTACACACTGGCAGTGACATACAGAAATATTTTGTTTTTCAAGAGGACCTGCTACAGTATAAACTGCTTTGAGTTGCATGTTTACTTTTAGGGTTGTAAAGATCCACCGAACTGGATCCATGTATCGCTTCTATGATCAACGATCAAATATCATCGATGCAAATTGAAAACATCGATACATTCATCATCTTTAAGATACGCCTTTATTTTGAAATTCCCATGGCACGTCTGTTTCACCATTTCCGTCCAAGCGTAAAACTTAAACAGGAATTAAAATTCCAGTATATAATGTATAAAGTATATAAACATAGAATAGAATTGAATAGATCGGCCCCATTGTCACCGATATCCGATCTAGCTATTTGAGTCAGTATCGGCCCGATATCCAATCCGGTATCAGTATCGGAACGTATATAAATGTAACTGATGTGTGTTAAATAGGCATATGATATCGTCTCATTTGGATCACAGGCCCCTGAATTTAATCAAAATCGTATCATGGCAGACTTCGTGACATCAGCAAATATCGTATCGTTGTCCAAAGTGATGAAACTTGTGATTTATACCCCTAGAAATAGGCTGACAATAAGGTTTTGTGTGACAATATTGTCAAAACAAGACTAAGGTAAGCCGACTGGTAAATACAGAAAGAGGAGAGTGTCAGAATATTGCCGTCCTGAACCCACACATACAGACTCCTCCAACACGAAAAATATTTGGTTAAAAATCTGACCAACACATCAACAACAGAAGGTCTAGCTCTTTGTGAGACTCCTGCTGGTCCATTCAGGCAAAACAAAATCCTTCATACAACATATGAAAACTAACAAATGGACACAAGTATTGCTTATTACTCACTCACATTACAATGATAAACATCATTTTTTCTCTCTGCACATCATGTATTTACTAACGAGATCCAGAGACAACCTGCAGGATGAGGATCTAGGTTGATATGGGCATTTTTTTTTATGAACTGTATTGTCTATAAAGCCTTATCCGTTTTCGCACCTTTGTTTGTCAGCTGTCAAAAACACTCCCTTGTGCCCCATTAAAACACTTGACATACATACAAAAGACTAAAGGAAGCAACATATAACAAGCCATAGAGGGAAGTTATATATGTTTTTTAAGGAGAGCTATTAAACTGGAGTATAAGTGGATACTGAGCAGCTGTATTACGTAGGAAAAAATAATAGATAAAAAAAATCACAAATCTTAAAAACTACACAAAATTTAAATAGTGAACTGTAACTGGAGTGTTATACAATGTGTTGTCTCTATAGATAGCGTAAGGATTAAACACAGAGGTCTCAACATTGCTACATTCTAGAGCTGAAAAGATAATTAATTGGCAACTACGTTGATAATTTATCAATCGTTTGAGTCACTTTTCAAGCAAAAATGCCAAATCTTTGCTTGTACAAGCTTCTTAAAATTGTGAGGAATTGACATTTACTCTTTTTTATAAAAGTGTAAACTGATTATGTTATAGACGAGTTTCTTTTATAGAAACATTACTGGGTGCGTACACATTCAGGGGGCAAACCCGCTGGCAGCCGGTTGTAATTAACGTAGATTTCTCATTGTTTGTACGTTCTTGTTGACTATACTAGACTTCCAAGGCCGCTTGTTGTTGTGACCATGGGGGAGGAGGAGCGGCTGACCCGGTAGACTTCCCTTCAAAATGTAAGGTTACGGCGTACCGGAGTGAGCTTTCCTCCGCCGTAGACGCGTAACGTTACAGCAATTTAGAGCCGTAATAAAGTCTTGCATCACTTTTAAGTTTTGTGGCATAGTTGCTAAATATATATAAATATTTCCTCAGAGTGTGGGTCGATCACCCTGTTGTTGATCAGTTCATTTTTATCGATCTCTGGAGCATGACAGCTCGCCATGACCACCCGCTGCTTTGCTAGCGCTGTGTGACTAGAATGCTTTTGCCCATCAGACCTGGATCCATAATCTCTTTCAGTTTTTAGCAAAGGCACGTGATCCCCTCTGAATATTAAACATTTTCAATCCATCTTTTCTGTGCTTGGTGCAGTTTACTGCACAACAACTCCTTGTCATCTCTGCTTTGGAGCTTGGCTCTGCTAGACGTGCCGTGCTTTCTGCCCCCTAGCTGCATGCACATCTCTGTGATGACGTTGCACAGAAACCCATCTATAGCTTTGGACTATTGGGCAGAGGGAAAAAAACAACCCATAAATATGTCATTTGGGGGCTCTGGGAAACTGGGATGGACAGTCTTCACTGTTTTCTGACATTTTATAGACAAAACGATACAAAATAATCAGGAGATTAATTGATAATAAAAATAATTGTTAGTTTCAGCCCTACCACACTTTTAATTTCAGTCCATCTACTACCGTCGTACACTATCTGCATCACTGTCAGTTTCTAGTCATGTGGTCAGTTCATTGGCAGCCGTCTCTATTGACCATCAGCCTGAATGAAGACGAGCCAGTGACAGGCTGAGACTGCTACAGGCTGACACCAGTCTGCTGATGCTGGCGCTGACCGACAACAGACATGCAAATAGGCATGGATGGACTCAAAAAGGACACTATACTGAAAATAGATGAGCTGATACACTAATACCACAGAGTAAGGTCATTGGGAGAGTCGGGTTTAATTTGGTATTTTTCAGGTTTAAAGGATGAACAAAGAATCACTCTGTCCGCCGGTTTCATTGATTACTACTTTGAAGCACAGAATGGGACTAATCACTAATCAGTGTTTGGATGGTGGGGAAACCTGCAAACCCTCTGACCATTATGTCACATGTTTACTAGGCCTGCATCCAACAATTATTTTCATTTTTGATTAATCTGCCATATATTTTTTGATTTATCAAATAGAATATTAATTGTGTCAAAAAAGTGTGAGAAAATGCCAATCACAACTTTGCAGAGCCCAAGGCGACATCTTCAAATGATCTTCGATTAATTGTTTCAGTCATTTTTAAAGCAAAAATAAAATAAAATATTAATATTAATTAATTAATAAAATATTCTCAGGTCCCAGCTTCTCAGATTTCAGGGTTTGCTGCTTCTCTTTATCATGTAAAATAGCTGAACTGAATATATTTATGGGTTGTGAGCTTTTGCTTCAGACAAAACTGAAACAATTAATCGATTATCAAAATAGTTGCAGATTATTTTTCTGACAATCAACTAATCCAGTGGTGGGGTCCGGGGACCCCCAGGGGTCCTTGAGGGGGTCCCGAGCGAAAAGGGCAATCATTTAATTTCAAGGAAATTTTTAGGAAAGGGGGAGAGAGAGGGGATGACGTGCAGCAAAGGGCCGCGGGTCGGTTTCAAACGGTCGGATTAGAGCGGTAAGGACTCTGCCTCAATACAGGGCGTCTGCTCTACCAGGTGAGCTAGCAGGATGCCCTGTTTACATAATTTTTCACTATAGTACACTATAAGTCCGGTATAAGTATACATTTTAATTATATTGTTTGAGAAGGTTTTTTAAAAAAACTGTAAGTACCAATCTAATATCACCTTTCAATGTTAATGTTTTTTTTTCATTTGCCCGACCGCGTAAGGGGGGCAGAAATCTACTTGCCCAAAGTCAATTTTTATTTCTGTCTATGCAAATTGTTTGATTTATTAGTGGTTATCAAATAGCAACAAAAACTAAAGTTAATTGTCATGTTTTATAGGCCTTGCTCTCAAAGTTGCGGCAAACTGCGCAGTACATAGTTGGAGTTTCGTCCACATCCTCTGACGCCACCCAACTAAACTCTGTTTCCAGGATAATTGAAATGCTCGCTTCAGCTCATAAACTTTGTCTTTAACTGCCGCCATTTTCTTGCGAGCGTCCGATTGGTAGTGCACATGTGCAAATCTCAAGAGATGAGAAGGACGCGAGATGGCTCACTACTTTACTACCTCCATCATCAGCTCCGAAAAAAACAAACTATGTGTTTAATTCTTTTTTACCTCTTGCCCGATCTGGCAAGTGAGTTGCTAGATTTACTAGCCTGACGTGGCATTTTACTTGCCAAGGGCAAGTGGGCAAGCCTTATTATCGAGCCTTGAATATATTGATTCTGTGAAACTCTTAATATCCCACTCCTAACTTCTGCAGGGAAACAATAACATCCCCGATAACATCCTGGCCTAATGAGTCCTGATAGCCAAACAACGAGACCATCTTACTGCATTCTTTGGCAGCATAGCTGAGATTCCTCAGCAGCAACCTCATAAATACTTGAGATGCTTTGTTCTGTGCGTTGACACCTAATGATCAGCACATATTACAGTGTTCCTGAGGTGTGTCACAGAGCGAGTGAGAAATACAACAGGTCTGGCTGAGGTGACTTGCACTTCACGTTTTTCAAGTCTTGGCTGGGCTCCAATCACTGGCTCCATCAAACAGAGACGGTGGGGCAGGGAGTGTCCTAAAAACAACTGGGTGACCAATGATTTCCATCGTCACATCCAAGTGCGAAACTAAAAACAGCTGAACGGCCTCTGCCAGGCTTGGCATGACAAAAACTCAAAGCACTGGCATCTCCATACCCCGTACATGACATTATCAGCGATGAATAGTATATTGATATTTATGCGTTTGTAATTTGTTGTTGGTCTTGTGTCCAAGTTTCTATCCTTTTCGAATAGTGTTTCTCACAGCGGCGCTCTGGGGCTTGATTTAGGTTAACGTTGGGTGCCACAGAGATGACTGGTTAGGGCTAGAAACAATTAATGAATTAGTCAATCGACAGGAAATTAATCAGCAGCAAATGAGATGATCAATTGATCATTTAAGTTCTTAAATAGGGCAAACATTTCAAATATTTTCTAGTGTCAACATCTCAAATGTGATGATTTGCAATTCTCTATTTCACATCATTGTACATTAAACATATTTGGGTTTTTTTGACTGTTGCTCAGACAATAAAAACCATTTGAGGACAAATGTAGGGCTGTCAAAACTTGTGGTGGGCATTTTCACTATTTATTTGACATTTCATAGACTAAGCAATTTATTACTTAATCAAGATAATAATCAACAGATGACTTGATAATGAAAAGAATTGTTTGCAGCCCTAGTTAGGGTTCAGGTTGGGTTATGGTAAAGGAAAACACAAATACCGGTAGATGGGGAAACAGGGATTGTATTGTGAAACTGAAAGAGATACGTATGTAGTATTATAAACACTATATTTATATATATTTATGAAATACTCGAGAATACCATCTGACATTAACAGTTCAGCTTGACCTCACATTGTCAGGCAGTCCAACATGATTAACATCAACAACAAAACCTAATTTGTTATTTCATTCCTCATACAGTTATCATGATGGTATCGATGTAAATAAAGAGTGTCGTGATTTCCTGTTGTCATATTGTCAATCCCTAAATGACATAAAACGTCAATCTTGTTGATTTGGCAAAACTGCCAATAAGAATTGAATGTTAGCCAGTGTATCATGCCAGGCTCGTTATAAGCCTTAAAAAAAATGGGGGGTAGTGAAGTCAACACAATCTATCAGTGACAGGTAGTAGAACTCACAGCTAATGCTAACTAGCTGACAGACTAGCTCCAAAGCTTTCAAACTGTGTCAGATTTCAGATATTAGCACGATCAACAACTAGCCTGATTTTGACCTAATTTAAACCGCTTGACAACTTCACCGCCTGGCTGACACGTTTCTTAAACAACACAGAGAGAGTCTGGCTTTACACTGACAACCTCTGGACAGTTTCACCTGCCTGGTCAAGTTTACCTAAAGCTGGTACCCAACATTAGCAACCCGTTAGCTGGGTTAGCTCCTGTTAGCCACCTGGTTAGCCACATTTAAGAGTCTAAAACAGCTTCTAGTCGGCTTACTATCAATATCGATGACATGCTGGGAGGGAGCGGTGGTTTCTTACCCTTTGTAATACGCTTTAACCCGGACTTGGTGTGAGTTCTCTCCGGGGTGGGACATGGTGCTGTCCCGCAACGTCGGCATCATGAGCTCGGCCGTTGTCAGTCCGAGTCACCGCTGAGCTTCCTTCCTTCTCTCGGCTCTCTAGTTGTGTGTAACGCCCCGAAACACTTTGTTTTTAAAGTCCGTCGACACTCGGAGTGAAAAACGAGGCAAGTGTTGACAGAAATGTAGAGTTTGGTCTTCCTTAGAGAAACAAAAATAACATGTAAAGTAAAGAAAAACTTGCGGGGTCCGCCAAACAACTCCCTACTGCAGAGGCCTAACGACGGACGAGTCCACTGTGGGAATGCTCGGGGGGGCGCACACACACACACAGACTGACCTTAAACACGTTAAAAACATTAAAATATACTGTTTATTACATGTTTTAATTTCACAAAGTATAACAAATCAGTGTAATATGGTTAACAATATAATGGAAAAGTTTAATATATCCTTTGCCTGCATTCCGACTGTACCAAGTGACGCACTTTATCTGGGTAAGTGCTGCGTTCACGTTCAAACATCTGAGCTCGGACATCGTAGAAGCCCTCAGGACATGACGCGCATTCAAGTGCTTTGATTCGGAAATAACAACAAAATTGACCAGTAACAAAAGCAAAAGCATTCGTGGATTTTCATAAATTTTTTAGAAATGAGTGAAATACTTTCTGCTGCTGTGCTAGTATGAAGAGAAAAATGTAAAACAGAAGATAGAAAGAAAGTATGAACATACACACACACACACCACAATAACTGTTTACATAGACTACAAAATACCATTTAATAATGCTACTTTAATTCATTTGATTTATTCATGTCATGCAATGCAACATTAACTTTAGGCTACATTAACAAATATAGGCTAGACCTACAGCAACATAAAATATAAAATATATTAAATCTACTGGTATCTCTGTTGCTGTCAGTTATTATCTATAGTCTATGATTCAAACACATGAAAGAGCATCCTTCGCAACCGAGTAGTTCTTCCTCATCCTGGATGAAACTCCTGACAGGTCGTGATGATCAGCCCCAGGGAACAGAAAATAGCGTGTGTGTTTGCTGCAAAAATGCATGCATTGTATTTTTGCCCCTTTTTTCCCCTTAAAGACAGAAAGACAGAAACAGAAACAGAAACAGAGAGAATGTGAAACATGACCATTTTTCTTTCTTTCTCCACCACCTAATTAGCAAATTTCACTTAATATATGCATCATTATGATGCATTAATATGCATCACTTTTTTGTGAACATATTCTAAAAAATCCACCCGGACTAATTAGTCTGACATTGATACTTTTACTTCCCAGTCACAGTGCAGCCTCATTTTTTGATTATGATTCATGGTCCAATCTGCCATATTCCAACATAACATTTACAAACTGATTATTCTCTCAATTATTTATGTGCATGTTTCCTAAAGTAAGTCATCTTTATATGACTAGCACTATACATGCAGATGCTCCAACTTCCCCTTTGTGTGTTGTATAGCTACTGATTTAGGCCTACTTAAACCTGCAGTAGGCACAATATTTTTGGCATAATTGGGCAAAAATTCCATAATAACCTTTCAGCATATTGTAATTCAAGTGTTCTGAGAGAAAACTAGACTTCTGCAGCTCCTCATGGCTCTGTTTTCAGGCTTTAAAAAATCTAGCCCGTGACGAGAGACTTTGACCAATCACAGGTCATTTCAGAGATAGCATTCCAATTGGTTGTTCATTCAACGGAGGCAGCTGTCAGTCACTCGTAAACTCCGATCAAACGGTCAAACTAGGCAGCACTGATCAAATATGAATCAATATTCTGTTACTGTGATGCCTATTTCTCACCTCAAATGTTTTCAGAAACATCTTGTAGTGTACTGTTTAGCTGTAAAATGAGAAAGTTCTCCGGCTGGTGGGCGGTGCTTGCTATTTCCTCAACTGATCTGCCGGGTTACAAACGTTCTCATTTTACAGCCTAACAGTACACTAAAAGACGTTTCTGAAAACATTCAATGCAAGAAATAGGCATTACAGTAAAAGAATATTAATTCATATTTGATCAGGGCTGCCTTTTTTTGACCGTTTAAGCAGAGTTCGTGAGTGATTGACGGCTGCTCAGAGAAGACAGGCTCCAGCTCGTCTCTGATTGGTTGTTTTCCTCCAGTCTGTGAAATCTAACTTTTTATAATCATATTTGCTCCATTTCTACCCACTACTGCTTTAACAGACTTTTCAGAATCCCACATTTCGGACATGACTGTCCCACTTTCGGAAATAAAGATTTGTCTGAGACAACTTGGCACTAAGAGTGATATGTCGACCATTTCTTTTATGAGTGTGATATCTGCATTTTCTTTTTTGGTTTGATTAGGACACATCCTGGGGATTTCGGAGTAGTTCTGGATGTGGATTTAATGTATTGGTTTCAGATCTCAATATATTCCACAAGTCTGAAATGCAAAAAAAATGTCCCACATAAGGCTAATTCACCCTACAATTTAGAAACACAAATTAATTTCTGTCTGCTGAGCAAGAACATGTTTCCTGTAGAGCCTTTTAATAGTCTTGAAATGGGTTTCCTTCCTGTTTTATGTATAGATAAAGTGAACTAAGTTATCCTCTGCAAACAGACCCATAGGAAGGAGTATTATAGGGTTGTGCTGTTATGTTAATGTCTGTGATATCAGCCCATCAGTTTGTGAAACAGTCTTCTGACGCATCTTTTTGCCTCGGGGATCAAATCCATCAACCCAATCTTCTTCCTTTTTGAGCGAATATCTAAAAACCTTTAATCAGACATCATCATGATAAAAGTTAGCTAAATGAAAGCGGATAAAAACACACTTTAACCTATGATTTTAACCCGTTAAACCGGGTCTCTCCAGGCGGTGCATGCAGCGGACTCCCCGGCGGTGTCTCGGCTGTGGAAGGTCCTCCCGCACTGCGAGCGGTGCTGTATCAAGCCTTTTTTATTGCCCGCTGTGTACCGTCTGATTTTTTTTTAATCTCCATTTTAGACAGTATACTGGCGCATCAGTGGGCTTCATGACTGGGACAATGTGCCGGGCTCTGGTCAGATCCTGATGGCCTGATGGTCTATCAATAGCAGGCAGGTAACGCCGACAAGAGGTGAATGATTGTGCATGCGTAAAGCGCGTCTGAGCGGCAAGAGGCAGACAGACAGACAGACTGAATGACATCCTGATTTGTTGAATGTATTATCCGAAGGCTCCTAAATTATGGACAGTGTGCATTTAAGATAATATGTGGTCGTTCAGGGTTTATCTAGAATATCGTGCCGGTCGTTTAATAGAACAGAACCGGCTCTGCAGCAAAAAAACAATCAATATTCAAACTGCCATAGAGACAATCAGTGTTTATTCTTATTCTCTAATTTGACCATTTGAAGGATTTTTAAGATTATTAAATTATTATCCCAAAATGATTTTACTCATATTTAGCAGCTTTTTCACCTTTGTCTGATGTTTGTCTCTTTACAGATGTGTTATAGTGGCAGAAATTAACCTTTACACCCATTTAGAAAACAAATCAATAATGTGAATGATTTACCTTTTTATATTCATAATCCATCTCTGTTTTGCTTCAAATTTTTGTTTGTTTTTAATTTGTGTAAATAGCTATAATTTGGTAATGCTTTCAATATTGAAATGACCAAAGTAAAATAGATGCAATAAACCACAAAGTTTAGTTTGTTTAATCATTTTTTTTTAAACATGCACTTTTCCAAGATTTTCCTAAAAAATCAACAAAATAATAAAATTAGGTAACCTATAGGCTACAATATAATTAGGCGAGCTCATAGATTTGTATAGATACTTATGAGTTTTTAAATGAGCCAGAAGAAGTTGTTTCAGTGCTGCACTGGATGGATTATCTTAATTGCAAAAAACAATCAATGTTCAAGCTGCTGTATAGACCATCAGTGTTTATCCTTATGACATATGGCAAAGAATTTGACTATTTGAAGGCTAGCTCTTTAGATTATTAAATTATTATCCTGAAATATTTTACTTATATTTAGCAGCTTTATCAGCAATTAAAACCCCTCTAGTATTGTAGCACCTTTGTTTGATGTTTGTCTCTTTAGATGGCTCAAAATAACCTTTACACCCATTTAGAAAACAAATCAATAATGTGAATAATTTACCTTTTTTATATTCATAACAATGTTATGTGTCAACAACAATGTCACAGGTTACGCGAATGCATCTCTGTTTTCTTCATGTTGTTGTTTGTTTCTAGCTTGTGTATAGAGCTATAATTTGATGATTCAGTTATGCTTTCTATATTGAAATGATCAAAGTAAAATAAATATTTAAGATAATCTGAACCACAAAGTTTAGTTTGTTTAATATTTTTTTAAACATGAACTTTTCCAAGAATTTCCTAAAACAACAACAACAAAATAAAGTTTGGTAACTTATACAGTATATAATATAATTAGGGGAGCACATACTGTAGATTTATAAAGATACTTAAGACTTTTTAAATGAACCAGAAGAAGTTATTTCAGTGCTGCACTGGATGGATTATCTTAATTTATTATATATGTGAATTTATATAAATTTTATTTGCATGCTTTTTGGGTGACTTTCCTTAAAGGGTAGGTCTATAGCAAACTGAAACCAAACTGAAATGACATAAAGTATATTTTTCTCCACGTGTCATGAAGGAATAAAAGATGTGACCTGTTTCAAGAAACAAAATGTTTTCAGGATAGCTCTGCAACACCACCTATAGCCTTTAATTTAAGAAGATTGGAATGGACCGATTTTACGCTGCAGTGAATTTATTAATATTTTCAAAATAAGATAACAGAGATAGCTTTTAATTATGGCCGAATTAAAATATAACAGTTTTAGTTTCGTCAAACTTCCTCTAACAAAGTGTCCAAGAAGTGTGATGGAGTATATGTTTTGTCGATGATATGTAATCTGGAAATTAAAAAAAAACTCCTGATCGATCCATAGGCCTATAGTTTAACCTTTTGCAGTATGAACACTGATTGTTTTGTTTTTTATATCAGACTAACTACTCTTCAGTATTTAAAGAACTAGTGTTTTGTAGACTCAGTTAAAGCTTTTGACGGATGAGAAAAGTGCTAAACAACAGAAGAGCTCAGCAGCACAGGTCCATCCTGTCTTATTTAACTTCCTGCTGTTAATTAATGTCTATTTTACCTCCTCAGTTTCCCCAGTACTGAATCTGTGTGTGACCTGGGAGATGGACAGGCAGCAGCAGGCAGACACTAATAGGACTGTAGCCACCACCACCCCCACCACATCAGCTGCCGTCACCATGGCAACAGTCAGCTCCGGCAGCACCACGTGCACCCAGGCGCCCTCTACTTCCCTCAGCATCATCTCACCCGACAGACAGGCGGTCCAGGTAATAGACAGTACCTGGGACCTCTGCATGCAGATGTTTCATTTAAGAGGAGTCCAGGTAACAGACAGGACCTGGGACCTCTGCAAGCATTGTTTGAGTTGAGTGGCAGGTGGTCCAGGTAATAGACACTATCTGGGACCTCTGTATACAGTTGTTTCATTTAAAAGGAGTCCAGGTAATACACAGTACCTGGGACCTCTGCATACAGCTGTGTCGTTTAACAGGAGTCCAGGTAATAGACGTTACCTGAGACCTCTGCATGCATTGTTTCACTTAACAGGAGTCCATGTAATAGACAGGGCCTGGGACCTCTGCATACAGTTATTTCGTCTAAGAGGAGCCCAAGTAATAGACAGGACCTGAGACCTCTGCACGCAGATGTTTCATTTAAAAGGAGTCCAGGTAATAGACAGTACCTGGGACCTCTACATGTAATTGTTTCCTTTAAGAGGAGTCCAGGTAATAGACAGTACCTGGGACTTCTGCATGCAGATGTTTCATTTAAGATGAGTCCAGGTAATAGACAATACCTGGGACCTCTGCATGTAATTGTTTCCTTTAAGAGGAGTCCAGGTAATAGACAGTACGTGGGACCTCTACATGCATTATTTGACTCTATTGGCAGTCCAGGTAATAGTATAAAGTCTATAAAATTCAAAAGACTAACTAACTGAAATTACTTTGTAAAGTGCTCGATGTGTCCATCGTGTGATCCAACAGGTGATCCAGCACGCCATCCACAGACCTCAGAGCATGGCGGCCCAGTACCTGCACCAGATGTACGCAGCCCAGCAGCAGCATCTCATGCTGCAGACCGCCGCCCTGCAGCAGCACCAGCACAGCCCTCATCTGCAGAGCCTGGCCACCATACAGCAGGTCAGAAAGATGGTGTCTGTTATAAGTTAGTGCAAGCATGGAGAGTCATTTTAACATGAGCTACGGGGGGGTGTGATTCCTCTCTGATGTCTTTCAGGCTTCAGTCTGTCAGCGGCAGTCACCTTCGTCATCCAGTGGCGGTTTGGTTCATCAGCCTGCTGGTGTTTCCCAAAACTCAGTAAGTATCTGTGTTTACGACTCTCATCAATCTGACCTGAGCACAAATATTAACCTCAGCATCTTTCTGTTATCCAGATTACTTTACCAGCATCTCCAGTGACAGCTCAGCTGATTGGCCGAACCCAAACATCCACGGGTGCTGCAACCACCATATCCCAGCAGGCCATGCTCCTGGGAAACAGACCGGCCAACTGTAACCAAGCTCAGATGTACCTTCGCACTCAGATGGTACAAACCTTTTCAAATATCTAACGCAGTTATTTGCACTGGCAATTTAAAACTGCATGACTCTTTTGCCCTATTTCTATTTTTACTGAATGTGTTTTCTTATGTTTTCTTACAACATGCAATTTGTTTATTTCTAACCACGTAGCCACCTGTCTCTCCTGCTTTTTACTTTGCTTCTGTTAGCTCATTCTAACCCCTGCAGCCACGGTGGCCGCAGTTCAATCAGACCTCCCTGCTGTCACCTCCTGCTCCTCTTTACCTACCTCCTCTCAGGTACAAACTTCGCCAGGCACAAAATTAGAACAATGCATGCACGCCACAAGACTGCAATATCATCGACTTCAGGATGTTACATATCTTGAGCATGAGCCACATTGCAAAATTAAAAGTGAGTGGTAAAAAAACAGTTGGGCTGTCAACCCCACCACCCATGGCTTTTATAAAGCGTGTAAAAGTGACTTTCTTTTTGTGTATATTCAGGTTCAGAATCTCGCTCTGCGCGCCCACTTGCCTGGAGCTCTGGCCACAGCCCACAGTGTGATTTTAAAGCCATCCGCCCAGTCGCAAGCCCCGACTCCGACCACCTCTTTATCCAAGACGTCAGTCTGCGGACTGAGAAGCAACCAGCTGACTGACACCTCAACAGAAACAGGACCGGCTGATTTCACCCGGCTGGCCTCAGGACCCCAGATTATAACGCCAGGTGAGATAAGGTGTTCAAATACGTAAAAGGTTTAAAGGAAAGATTACTAGAAGGTATGTTTCAGGCTTAAAGGTACAGTGTGTAGGATCTGGCGGCATCTAGTGGTGTGGTTGCAGATTGCAACCAACTGAGTACCCCTCCGCTCACTCCTCTCTTTCAAGGCTGCGGTAACGTGAGCTGCTGAGTGCAAAACCGTGGTAACGCTGTTCAGAGGCCATCCTTACCATAATAACACTACTTTAGGAGCAACGGAAGTCAGACGGCGGCTGGCGGTACCACGGTTTTGGACTCTGCGGCTCACGTTACCACAGTTTGGCCTTCAGGTAACGTAAAAACACTTACGGCTCTCTCCAGAGCCAGTGTTTGGCTGTTCTACTGTAGAAACATGGCGGAGCGACATGGCGGACTCCATGAAGAGGACCCGCTCCCTATATGTATATATGAAGGGCTCATTCCGAGCTAACGAAAAACACGATTCTTATCTTCAGGTGATTATACGCTAATGAAAACATAGTATATTGTATAGTATATAGCAATATTATATTCCGTTTCAGCTAATAGATCCCCCAAAATGTTACGTACTGTTCCTTTAAGTGATGAGTCACAGTAACGAAAATTAACTCCCACACTGTGACAGGTGCCATAACTTTCAGGTCAACCTTGAAAAAGTGATACTTTTTTTCATGTATTTCTTAGTTATTGTTCTTCATGTCCGTCTATGCATCGCTCTCCTTGCAGCCTACTCTTCGTTGCAGACCCACGCTCTGGTCAAGCAGCAGCTGTCCTGTCAGCCGGGCCAGCGGGTGGCGCACCACCAGCTCATCCTCCAGCAGGCTGCAGGAGGGCCTCCAAACCACAGGCAGCTCCAGCCCATCGCCCTCAGAGTAGCACCTCAAGACACCAGCTCCAACCCTCTTCCTCTCTCAGTGAAAAGACTGACCACTCCCAGCACCCACTCACATACCCACAATGACCCCCAGGCCCATTCTTCTTATTATTCTCCGTCTGTCACCAGCATGTTTGCATCCTCAGCTCAGACCTCAATCCCAGCCGCCACCGTTCAGCCTCAGCCTCCTCCTCTGGTAGCCGCCCCACAGCGGCGGACCTCATTCCCACCAGTGCAGAACCAGCCTCCACCTCCTCCTCCACCTCTGGTTCTCCCCAGGCTGCCCCAGAACCCCCCGGCCTCCCTCCAGAGGCTGTCCCTGCACTCCATCCAGGCTTTGGCCGTCCAGTCGAGACAGATGCTGCTGAGGGAGCATGAGCTTCCGGTAGCCGAGGCTCTGGTCCAGATGCCCTACCAGAACCTCCCACCTCCTCAGACGGTAGCTGTTAATCTGAAAGTGCATCGGGTCAGACACAATGAAACTCCATCGGTGAGTCGCCAGGTGCTGTGGTTAAGTTTTGTGTGCTTTGCCTCTTCACAGTATGTGTTATTTTGATGAAGGGTTTGTTTGGTTTGAATTTCAGTCGGGGCAAACGTGCAAAGTGAACGGATTGAGCTCCGAGGAGAGGAAAGATGAATGTTCTCCGAGTCCACAGCGAGACAGGACGCTGACACCTCTCATTGGACCTCCTAAGCAGAAGGGTGCAGGTACATTATGATAAAGAATAAAATAGAAAATAATTCAAAACAATAAAACCCTTCAAACCTTACAAACTCTCCTCAGTAGCTAGAGGGATGTTTCATAAAGGTGGCTGAAAAAAACAGAGCTTATTGTGAAAAGCCCGTCTTGAATTAACCTAAAAATCTGAACCTGGATCTGTTTCATGAAGCTGGTTTGGAGCTAAAATTAGTGCTGAAAATTAAGGTATCGATGTTAAAGATGCAACATACTATAGACAAATTTGACATATCAAATATGACCTGCAATTCATTTTATAGCAAGACAATAAGACAATTTGCATTATTTAGAAGCTTAAAGGTGCAGTGTGTAAGATCTGGCGCCATCTAGTGGTGAGGTTGCAGATTGCAGCCAACTGAAACTCCTCCCGTGTGCAAAGTCTGTAGGAGAACGGTGGCCGACGCAAAAACGTGAAAAACGCGAATGGCCCTCTTTAGAGCCAGTGATTGGTTTGTCTGTTCTGGGCTACTGTAGAAACATGGCGGCCGGCTCCGTGAAGAGGACCCGCTCCCTTTGTAGATATAAACTGCTCATTCTAAGGTAACGAAAACACAACGATTCTTATTATCAGGTGATTATTCACTAAAGAAAACATACTTATCAATATTATATTCCATTTCTGCCAATAGATCCTCCTAAATGTTACACACTGTTCCTTTAAATTCTCTATTATTTGGATTATGTTCCTTGTTTTGTACAAGTGACATAACCGGTTAAAATACTGTTAAAATGCCTTCAAATTGTCTGTCTGCCACTGAAAACTAACCTGACCGAGACCAGCTTAGTCTGGAGGAATATGTTTCCATGGTAACTTAGGTCACACTTATTTGAACCTCCTTTACGAAACTAAATTTCCTGAAAATAAACTGGAATTACTGGAATAAGCATGGTTTAACTGGTAATCTTGCTTTAGGAAACGCCCCTCAGTTCTGTTATCTGTCATGTCTCTTAGCAGTGATGGGTTCATCCTCCATCATATCCAGTCGCTCAGTGATCCGGTCACCAGTGGTGGAAGAACCCTCCCAGCTCACCACCACCAGGAGCAACCCTCCTCCTCCTCCATCTCCTCCTCTACCTCCTCCCGTCCTACCAGCAGCAGTGAGAGGCCCCAGCCAGCCCCCCTCCTCCCCAGCCAGCGTCCCGGGGAGCCCTGACAGGATACTTACAACCCACGTCCTCACGCACCTCATAGAGGGCTTCGTCATCCGAGAGGGCCTGGAGCCATTCCCGGTATGAACACTGGAGGTGCAATATCACCGTTATCGCAGTTGGATGTTTTACCTAATGGGAAATTTCATCCTGAAACCCTTTAAAGGGGACATATCATGATTTTTTTTTTTTTTTAAATGGAACATATCATGAGAACATTTTAAAGGGGACACATCATGAAAAAAATTAAGGGGGACATATCATGGAAAAGTTTTAAAAGGGACTTATCATAAACATTTTTTAAAGGGGAATATATCATGAAAAAAATCTTAAAGGGGACATACAGCATTTTTTTAAAGGGGACATATGACATTTTTTTAAAGGGGACATGTCATGAAAATGGACTAGTCACAGGCAGTCTGGAGTGCTTACCAACCTACAAACTGTAAAATAAGACAACCCAGTCAGTTTTTTGTGGGCATTCAGATTTGGTTCCCCCTTGCTCATTACAATATACCGCCCACAGCTTGAGAACTACCTTTGCAAAGGTGCACCATATTTTTCTCTTAAGCCAATCAGAGCTGACTGGGCTTTTTCAGGAGGTGGTCTTAAAGAGACAGGCGCTATAACGGAACGTTTCAGACAGAGGGTGAATACAGCTCATAGCTAACGGTGCTAACAGCGCTAACAGTGAAAACAAAGGCAACAGCGCTGACAGAGCTAACAGTGTTAACCTGAGGGGGAACAGGAGGGTGGGTGCTACGCTTCCGCGACGGCGCTGACGGTCGGCACAGTATTACCGTACTGTAACCGCCACATGAGAGCATAGCAGAGCGGTGGCCGTGGGCTAGCCAGTGGGGCACGCTAACATGCATGAACATGCGCTAAAAGCATGCGCGGCCGGCCCGGCGATGTAAACAAAGCACAGAGAAGCTCAGATTACAACACACACAGAGGGAGAGCGTCAAATTTAGATGTATAAAAATGCACTCCATCTGTATCTACACAGAACTCATGTCTTTCCATGTCAGTATGGGAGATTTAACTTTTCTAAATGCACCTCTTAATGCAGGTGGTCTCGTCCACGCTGTTAGCAGACCAGCAGGCTTCACTCCCTGAATCCCAGGAGATCCAAACCAACGGGGATACAGCAGCAGAGGACAGTCCGCTGGATGCTGACCAGTCGGATTCAACAGACTCAGAGATGGAAGACGATGGCCCTGCAGCAGATGGTGAGCTGATGTGTGTGTGTGTGTGTATATACTGTATGTATATGCTTATATGAGTGTGTGTGTGTGTGTGTGTGTGTGTGTGTGTGTGTGTGTGTGTGTGTGTGTGTGTGTGTATGTGTGTGTGTGTGCGCGTGTGTGTGTGTGACTAACAGCTGGTCCTGTGAAGTTGCAGGGCCGGGGGAGAGTGTGGCCGGTGTCCTGCAGTGTGAGTTCTGCGGGAATCGAGGTTACGCTCACACATTCCTGCGCTCCAAACGCTTCTGCTCCATGACGTGTGTCAGAAGGTAAATAAATCACTCACACACCAACAACACTTCAATTAATCAGCACAAGTAACATCAAGCATCAGCCTGGTCTGAGTCCTCACCGAAGCCCCCCAGGGTTCGAATCCGACCTGTGGCCCTTTGCTGCATGTCCTCCCCTCTCTCTCCCCCTTTCATAACTATCTCTGTCACTATCAATAAAGGAATAAAAAGTCCAAAAATAATATTGAAAACAAAAATAGCATCAGCCTGGTTCTGTGAAGTAACGTCAGTCCAGTTCTGAAAATGTACAGCTGCATTATATATACAGTAAAATTATATTTCACTTGATGCTAAGTCGATGGTAAGTTATACAGTTATACACTCTCAATATCTCCGAATTAAAGGAGCAAAGACTGACACATTAATCTACTGGCAGGTAACCAGTCCTGCTGTGTTGTTCTTTCAGTGTTTATTTGATGTTAAAGGGTAGGGCTGCTAGGGTTATAATTTGTTTTATTGTCAAAAAATCCCATGAAAAGACCAAAAGCAGCGACTGATTGATTGAACAAGTATTGTTTGTGCAGCCAAAGCCTGATATGGCTTATCAAACAATTGTTCAAAAACTACTAAAAACATATAAAACATGCTCATTCGTTACCATGAACACACTATAGTTTACTTGGAGTCGATCCCACATACACCGTCATGCTACTGCTAGAAAAGCTTCATTCAAAAAGATTTACAGACATATGACCACAGACAGGGTAAAGCCAGAAAATATTAAAAGATGGATTTACACATTTATTGGTTTTGGTCTTTTCATGGAAGAAAAATACAGAATAATGCCACCCTCATTGTTTAAAAACAATGACTGATTTTATTAATTGATAATGTTTGATGAACATTATTTTAAAGAGAGACTCTGATGCAGCATTATGTATTTCAGCTTTGTTTTAATGTAAGTTTGTTGCCTATAGGTTGACGTTTATCACACTGTATGTGGAAATAATGAGTAACTTTCTCATCCCTCAACAACTGAACGTGCACTTTACTGCAGAGTGTGGTACAGTAGAGCTGCTCAGAGGTCAACAACACATTGTGTGGAACCTAAAGAATGATAAAAGGAGGATTTTGCTGCAAAAAAACATCTTTCCTTGTATAAATACAGATTTAGGCAGCCTCTACCACACAAGACAAGTAAACTGAAAATGTCTGTCTCGGTGGTGGTGAGACACATCATCTGACATCTGGAACCCATTGAGTTACATTTGGGTTATAAGAAAAAGTCTCTCAAGTCTCTCAAGTGTTTCCTTCATCCAGGCACCAAAGAGTCCAGATGCAGACTATCAGCTCAGTGCTCAATGGCAAAAGCCTGTCTAACTGTCTGCACTCAGTACACACAGGCTAATAAAATCTCAAAGGGCTTCGAGAGTGATATCATGACTGCAGTCCCATCACTACACAAGTGTGATCATCTGCCGTATGAATCTAATTTAAAGGGGACATATCATGCTCATCTTCAGGTTCATAATTGTATTTTGGGTTTCTACTAGAACATGTTTACATGCTTTAACATTCAAAAAACACATTTTTCTTATATTGATTGTCTGAATATACCTGTATTCACCTTCTGTTTGAAACGCTCCGTTTTAGTGCCTGTCTCTTTAAGCCCCCCCCCCCCCCTCCAGGAAAAGCCCAGTCTGCTCTGATTGGCTTGTGAGAAAAATATGGAGCACCTTTGCAAAGGTAGCTCTCAAGCTGTGGGCGGAATATTCTAATGAGCCTGCATGTGACATAGGAAGGGGAGCCTAATCTGAATGGCTTGTTGAATCACATGTTTTCTGATCTAGGCAGCTCACAAACTGACTGGGTTGTATCTTCTCCCGATTTAAGAAAACGTTTTTCCTTTTCGTCATCACAGCTTGTTTCTGGCACTTGACAGCGTGTATAAGCGCTACTGTTTCCACCCAGACAACAACATAGCTACACCTGTCGTTTCCTGGTAGAAGGTCGTGCCCCTAAATTGTAAAAACTTGCAAAAACTCTCCTGAGACTCGCTGCCCGACGACCTATCTTAACATTAACCATTCAAGGTTAATGCCTAACATTAACTATTCGAGGTCAATACCTAACCTTAACCATCTCGCGAGAGTTTCTCAATTTACGTATTACTTTCTAGACACGACCTTGGCAGAAGAGAGCTGATCGCGCTCGCCGCTGGGTTCAGCACACATCACAGCACGCGGCACCCAAAAGCTGTTTTTGTGTGGTGCGAGCCATTGGAAATAATGGGTTTCAGCTCGCAGTGGTGCTGTTGTCACATTGTGTCTGAAGGGACCTTCAGTGAGTGAGAGACAGAGAGAGAAATGGAGAGTACTAAGAGAAAGAAATACTCAAGCAGGGGCAAAAAATTAATGAAGGAATGAGTGAAAACTGATGAATATCACTTTATGCCAGAGAGGTGAAATATTCTGTATTCTTTCCTGATAACTTAAAGTAAAATTAAAAGTATAATGCTGTTGCAGTGTACTTATTATTTTGCTATTTTCATTCTTTAAAAGTCACCAGAATGCAGGAAACAAAGTCTCTGAAACTCAAACTTGCATTTTGAAATCCTCCCTATTTTTGAGGTCTCAAGAGGTTGGCAAGTGTGATGTCCCCTTTAATATTTTGACTCTCTGTGTTCAGGTTCAGTGTGAGCTGCACCAAGCGTATCACTGTGCTGAGAGCGGGTCGCTGGGGTCACAGGCCGATGGGCAGGAGAGGACGACCCCCCAGCAGCACCAGAGTCAACGGAGCCTCCAGAGAACATGTTCTGAGACAGGTCAGTTAATATCACTGACCTGATGCAAAAAGCTGCAGGGATCACTGGTCCTCTGAGACGAGCTGCTCTCTGGGGAACAGCTGCATCTGACAGGAGCGAAGCGTTCAAGGAGACTTCTGGCCTGTGAACACATTTTCAAAATAACTTTAATTGTTTTAATAATAATTGCTAATAAGTGGAACATTCTTATGCTTTTTTAAGTATTAACATTTCCAGGGTGGAAAAGCCTCTAAAGCAGCATTTAGACCATAATTTGATGCTAAACTTTTTCCTCAAATTCAGACTTATGAAATTCTTTTAGGGTAATGACCCATCATGCAACAGTAGAAAAAAACCTGTAATGCATTCATTCTTTTAAACCTTTATGCTTAAAAACATTATTAGAGCACCACGACTAAGGCTAATACCTGGTCGAGCTTTACTGGGAGTAGTCTACACCATAACACAGTGGATATTTGTCTGATTTGTCTTTGTGCCCCACAGACTCGTGGGTCGTTTGGCTCAGAGGAGACCCGGCAAAGTTCACTGAGAGAGGAGGAAGAGCAGGAGGAAGAAGAGGACGACGAGCTTCCCGTTCCCATGACAACCAGGCTCCGGAAACAGGCCGAGAGAAAACGAGAGAGGGAGAGAGAGCACGAGAGAGAGCACGAGCAGACGGTGACAGAAACCATCAGTGTTTCTGATGGAGAAGAAGACGTCGGCTGTCCGTCTCAGTGGAACGTGCAACAAGTGTTTTCTTATATCAACTCCCTGCCAGGTAACACTTTAGTACTTTAGTACATGTTGTGTGTATCAGTGGTGGAATGAAACTAAGTACATTTACTCAAATACTGTACTTAAATACAAATTTGAGGTCCTTTCACTTTACTTCAAATCCACTACAGTTCAGAGGGCAATAATGTACTTTTTACTTGTACTACAGCTGTAGTTACTAGTTACTTTACAGATTAAAATTGTTGCATACAAAACATAAAATATTGTATTTCATTATAAATAAAACAGCCTAACAGTTTATATAAATACATCTGAAAAATATAGTCAATTAATCAATTAGCTGATTGACAGAAAATTAAATGGCAATTATTTTGATCATCGTTTTTCATGTAAAAAAAAAAGAAACATTCATGATTCCAGCTTCACAAATGTGAGGATTTGCTGTTTTCTTTTAATTATTTTTTTATTTATTTTTTAATAATTTAATCATTATGAAGATGCCACTTTGGGCTCTGGGTAATTGTGATGACATTTCTCACTGTTTTCAGAGTTTTTACAAACAAAACAATCAATCCATTAGTTAAGAAAATAATCAGCAGATTAATCCATAATGAAAATAATCATTATTTGCAGTCCTATACAAATGGTTTAAAATTAGCTCCACCTCAACCATTTACAACAGTAAAACCCTGCTTCTACATTAATGCTTGAGTAAGAATAATCTAATGATAGAATATATAATAGTATAACAGTCATAGAGGCCATTGAATACTTTTACTTTGGTCCTTTAAGTACATTTCCCTGATTTTACTTACATGCTTAGATTTTAAATGCAGGACATTTACCTGTAAGAGTGTTTTTTACAGTGTGGTATTAGTATGTTTACTTATTTGCATTTAGCAATAAATCAGAGCCCACTGTGACACTTTTTAATATGTTTGATTTTAGAATAAAATTAGGGATTTCCCAAAAAAACATACAACTACCATTTAATTTAAACAGCTGTTACAGAGTTCCTAGTCGGGTGGCTGAGCACATTTCCTCAAACTCCTGTTTGTGATGGTAAACATTGTTTCACTTTTAAAAGATCCTTTTCATTGAAAATAACTATACATATTGATACAGTAACCCGTAAACAAAATAAAAATTCCTGGTGCTCATAAACAGCCAAACACAAAAAAAAAACATTTTTTTTCCCGAAACGTTAGTACGCTCCACTTCCTGTCGTTGACTTCTAGCATCTTATCATAAACAAAAACAAATAATAAGCAACATTTTAAAAAGCCTGACTCCTTTTTTTAATTTATGTAGATAGCTAGCACACTTTTATTCTTTTCCTCTCACTGTTAAAGCAAAAATAAGCAGTTTTTCCTTCATATATATATATATATATATTGTAAACACTCCACTGTTGCTGCCTTCAAGGACATAAAGTGAATCTGCATCAAATTAATGCTGCCAGATGTTCAAAGCAAAAACGGAAGCTTTGACTAAATTGTCCCATTAAAGCTGGAGCATACAGGCCTGTTTATGACATAGTAAGAATACATATGTTGTTGTATAAACCTGATATATGATATATGTATATACAGTACATACGTAATTCTGCAAATATCAGCTAACAACATGTATCAAAATGAACAGGGGACACACACTGTATTCAGTCTCTATCCTGTCTTGTCTCCAGGTGGTCAGGACGTAGCCGAGGAGTTTCGCTCCCAGGAAATAGACGGACAGGCTCTGCTGCTTCTAACAGAGGACCACCTGGTCAGCACCATGAACCTTAAACTGGGACCTGCACTCAAACTGTGTGCCCACATTAACTCTCTGAAAGACGCATAAACAGCACATTAACATCCCGACTCTCCCAGGATGGATGTGTGTGGATCTGGACCAGGATGAAGAGTAACAGGAGGACGGGCTTTTTAACAAGGAACGACGAAGCATCTTTAAGTTGTCTGACTAACTCGTCCTTGGACTTAAAAACAGACTGCAGTTTTTTTCTGAGACCACTGCCAACGATTTCACTCCTGAGTGAAGTCCTCACACTGTAAAGAGCTGATTTTTAACATGAGATGGGCAGTTCTTTCTATCTCCTGTAGTGATTGTAGCAGTTTGGCTCCGGCTATCCATTTGTTTCAAAATGGTAAATTAAAAGTTCTTTGTATCATTTGTAAACAACTTTACATTATTACAGAAAAAGTGAAAGGATGCTGTACAATCCCAAAGTTTACAAAACAGATTTACTATCTCACAGATGAAATTTGATACACTTATCATTAGCAAACTAATGACTTATGGAACCAAACTGATGACAAGGTTATTTATGATTTATTTATTATTGTCATAATTAATATACAAATAAAACCATTAAAGTATTGTGCACTGTTTTGTGGTTTTGTGATGTTTTACAAAAAGGTGCCAAAACTCCAAGAGAGCCGTACTGAGTCAAATATCAGGATTTACTGTTTTTCTATTGGACAACAATAAAAGTGACTTTGTCATATAAAACATGGAAATTTAAGAAAATTGTAAAACGGCTGAGTTTCCTATTGGTCTTGACTTGTAACAGATTCAGTAAGCACAGCTTTATCAGACATGTTTTGCAAGGTAGTATAATACATGCTGAAAAAATCATAGATATGAGTCAAGAACCTGAAGCGGACAAACCTATATCTTAATATATTCAAAACAATCCTTTAAACAGTGATTCTCAAAGTAGGGTCTGTGCCACTCTGCCAGGGGGTCTGTGAAAAGTTTTCAGATTCATTTATTTAAATTATCATGATATATATGAACTATGAAGCATTTTGTAAAATATATATACAAAAGGCTTATAGTAGTAGAAGAAGAAGTATAATAGTTCATAGATTAATTCTAATCTAACAAATCTATAACTCTTAGAATCTGAAAATACGTTTATACTGAACATGTCTAATATCTTTCTAATACATTTATTTTGTGTTCTTTCACATAACTAAGACTATAGAAGTGTGAAAAATAGCCCACGTCAAATTATTCCAAGGTACATACATGAGGTGGTATATTCCGGTATATTCTCTATCTTGTAATGGGTCCTTGGCTGAAAAAAAGATTGAGAACCTCTGCTTTAAAAAATGTCTGAGCCACGTCAGGCAGGTTCAAACTGGCCTCCTTGCCTGCCTCTCACTGACTTATATACACAGACAGACAAGCTGATACTTCACTTAAATTACAAAATCTAACTGCTTTATTTTTTTTTTTATTTTATACTATTTTGCTCTCATGTTGCATATTCCTAATTATGTTTTATTTCATCAAATTACCACGCAATCATTGAGAAAAGAAAACCTAAGATTTCATGAGAACTTGGTGACAGGTGAGGGGTCAATAGGGGCCGTTTTATATGGTTATCTGACCATGCATACAGATTATTATATATCGCTCTGCTTTGATCTCCAACCCTCTCCACCACCTTGTTCAAATGTTCTTATGCAGATCTCATGCTATGAAGGCAAAAGCAGAACATTTATTCACTTGTTGTTAAGTACAAAAGAAATTAGATGTTTGTGCTATTTGGCTGGTCAATGTGAGACTGTGAAACTAAAAGGGCCTTTTTAAAAATCTCCTGTATTTTGGTTAACCACCACCAGAGGGCATCTTTCATACAGTTACTATATTTTTCCCTGCTGCTGTAAAAAAAGAGAACAGTACAATGAGACCAGGTCAAAAATTGTGAGTTTGTTGCTAAATCTAGTAGATAGACTCAACCAGCTTCAAACACATTCATGTTGTATTTACTGTAGTCCCAGTCTCTCACATTTACATATTACATGTCACATTTTTTGGTCCCTTTTTTAAATAAAAAACATCTGTAAATAAAAAAAAATAAGTGCCCAATTATAAAGATATTAAAATAAGAGTGGTGGAGGAAGTATTGAGATCCTTTACTGCAGTAAAAGTAGCAAAGCCACACTATAAAAATACTAGTAAGTAAATGTACACAAGTATTAGAAGCAAAATTTACAAGGTAACCTTCTCTTTATGAAAAAAATAATAATTTGAGTGTTTTTTATATATATATATATATATATATATATATATATATATATATATATATATAAATATAACCTAAGCGTTTTACTGTTGTAGCTATTCGAGGTGGAGCTAATTTAAAATATTATATATATATAGTTGAGTGGTTTAATCTACAACATCATATTTTAGAATAGCACTATACATTTTGTAAGTAAAATCTTAATCCGTTAAGCAACGAAATGTCAAATAAATGTAGTGCAGTAAAATGTACAATATTTTCCTCTTAAATGCAGTAGAGTAGAAGTATAAAGTTACTCAAGTAAAGTACCAATAACTCAAAATTGTACTTAAGTATAGTACTTGAGTAAATGTACTTAGTTACTTTCCACCGCTGGACAAAATGAGGCATAAAGCACAAACAGAAGTGTGCATATTCATAAAGGTATAAAAGGTAAAACAACAACAACAACAACAACAACAACACATGAATACGACTGTGTAACAGTAATAACTTTGTTTATTGAAACAAGCCCAGACAATTCTTTCATTTCTTTCTTACACTTTTAGAGACAGATCTATTAAAATAGATTTTGTAACACTTCTATAATCATTTAAGTGCAAACGAGTAAATTTCTCTACTGTAAAATATGCCAACTAAATCATACACTTTCTATGGTATACATGGGGAATGTGTTGCCTGGATGGGAAACTTATCAGTGGAATGTTTGGAGTTTGCAGAGATGTTCAGAATGAAAACACTAACAGGAGTTAGAGGATATAGAGAAAGTTTCCATGCACACTATTTGGTTTTACAAGGCTACTGTGCAAAAGTTGTTGCGTTTAAGACACTGAGCAATATCAATGTGATAGAAATGTCATTAACTCGATGACAGATGAATGCTCGCAGAGGCAATATGGTCCATCAGTTTACAGGCACTGCAAAGATGAGTTTATACATTCAAACCTCGGTAATGCTTTATTTTTTACAGGTCTGTAAATTAATTTCATTTCTAAATAATTTCCTAGGAGGTTTCCTGGAAAGAACCATGTAATTTGGTCCTGATTATAGGTCAAATAGAGATTGATCAGATGGTACACTTCCAAGTAATTCCAAATGCTAAACTAGTGCAACCTTGAGACTTTTAGTCAGAGGATGGCAGGTGAGCTTGACAGGTAAAATGTGTCTACAAACAAACATCAAATTAAGCATATATGAAGAATAAAGTTTCCAATAATGACTGAATGATGAATAAATATTTCCTGGGGTTTAAATGAGGAAATGTAATTCGCGGAAATTCCTCGGGAAGTCAATAATAAACAACACAAATAATTAAAGGGATAGCTTAGGTGTTATGAAGTGGGGCTGTATGAGGTACTTATCCATAGTAGGTGTATTACCTACAGTAGATGACAGTCGGCACTGCACCAGTTTGGAAAAACAGACAGGAGTACCAGCACGGAAGCAAAGCAATGTACTGCTGTGGACGGGGCCGGCAGCAAAACGTATTTTAGCCACCTAAAAGAGGTTCAAGCAAAAAAGTATCTGTTTAAGTGTACGCCATATTTAGAATATTTTCGCCGTTTACCTTGCCGTCAGACAGTCCTTTCCGACGGGGAACTGAAGCCATTGTATCTATGCTCTCGCCAAAGCAACCAGACTCCATTGACAAAAACAGTAACTTTACCTTGCAGAACACAGGAGTTGCTGGTCCACCGATGTCTCGTTCGGTTAGTTTGTTTGTGTTATTGTTTGACTTTAGTTAGTTCAGATTCACCAAAGTCACACAATAGCACAAACAAACTAATCGATTGAGGCAGCGGTAGACCAACAACCCCCGTGTTCTGTGCGGTAAAATGACTGTTTTTTTTTTTTAATGGAGTCTGGTGGCTTTGGCGAGAGCATAGGTGGATACAACGGCTTCAGTTCCCCGTCAAAAAGGGCTGTCTGACGGCAAGATAAAGCGGTGAATATATTCTAAATATAGCGTGCACTTAAACTGATATATTTTTTTATGTGGGCATCTCTTTTAGGTTGCTAAATTAGGTTTTGCTGCTGCCCCCGTCCACAGCAGTACATCACTTTGGTTCTGTGTGGTAACTCCTGTCGATTTTTTTAAAACTGGGGGCGTGCCGACCGTCATCTACTGTAGGTAATACACTGACTATGGATAAGTACCTCATACAGCCCCGCTTCAAAACACCCGAACTATCCCTTTAAACTAACTAAAATAACAGTTTCAGAACTCTGTCTCTATTTTCTATGTCATTAGAACCAAACTATGTGGTTCTTTCCAGGAAACTTTCATGAAATGATTTTTAAATCATTAGGCAATGACAGATCTGTAAAATAAAGCATTCTATGCTGAGCGTTTACGTTTATTGCATCCTTTATAGTCGACACTCTGTCCCGACACACAGTGAATTTTAATGTGAGCTGCAATCGAATGGGAAATGTAACCGGATAAATAAATACCCCTGACACTATAAGTGGTAGTAGTAGTAGCTGTATATTGAAGTTTTGTCACATAACTGGCCAATAACCTGAGGCAAGAGCAAATGAGCAGACATCTCTGGCTTTTACAGCACTAGGACATTCAGATGGTATTACGTTTCTAAAAAGATAACCAGGCTAAGAAAAATCACTGAAAAAAAACCAATAGTGTTGCAAATTGCAAATTGTTTTGTCAAATAACAGTACGTAAAAAATCCCCAAAATTATAAATTAACTTATAAAAACACAGGAATGAGCGTTTTCATGGGGGAATTGGTTCAACATATTACCTCTCTGCTTTTTGCTGGTTCTCTCAAGCGTGACATAAAAAGGGTGGAATGTTTTCTCGATGGGCGGCAGCAGCAGCAGCGTAGCTTATGATGACGACTGACCCGCTCACACCGCACCGTGTGGGACATGTACAGAGAGGACGGGCAGGAGGATACTTGAGAATCAAAGTGTCATTGTTGGACGTCGGCCCGGCTCAGGACATGCTGCCGAGGACGTCCTTCTCTGCAGATATGGACTTGACCAGCTCCTCAACCCAGCGGACCTCAGAGGCCACCTGCTCAGCCAGGACCTCGTAGCGGTTTTCCAGGCGGCCGTACTTGCGCTTGAGGATGTTGGCGGCCTGCATGGTGAGCCGGGTCTCCTCCTGGCTCTTCTTGCGCTGCGCTTGAGTGCGCTGCAGCTCTTGGCGGATGTGGCTCAGGTCACTGGAGATGCTCTGGTTCTCCTCCTTGTACCAGCCCTCCTTCTCCTCGTATATGGACAGCAGCGCCGCCACGTCCTCCCGGCACGAGCGCTGATTGCGCTCCAGGTCCCTCAGGCCTTCCTCTGCCGCCGCGATCTCCTCGAGGACCTGGGAGAAGCGCTCGAAGTTGACGTAAGTGTTGTTGGGTGGCATGCTGGAGTGGGACTTGATGGTGTACTCCTTCAGACGCGTGGTCTTCAGGCGCCGGCGCTCAGTCTTGTGGTCTCTCTCCTCCTGGCGGACATTTCGCCTCTTAATCACCTGAAGAGAGAAAAACGTAAAGGTCTGAAATAAGGATGGCAATTTGATAACAAACCCAGACAAATACTGATATTTGAGAGTTTTAAAAAACGGTTGATATAGTCTTTTTTTTACATAAACAAACATTTCTGATAAGGATTTCTTAAATTTTCTTTATTAAAGAATTTTGACCAGGGTGTGTACTGAACAGAACATTTTGCAAACAAGGCTTTTAAGGCTTTCTGGTGGACAAACTATGTGATGGAGAGACTGTTTCTAAATGATCTCAAACATATCTTTGGCAAACCTGTAATGCAATTTCCTCCGTTATTAAAGATGGGCTGCAGCATTTTGGACAATATTTCCAAGAGTATAATGAATTACGATAATCTTGTCATGAAGACTCAAAAGCATGGATTAATTTCTCAGCACTTTTAGAAAATGAAATATGTCTGACCTTGGAAATATTTCTTAAAATGGAAAAAACATATGAAACAAGTTTCTTAATATGAAGAGACCTCACCCGAATGTTAATGTGATTGTGAATGTTACATCACATCACCAGATATAAATGCTAAATAAAACACCCACCTTAATCCAGGGGTGTTCCAGACTGTCATCAATCGTCATTCTCTTCCTGCGAAAGAAAATAATCCACCAGTGAAAAAATGACACAGTAGAAACTTTCATACGTCTTCAGAACATTTCTCTTCATTACTTTTGGCATAAAATCTGAAAGAGTTCGTACTTGGGATCCTTGACCAGCAGACGTCGTATGAAGTCCTTGGCCAGCTCACTGGTGTTGCTGAAATACTCCTCATCAAAGTCGTAGTTGACGGCTGAGATGTTCGTCAGGGTCTCCTGCTTGGTCTCGCCCAGAAATGGAGAAGCACCGCTCAACCTGCAGGAACACAGAGAAAAGGATTTGCTTTATAAAAACAACACGGATGACAGAGTGAAGTGATTTGTGTTTCTACAAATGTCAACAACATGTTGTGATGTGAAACATTACTCACAGGATGTATGTGATGACTCCGATGCTCCTGCAGGGAAGAGAAGAACCAAACATGAATGAAGACTGTCACGCAGTTCAGAATACAGCTTCAGAGGGGAAAACAACATGTTGACATCTTACCACATGTCTGCCTCCAGTCCAAGTGGCTCATAGTTGACTATTTCTGGAGCTGTAAAGCACAGAGGGATGAACGGTTTAATTCACACCAGATGTGGAGATCTGAAACGCACTTCAACTTACTTGTCAGCGTGGGCACACACAATCACAAAAACTGATGTTTTAAAGTGGAACTTTTTTTACTGTATTTGTGAAACGGATATTCAGGAAGAGGAAACATGGACTCACCAACAAACTCCGGTGTTCCGAAAATGTTCTTGAACTCATTTCCTGCTTTAATCTGATGAGCAATCCCAAAATCAATCAGCTTGATCCTGGGGTTGGGGACGTTCTTGTCCAGCAGCATGATATTCTCAGGCTGAAAGAGCAAACAACATTGCTGAATATTAGTGAGAGAACGAGCCAAGCTTTAATTGTCAATCACATTAAGACAACTTTTTAAGATCCTCTGTCATGATAATATTAGTCTTTAGCTATCTCATCTAGTGGTGCAACGGTTCAACAAGCCCACGGTTCGGTTTGTTTTGCGGTTTTTGGGTGACGGTTTGGTTTGTTTTGCACATTAGGGAGATGAAAAACATAACCATTTCCAATGTGTTTGAACTCCAAAATATATACTGTAGATAGATTGATGGATAGAGTGATGAATGATATTTCTATATTATATGAAGCCATAACACTGATATATATATGAAATAAGGCAGGCTGCTTAATGGTCAAGTAGGCCTATGTTCAGATTATTGACTCTTTCTATGTCTCTGCCATCTCATCAAATAATTAGCAGACCTGTATTTGATAGTGGTGCAACGGTTGCAACGGTGGTGCCCACGTTTCGTTTTTTTACAGTTCAGTTTTGCATCACTAATCTCATCATACACTGGGCCAGCAGATCCGACATCGGAAAGGTTCTACTGTTTATTCATAGCACACAGCAGCACCATCGGCCACTGTTTCACTGTACTGGGCTTCATCAGTTGGCAATAAAGTACACAATTGTAGAAATCGAAGAAACTAAAAGAAATGTGTAATACCTCTGACAGGCCTAAAGGGCTTGGCCATATAATAACATCATATAAAACTGATTATGATTATTAATTAATTGACACCATTTTCTTGATATTATTTGACAATTTGATTACCTATTAAAAGTGTTTTCTGTGATATTAAAGCCTCAAAATTTGGGTTGTCCTCGACCAAAGAAATTCTTGGTCGACTAACTCTCATACGATTTTGCCGACTAATCGATTAGCTGATTTAATCGACGGATCTGTAAAACTGAGTTTCTCCACAAAGAATCCCACAAAAGCACCACTTTAAATCTTGCGTTTTGTTTACCAGAGATGTGTTCATAAGTTTTGGTAAAGGAGGTTGCGCTTCAACATTAGGATCCACGGTGGAGGGCTAGACCCAAAGTCCATTAAGCATAAAAATGTGATAGCGTAGCACATCCCAGATTTCAAAATCAAGGACGACAAAATACCCGCATTTCACTCGGCTCACATCACAATATTGTGATATAACAAGTGAAATGCTAGGATGTGCTACCCTATCACATTTTATGTGCTCATAAGTTTCTTGGTAATGAGTCATTCAGCATGAAAAAAAGCATAAAAAAACAACTTATGGACTAAAGAAATCTTAGTCGACTAAGACCAAAATGACCAATTAGTCGACTAATCGCCTAAGAGGGGGCAGCCCTAATATGAAGATATCTTGTCAGTATCACCAAGCAGCTTGACAACCTTGTGCGTCTACAGCCCTGTCGCGTCTTTCACATGGAAAAATCCCTCTGCACACACAAGTGCAAGACCCTTAAAGTACAACATCAACTTCTTCTTACACCTTTACAGGAATCCTCACTCACACGTCAACTACGACTGCCGGCCCTCAGTCTCAAAAACAAGCCGTCTTAACCACACAGAGCACTGACCTTGAGGTCAAAGTGAGCGATGCGTTTGGAGTGTAGATACTGAACGCCGTCCAGGATCTGTTTCAGAAACTGGGTGGCCTCCTCCTCCGTCAGAGATTCCTTCTCAGCCAGGAAGTCAAAGAGCTCTCCTCCGGACACCAGCTCCAGGATCAGGATCACGTCCGTCTTGTTTTCAAAGATGTCGTGCAGGGTGATGATGTTGCTGTGTTGGATCTCCCGCAGGATGTTGACCTCGCGCTCGATCTCCTCGCGGCTCACCCCCCGCCGGCTGGACGACAGTCGCCGCTTTTTGATGAACTTGGCTGCGTACTCGACACTTGTGCTCTTCTCCTTACACTTACGAACGATGGCAAACTGTCCGCTGCAGGGAGCAGAGAGGACAGGGATGTAAAGAAAATACAAATAAAAAAGGATAATATGGACCTGCTTGCCTTTTTGTTTTTTTCCAGCTTCATGTTATTATAAGGATTGAGTTCTTGGCTGCTGGACCGAGTACATAAGCTATATCAAGACATCACTTTGGGAAATGATAACTTGTGATGGACAGTGATCACTATTTTTTAACATGTTATAGACTAAGTCAGGGCTTCCAAACTTTTTTGGTTTGTGTCAATTGAGGCAATTTCTGCCCCTCATCACAGATTACAGCCTCAATGTGGACATGTAGTTCAACCACAAAGCTGAGGGATTTTAAAAAACCTGAAGAGGTGAAAGTATCCAGTATTTCACAAGAAAACAAGCAAAAATTTGAAATTCGTCACCGGAACAAAATAAACCCCTTATCAAGTCATTTTGCCCATAACTGAATCATATAATCCTAACTTTCTTAGAACTAGTGAAAGATCTGCCAGTACAGTGAAAATATTTCAACTTGTTTTAAGACTCGTCTAGAAATGAGAGTTTGTATCTTTAATAACAAGAAAGAAGAAGAAGGCACATCGGCGCACGAGAATGATGAAAAATTATGAAAATGAAAAAAATACTTGAAGCACATCGATCTACATAGGAAACACGTAGAAGTATTCTCACTGCACTGGCAGACTTTAACTCAAGGCTGTAGGAATAAAGGACTTGGTAGTGAGGAGATTTTTGCAGTGACCTTGTGACCCCTCAGATTTATCTTGGGGGCCCATTAGGGAATTCCAAACCCGAGGTTGGGAAACACTAGAATGAAAATGATTGTTGGTTGTCTAAATAGTCAGTAGATAAGCTTAAAAATGTATGGGATGCTGAAACAGTACATGTGCAACATACACAGTCTTTACTATTGTGAATAAAGAAATATATGTAATCTATAGTTTTGTTTTATAGAATCTGGTTTAAAAGGAAATGAATATAAGGAATACTGACTAGAACAATAAGACTTATGTGCAGGTGAGGAGAAAGCATTTCATAAAGCATGGCTGGGCAGAGAATTTAATATCTGCATACCTTTCTATCTCAGCACACACACAGCCCTCTCCTATAGAGACTCTACACCACAGCAGAGGGGGAATGGCACATTGAGAGGCAATGACGTCATAGATTTGCTGCATTACTGCAGAAAAAAGTAGCTTGGGTACAAAAGTGGAGTTTAAACTATTAAGACTTGATGACTCAGTCACAAACTATCAGGAAGAATATAAAAGGGATATTAAAGGTTATTTAATATGCTGTTGAGCTAACAGCCTTCATCAGATCTAAAGTTTTAGATATTGTGTAGCTCATATCTGGCATCAAAATGCATCTGGAACACATCTCAAGTAATGTGTGATTTGATTACCCTTCAGGCTCACATTTGAGAAAAACTAAAAGCACAGGTAATCAGAAAAAAAAAAACACAGTTGTGCTCAGCCATACAGCTTGAAAAGAGGACTGATGCAGCTGCCTGGTAATTAACTGTCATGCTATGCACCTACTACCAACTAATTACTCAGTTTTTTCAAAACCACCAGGCATTTGTATTCACACAACACTACATGAATCTGATGTCCTTCAAATGCGACATAAATGAATAGATCCTAAAGCATCACAAATGTGTTTTGAACGCACTCAGCTGTCCTCCAACAACCGGGACACCCACAACACATGTTAAGTGTGAACAGTGTCTTTTATAACACCGACTACAGTAGTGGACAGATGTTTTCAGATGCAATAAGTTTTACAAGAGAAGAAAAGACAATAAAATGTGCAGAACATACCTGCCCAGCTCCTCTTCCATCTCATAATACAGCTCAACATCCTCTTGTCTGAAGCCAGCCATGGTGTGCGGACTGGAATGATGATGCCTTGAGATTCACTGCAGTGGAAAAGATAATAAAAAGATAAACTCAATAAATACTGGCAGAGGGTTGGTGTGGACATGACAGACAGCACAGTGGTCAAAAACAATGCCACGTTAGTAGATCTGAACTGTGATAGAAGTCTTAGTTATAAACCAGAATTAATAGTACCTGGGCTTATTTCCTCCTTATTTGGCCGGAGTCAACACAGCTTTAGTTTTCAGAGACTTTCTGGCTGATGTCAGCCCTCTGCATACCAGACCTACTGACATCATCTCCTGCTGGAGCAGCCAGCTCTGACTCAGTTAAAGGGACTCAGACACACCACCGAGACTTTGGCTGTTTTTCCTCATGTAGAACTTGTTTAATGTGTCTGGTCTATTAAATAAAAACACGGTTAAAACTCTTTCTAATCGTAGCTTCTAACGACACACTGGTGAGAGCTGTAAAAGATGCTGAATAGCGACTCTGCTGTTTAACTTTATGTTACCAGCAGGCAGCAGAGACAGTTCTTTTCCGTGATGAAAACAGCATAAATGTCGAGCTTACAGCTACAAAAACAACAAGAAACTCGTGCCACAAACCCAACCTATTAACTAAAGGAATACAAACACACTTAAAAGAAGAAATCAAAGGGAATACTAGCGACGGAAGACAGCTAGCTTAGCTGGTTCACTAACGTTAGCTAGCAAACCTTAACGTTACTGTATAAACATCGGTTGCTAGGGAAACGCGAGGTTAATAACACTGAACTACGGGCAGCAAAGTACACATTTAAACAAATAAAATGTGAAAGCATTGCTATAAAGTATACTTACAGTATTTGGCTACGAGTGCTGCATTCCTCTTCAGAGTAGTTGTGTGTGAATGCTCGACAGCGTGAAGCTAGAGCTAGCCACACTGCTAACATTCAACTTCCGGTCTTCTGCTTCAAAATAAAAGCCTTCAAATACGTGGTTGCATGAACAGTTTACATTTATGTCTGCACATTTTTGGTGTAGGCCTATACATCCTTTTGTAAAGTTTATTTGCCATTTCAACTGTAAAAAAATATAGTTAAATTGGAACACTATGTGTTCTTGCACACCACAAGTAGCATCCAAGCCTTCCTTAGAGAAGTTGTGTATTTTCTTTTTTTTAAGATTATTTTGGGGCTTTTATGCCTTTTAATGATAGTGACAGTGATAGTTGTGAAAGGGGGAGAGAAAGAGGGAATGAAATGCAGGAAATGGCCACAGGTCAGACTCGAATCCCGGGCCGCTGCGGTAAGGACTCTACCGCTCTATAGTAGGCTTGTCGCGTTAGTCGGTGTTACACGGTGGTCACACACTGATTACATTACGTACCCACCGCCCCGCCGTCGTTTTGCTTTTTTTTACAGAAATAAAATCCATTTAGTTCATTTTGGCGTATCAGCGCCGTGTTATCAATATAAAGTCGGACTACGGATGCTAGAACGGCAGTGAATGTGTCTGCTCCATACGGAGTCTCAGCTCAGAGTAGCAGGTGTCATATTTCTCACACACGGGACAAGAGAGTGTTGAGAGACAAGAGATGCGAAGCGAAAAGCAAAAGCGCCTATTTGGCAATATTTCAGATCTAAACCCAATGCTATAAGGGAACCATAACGTGAATAAGGCCATCGCTGTGCGGAGGACGTAGCGGTCACAGCCGGCGTGCGGTGCGGAGCACCGCAGGGTGGAAACCTGCAGCCTCGTAGCGAAAGCTGGACCGGAGAGGCCAGATACACTGCCGCTCTAGGGTTAGGATTAGGATTAGGGTTCAACCCAACCGAACTCTAACCCTAGCCTCGCAAACAGCAACACATCAGACATCAAAATGATTTCAAATAACTGTATTTATTATAATATAAATAAACAATTGGTCCCTGATATTGTTGGCTTAAAAGTGTTTAGTCAGTTACACTACAACAAGAGTTACAGGAGTGAAAATTGTATTTCTTTCTTTCTTTCTTTATTTGTGCATTTGTTAAAGGGGCTATATGTAAGAATCAGAAATTGCTTGTTCACAGCGACACCTGTGGCCGCAATGTCAACGAAAGTCAGCGTCCTGTTGCTCGCGCTCGCGCTCGCGCTTGTGCTCGCGCTACATTGACATGAACGAGCACCGGTCTAAACAGTGAGGCGACACACGTCAGCTAACACACAATATCACTCTATATTTCACCTGCTTGGCAGTAATGTTAGCTGACCAGACGAAGGTCTCTCCATGGATCAATGCCGATCCTAGTGTTGTCTTTTCCTGCTTCAACCTGCCGACCGCGGAGGGAACGGGGGGGGGGGGAGAGGGGGGGGGAGGGGGAGACACCGGTCGGGATAACGTAACTCGCTGCGGAGCCCCGTCACTTCACAAGATACGGGAAACCTCTGTTGGTCTGGAGGAGCGGCAGCATTTATTTCTGCAAAAACGTCCACTGCACATTCACTAGATATTCTCAGAGCTAAACTAACTCTTCTGCAGTGTGCGCGCGTGCACGTGGAGTTGGAGCGAGCCGAGCGAGTGAGAACGAGCGCTGTGTGCAAGCAGGCAGCAGGCAGCAGGAGCAGCGCGTACCCACACGCGAGCGCGCATGGGATTCCGACCAGTTAAGATTTATGCGCGTGATAAGTTACAAATAGTCCCTTTAACTCAATGCAGAAAAATGAGGAAGGCGCACACTGGCATTTAAAAAAAATATATATATATATATATATATATTTTTTTTTTTAGAGGACACCCCAGCAGGTGGCGAAATAGGCGACAGCCTAAATGGCCTGTGCCTTAAACCGGCACTGCACACACCAAAATATACCCTTTTATTCTGAAGGCAGAAATCCCTTGAGTTCCGGTGTTGATGCGTAACTTGATGCATGTAAATACATGGCAGACGGAGGGACATATGGAATGACATCATGCTGAGTGAATCAAGCCGCTGCAGTACGTCAATGAACAAGACCTATAACAAGATCGAGCATGCAACAGGAAAGATTAAAGAGGGCCTGAGGGAATTCAGACCAAAAGAAAGCAAATAAAACTGGTTGCCATAGTTACAAATTGGTCTATGGTTAGTATGATGTAGGCCAATTAGAACAGCTTTTGAATGTCCCATGGATATTTAAAACACACATTTTACATAAATCACAAGAACATGCAGTATCCAACTTAAACTTTGCTGATTAACTGAATAATCCTAGGGGAAAAGGTTTTTTTTAATATAACTTATTCTATTACTAACAGAAAATGTAGGCTATTACTATTTAGCAATATGTTTTGTCAGTTCAATTCTCAAACAGCTGAAGTGCACTGTCAAACAGTGCTGGAAGCAGTACTTCGATATTTTACTTAAGTAAAAGTAGCAATACCAAAGTGTAGAAATACTCTGTTACAAGTAAAAATCCTGCATTAAAAATTTTACTGAAATAAAAGTACAAAAGTATTAGGCTCAAAATATACTTAAAGTACAAAAAGTAAAAAATACTCAAGCAGAATGGCCCTTTTCGGAATAATCTATATTATAAATGTATATTATTGAATTATAATTATTGATGCATTAATATGTACATACTTTAACGTTGAAGCTGGTGAAGGTGTAGCTGATTGTTTTACTATATAAACTGCTGCGTATTGAGAATTTCACCAAGGGATCAATAAAGTCTTATCTGACTTTATCCATAATAATACATTTGTTGATTATACTTTGTATTATTAATCTGAATCTGTAAAGTAGCTAGTAGAGCCTAACTATAAGTGTCAAATAAATGTAGTGGAATAAAAAGTACAATATTTGGCTCTGAAATTGAGGTCAGTAGGTAGGTTGATGCCATAATAAGGCTGTCCCGAATACCATTTTTTGGGCTTCGAAGCTTCTGTGAGAAATATTCGAAGGTATTCGAAGCTTCGTGGCATGGCGCAGCGCAGCTCATCGCAGCACATCGCAGCAAACTGTCTGTCTGTCTCCATCTCCCCCGTTTCAGTGCCCAGGACAGCCCCGCTGCCGCACTACTGTACACACAGGCACCTCTACACACAACACACAGTGATATCCATCTGAGAATAACTAATAATAATTAATGTTGATTATGAATAATGAATAATGTTGTGGGATTATTCCTTATTTCATGGGCTATTTTGGGTTTTATACTTTATTATTACATACTTGTATAACAAAAACCAAAAAAAACGAAGCATTCGAATACTGATTTGGAGGTCGATTACCATGGCAACGGTCAAAGCTTCAAAGCTTCAAAGCATTTGTGTCAGCCCTTCAGAGTATAGAACAATTCACAGAGCGCCTACAGAGTTGCTGTTTGAAAAAGTTGAAATAGCAGTCATACTGGAAGCTACCCACTAATCTATAATTACAGTGAAAATACAGGGTTAGGGATGGAAAGCATAGCTGCAGCCGTGCCAGCCTTGTTGGCTCAAGTCTGACTTCAAGAGTCCAAGTCATGTGGTGACTGAATGTTTCTAATTTAATGACAACTTCTCTTGCTGTAATGTGCAACATAATTCTGGAGCTGCAGTGTAACAAACAAACAAAAGCGAGAAAATCATTTGTGAGCAGCAAAAGATAATAAAATGAAGAAAGGTAAAAATACAAAAAGATGACCCAGTTGTACCTACATCACCTAATACTCTGTATTAAATATTAGCTACCCAAAAAAAAGGACTGTATTATTTAATTTAATGTTTTGTGTTGTTCAAGTTATTGGTATACAGCTACTTGTATGATCTACAGTCAAGAAGAAACAGCCATCTCATGTTCATTTATGAAGCTCGACTGTTGAAGCTTCCAAACTACCTCGCATCTCTTCTCTCATTTAAATATAGTACACAATCCAGTAACTACTTAACCTTAGATATTCCTCATTTGCGCACTAATGTTGGCAGAACTGGGTTCAGGTACTACATGCACCTTTTAAAAGTAATGAACTGCGAACTGCCCTCAATCTAGAGTCTTACATTCCCCTTTAAGATTGTAAAGCTTCATTATCTGTTGTTTTTAATTCCATGTTTATTGTGTTGTTTCTGTTTTGCGGCTTGTTCTCTTGTCAATGCTTGATGTTCTCAGGTATGGAGGACCACAAGAGTCCTAATGTATTATTTTGGTATTACTAAATTATGTACTTATTGACTGTTTTATGGTGTTTTTGAGAATCCCTTTATAATTTGAACTATTTATTGATTGATTAATATTTCATTTGTAAATTATTTTTATAATTCTTCTTTTTATTGCCCATTAAAATGTCAAATGATGAATTACTTTGTAATTTAATCAATTTATTCATAGATTAATAATTACATTGTAAAGATATTTATTAATGCCTGTTTTTATTGTACAATTAATTATAATCAATTAAATGCTTTATTACTATTTACGTGACTCTTGTGGTCCTCCATTCTCAGGTTTCTCTTGGTAAAAAGATCTTAATCTCAATGAGACTGCCTGATTAAATAAAGATTACATTAAAAAAAAATCTATATTTATCATTTCAAACATATTGAATCAAATGTGATAAGGTCAGTTGGCTCTTTGATTGTGTAGTTGGGAATAAATGACATATTAAACAAGCTTATTTCATACCAAACCTGTACAAGAAATCAGTCAATCTGATTTGTAACTTGCGTTTTACATAATGAACTGTCCTCCTCTTTTAAACGCTTAATCACACCTGTATGACTTCGATCTAAACTGTCAAGCCCCCGTAGAACTAAACTAAAACGTAGATTTATATAAATTATCTATTTATCTTACGGCATCTGAAGGATTTCACTTACCGGAGGAAAACAAGGTCCGCTGCCCAGCTGCCGTCTATGAGAGCCGGCTGTCAATCACTCGCGAACTCCGACCAAACGGTCAAACTAGGCGGCGCTGATCAAATATGAATCAATATTCTGTTACTGTAATGACTATTTCTCTCCTCAGATGTTCTCAGAATCATCTTGTAGTGTACTGTTTAGCAGTAAAATGAGAAAGTTTGTGACGCGGCCACCATTGTAAAATCTGTTGAAGGAAGCCAAGTTCTGGTCACATGACCGGAGCAAAGCCAATAGGAACGCTCTCTCTCTCTGAAATGACCTGTGATTAGTCAAAATCTGCCGTCACGGGCTAGATTTTTCTACAGCCTGAAAACAGAGCCATGAGGAGGAGCAGAAGTCCAGTTTTCTCTCAGAACACTTGAATTACAATATGCTGAAAGGTTATTATGGAATTTTTGCCAAATTATGCCAAAAAATTGTTGCCTACTGCCGCTTTAATAAAGACTTTTCTCTTTTCTTTTTGACTGACTTTGACTTTAACCAATCAGGGGGCGTTTTCACTCACTCGTGTCGGTGACAGCCAATTAAAAACCCCCGCACAGTAGAAATGGGCGTGACTTGTTAGAACAGCTGGTGGGGGCTCGTGCGAGGGTCTCTTGGTTGGTAGATGGGGGAAATAACAACAAGCAGCTCGGCATCATGAGGGTCCCTGAAACCCTGATTTGGGCCGCTTTTCTCATCCAGAAGGTGAGAGACAAGAGTGTATTTCATCATGAACTGTTTACCAGCGCGTTTACATCGCATTGCGGCACGTGGCTGACAAACACAGACTGTATGTTTCCAGCCGTGTTTCGGGATCAGTAGCTCGGTTGCTATGACTGTTAGCTCGGATGCTATGACTGTTAGCTTGCAGAGATCACCGCTGGGCCTGGAAACTCACACATCACTCACACTTAGAGAGGCAACATTAACGAAGCAGGATTATTGCTGATTCATCGCATCATTGAAAACACTACAAGGTTTATGACAGACTGCGATCAGCAGACACTGGATCGGGAGATGTGAGCTACTAGCTGACATGATGCCTCAGTTAGAGATCCATGGTAACGCGTCTGAAATGTGGGATTTGATTTGAGGGTAAAATATTTATCGGTTTATTATAACGTCACTGCCCTGAAATACTGAAACCAGTACCGTACTTTGACCCCCTTAGTTAAAGTATAACTAATTATGTTATTCTTCTCTGGACTGTAGATTATTACAAATAAAAAAACAACATTTTTCTAAATCAGGTACTTTAGGATCCCAATTGCTGTAGTCGAGGTTTGACTAGTACTGAAGCATCGGCCATTATCCTGCCAGTTTATTAGGTACACCGGGCTGAAGCTAGCTAACTCAGTCCAATACAACAACACTCAACAATGAAGTCATTTAAATGTTCAGTTTGTCTCTTGTTTATATAAGTGTTGATTCAGCTTTATGGTAACTTTGGAGTTTGTGATGTTGTTAAGCTGTACTGCGTTATACTGAGAGGTGTTCATGATATTTTGTCCACACCATTTATATCAGTTAGGGTAGGCTATTCTACATTTAACAGCACCTCACACTACAGTGTGTACAGGCTACTAATATACAGTGTATACAGTGGCGTTTTATGTGGAAAATTGTAAAAAAAATAATAATGGTGGAGCAACAGCTACTTTCCACAGATGCAAAACCCAACCAGAAAATTACACAATTTGACATAATAAGCCATTTCACAATTCCCACACAGTTTAACACAGGTGATAATCAGACTGGGCACATACCTGTTCTCCTCAAGTTGCTGTTACACTGCTCAATTCCCCGTTTGGCTACATCTGGACAGTTTCTTTCCGCGTTGTCCTGCTGCTTTCATGTTAGGTACCAGCGGTTTGGTTTATAACGATATCCCCCGGCTGGTGAGCACCGAGGGGTTTAAACTCAAGTTATTTCTTCAAAAGACAGACTTTCAAATGTGTGCTGTATAAAATAAACCACACCGCAGTTACTAACTTCTGTAAAAGAAATGCTAACTTCTTACAACCACGAGCAAATGACGACAACATTAATTGGCAAACAGCCAATCAAATTGCAGCTGGTGCAACAGGCAATCAGCCACTGCGCATGCGCATTGTTGTTTAATTATATTTATTTCTAAGTTCAATTCTATTCAATTCAATTCAATATGCTTTATTGGCATGAATGTCAGGTGAACAATATTGCCAAAGCGTCAATTCAATAATAATAAAAACAAAAAACAAGATAAAAACAAAAACATATATATACATATATACAATTCATTAAGCAAATTACAATATATATAGATACAGTTAATAATATATTGGAATATCAAATGATAAATGTTAAAAAATAAATAAATAAATAATTAAAAAAATAAGTTAATAATAATAAGTTACTCAGTACCATTAAAACCTCACTTTTTTAATCATACATTAAATATAGACAAAAAACAGTTCCCTTAATTTAAGAGTGTCATCATTAGTTTGACCGTAAGCATGCTCATAACAAGGCTACTGTATTGCACATGTGTTTGCAGGGCAGCAGCCACAGCTTGTGTTTTTCTGTTTAGAAGTATAAATTAGGGATGCACCGATCCGACTTTTTCAGTCCCGATACCGATGGCGATACCTGGGCTTTGGGTATCGGCTGATACCGAGTACCGATTGATACCAGTTTTTAATTAATAAGCTGTATGCCTCACTGTCTGGAAGTGAATGGGATCATTCTTTTATGTGTAAAGAAACATCAGGCTTGACTTAAACATTACTTTCCTATCTTTGCAAAACTAAATGTAACAAATAAATACATAGATAACGTAACATAAATGTAGTGAATTGTTATTTATTATTAAAATAATAAATCGTACACCAACAACTTCGCAAGAAAATCTTCAAAATTAACAGGAATTATAATTCAATTGTAAACATTTTTAATGCTGTAACATATTGGTCAAAACTTAAACAGGAACTAAAATTCCACTATATAATGTATATAGTATATAGTACAATACAATAATACAATACTTCATCTTTTACCTTGTTACAGGATTTCTGGTGAAACAGCAACAACAGTGCATGTGCGGCTGGAAATCATGTTTAAAAAAAAATCAAAGTTACAAACATTTCATGGACATGTGGAGTGATACAGACCTTGTTGTCCTGTTGACAGGTGGTGGGAGACTTCGGCATGGCCCATTTCAGTGACATGGGCAAGAGCAAAGGGAAGGATTACTGCATATTCTTCAACCCACAGTGGGCACGTCTACCTCAGGACCTCATCAAGGCAGTAAGTCACGAGTGAGCAACAAGAGGTGTATGCAATGATAATAATGACTTAAAAAATGACTCACAAAGTGCTTCACAGCCACACAGAACAGTGGGGATCAACTACAGTATGTACTTATCTGTAGGTGATCAATAAAATCTTTCAGGAAGCCTCGTGCAGGATGCTGAAATTTGATCTCCACTCTTAGTGCCTGTTAGGACTCTGGCAGCTGCTTTATGAACCAACTGCAAATATTGGAGATCTTTATGAATGATATCAGAACATAATGAGTTGCAGTAATCCACTCTGGAGGAAATAATTCACTGATTCAAGAAGCACTTCTTTCTATGGAAACAACAATTATATTCAGCCTATTAATATATAAACATCAAATATAACAGATTGTCCTCCAGCTCTGGTTGATACTGCAAACCTTTTGTCTTGAAGTCACGTCTTCAGATCTATGACCTGACAACATCGGTGCTGTGCTCGCCCTCTGACGTCCCGGAGGGAGGCTTCCCGAATCGCATCGCCATGGTGATGAGAGGCAACTGCACTTTCTATGAAAAGGTCCGACTGGCCCAGATTAACGGCGCCAAGGGCCTGCTCATCGTTAGCAAGGACAGACTGGTAACCCTGCTTATACCTATATCTTAAAGGACCAGTGTGTAACAATTAGGGGGACCTAGTGACAGAAATGGGATATAATATGAGTAAGTATGTTTTCTTTAGTGTATAATCACCTGAAAATAAGCGTTGTGTTTTCGTTACCTCTTCATAGCCGTTTATATCTACATAGGGAGGAGGTCCTCTCCACGGAGACCGCCATGTTGCACCGCCATGTTTCTACATTAGCCCAGAAAGGACAAACCAGACACTGTTTACTTTTCCTGCTTGGGCCGGAGTCGATAACATTACTCGCTCCCGTCGTCGCCACTCTCTCTGTCTCTTGCTTCACCACTCATTTCCCACGTACACACACACTCTAACCACGCTACTCTTACAATAAATGGCTCTAGAGAGGGCCATTCGCGTTGTTCGCGTTGGCCACCATAGTTCTCCCACACGCTTGGCACACGGGAGAAGTTGTAATCTGCAACCTCAATCTGATACCGCCAGATCCTACACACTGATCCTTTAAGGCCGTTGCATGTGTTTATTGTGAATCAAGATTAAATTGATTTTGGCACTTAAGCAAACAGAAATGTGTGTTTTTGTTGTTGTTTTTTTAAATTACAGACACCACCAGCAGGAAACAAGACTCAGTATGAGGAGATTGACATTCCTGTAGCACTGCTCAGCTACTCCGATATGCTGGACATAAGCAAGGTGAGAGGCCATCCATCCACTAGCCATTGAAACAGTAGACAAACAAACCTTTGGCTTCCTGTTCAGTTCTACTGTGTCAGTTAATTCACGCTAAACATTTTACAGTCTGACAGCAGAGGCAGCCAAATGTAAAATAATGCGATGAGAATCTACTAGCGAGAAGTATTCAATGTACCGATTTAACAAAATCTTTAGCCTCAACATAATGTTGTCTCCAACTCCTGCAGAAATTTGGTAAAGAAAGACTGGTCGCCATGTACGCACCCAATGAGCCGGTGTTGGACTACAACATGGTGATCATCTTCTTGATGGCAGTAGGAACAGTCGCCATCGGAGGTTACTGGGCCGGCAGCAGAGACAGCAAGAAGTAAGTGGACACGAATGGAGATAAAACTGACATTTAATGTGAGTCATCATCATTCCATGATTTTGAATGCTTAGTTGGGTTTGAGTGTTACAATATGTACAGAAATAACTCTACATAATGCAGTGCAGGTCATTACAGGCAGTGATGGAGGATAAATTAATTAAAGCTTTTTATTTTCAAGGTTAAAATGAATGTTTTTAATCCAAACTGAAAATTAGTACAAAAGTAATTTAAGTCTTTTAAAGGAACAGTGTGTAGCAGGGGGATCTATTAGCAGAAATGGAATATAATATTCATAACTATGTTTTCATGAGTGTATAATCACCTGATAATAAGAATCGTGTTTTCGTTACCATAGAATGAGCCGTTTATATCTACATAGGGAGCGGGTCCTCTTCACAGAGTCCACCATGTTGCTCCGCCATGTTTCTACAGTAGCCCAGAACGGACAAAGAGACTTTCACATATTTACATAACCCGAAGGCCACCGTAGTTCTCCGACACGCTTGTGAAACTATGGTAGTGTGAGCCGCAGAGGGTAAAATCGTGGTACCGCCAGCCACCGCTTGACTTCCGTTGCTCCTGAAGTAGTGTTATTATGGTAAGGATGACATCTGAGCGAGGCGAACGGCGTTACCACGGTTTTGCACTCTACACCGCGACTCATTACCACAGTCTTGGAAAGGGAGGAGTGAGCGGAGGGATACTCAGTTGGCTGCAATCTGCAACCACACCACTACACACTGTCCCTTTAAGTCTTTTAAGGGACAAAAATGAAAGTTGATTGTCAGTGATGATGCTGATTGTAATGTACAGTACAGGACCACTACAGTACATTATTACGGGACACAAAGTTTCCTTCTGCCTGTGCATACTGGGCTTTTAGTCCCGACTGCTAAATTTAAATCAAAGTTAATTCATCAGGGGAGTCGTCTCCGTGGAAAATTAGTCACTGTTTTCTTGGCAAAGAACTACAAGCGTATGATTGCTCAGTCTTTTCTCTTAGAGGAGCGCGTGTTCTCAGATCAGGCAGTCTGCATTGTACCGCTGCAACTCCACTAAAGGGCAGTGTTGTTTATTTGAGTGACTCATCGGCTTGAGCCAATCCGAGTCAGTCCTTCCTGACGGAGTTGCCAAGGTGACGGAGGGCGCAGCCAGACGGGGTCTCTGACGCACAGGCAAGAAAACATTTTGGAATATGAGTGTTTTGAACTTGGGAAGGAAGTGAGTCCCAGCCAGGCAGACAAATGATGGTAAAAATTGACTGTGGACAGCGGGATGATCATCCTGGCTGCTTTGGCAAGTCACCAAAAATCACTGAATACTGTTTAATAAAAAGACAAAACCCAAGAGACTGGCTAACTGCATCGCCCCTAGCCTATTTTGCTTAATAAGCTGGCACAAGCAGATGCGCGTGCACAGATACTGATCATTAGTCTCAAGAGTTATTAAACTTCCCAAACAAACCTCCTCAGGTCAGCATGCCTCTCTGATGTTCGTTCCTCCTCCCGCAGACGCTACATGAAGCACAAGCGGGACGACGGTGCGGAGAAGCAGGACGAGGAGACCGTGGACGTCACCCCCATCATGATCTGTGTGTTCGTGGTCATGTGCTGCAGCATGCTGGTGCTACTCTACTTTTTCTACGACTACCTGGGTACGACGCCAGCAAGCACACACATCGGTGATCCGAGCACACATAATATAACCCTCAATATGCTGATCAAAGATAGTCTTTGGTCAGATTTATGTGACCAGTAGATTAATAGTGGTTCCAGTCATGTCTGTCCAGTATTTATTGCTGTGCCCAAAGCCAGTCTGTATTTTCCCCTCACTCATTGTGGTCTGGCATGACTCAATGAGGCATTTGCTTGGGATACAGGCTGTGAAGAAGAATATGGTCAACAATGTTTTCCTTGTGTGACAATAATCTCAACTCAATGCTTTCAGCTGCATCTCGCAGGCTTAGCTTAGGTTAGCTTTGACTGATTCAGTGCAGCTTCTGACACCTGATTATATAAGCGCACCACTTACTAGGCTCTCATTTGACTTTTCTTCTCATTTTAATCTGGATAAAATTTGGAAACACTGTCAAATTTCTCCTTATCATCATCCCCTGATACTAAAACTATACTAAAATATGTTTAAAAGTAAGGAGGAAGGTAGTTGCAGAATTGTGCTTTATTTTGTAACTACAATGCCTTGTTTAAATCATAGTTGACTTTGTTTTATTTTTATTTAGGAAAGGCGATATCACAGTGTGTGCAAAACTTTTCAATTATTTGTACCTTACACCCTTTTCCAGTTTTTATCCACACGTACAGTAGAAAAGAGGCATGCGCATGCTGCAGTACCTGTGGGTCATAACTCAGTCCTGTGGAGAACTGTAGGTCCTCCATTCTCACTTCCTAAAGTATTTAACCATGTACAGTATACCCCTCCACATGTACAGATTTAACACATATACACATCAACATTCATCTGCATACCCACATGCGCACTTCTCCTTCAGTCAGCAGATACGTGTAACTTTCTTACATAGGCCTACCCCACACTCTAAAATCATAGTTGACTTTAAGGCTGCAACTAACCATTATTTTCATTGTCGATTAATCTGTAGATTATTTTCTCTATTAAGCGATTAGTTGTTTGACCTATAAAATGTCAGAAAATGGTGAAAAATGTCGCTCAGTGTTTCCCAAAGCCCAAAATGACGTCCTCAAATGTCTTGTTTTGTCCACAACTCAAAGATATTCAGTTTACTGACATAGAGGAGGAAAGAAACCAGAAAATATTCACATTTAAGAAGCTTTTTCTTAAAAAATTGATGTAGGGTTCTTGAGAATTAGCATGTCATCACTGCCCATATAGGTATGTAAATATGGTAGCAGAGCTGCTCAGCGTCCGGCTTTATAAGGCTGTAGATGCAGTTTACAGATCTGAATGTGTGAACCTACTGAGTGCTGTAAAAGAGCTCTTATGGCTTGGATAACACTTCACTGATAGATAGATTAAAACAACTGGCAGCTGCTGCTAGATTGCGTAGCGTCTTCCATCAACCCGCACTTTAAATACTGGACACACAGCGGTGAAACTGATACCACTAATCAGATATTTAAACTTTGTCAAAGAGCAAAACACCCAAAAAATTATATTTCCTCAGTAGAATATGAGTCGATATCATGTGATAATAATCTCCACTGTTTCCTCACTGTCTAGCCATCTGGGTCATAGCCATCTTCTGTGTGGCCTCCTCTGTCAGCCTCCACAGCTGTCTATGGCAGTTTGTCAGGAGACTCCCTTTCTGCAAGTGCAGGTGAGACTGTTCACATCAGTATGGTTTCATAATGTTAGCTGCCCAAAAAGTCTATGGTTTTTTCCTGGATCTCCATACAGTGAGTTGCATAAATTTGGTAAGCTTGGTCTACAAATTTACTTATTCACTTTACTTATTATATACACCTTCAAATGAATAAAGATAGAGATATGGCCCCGAGGTATAATTTTAGGCATATAATTATTGCAAGTGAATGGTTAGGCTGAAAAAAACTAGGGTTGTCCCGAATACCATTTTTTTGGGCTTCGAAGCTTCGGTGAGAAATATTTGAGGGTATTCGAAGCTTCGGTACAACGCTGCTGCAGCACTACTCTACATATAACAAATAGCGATATCTGTCTGAGAATAACTAACGTTAAATATGAATAATGTTGTGGGATTATTCCTTATTTCATGGGCTATTTGGGGATTTATACATTATTATTACATACTTATATACACAAAAAACTAAGCATTCGAATACTAATTTGGAGGTCGATTACCATGGCAACAGTCGAAGCTTCAAAGCATTGGGGTCAGCCCTAAAAAAAAAACCTGTACACTGTTCACACTTAATTATGGTTATTGACTTGGTTCTTATGATCACAGGGTCCCAGAGAACAACTTGCCATACCTGCACAAACGGCCGCAGATCCGCATGTTGCTGCTGTCGGCCTTCTGCATCGGTGTCAGCATCACCTGGATGGTGTTTCGCAACGAAGACCAGTAAGTGAAAAGAGAAAAAGTGTCAAAATCAGTCGCATGTACAGAGAAAAGCAGCGAGCCAACTGCATTCAATTAAAGATCTTTTTTCAGGACAGGTTGTTTACATGTTACTGTGTAGTTTTGATCTCGTCATCTCTGAGCTGGCTTTATGAAACCGACCCCGCCACCTAAAATACAGAAGGAACAAAGTATTGATCTGATCCATGAGTTGACATTAACATTTACCAATAATGTGCCGACAGCAGGAGGAGAATCATTTTTAAAGTGCGTGTTAAGACTTTCATCATTTACAAAAGTGTTTATCATCCTGGTTGAAATATTTAAATACACAAAGCATATAGAGACAACAGTGTTATCATTTGGGCTGCATATGCACTAAAATTAATTAGATATATATTTGAAAAGAAGACTTTGGACTCACATGTACTCCATTGTGGTTGTTGATTGCTTGTTGTGTGTCGGGTGACATAATGGTAGTTTTTTTCTGTCTGTGTGTGATAACATGTTGGAGGTACATTATATGATGATGATGAAGATGATGTTGATGTTGTTGGCAGACTCACAGTCTTCTTGTGTGTCCTCCAGGTGGGCGTGGGTGTTACAGGACGCCCTGGGGATCACCTTCTGTCTCTACATGCTCAAAACAGTCAGACTCCCCACATTTAAGGTGGGTCAGCACTCATATATATATATACAGTATATAAACTATAACATTGTGGAAAGAGTTTTTTTTTAATGTTTTAATCGTTTTGAATAATAAATGTTAGTTGTAAACTCACTTGATGTATTTTTCTGCTCTGCAGGCTTGTACCTTATTACTGTCGGTCCTTTTTGTCTACGATGTTTTCTTCGTATTCATTACACCCTTCTTTACAAAGGTATGTTTTCACTCAAGGCTATTCAGACTTCTACGGTCTCCGTTATTGTGTGTAATACTTACGTAAGCCGTGGCCTTTTCTCCGCAGAGTGGGGAAAGTATAATGGGGGAGGTAGCGGCTGGTCCCACCGATTCCTCCACGAATGAAAAGGTATGACTCCCTTTGGGCGAGTGGCGTTTGCTCCTCTCAGCTCAGAGGAAAAGTAGCTGATGGTAACACTAATGTTTGTGTTTCCTCCAGCTCCCCATGGTGCTCAAAGTGCCGAGGTTAAACTTCTCTCCCCTGGCTCTTTGTGACCGACCCTTCTCCCTCCTTGGCTTCGGTGATATCTTAGTACCAGGTAATTAACTGTGTCATCCTGCCAGAAGGAACGCAAACCGATTAAAGCTCATCATGTGGTGTATTTTACGGTCACAACCAGGAAATTATTTAACCAACAATGGCCACAGTCACCCTATTTAGATGTTCCTTGGAGCAGAAAACGTTGGTGTGGTTGCCAGCTGTGTAAACACAGAACTACTCAACACCCACACATTTTATGGCTGCATCTATATAATTACAAGGTTTAGTTCTCACAAATTATTAACTGTGCAATAATATGTTTTCTGCCACTTCTTTGTGAAACAGTTAATTTATTGATCTGGTGTATCAGGAAATATCCAGTGTTAAGACCAGATATTAAGTCCAGTGATAAAGTGCAGGGAAACACTCAAATAATTAATATTTTGTCTTGTTGATTGATCTGAGTGCCTCTTTGTTGTTGTTTTTCTGTCAGGTCTGCTGGTGGCATACTGTCACAGGTTTGACATTTTAACACAATCCTCCAGGATCTACTTTGTGGCCTGTACGATCGGTATGTACAAATGTACAATATATGGACGGGGGGGCTTATGAGGGTTGTAATTGGTGAAATGTTGCTGTAGTGTTATGATAAGCCCCATTTGTACGGGATTAAAGTTACATGTGGGGAATAAAATATTCACTGTGCTCCTCAGTAATTTAGCCCATCGGTCTGGACGACATTTTCACCATTGTGAAATTACAGGACTGGATTGTGCTGGACTAGACAATAGAGAATACCACTACATACCTGTAGCTGACATTATCACAGCCTATTTAATGAGCTCTCCTGATGGCTTTACATTTTTATGTTGTGATATTGTTTTGCCTAGATGTTGGTGGTAACTACAGTATTTTACCATTTTCCCCGGGTCTGAGAAGGGAAGCCAATGCGGAAGTGCCTTAAACTTGCATTCTTTCTAACAGCCAGCAGGGGGCGACTCCTCTGGTTGCAAAAAGAAGTCTGATTGTATAGAAGTCTATGAGAAAATGACCCTACTTCTCCCTTGATTTATTACCTCAGTAAACATTGTAAACATGAGTTTATGGTCTCAATCGCTAGTTTCAAGTCTTCTTCAATACAGCATGATGTTAATTTAGTAAATTATGGTCCCATAGGGTATGCTTTAGGGCGTGGCTACCTTGTGATTGACAGGTCGCTACCACGGTGTCATCCGGTCTGGGAGTTGTCCATGTTTTCGTCTTACAACTTTAACCCTTTCACAGTGAATGAAAGTTAATTAAAACATTTTTGGTTGCCTAAAAATGTCTTATTCAGCGTTCGGTTGTACTTAGCTCCACCCTCTCGTGTCACTTCTGGCGGCAAAAAAACAAAATGGAGACGGCCAAAACAGAAGATGGCGAACTCGAGGCTTCAAAACGTCAGTCCACAAACAAGCAACATCACGGTGACTACGTCCACTTCTTATACACAGTTTATGATTTTCCAACAAAAGTCAAATTTAAAACTAAAAAAAGAAGAAGAAAGTAGAAGGACGAGCAGCTCTTCCTGCAGAAAAAAACCCCTCAGAGATCCACTTTAAAATAAAAGGATGTGGCTCCGGACGAGATTTAAATTACAAGAGGAAACAGTAGGTAATTGTGGCTCTAATTATCACTTAATTAAAGATGACTAATTACCCACATACGCGCTCTGAACGGGATTAAAATCACTGACCAGGGCAGGTAGTGTTAATCACCCCACCACCCCTAGAGACATAAATCCAGTCTGAATGGTACTTAAGAGTGAAAACCTGCATTATCTGAAGTGTTGGCTGGACATGACTGGACTGTAAAGATGTTGACCTTGTGTCTGCTCTCTCTCTCTCTCTCTCTCTCTCCTGTCAGCTTACGGCATCGGCCTGCTGATCACCTTCGTGGCCCTGGCCTTGATGCAGATTGGTCAGCCGGCCTTGCTCTACCTGGTGCCTTGCACTCTGCTCACCAGCCTCACTGTAGCGCTGTGGCGCAGGGAGTTGCCCCAGTTCTGGACTGGAAGTGGATTTGTGGTGAATACCAGTTTGATATGACCGCCTACTGCCGAAGAACAAAAAAACAATCAACAAAAGACAAAAAAAAAACCTAGTGTTAAATAACATGCAGAGTAAAGTAGAATCTTAAGTTGAGTAACCCCTTTAAATAATTCCATCCGTTCCAACTGCCTCTTTCTGTTTTACTGTCCACCCTTCCCTCCCCTTCCTCCCATTGCTGCTTTATTTTACTGTGGGTGTGCTCTAGTCTGCTGCTGAGGGCTCAGCTGTCTGTGAATGTCACTGCAGGTACTCTATCTGGGCTTGCTACTTTACACTCTACCATTAAAACTTCTTCATGTTACTTAAGGTTCCTTTTTTTTGTGGTTTTTCCCTTAAGAGTAGTTGTTTTAATTTTTTTTGCGTACACACATCTGTGATGGACTAGTGGTTAACAACTACTGAAGCTATTAATGGTGGTGCTCATAGTGATTATTTAGATTAGCTCATGTTATTCCTTAAGTAGTTAGCATGTTAGCTGTGTGGTTTAGAAGAACTCACCCCTGTGGGATTTCCTTTAATATGCTTCCCCTTTCTTTATGCATATCTGGGACTTTTTACCTCTGCGTACAGGAATACCTCTGACAACATTTAATTGGGGTTTAATGGGGATATGATGAAAACCAAAAACATTTACCCGACAGAGGAATGACTGTATATTCTTTGGTTTTGTTTGTCCTATCTATTCTGTCTTCTGTTACCATTACATTTAGTTTTCTGCTCCACACAATTCAGCCATCTTATATAGACACTGTTTTTGTCCCCTGCAGCCTCCCATAATGCTCGCACCGATCAACTGTACAAAAACTGCAGCGCCGCCGCCGGAGGATCACTTGACTAAACCGGAGCCACAAACCACAGAAGAAGATTCACCTCATTACCCGCCTCAGGAAATGCCCCCCGCCGAGAAAGATGAAGAGGAAAACAAATCTAACTGACAGGACGTCTAGTACGGCATTTTACATTTCACTTCATGTTTTATTTGTTGTTTTTTTTCTACATTGTGTCTCAGTCAATGGACATATTAAGTACAGACGTTTATTTGCACTTGGTGCCAAGGGAAGAGCAGAGTGGCAGGCTCAACGGATGGCCAGGATTGGACTCACGAGGTCGAGGCATTGAAACCGACAAACACACCAAATATAAAACCTACACAGCAGCCCCGACATCTTCTTCTATTAACAATCTGTACCTCCTCTAAAGGGAATGAAAAGCCAAATCTGGAGGCTACACAAGCTGTTGAACACTAAACACTCCCACGACACTAAGCTGAGGCTCTTAACAGCTTTAAAGGCCAGGTCACACCAGCGGTTAAAACGGCAAAATCAATTCATCAACGGAATCACTGCGACTAGTGGATTTGTTCAAAGGGGCGAGGTAAATCCATCATAACTTATTAGCGGTGTTGCACCATCCACTTTTATTTAACCTCCTCTGATGGAGTATCAAATGCTCCACTAAAGAGGAAGGTTTTGCACACTGTTATGTAGAGTTATTAGACTATCAACAGAAAATGAACTGACATCTATTTTGATAATCAAATAATTACAGTATATATAATAATTAGTCTTTTTTTTTTAAGCCAAAGATTTGCAGGTTCCAGCTTCTCACTTGTGAGGATTTGAAGCTTTTCTGTCTCATACATGAAAGTAAACTGAATATTCTGGACAAAACAAGGTGTCAGCTTGGGCTCTTAAAGAGGACCTATTATGCTTTTTCCCTTTCCTTAAGAGCTTTATATCATTTTTTTATGCATGTAAAAGGTCTGCAAAGTAACAAAGCCCAAAGTCCATGCCAAAGTGAGTTACTCTCCTCCACAGAAACACTGCTCCTCAACTGCCTGAAACGTCTAGCTTGAAGTCCCGCCTTTTCTTCCGTAACATTGTGATGTCGCCAAGTAATACATTCGCATAATACCTGCCTAGTGGCTAGTTTGGCACGCCCTCAAACAAGGCTAGTTAGAGCGGAGCTGGAGCAGAGTCCGAAGAGTTTGGTTTGATTGACCAATCACAACAGACTGGGCCAGCTGACCAATCAAAGCGTTTTTTTGACCATTATAGCATGTAAACATGTTTTAGTAGAAACCCCAAATACAAGTATGCACCTGAAAATACGCATAATAGGTCCTCTTTAAGATATTATAACAGCCATTTTATTTTTTCTGACATTGTAGAGACAAAACGATTAATTTATTAATTGGATAATCGGCAGATTAATCGATGACGGAAACAATCGTTAGTTGAAACCCTACAGTTGTGGAGTCAATGGTACAAAAACGAATATTGAATCAAACGCTTATTTACTTCTTCACTAACTCTTTATCAAATGAAATGGTGTATGATCCTGAGAACAAAGTGCCAGAGGGAGTTAACAGCCCAATATAGATAAAATAGAAAAAAGCTTAGAGATCAATTGTGACAGACTAGCGCTAGCATGTTCTGGGCTGGCTAATGTGTTAGCGGCTAGCTCACCAGCTACAGTAGTTTACAAGCTAGCCCTGCAAGTAGTCACCAAATATTTCCCCGTGCCACTTTCTGGTGTGACGGGGCCTTAAAGGTCTCTTTCTCAAAAGCACACCAATACAATCACTACATGACAAGCCATTATAGCCGTCTTCATCCCTCCGTTAAATTATAAACTAGTGTCACAATATAAAGTACAGCAGTGACGGCGGGGGAGTTTCTTTAAAATACGGTTGTTGACTGAGCCAAAGCTATTAGATATTTGTTTTTTTTAACTGAAGCATTTGTTGATGTTTTCTCATCTTGCTTTTGGTATATTTTATTTTGCATGCTATGATTTTTTTTTTAACCCTTTGTATAAAACCAGTGTATAATCTATAGTGCAGACTTTGTAAACATTATTGTTGGTGCGACCGTTAAAACATCGGCACCGCTGTTTTGTTCCCCTCAAGTAGTTCTTCATGTTGTCTTAAGAGTTGGTTTTGGCCTTATTGTGTCCACGTCGGGAGGTAAAGTGTAAACGTTGCTTCATGAGTTCTGAACTCTAAATGATGAGGTGCTGCAGTTTAATGTATGAGTTGCTGAGCGAGTGACGGGTTGTGTTAACAATGTTCCTAGATTAGTTTGTACGAAGCATTTGCACAATATTTTTTAATTCATGGGCTGACAGAAGTTGTTGGTTCATGTCTGTATATGATTATATGTGTACTCATAAAGGGTTTAAAGAAACTGAAACAGAGGTATCAGTAATATATCCAATATTCATCCTGCTTTTGTTTTTGAAAGTCCATTTCTGCCCTGAGGGTTTCATCTTAAACACCAGAGGCCGGCAGACACTTCACTCTGTACACCGGATGTATTTCTGATTCTCATCATTTTATGATGCCTATTTAATAAGATCAACATTCCTGTGTAGAAGTTAAGGTCAAATGTAAAAAATAATTTGGTCAGAGGTGAAATGAGAGCAGCTTAGTTGTCTGGATGTGTGCCCTCGCTGATTCAACAGCAGTGTTTTCCAGGACATGAGATTATTCGTTCACCACTAGTTTGTCACCTAGTGGTTTTTAAAGCCTCTGTTGAGGAATACATATAATAAAGAAACATTGTATTTGATATTTGGTGCGTTTTGTTTTTCTTGCACAATATTACATTGGATTACAGTAGATGCCGGTCGGCACACCCCCAGTTTGGAGAAACAGACTTGAGTTACCGCACAGAACCAAAGAAATGTACTGCTGTGGACGGCAGCTGCAAAACTATTTTAGCTACCTAAAAGAAAGGCCAGTTTAAGTGTACGTTCCAGTTAGAATATTTTCACCGCTTTACCTTACCGTCAGACAGCCCTTTCCGACGGGGAACTGAAGCCGTATCCATCTTTGCTCTTGCTAAAAGCCACCAGACTCCACTGAAAAAAACAGTAATTTTACCTCGCAGAACACGGGGGTTGCTGGTCTACCGCTGCCTTGATCGGTTAGGTTGTTTGTGTTATTGTATTACTTTGGTGAATCCGAACTAACCTTTTAAAAAACCAAAGTCACACAATAACACAAACAAACTAACCGATCGAGGCAGCGGTAGATCAGCAACCCCTGGTTGCTTTGGTGAGAGCACAGATAACGGCTTCAATTCCCTGTCGGAATAATGGACTTTATAGCTGTCTCACAGCAAGGTAAACCACTGAATGTATTCTAAATATAGCGTACACTTAAACTGATATTGATTTTTTTAAGTGGGTCTTTCTTTTAGGCAGCAAAATATGTTTTGCTGCCGCCCCCGTCCACAGCAGTACATTGCTTAGCTTCCATGCGGTAACTCCTGTCTGTTTCTCCAAACTAGCGACGTGCCGACTGTCATCTACTGTAGGTAACACCCTGACTATAGATAAGTACCTCATACAACCCCACTTCATAAGACCCGAACCCGAAGATCCCTTTAAAACTCTAGTTTGCATGTTTTGAGAGGAGTGATTTTTTTGAAAGACTTCTCAACAGCTTCGTCAGGATGCTGTTGGTATTAGTTTTTGGATATCTTGAGGCCGAACATAAATCAGCCCCTTGCAGTGGTTTCTGGGTCTGAATGGGTCTTTTCATCGCGGCCCTCCAGCTGTGAAAAATGTCCACTGCTGTTCAGACTCTGCAGAAATGAACAGCAGTCTGACAAAGAGCCTCCTTGTTGCTTCAGCTCAGTCACTCAGAGTTGAGGGCTGTTCATACATCACTAACATGCTCTTTATATATGCCTACATTTATTATTGGTAGCCCAGGTGGAAAATCAAACCGTCATGCTATTGCAGTAGTGTCCTGCTTAGATTTTACATCCTTAGGTTCGACCTGAATCTTATGGAGGACAGAACCTGCCAAAATAAAAAATAAATAAATAAATGACTCGATAAATAAATAAGCCATTAAATAAGCCAAAAGAAATATTAAAAATAAATGTAGGCATTAATTAATTGATAAAATGTGACATAAATTTATATTTCTGTTTTAATTAGCTTCTTAATCTATTTATAAATATTACTTCCCCTATCTATCTACTCATTTTAATTTAATATTTTATTTAAATTGATTTATTTTTGCATTTATTTTAAAAATCCATTTAATTTTCCCTTTTATATATTTATTTTTTCATTCTTATTTATTATTTCAATTAAATTTATTTATTTATTCTTGCATTTATTTTTTATTTATTTTAAATATATTTTAAAATGTATGTAACAGTTTTTAAATTGTATGTATTTTATGTATATTTCTACATGATTTTCCCTTTACATGACAGGAGCAAGTAAAGGTACCCGAATCCACCTCGACATTACTTATAGTTTTGAGTCACCTGCAGTTCATTATCTTTAAAACAATTGTAGATTTTCTTAAGTCACATGAAGTCAATCCACCAAAAAAAAAAAAACACTCAAGGCTGTCAAGTCAACTATCTTTTTATTCCACGACCCATTAGTTGGGATTTGGAAGTAATCTTAAGTGGTCAATCATCAACATAATGTTAAATATTAAAATGATGTCAGAACATTATTTAACAGCGAATGTCACTCAGAAATAATTCACTTACATTCTCATAAATGCTTCCAGCAGCTGTCTGGTTGTAAAGTGAAACAACCGCTGTCACTGTCTCCAGTCAGGAAGTACACAAAACAGCTGATAGTATTTACAAACAACAACTTCACAGCCAAAATGTCGTTTCTTCCACATACCCGATTAATTCATGATTTGATTACAAGACGAACTGAGGAGCAGGACCACAGTACAAATTTCACGGTTATCTGATTCATTTAGAAATAAAACGTTTGTGCTTGGCACCTCATACCTAAACAGACACCGTATTCATCATTCATTAAATTAAAAAGAAAGCTGAAGAGTTAAGACACAAGTGCTATTGGTTAAAGACAACCTACTTTCATTTAAAATAAAAATGATTAAAAAAAAGAACTTTGGCAAAGTCTTTGGCAACAAAAGGTTTCCTAACATCTTCATTTAAAATATCATCTTTCCCAATGTGCAAATGGGCCGAGCTTTTTACATTTTTTGAACCTCTAACACAAATGTACATATATTTATAACGCATGTCCATCAGTATTTCTTTACTTTTTTTTTTTTTCATGTTCAGCTAATCTGAACTCACACTAACAGCTGGTTTATAGTGATAAAAATAGCATAATAGTGACTGTCCTCTTCATGCTGGACACACGTGGACGTGGACGTCCTGAAGTCCTGTCCAATGTCTTTTAACAGCTCCATCAGTATTTCCATGTGTATAAGTCTTTATGATGGACATCCAAACTCCAGTCTGTAGTTTATGATTAAAGGAATATTACCTTCTCTTTGCCCGCTTCGAGAACATCTTTGGGAAAAGGAGGCGGCACTGGCGGTGGAGCCTCGCTGCTCCTCTTGTAGGTGCTGAAGGACTGAGACGTTTTCACACTGCGGGCAGATCCTGGTGGGTTGAAGGCACCTGAAGGGACAATGAATGAAAAAATAATGGGAGCTACAGTAGGTACCTGTAAAATTACAGCAACACCTGACAATATAAGACTGCAGTCTCCCCTCCCATCTCTGTACTGCATGCATGATCTTCTCATCCAATTAGGAGTTACAGGAAACAAGCGTATACACTAGGGCTTTCCAAGTTAACGCGATAATAACGCGTTAACGCCACTAGTTTCTTTAACGCATTAATGCAACTTGCGATTTTTAGGTTGTAGCGGGCTCAGTTTTAAAGCTAGATTGAAGATACTGGTATCATATGAAACTATAAAACCTAAGGAATCCATTGGTACCAACCATGTCATACTATACTCGCGAAAGAGGCTAAATAATGCTCCAAACTTCACTTTATGATAATCACATGCAGTTTGGGGCAAGTCATAGTCAAGTCAGCACACTGACACTGGACAATATTTGATAAGAGTATTAAATACTTGACAAATCTCCCTTTAAGGTACATTTTGAACAGATAAAAATGTGTGATTAATTTGCAATTAATCATGATAAATTATGGACAATCATGTGATTAATCGCAATTAAATATTTTAATCGACTGACAGCTCTAGTATATACCAAAATGTCAGAGGATCACTTTAAAGTGTTTAGGTGTTTTATCAGCAAGGGCAGTAATAGATACCTATACATCTTAGATAATAGCAGAAAACCCCAGGAAAATGTCTCCACTTTCAAAGAAAACACAAATGGAATTCTGTGTCACGTGTCGTGTATCACTCAACACTCGGTCCACTCTACTCTAATAAATATTGATTTTTATAAAAACTCTTACTGGCATATCTTAAAGTCTGACCCTCAACTTTCTTCTATTTTTGAAGATCCACCTCTGTTTGTAAATAAAAGAGGCAAAAACATAAGGGATCACTTGGTTCGTGCCAGTGTTGAATGCCAATTTTAGCCTTTGGGGCTTTAAAAGCAGGGTCGGTGATCTTGAGAAACCAGCAAGAGTACACTAGACTTTTAAAAATGATTCAACGAGAAAAACCCAGCCCAGTGCTGCCAACTCTTTTCCAACGATAGCAGCTAGCAGCACTAGCTCCAAAAGTCCCTAAATCTAGAGAGAAAGTCGCCAAGTCAGTAACACTGACAGTCCGTTCGTTAAGGCCTCCCTCCAAAGCCACCCCCCCCCAAAATCATCATTATGAACTTAAACATATCATAATGACCTGACATTTGTGTCAGAGCATTTGATGTATTGATTGCTGTCGGGATGTAATGAGAATTTCAACTAATATAACAAAAAAAGTTTAACAAAAAAAAAATTGTGATTGTTACTATACAGAGCGTTTTCTTGCTCCATATATGATATTGGTGATTGCCATGGAGTATATTGATGTTTGGTAATTATGCCTTCATATTGCATGTGAGGTATGAAATGTATGATTGCTTGTTGCCTACTTGCAGCCACTCCCTGTTTAAGATGGCTTCTCATTGTTACGAATCTTTTGCCTGATGAAGGTCTAGCACCGAAACATCGCAAATAAATGTACTTTTGCAAGTTAGACAGTGTGCAGGATTTTGCTTTCAACTTTTGATCTATTCAGCCCTCAATTCATGAGAAATATGTCTCTTCAAAAACACATTGTGAAGTGGCCACTTGTCCTGCGCTGCCTCTGATTTTAATCATAATGTTTTAACCTTTTCATGTTTTTTGTTTGTCAACCACCTCATAAAACTAACTTGTAGTTACAAACTTCTTCACTCATGTTTGGCAGGTTGTAGATTGACTCTCCACAAGGGGGAACTGCTCAGTCACTAACCAGTTCTACTCTTGACAACCTACAACACCACACAGGAGGGTGAAAAGAGGAGACGTCACGCGTCATATCACATGCACAGTAAAATCTGGTCTGCACTCGCCGAAATTGAGCCAACAGCAACACACCACCGCAGCTACAGTTACGCTGTGCATGTGTCGTACCCCAGAGCTCCAGACCGTGTCCCAGCCTCTATCAATAAGCCTTGAACACATACAGGAGAGGACAGGAATACACCTGCAGGTGTTGACGTGTTGATGTCGCCACCTACAGGCATAGAAAGTAGTAGCTGCTGCAATTTTAATCCTTGTGCAACTGCTGTTTGTTTTTTTCAGGATTTACGTTTCACACTTGTTTCACCTTTTGGGTTAAAATACTATAATTTATCAAAACAGAACATAACTGTGTCACAATAACCTCCAAAAGGGGGGCCCTACAGAAAAGGTTTGGGAACCACTGCCATATGGGAACAAGTCTGATTATATGTAAGGGGGATGTCTGTATGACTGACTGAGTGAGAAGACTGTCTGTACCTGACTGGAAGATTCTTGGAGGACTGCTGTTCCTTTTGGCTCTCAGACTGCCTCCTTCTTTCCCGCTCACTCGGATGGGCAGCACCTGGTTCACGTCTATAGAGGCTGGATGTAGAAAGACAGGACTGGGGTCAGTGTTGTAACCATGATAGGGGTGACCCCGAATAATCGACGATTCGATCTAAGGAGCCTGATTAGATTGCCAATCTCACTGTCGAATCGTCGCAGTGACGGAAAAATGTGGTTATGAAACAACGGATCATTCCATTCTGTATCTCCATTCACTATCTCTCTCTAGATAGTCACATGTATCCCAGCCAATCATTATTGCTGTTTCTACTAATTTTGTATAGATACATAACGCTTAAACAGAGGGGGACTAATGAGCAAAAACATAATAATAATAACAATAAACATGATTTGACAATAGGCAAGACAATCAGATACGATTATGTAAATTCTTTGTCGGGGACACCCCTAAACCATGCAAGTTAACACACTAATAACCAAATCTTTAAGGCATTAGAATATGAAGGTTTACTGAGCGTTTCATTGGCTAGCTGTGGTGCTAACAACTGCTAATGAACAATGTTTCCTAAAAGTTCAGCTGCAGCTGAATGTTTCAAACTAAATGTGGCAGTTTTTGTCACTGTCAGCAAATGTTTCACTGACTGTAGATGTAAATGAACATCTGCTGATTTCTTTCTGAAGTCTCTTGTACTGTAAATGCATGCTTTATAACACTAGTTTTAAAACTTTGAGAAAGAAAATACCCAAAGATTTAAATCTCAACTGTACTGAATCATAAAGAGATGATGCTAACAGGCCTGTTTCCTGACCTGCACTGTGCGTTCTCTGGTGGGATCCCTTCGACTTGGAGCCTTTCTCCTTTCCTTTGGACAAAGCAGCCAGCTTGGTGGGGATCTGCTGCTGCGCGGCCGCAGGTTTGTGCACCTGGTTGGTGGTGCTGATCAGGTGGACTCGCAGCTCGGGTCTGGCCTGCATGGGGCTGATGCTCTCCCTGCGCGGTGGGACCTTTGGAGGAGTTTCCGAGGAGCTGGAGGCGGTGGGCAAGACGCGGGGGTTTGGAGTTAAGGTCCCACCTCCGTTCACGATGCTTCCCCTGAACGACTGGTGACTGGAGAGACTCCAGTACTAGAGAGGAAAAGGAAATGCATAACTCAAACTCTGTTAAGGTTCAATTTAGTTCTGATTATCGTGTTTTAGAAGATTTTAAACCACTATTGTTATTCAGACTTTAATGTTCCCTGTGATGGACAGATGAATGCACAATAATGTTAATAAACATCAGATTCCCGTCCTATTCCTCACTTGTGATGGATCCTCATAGTGTCCTGGGATGTACTTCTTTATTTTCTCCTGCAGCTGCTCTAGACGCTCCCTCTCCTGATTCAGACGCTCCTTGTCTTTGTCTACAGATTTCGTGGACTCCCTCAGCCTCTCCAGGTCCTGCTGGTAGCTTTCCTTCAACATCTCCAGCTCAGCCCTCTCTTCATTGAGCTTCCCCTCCCACTCTCGGCAGTCCTCCTCCCTCTGCTGCAGCCGGGCCTCCAGAGTCTCGATCTGTATCCTCTGCCGCTCCCTCTCCTTCTCCCAGCGCAGCTGCTCCTCTCGATGCTGGGCCTTCAGCTTGTGCAGGTTGGCGAGTTCCTCCTTCTGCTTCTCCAAGTTGCGCTGCTTCTCCTGCTCGAGCAGCACGCTGCTGTAATGACGTGCGGGCTTCTTGCTCTTGGTCTGAAAAGCGTGCTGCAGCTCAATCTGGCTGTCCTGCTGGGCGATGATTGCCTGCACGTTGACGAATTGAATATAAACACGAGAGTGAAACATATGAAATCTAACATTTCACACAATTTATTATTGTTGTAGAAAACTAATGTCATTCTTCTTTTAAAGCACACCTTTAGCTTCGCAAATATAGCCGAAAGTAAAACATTAAAAGACACTTACTTCTAAGCTGTACAGCCTCTGTGCGAGCAGTATCACCCTGTCACACACCTACAGAGAAAAATAATAATGCACACCAAAATAATGAGTGACAGATATCAATACTTCTGTATGAATGAATACAGATTGAAAAAGAGGAAAATAATTAAGAAAATAAGTATTGATAGTAGGGCTGTCAAATTTAACGAGATAATAAAGCTTTACCGCAAATTTATTTTAATGCCACTAATTTCTTTAACGCATTAATGCAATCAATATTTCGGAGGTTGTAACTGGTTCAGTTTTAAAGCTAGAGTGAAGATACTGGCATCATATGAAACTAGAAAACCTAAAGAATCCATTGGTACCAATCATGTCACTTGTCACGAAGGAGGTTAAATAACGCTCCGAGTGAAGATGCTGGCATCCAATGAAACTAGAAAACAAATTTTGGCGAGGAAAAACTGTCATGGCCATTTTCAAAGGGGTTCCTTTACCTCTGACCTCAAGATATGTGAATGAAAATGGGTTCTATGGGTACCCACGAGACTCCCCTTTACAGACATGCCCACCTTATGATAATCACATGCAGTTTGGGGCAAGTCATAGTCAAGTCAGCACACTGACACACTGACAGCTGTTGTTGCCTGTTGGCCTTGAGTTTGCCATGTTATGATTTGAGCATATTTTTTTATGCTAACTGCAGTACCTGTGAGGGTTTCTGGACAATATTTGTCATTGTTTTGGGTTGTGAACTGATTTCCAATAATAAATATATACATACATTATTAAATACTTGACAAATCTCCCTTTAAGGTACATTTTAAATAGATAAAAAAGGTGCGAGTAATTTGCGATTAATCATGATTAATCATGGATAATCATGCAATTCAATCGGGATAAAATATTTTAATCGATTGACAGCCCTAATTGGAAGGGTTACCTCTGCCTCAGGGAAATGACTGGAGGTTAAATTGGAGTCTGGCGTCTGTGTGTCGTCATCAGCCTTGAAACAAAATAACACAAGCAATGTAAATACTTGATGTTTTATCACCAGATGGAAGTAAAATTTAGATTCTGTACATGTGTCTCACTCACAGACTGTTCCAGGTTCTCACAGCTTAAACTTTCCTGGAGCTGAGCGTCACTAGTGGTGGGATTGTCCTCGCTGCCACCTGGCCTCTCAGCTGCATCTCCATCTGACAACATGAAATCATGCACATCCAAAGTCAACAACCTTCACATATTCAATAAGAGTGCTACGACTGTATTGTTTTCCCTTCACAATAACACAGTGACAGTTGGGCACAGCCCGTTAAAAAAGCTTCAGTGTGCAACTATGGTAACGCATTGTGTTCGGAGTAACTAGTCTTCTTGGTTTTTAGTGTTAGCTGTCAAAGATAGAAATCTCTACTTTCGTGTAACTTCGACAATATTAGTATTTAATTATGTTCATAAAAGAACACAGAAAGAACATGAAAGAAAACGTGTATATGTATCTTTCAGGACCTTCGCCTCGCTCAGATGAGTCATGTCTAGAGGGTAACCCACAAGTTGCGAAACTCTCGCGAGATGGTTGAGATTCGGCATTGATCTTGAATGGTTAAGGTTAGGATAGCTCGTCGGGCAGCGAGTCTCGCGACTGTTTTCGTATGTTTTCACAGCTTGTGGGTTACCTTCTAGACACGACCGCTCAGAGCCACCCTTCCCATAATAACACTGCTTTACGAGCAACGAAATTCATACGGTGGCTGGTGTTTCCACGGTTTTGCACGCTATTATTTATTTTTTAAATGTATTTATTTAGTTTTTTTCCCTCACAAATTTATGACTTTATAATCTTTCAAATTTTTGGGATTATTTCTTTTACATTTACAACTTTAATCTTGTTTTTTTTCTTAGAATATTACCCCCCTTCTCCGGCTCCGTAATTATTATTATTATTATTTTTTGGCCCTAATTACGCCGTCGTAGAGTAGAGTCACCCAATTTCTGCTGGTGATAATATTTATTTTACAGGTACAAACAGCAGCAGTCACTAGCTTGTTTTTCAGCTCAGAATGAATATTTTAAGAAGTTTACAGTATGATTGGTCTTATTGTGAGGAAAACCAATGCAATGAATGTTTAAAAGAAATATTAAAATACAGTATTATATACCAAAAGTGACCCATATGTAAACGTCCCTGATGCATGATGAGTTCCAAAGAAGGTTTTGTCAAATTCACCGACTACCTGTAATAAAATGCATGTCAAAATGTCCTGATATAGATCCTGTAAGATGCACATTAATAAATAAATAAATAAATAACACACATACTATACTTTTTTTTAGCCCGTCATTAAATATATTATCCATGTTTTACTGCAACTCATTTAGCTGTCTTCACTGTCAACACGCTCACATACATACAAAGAGATAAATGTCACGACCATGTTAGTTTTATGTTTGCTCACTTTTCACAGCGCTTGCAGCAGAGTTACTATCAGCCACTCCAAAGGTCTCGGCCCTCCTGAGCTGCCCCCCCTGCGTCGTACTCTCATCCATAAGAAGGTTTGGGTCTTTTATCCTTGAGAAGAGCAGGTTCTGCAGGTTTTCCACTGCAGACAACAGAAACAACAACTCCTTAGTGTCATTAAGTGCTCTCTGAGTTAAGACTTGGCTGTATGGGAAAACAGAGCAGAGTATATTTCACCCGTACGTCTGTGCATATCTCCAGAATTCAAATATGGACTCTGTTATAGCAGGACAAGGTTTTCATAGCTAACCAATGCAGAAATAACTGATGCTGAATACTGCCTCATTATTCCAACAAGACTGAGGCTGACTCCTGAAAAGAGAGAGTAGGAAGTGAGCGCTTACCCTCATCGATGGCTCCTGTCAGAAGTGTCGCCCCCTGTTGGAGGTCGGTGGCGTCTCCTCGGAGCAGCAGCCCTTTGTGGGGGGTTTCCTGCTCCGTCATCGTCTCATAGAGAGCTGCAAAGATCTGCTGCTTCTCTGTCAGACTTTGCTTTATCTGCTCATCCCTCATCTTTAGAATATCTAAAGAGCAAATGAACAACATGTTTGTCTAGTAAATTCAGTGGAAATGCAGAAAGTAAAAGAAATGGATTGGATATTCCTGTCCCTCCTGTGGGGAAATGGAATGATAAATATGTATGTTATGGCTCCAGCACTGCCAGGGTCTGAAAGTCTATGTACTTGTGATATTTTAATAAACGTCAAATAAGGGCAAGGTCGTTCAGCATGACTGCCCCTTTTCAGAGATTTGTGTTTTATATAGTGCACATAAACACAGTAAGAAATGACTAGCAATATATTTTTTTTCCATATTTTTAATATCAAAGTACTACCATGGTCTCTTCCCGTAAAGTTTCAGATTTTTTATTTTTTTCGCTGAAATATCTTGCATTGGCATTAATAAGAATCAAAACAAAAGAACAAGACAAAAACAGCATACCAATAAAAAGAAGACATTGTACACATACGCATAATGCAACATTTGAACCTACAAAGTCTTCTTCAGGTGGAGCAATTTCTTTTGCAAATTTTAGTGTGTATACAACCTCTTCTTTTCCTTTATGAAAATCAAATAATATGATAAAGTTTTTTGGCTTACACAATCCAACCTTTCCTCAATCAAATACCTCATTTACCTTAACTTTTCTCCTGTTCTATTTTGTACCACTGGGTGTATAAACTACTTAAAAATTGCAGAAGAATTACATTTGTGGATGTATAGTTGGATGAAGAGTAATGTGCCATAAAAGTATTTAAAAAAATCAAATTACAAAAGGTTGTTTCATCGGACCTTTAAGGCCTTTAGGTTTGGCTTCGTATGAAACTGGCTTGCATTTGATTTTTGGCAAAACTCTGTGATACAGGGCCACTAGTGAGCTTTTTGCTAAGCATGCGTGGATAGAAAGTTTGTGCATCACCTGGGCATCTCTTTGGTGGAAAAGATAATTGACTGAATGTGTGTCATAGTCAACAAATCTCTTCCCATAATCACATTCTTGTGTAAGAAAGAGAACCACCGGCTGTCTTACCTTGAAACTGTTGCAGTCTAGCAGTCAGTTCACGGTACAGCTCCTCTTCTGGAAAGCTACATCACACACGTCAGACATTGGACCAGTTAATCATTTTTTTATATAATTTTGCCCTATAAGAATTTTCTCTTTATTGTGCTTTTGATTTTTAGCTCATGATGGTATATGTAAGGATGGAAATGTTGGCTGGTCCTTCAGTCAGCCGTTTCATCGCTTAGGGTCCCTAGCAGGGCATCTCAACAAATACAGTTCAGACAAGATTATCATGGATGTGATATATATATATATATATTCATGACCGTCATAATTGATTCTCATGAGTCCCTGAGCTTTCATATAGTGCCATTATCAGGCCAAAATGTCTTCTTATACTCACAACCGTCAGATTTGTAGAAGACATTTAAATGCCATGACATTTTTTGGAGCACATTTATGTTCCAAAGAGACAGAATCCTTTAAATTTTGGAAACTCAATGAGATTTTCATTTCAATCACCTTCAAGCAAAAGAAATGTATTAAAGATAAAGCTACAAGAATTGAATTGATGGGGTGCCCCGGTAGCTCTGGTAGCCCCGGTAGCTCTGGTAGCCCCGGTAGCTCTGGTAGCCCCGGTAGCTCTGGTAGCCCCGGTAGCCCCGGTAGCTCTGGTAGCCCCGGTAGCTCTGGTAGCCCTGGTAGAGCAGGTGCCCCATGTCCCAGGCTGAGTCCTTACCCCAGCAGTCCAGGGTTCGAATCCGACCCGTGGCCATTTGCTGCATGTCATCCCCTCTCTATCTCCCCCATTCATAACTATTACTATCACTATCGAAATAAAAGGCAAAAAAAGCCACAAAATAATCTTTTAAACAAAATTAATTGATTACCATTTGAAGGATGTACTTCCCTAACACAGAACTCAATGCTATTTACTAGAGTTTTAATAAAAACAAAAGATTGAGTTCACTTCCCAATAAAACTCATTCTGCTCTCTACCTAGAAGTCCTCAACTTACCAGTTCACAGCTTCCCGTATCAGCGTCGTCCATGTGATGCGTTCCTCTCTGGAGGGCGTGTGGATCTCGTACATCTCCGGCATGCTAGTGGTGCACGCACAGATAAGGTACATGGCTTTGTCCTCATGAGCCACTTCCCTAACAATCAGCCTTTGAAGGGAGATCACCTGTGGTTTGTTATCCTGCATGAGCCACGATAATACAGCAGGAGTTATTATTTTTATTCAAATAATTATCACAATCGCTCCGTGTAAGATATGATGTATCTTGATGTAATGATTTATAGAAAAGAAGTCTGTGTCTTACATATGAAGGGATAGTAAGGGTGTTATGAAGTGGGGTTGTATGAGGCACTTATCCATAGTCAGTGTTTTACCTACAGCAGTTGACGGTCGTCACGCCCCCAGTTTAGAGAAACAGACAAGAGTTACCGACAATGACGCAAAGTAATGTATTGCTGTGGACGGGGCGCCTGCAGAAAAACTTATTTTAGCCACCTAATAGAAAGGCTCACATAAAAAAAAAAAAAAATCAATATCAATTTAAGTGTCTGCTATATTTAGAATATTTTCACCGGTTTACCTTACCGTCAGACAGACATTTCTGACGGGAAACTGAAGCCGTTGTATCCATCTATGCTCTCTTCAAAGTCACCAGACACCGTTGAAAAAAACTGTAATTTTACCTCGGAGAACATGGAGGTGCTTGTTTACCGTCTGCCTTGATCGGATAGTTTGTTTGTGTAATTGTGTAACTTTGGTGAATCCGAACTAACCTTTTAAAACACCAAAGTCACACAATAACACAAACAAACTAACCAATCGAGGCAGCGGTAGACCAGCAACCTCCAAGTTCTGCGAGGTACAAAAAAATTTCCAATTGAGTCTGGTTGCTTTGGCGAGAGCATAGGTAACGGCTTCAGTTCCCCCGTCGGAAACATAGACTTTATAGCTGTCTCACGGCAAGGTAAACCAGTGAAAATATTCTAAATATAGCGTACCCTTAAACTGATATTGTTTTTTTTAGGTGAGCCTTTCTTTTAGGTGTCTAAAATATGTTTTGCTGCTGGCCCCGTTCACAGCAGTACACTGATCTGCTCCCATACTGGTGTTCTTGTCTGTTTCTCCAAACTGAGGACGTGCCGACTGTCATCTACTGTAGGTAATACACTGACAATGGATAAGTACCTCATAAAACCCCACTTCATGAGACCCGAACTATCCCTTTAATGTTGCTAATAATATGTAGAGAAACAGTATAAAATGTTTATGTATAGTAGACAGTGACTTTCTCAGTTTTCAACAAAACTGACTCGCTAATGGGCAGAACTCACCACAGCAGCAAACACAAGCTTCTGATCTTTCTCTTGTAAGAGGAGGATTACGTCTGACAGCAGCACAGCATGGATGTCTGCAGAGAGACACAAATGTTGCTCAGCATCAAAACAACACAAGTGCTTTAGGTTTTGGCTCAAGCTGCCGTGGAAGATTGACTACATACATGCTTATCTTGCATGTTGTGTGACTGTTAATCTGCGACACTAAAATGTAATGACATAAAAATATGCTGCTATACTGGTTCTCTGAATCTTTCGGCTTTCACAAAAGCAATTTGCCCCGAAGTTGAACCTCATATTAAAACAATTCGGTAATGGAGACGCGTGTTGTTTTTTCCTTGTCGAGGTTAATATGCAAACAGAGTTATTAACTTTATGTCTTGTTCCGCCTTCTTAAACTGTAATAAATACCACTGTGGGAGTGCTTTGGTAGCCGAGTGGTTACATCGCACGTCATATAAATGCAACGCCCCATGTTCGATTCCAGCCTTGGGACCTTTGTTGCATGTCACGCCCCCCCCCTCTCCCATTTCTACACTGTCGTCTGTCAAAATAAATAAATTAGGGCTGTCAATCGATTAAAATATTTAATCGTGATTAATCACATGATTGTCCATGATTAATCGCGATTAATCACAAATTTATCATCTGTTCAAAATGTACCTTAAAGGGAAATTTGTCAAGTATTTAAAACTCTTGTCAACATGGGAGAGGGCAAAAATGCCTGCTTTATGCAAATGTATGTATATATTTATTATTGGAAATCAATTAACAACACAAAACAATGACAAATATTGTCCAGAAACCCTCACAGGTACTGCATTTAGCATTAAAATATGCTCACATCATTACATGGCAAACTGCAGCCCAACAGGCAACAACAGCTGTCAGTGTGTCAGTGTGCTGACTTGACTATGACTTGCCCCAAACTGCCTGTGATTATCATAAAGTGGGCAAGTCTGTAAAGGGGAGACTTGTGGGTACCCATAGAACCCATTTTCATTCACATATCTTGAGGTCAGAGGTCAAGTGACCCCTTTGAAAATGGCCATGACAGTTTTTCTTGCCAAAATTTGTTTTCTAGTTTCATATGATGCCAGTATCTTCACTCTAGCTTTAAAACTGAGCCCGCTACAACCTCTGGAAGATTGATTGCGTTAATGCGTTAAAGAAATGAGTGGCGTTAAAACAAATTTACGTTAATGCGTTATCGCGTTAACTTTGACAATGTAATTTAATTATTATCTCTAATGCACAAGGATATAAAACTCTGTTTAATAAACCAGAAAATGCTGTGAATGAGCCATGTTGTCGGGGAGAGTCAGATTCGCCTATGAAAAAGTATTTTCATTTATTTATTTTATTGGTTTATTTAACAGGGACAAGTTAGCTATAGATATTTTTTAATTTCATCTGCAGTTCCTAGGCAGGCAAATCCACAAAAGAATCATGGCATCACTCATTTAATTGAAGATTTTTTCCCCTTTGCAGTGCAGGAAAACCACATTGATCATCAGACTTACTACATTTTCAGCTTTCATTAATGACAACTGCTTACAATAAGAATATCTAGCACTTTACATGAATACCCGTGAGCAACAGTCACAGGACAAAAAGCCACGATGTCACAAACCTTTTTGTCTACCGGAGGACTTCCAGGTGACGGTGCCTTCGTGCAGCAGCGTCCTGTTTCCCTGGAGCAGATCCTCCCTGCGGAGCAGCTGGCCGTCCTTCAGCCGACCCTGAGATTTTGGCTCCAGACGCAGGCTGATGTCTCTCAGACGAGCTGCTTTCTCGTATTCACTGACCTGAGCGTTCACCTGGAAGATGGTGTCTTTGATCAACGCCAAACCCTGTACCAGAGACTTGTACTCGTCTGTGTCAGCTGAAAGGGGCAGGAAACACATTAATCCACCAGTTTCTTTCTATAGATATGAAGACATTTTATACACGGGACCATTCCAGCCAGCATTTGTGGAACCAAAGAAGGTCGCCAAATGTATTTCAGTTTGTCGAAGGCTGGCCATAGACCCATAGAGACCCTAAAAAGACCCATAGACTTACATTGGGAAAGAGACGTCTGTAACTCCGTGGATAATGTTTTATGAGGTAAATCAACTTCCCAGTATGAACACTTGAATAACCCTTATTTAAATCATTAGGTCCTAAAAGTTGTAAAATGCACTAATAGATGAATGAAGAGTTATTTCCAGTTCTTCCGTTCATGTGAATGAGACCCAGACTGAGGGCTGGGAGGCGCTACTGCACCTGCTCTATGGGCCCAATGGATGCAGAAGATCACCGGAAGATCCGGCTAATTTATCACTCGGCAGTGTGGCCATTTTGGCTTCAAGCGCCACTGAGCAACTCTCATAGGAATGAACGGGAGCCCGCCTACAACGCTACATCCAGTTCTGTTTATACACCCATGGTTACCATGGTTACCAGGGGAAGCCCGGAGGCGTAAAAAACAAAACAAAAAACGATAATCATGGAGGACGGCACATGGGTGTTCAGCCAGGCATATTTAAATTTACACAAAAACATTAACATTAAGGATTTAAGATGGTACATACAAAACACATGAGGGGGCCCATAACGACTTGTTGAAGTACATGTTAGTGATGAGTGGTGAGATTTTACCTTCAGTGTTCTGTATGATTCGCTCCACCAGGACGGGATATTTTGTGATGCGTTGAGTCACCAACAGAAAACACTCAGGGACTCCCAACCTCCGCACCAGGGGCAGCTGACCCATTTTCTGTTCAAAGAAAGGTTTTGTTTTTCAAGACTTGCATCATTCCTGCCATCCACCTCTCAACAGTAAACTGTCTCAGGTTAAGTATCACAGTCGGTTTTCTTTTTGTTAGCTGCATGATTCTTTGTAGAACGCCATCACTGCTGTTTGTGTGAAAAGGCCCGTCTCGTAGATGCTGCTACTGATGCTCCAGGCACGCAATTAATTCACTTCAATTTCTTGTTTTGACAATTCCAGTGCATTTATACGGTAACAACACACAACCACAGACCTCACTGTGTCTTAAAGAAAGTCACATCCATGTACATAAGTTGACCAATGACAGAAGAGTACTCACCCTATTGAGGATCTGCAGCTTCTTGTTGTTCTGCAGCTGCTCTTTGTAGAAGCTGATGGTTTCATTGTGATGGCCGCAGAAAACACTGTAACACTCCATCATTCCTTCTCCCAGTTCACCTGAAAACTAACACACAAGGAAAAAAAAAACATTGAATTTATATTTCTAAACAGGATACGCTTTAGTAGTAACAAGAAAGAAATATGATAAAATTGCTGCTTTTTGGGAGTTTATGTTGTGAAATAGGACAGTGGCGCATCCTGATGAGTTCTTTATATTCATTTTATATAATAATGCCTTGCATTATTTAAAACTACTGTCATTATTAAAATGTCTCAAAATGTACATCTGATATAAATCATTGTCATTCTTTCACTGTAGTTACATGAAATGTTTTATTGATGTGAATTTGCACACCGAATGTTAACACATGTATAGATATAAATACTGTAGGATCTTCTTAGGATTATAGTTGTGCAGAGCTAGTTGTGTGTTTATTCGTGCTTTAGAACGTAACCACCGGGAAACAATCAGAAAATTTAACATTTTATTTCACTGATTCGCTGCTTTGTTCTCACTAACGGCGCTCTCTCTCTCTCTCTCTCTCTCTCTCTGCGGTCACTCTATAGTTCACTCTTACCATAGCTGCTCTCTCTCTCCCTCTCGGCTTGTTAAGCTGTGGAGGTGTGGTCAACTTTGAATGCGTTGTGTTTACAAACAGCAACTAACAACTGTTACATATTATACCTTTAGCCAACCTAAAAATGCAAGGCAACTTTGGTTTAACTTTTAACACCCCCTGCAGTTAAAATAATAATTTCACAGGTTGCGACAATGGAGGGTCATCCGACACAACTGATGCCAAAAAACATCAAATTGAATCCTCTTTTCACTGGCAGTGCTACAAAAGGGTTTAATTCAGAACAGAAAGCTCTGGTTCATCTGTGATTCTATTGGTTACTCTGATTCCTCAATCAAGAAAATGATTGACCATAGAAGTAAAAGTGCTTCTCCAGGAATGTGACGCAGCATAATTCCTGGGTTTATGTAGCAAACACACCCATCTGTAGTCCTTTACAGTGCGTTTCAGACATACCAGCCATTCCTATTGACACCTGCACACAGTCGGCACATGCAGACTGTGTGACTAGGGTGGAGAGAGGCACTAATAAACATAATTATTTAATCCTGAATATATCCTAATTATTTGATAATTAGTGAAGCAAACCTCAAACCTGTTCTCGATTTGTGCGTGTCACAATATTAATGTCAGTGCTGCATGTTGGGCTGTAATGACAACGGGCACCTGGGAGCAATTAGGGCTGGGCGATAATTCAATATGATAATTTATTGTCTTTCAATGGAATCGTATCATGATGAAATCATATACATAATTACGTCATCTAAATTGATAATAACAAGCACAAACTAACTCAAATTTCTCAGAAAATCTTATCAAACTCAGTTAAACTATTAATCACACTGTATTTGTGTGCATGCATGTAAATATAGTGTATAGCTGGAAATATTTATTCATTTTTTTCTCTATAATGTCACTTAAAACTGTTACGTTCATTTTAGTTCTTAATCAAATGAGAAAACACTCCGTACTTTTCTTTTGTCCAGTATTTAATTCACACAGGAGTATATAAAAATAGGCTTTACGTGTGGTTATTTCATAAAGAGACTATTTATTGATTGAATTACCAGAAAACATGCTATATTGTGATATATATCGTTAGCAAAATATGAAATGACCTATATCGAGATTTTGGCCATATAGCCCAGCCCTAATGGTAGCAACTTATGTGAATCTTATTTGCAAAATGCAAATATGAAAATGATGACATTTAATCTCGCTTTTGACAGCTGAGTTGCTGGTTAAGAAAACTAACAATGCTCCAAGGCAGACTGTTTGTTGTTGACCTCTGTGTAGAAATGTAAACATACTGTAGCATTTAGTTAAAATGTGCAATAAATAAAATGCAGGCAATGCAGTGCATTTGGGAATAACATAATCCTTTGTCTTTAAGAACATTTGGATGCTGTTGAGCAATCTGTTTATAGTAAATTCATGATCCTTTTGAACCTTTCTGAACGCTACAGAACAGCCTCCAACTGTTGTTTTGGAGAGGACTTGCATGGAAAAGTACCTCTAACTCTCTGTGTGTTATGTTGACATACAAACTTTGCAGGCATTTTGACCTTTGGGGAAAATTCCCCCCAAAACAGACAATCCCTTTTAATAAAAGAGCAACTCTCTGTTGCGACTAGAGCTGTCAATCGATTAAAATATTTTATCTTGACTAATAGCATGATTGTTCATATTTGATCGTTATTAATCACAAATGAATCGCACATTTTTTATCGGTTCAAAATGTACCTTAAAAGGGAGATTTGTCAAGTATTTAACACTCTTATCAACATGGGAGTGGGAAAATATGCTCCATTATGCAAATGTATGTATATATATATTATTGGAAATCAATTACCAACACAAAACAATGAAAAATATTGTCCAGAAACCCTCACAGGTACTGCATTTAGCATAACAAATATGCTCAAATCAAAACATGGCAAACTCAAGCCCAACAGGCAACAACAGCTGTCAGTGTGTCAGTGTGCTGACTTGTCTATGACTTGCCCCAAACTGCATGTGATTATCATAAAGTGGGCATGTCTGTAAAGGGGAGACTCGTGGGTACCCATAGAACCCATTTTCATTCACATATCTTGAGGTCAGAGGTCAAGGGACCCCTTTGAAAATGGCCATGCCAGTTTTTTTCTCGCCAAACTTTAGCGTAAGTTTGGAGTGTTATTTAGCCTCCTTCGCTACAACCTAAACATCGCAAGTAATTATAAATTAGTGGCGTTAAAGCAAATTTGCGTTAACTTTGACAGCCCTAGTTGCAACCCATCGATCTAAGAAGATCAGTTCGATTGATTGACACGAAAGCCTGCTGTGGCTTTAAATGACTCTAACCTACCTGAGAGATGAGAATATCCCCCAGCTGTGTGATCTGGTAGTTGTTTGGGCTTCCTTCCTCCTGACTCTGGTTTTGGCGCACTTTAAGGCAGTTCAGGAAGTGCTGGTGGAGGGTGAGCAGGGTTTCCACCCCGGGGAAGAGCCTCTCCAGCCGGGCCTCCTCTATCAGCAGAGACTGCCTCAACTCGTGCACGTAGACACGGAGGAGGATTTTTAAGGTGCGTACATGGTGCATCTCCGTCTGGATCAACTCTAGGAAATTATAAAGAATACGTCCAGGTTGAAATGTACAGGAAAGTTTATGTGGGCTACAACGACAATAACTGTTTACGCCTTGCTCAACACGAAGTCAAACAAAGTCATGCAAGTAAATAAAAGTAGTCCACCAGGTTAAAGCTGTAAAAATGTAGGTGAACACAATTGCTGGTGTCATTATACTTATTATCATAGTAGAAGTGTTTACAATCAAAAGGTCCTCTGAGTTAAAGAGAGCATCCAACAACAACATAATTATAGGCACTGTCATCTCTGCTTAAATTACTATGTACGCCACCTTTGATCAAAGATTCCTCTTTTTCAATGGGTGATTGACATGGGAAAGTTCAGTCTGTACATACACACACTTTATGAGATAAGATATATGATTACTGAAAATATTTTTGGGACTATCTATTTACAGACTGAGCTGGTTACCATAGATGACGTCCTGTCTCTTAACAGCCTCTTTGTTCAGGGCCTTCAGGTAGTTCTGGTCCACCGCCACACTCCACGACTCCGCCTCCAGGTTCTGGTGGTCGGACTCCAGCTCGCCTCGCAGCAGAGCATAATGGGTATCTGGATGACGCATAGAAAGTCACACTAGAACATGTAACACCCAAACAAGGCTCGTGCTTTGTGGTCATATGAGTATGTATCTCAGTGATTCATTACCGGTCATGTACAGGTTATTTTTAATCATTTTTGTGGTAAAAATGTTCTTTACGGCGCCGGGTTTTAGTCATGTCACACCGTTTCATTATTCACAAAAATAGAGGAAGGTTCAAGTCAACAAAAAACTATTGTAGCTGCTTCTAACTGTGGATTTTGTGGTTATACAATAATGCAACTGCAGCATTACACACTGATCTTTCTCTCAGTCCATTACTGACAAAAAGATGATGAAATAAACAGCACTGATTATTTCTATCGTTGTGCTACAGAATTTTATTTATCTTTAATATCTTCAACAACAATAGTTACTATTTTATCATTTATAAAAACTTTGTCATCCTTAATTTTAGGGCTGCCCCCTCTTAAGCTATGTTCACACTACGAGCTACAAAAGCAACAAAATGGCCAAGCGTGGGCAGCTACCTTGACATTGAATCGCCGTTGAAGTTTTGCTCAAGCGTCTGTTGACGGAGTTATGTCGTTAAATAGCACTGGGAGCTGGCTAACGGTATTTTTGTAGACAGAACGGAACAGAGTGAAATAAAAACATGATTGGTTGAAAAAAGTTGAGGCCATCTCAACTTTATTTGGAGCGTTTCATGTCAGGCGTCAATTTGTAGCCTCACATCACCGGCCTCCACTGAAAATGACTTGTAGCCTACTCGCTCGTAGTGTGAACACAACATGAATCGATTTAGTCTATTAGTTATTTTTCAATGCTTTTTTCTTGCTGAATGACTTATTTCTAAGAAACTTATGAGCACATCTCTGGTAAACACAAGATTTAAAGTGGTGCTTTTGAGTGATTCTTTGTTGAGAAACTCAGTTTTAAAGTCAATTAAATCAACTAATCAATTTGTCGAAAAAATCGTATGAGTGGCAAGATAGCATTTGTCAAATCCCAGATCAAAAACATACACGGGAAGTATGTATTCTTAAAAATAAAAATGTCCCAGCTGTGTTTTGTTGTGACAAAGGTGCAGGGATCTTTCAGCAGCTTCTCATCCTGCTGACAGGGACCCACTGACCTTCTAGGTTGATGGGCTCAACCAGCGACACCGAGTCCTCAGGGGTGGGCTTCAACCGCAGGCCTTCGACCTCATCCATCTGCACGGGACCGGTTCTAGTTGGTATGTGACGAGATGAAACTCAACAGGTAAAAGTGATGTCGGCGCACAAACACACACACACACACACACACACACACACACACACACACACACACACACACACACACACACACACACACACCCCACACACACACACCCCACACACACACACACACACACACACACACACGGATTGCAAAGTGATCTTATCTATTTGAAGTGAAACACAACCTTGATGTCAAAAGGAGAAATGCCAGTAAAAACAACAAAAGACATCACATGATAATGAACCCGGAAAAACATGCGACTCTGTTTTCCGGTCAAGAGTCAGCAGCAGAAATACTGTAAAAGCTGTGTCATGTATAATCAGCTAAATCAGGACGCTGGCGGTTGTTGCTGTGAATGTGGCACAGACACAAGACACAAATGTAGATAATGGAAATGAGTTCTTAAAATCACCAACCTGGGACTTCTGTCGTTGAAAGAGGAGGAATCAGACTGAGCACTGTGTTTTTTAGGGGTGACGGTCATGCCTGGATGGAGGAAGCAGGCAGGGAGGCCATGGGAGGCCGGGGGAGAAACACCCTCCCCAGAGCTGATAGAGAAATAGACTGTGAGTAACAGGAGCAGAGAGATAAATGCTGTGTGAGAGACTAAAAGTAAGTTTGGAATAGAAGAGAGGGGAAGTGCAGAGGAATGACGTTTAAATTACGTGTTCCATCAGGTGTTTTCCTTTGTCTTTTTCACTCTATGTGGATGAATAAAGACTGGCATTTGTCTAAAAATGTCCAGTCACCATGACGGCAAATGTGCAGCAAAGTTGTCCTCATTATTATGAGCTAGAGCAGCTAGAGCTGCAACAATGAATTGATAAGTTGACAACTATTGAATGATCATCAACTATTAATTAATGATAATCGATTAATCGGTTTGAGTCATTTTTTAAGAACAAATAGTAAAAATTCTCTGATTCCAGCTTCTTAAATGTGAATATTTTCTGTTTTCTTTCCTCCTCTATGACAGTAAACTGAATATCTTTGAGTTGTGGGCTTTGCGAAACACTGATCAACATTTTTCACCATTTTCTGACTTGTTGTAGACCAAACAACTAATTTATTAATCGAGAAAATAATCGACAGATTAATCGACAATGAAAATAATGGTTATTTGCAGCCCTAATGATAACATAACATTCATAACATAACACTCGTAAAAGAGGACTCTTGTTCCTCAGTGTGTTTTTCCAAGTGCATCCAGTTCACATCATAAAACAAAAATAATTAAAAACCAAACAAACAACAAACCTAATCAGAAAACAGACATATTCTTCCGTTTCAGAGCAAGCAGCTGTTTTTGATCATCACATTACATTGAAAATCACAGTATTAAGAATATTTCCTGATACTGATATGTATTTAAAATCATACATCAAATTTTCAAAGTAATAGCAAACAAATCAGATAAGACTATTTTAACATGTAAAACATAACTTAAAATAAATAGCTTTGTTCATGTTTGATTACAATTTTCATTGAATCAATTTTGAAAGAGCTTTGTGCGACATTAACACAATATGATTACATAAACACGATACAATAACACTGAAAGTCAATGAAATCGCTTGGCGCCACATTAAAAGCAATGAAGATTTCAAGGGTAAAGAGTTTATTACTCAACAGGAAATGCAAATCAACATACCTTTATTATGTGTTTCTGAAAGCACTTTGCTGACTCACGAGCCCTCAAACAGACAGGTTACCTTCAAGAGAAAAAAGCACTGTAAGTAGGGAGAGTATTTCATGGTGTTGAATCCAAACAACAGACTGCTGCTAAACTAATCTAGCCCTGAGGAGAGGGAACTGGTTTGGCAAACTGCGATAGCACAGATGCAGCTCTCAGACAAAGACACAACAGAAAAATAGTGCCAGAGAACACCGAGCTGTACTACAAATGACATGATGTATTACAGTGACACAGGTACGGTAGCTGTTTGTACCTACCTACATCCATCAATACTCCCTATTCTACTTTAACATTACACGACATGCATGTCAACAAGCTCTTAATCTGCTCAGCATTTCCCTCTTGACTCTGTGATGTACATCTCTGCAGAACGGGGTGTGAGAAGGTTAACAGACGACATAATAATCCCCCGACTGACTCATCCTTTCAAATCCAGTTTTGAGATTAAAGGGATTTCTGTTCTTGAATGACTTTAAATGCCAATCATCTCTATGTCTGCAACCAAGAATGACTCACCTTGTTTATATAAACTTCTGTTTATTGTGTTCAGTGCTCCACAGTTTCCTCGTCACACTGGAAAAAAACATAAAGGGAAGAAAATCCAGTTAAACCAGTGGATAAAAACGAGAGAGGAAAATGCTGAAAAAAGACTCATTGAACGCTCTTCAGCCAGTCTGATTGAATTTGGAAAGCAGTGTGTGTCCTGGTTTTAGTGACCCTGCTGGCTGTATGTGTGCACATGCTAATGGACCCTTGAGGGTCAATGAGACTGATCCACTGTTGTATACAGAGGCCCCTCCACCTGATTCAAAGGAAGCAGTTGAACCACTTGTGGCAAATCAGACAGACGAAGGAAAACAGCTCTATGATGGAGGTGGTAACATAAATCATACTGAACAAATAAACTTGAACAATGCATAAAATACGGCCACAATTGCTAAAAAAAAGTTTCCAGCTACAGTGCAAACTGCATTATAATTGGATCGAAGCAGCAGTTGTTCAAAGTCAGACACACCTAGAACATACACATCACTGTTTGACTAAAGGAGCTGTGACACAAACTAACACAGGAGCTCCGCTGCTAGCCTCTGGCTCACCTGTTCGACACACCGACACGTCCTGCAGAACGAGAGCAGGCAGCACAATATCAGTGTTTGCAGCACACTGCTTAGGAAGGCTTATAACACCTCACATTCATGCTGCTAGTGGTGGGCGTCATTTATAAAATGATGCCATTGTTTTTGATTCATTCACTTGATATGGGCGGTATGGGCTCTGAGAAAAATACAGCAAGTACTGGTGAATGAAAAGATGTAGGTACCATTGTCATGCAAATGGAAGCATTTTTTCTCTTTATTTCACTCAGCTGAATTAGATTGATTTCAAAGATTTTATTAGTTGTTGTAGTGCAGCCTTTAAAGCAGCAGTGGGCTGAATTGGAGCAAATATGATTGAAAAAAGTTATTTTTATAAAACGGTCACTATATCCTGACAGTAATCTGAAAAAAATCATGTGCCTCTGTGTCCTCCGGTGCTCCTAATGGCATCTGCGAGATTTCACAGACCGGAGGAAAACAACCAATCAGAGCTGAGCTGGAGCCTGCTGTCTCTGAGCAGCTGTCAATCACTCGCGAACTCCGATCAAACTGTCAAACTAGGCAGCGCTGATCAATTATGAATCAATATTCTGTTACTGTAATGCCTATTTCTTGCCTCAAATCTTTTCAGAAACATCTTGTAGTGTACTGTTTAGCTGTAAAATGAGAAAGTTTGTGACCCGGCATAGATCAGTTGAGGAAATACCAAGCACCGCCCACCATCCGGAGCAAACTTTCTAATTTTACAGCTAAACAGTACACTACAAGATGTTTCTGAAAACATTTGAGGAGAGAAATAGTCATTTTAGTAACAGAATATTGATTAATATTTGATCAGCGCTGCCTAGTTTGACCGTTTGATCAGAGTTTGTGAGTGATTGACAGCTGCCTCCATTGAATGAAAAGCCAATAGGAACGCTCTCTCTCTGAAATGACCTGTGATTGGCCAAAGTCTAGATTTTTTTAAAGCCTGAAAACAGAGCCATGAGGAGGTGCAGAAGTCTAGTTTTCTCTCAGAACACTTGAATTACAATATGCTGAAAGATTATTATGGAATTTTTGCCAAATGATGCCAAAAAAATATTCTGCCTACTGCAGATTATATTCTAGATTAATCGATTGTTTGATCTATAAAATGTCAGAAAATAGTGAAAAATGTTTTGATAATCAGTATAATATGATATATAACAGAGAAAAGGAGGAAATCTCCATATTTGAGAGACTGAAAAAAGCATTCTCTGACATTTTTGCATGAAAATCACTTACAGGATTAATCGATTATTAAAATAGTTGGCGATTATTTTTCTGTCAATCCACTAATCAATTCGTCGACTAATCGTTGCAGCTCCACATTTAAGATCTACAAACGTCCTCAGCATGCATAAAAACTTCACAACACCACTTGCTTAACCACTTTTCCCTAGGCACTTGTACCACATTACTTTCTTTAAAAGACTTGTCTCTAAGTCTCATGGTATGTTATTAGCCATATTGTGGTTGCATGGTTCTACCCCTTGTTGTGAGTGACAGCCACACCTCAAATGATTCACCCACACTAGGCGGAAAGGGAACAGAGCAGCATGAAATACAGGTCATTCCCTGCAAGAGACAAAACAAGCCCAGCAAGTCTGCCAAGTATCCTGCAGAGGACGGAGAGAGAGAGCCAGGGGGAAAAACACTGCTGAATGCGGTGTTTGTGGAAAGTAGTTTCACTTAGAAACACATGAGCCATAATCACTTCAACACCGCAACAACAAGATTATTAAAACAAGTGAGAGTTGCTGGTGATCTGTCATGACAAGACGAGTGAAACCAGGCAATCGACGGTTAACAGCCGTGAAACTGTACCCATTAAACTGAGGAGGCCATAAAAGCTGACGGATACAAAGAAACCAGTGATCCGTGTTGCTCTTGTTCCTAATAAACCCTGGAGGCTGTGTTTGTTTCACATCATAGCAGAAGTATAATTTGTCAAAAACAGAAACACATGACTGTGAAATCCTTCCTCAAAGCAACAGGTCTGGCTTGCACATCCACCAGCCTTGACATACAGTTTACTCATTAACTTCTAGACACTGTCAGTGTTTTTATCTTTAGTGTAGTGTGCTGTAAACGCATGCCAATGTGTTTCTGTCAGCATGAACAGGTGAATCCTACGGTAACCAAGAGTGACGCATGTGTGTATGCAATGCAGTGTGAGCCTCAGGTAACCTACAGCACTTCCTAACTGTAAACACATGATATGAGACTTGCAAGAAAATTTTGTCTCTTTAATGACTAATCAGCATCAGGGCCTCTAGCCCTCATTCAGGACCCTGGCAGGTCACTTACAAACTCTTAGCTTTCTTTCTTTGAGCTCATGTTAGCTGTCCATTTTTGATGAGCATTTTCAAATGTACACTATACAATGAAGTCAGGGCTCAACAATAAGGAGTGCCCGGTGGCCTGGGGCAAGTAAAACGCCACTTCGGGCTAGTAAATCTAGCAACTCACTCACATTGTTTTTTCTAGAGCTGATGATGGAAGTAGTTAAGGATTGAGCCATCTCGCTTCCTTCTCATCACTGTTGAGAGTTGCACATGCGCAGTACCGATCGGGTACTCGCGAGAAAATGGCGGCGGGTAAAGACAAAGTTCATGAGCTGAAGTGCAAGCGAGCATTTCAATTATCCCGGAAATAGGAGTTTAGTTGGGTGGCGTTAGAGGACGTGGACGAAACTCTAGATTAATTTACTTAAATGAAGATTAAACATGACAATTAACTTAAAAGACAACTATCGTTGTTATTTGATAACTGCTAATAAATAAAACAATTTGTACAGGGGCAAGTACAAATTGACTTTGGGCAAGTGGATTTTTGACCCACAAAAAAATTAAAAACATTGAACCATGCAATTATAGATTTTTATTGGATTTTTCTTACTGTTTCAGGCAGCCATTGATTCAGTTCATTCCCAAACAGACCCTTATTTAGTAAACTCTTTAAGCTTGAATCACACTGAATATCTAGTCTGCGTTATTTTTTGTTTATCTTACATCATCGTTGAATGGTAATGCAGTTTAAGTACAGATTCATTTGAACAGTCTGCATTGCAGTACCTCCTAACAATAATGTTGTTTTTTTTAACATAAGGGCTTGATGTTCACTGTGATGGATTACAGGATTTAAGAAGGTCTAAGAGTTTGTTGTCATATTGTATGGAAACCAATGGCTGCCAAAACCAACCAATGGCTAAAAAACGATACAGTGATTTGGAGAATCAATACAGTATCACAAAACATAATATCGCGATGCATGATATTTTTGATAATTTCTTACACCCCTACTCAAGAACGTCTGGAGAGTTTGCTGAAATATTGTATGGAAAATAATGGAAACCAATGGCTGCAACAAACTGTAAAAATACTCAAGATTCTAAAACACAACAGCATAGTTAGCATTGCTCTAAAGTATGTGACTTAAGGTAAATGGGCAACAATATGCAAAACCCCTGGTATGGTATTGGTGTGACATGTTTACTGGTTACTCGAAAGTAATTTAATATACATACGATATATAGAGTGCCACAGGAATGAGTCCTAAAAGCCGGAAATGAGGTAGCAATTTAGCACTTCCGGTTCCCTCGTCTGGAAGTCAATGGGTTTTTTGAATGGGTTTTTGGTTAGAATTAAAGTCTGTAGTTAACACAAGCTTAAGAGATTTTAAAGTGTTGTTCTACGATATAAAATATGACAGTAAATACCCCACTCATGAATTTTGAAGCCTTTACGTGTCTTAAATCAATGTCAGCAATCTTCTTGCGTACGATCTGGGAGTGTCCGACCACAAGGCCGTCTCCATGGAGATGTCAAGTCTGTCCCCCCTCATCAAGCCCAAACGACAAATCTGCTTTAGAAAATTGAAAAACATCAACCCAGAAACCATGACAGCCGACCTTCAGCATCTCCTTTCTGCAAACTTTTCATCGGCAAATGACTCAGTGGATTTTTACAATAACACCCTGAGCAGCATTCTGGATCATCACGCCCCTGTCAAAACTAGAACAGTCACCTTCTCCCGCTCAGCCCCCTGGTTCACCAACGAGCTACGGAAAATGAAGGCAGCTGGGCGTACCCTCGAGCGTCGCTACAAAGCTTCAGGTCTCACTGTCCACAAGCTAGCCTTTCGGGAACACCAACAAGCCTACTCAAAGTCCCTTAGAGAGGCACGGTCACAGTTCTACTCAAATGTCATCAAAAACAGTCCTGGAAATTCTAAGCAGCTGTTTTCCACTATCAATCATCTTCTTAAACCACAAACATCCCCACTCAAAGAAACTACAGAAGAGCACTGTAATAATTTCATGGACTTCTTCAAAACAAAAATTGACTCAATCCGTTCTGCCCTCTCTGGTTCCTCCACCCTACCTGTCCCGACTGCCCACTCACAATTTGAGGTCTCCCAGCCTCTTAACTGTTTCCCAGTCATCTCTCAGCCAGAGGTTGAGGACATCATCAGGAAGATGAAATCCTCCACCTGTGCCCTCGACCCCTTTCCTACAGCCCTGGTGAAAGCATACATCTCTCCCATAAGTCCCCTGATCACCACTGCAATAAACCACTCCCTCCAGGCTGGCTATGTTCCATCTGCCCTTAAAACTGCCATAATCAGACCACATCTCAAAAAACCCACCCTTGACCCAGAAGTTTTTGCAAACTACAGGCCCATTTCCAATCTCCCATTCCTCTCCAAAGTACTGGAAAAAGTAGTTGCTGCTCAACTCCAGGACCATCTCAAAGACAATAACCTCTATGAAAAATTTCAGTCTGGTTTCCGCTCTGCCCACAGCACAGAAACAGCTCTGGTTAGAGTCACAAACGACCTAATGATGGCAGCTGATGCTGGCTCACCTTCCCTTCTCATTCTCCTGGATTTAACTGCTGCCTTCGACACCGTTGACCATGGCATACTCCTCAACCGGCTTCATCACACCACTGGACTCAATGACACTGCCCTTAATTGGTTTCAATCCTACCTCACCGACAGAACAGAATATACATCCATTGGAAGTGCAAGGTCCCGATCACACACTGTCACCTGCGGAGTCCCCCAGGGGTCAGTCCTTGGCCCCATCCTCTTCATCCTCTACATGCTCCCCCTCGGCCATGTCATCAGTCGCTATAACATCACATTTCACTGCTACGCTGATGACACTCAATTATACATGAAAACTGGCACTCATTCCTCCACAGCTTCACCACCATCATCATCATCTTCTCCATCCACACTCACCGCCTGTCTGGAGGAGATAAAGGCGTGGATGAAACTTTCTCCAGCTAAACAGTTCCAAAACTGAAGCAATTTTTGTTGGCACTCCACACCAGATCCAGTCATCCTCCATAACCAGCATTACCTCCTCCGGTCACCACATTCCCCTCTCCTCATCAGTCACCAACCTTGGTGTTAAATTTGACCCCCAACTCACCTTTGAAGCCCACATCAAACACCTCTGCAAGATCTCCTTCCACCACCTCAGAAATATTGCCAAACTCCGCTCCACACTCACCCTAAGCGATGCCGAAAAGCTGGTCCACGCCTTTGTCTCCTCCAGACTGGACTATTGTAATGCACTTCTCATCGGGATCCCTAATACGAGTCTTCAGAGACTGCAGTATGTTCAAAACAGCGCTGCGAGGATCCTGATGAGAGTGCGAAAATTTGAACATATCACGCCCATCCTTCACACACTTCACTGGCTCCCCGTCTCCGCCAGGATTGAATTCAAGGTCTCCCTCCTCACTCACCAGTGCATCTATGGCAATGCCCCCCCCTATCTGAAAGAACTCATCACCCCTCTAACCTCAACACGATCCCTCCGCTCTAAAAATTCAAACCGCCTCCTCCCCCCCAGGACTAAGCTCAGCACCATGGGTGATCGGGCCTTCTGTTCCGCGGCCCCCCGTCTATGGAACTCCCTCCCTGACCATCTGAGGTCTCCACAGACTACCGACAGCTTTAAAAAAGGACTTAAAACCTTCCTTTTTTGCAGAAGCTATGACTTTTAAATGAACCTTGCTGGTTGCTGCTTTTACGCTCATATTTTTTTTTTTTTTATGATGTTAGCTTTTTATCTATTTCTTATATTGTTGATTTTTCTGCTTTTACTTTGTAGCACTTTGAGATTTGTTTCAAATGAAAAGTGCGTTACAAATAAAATTTATTATTATTATTATTATTAAAAAAGGCCGTTGCTGTCAAGTGGTTAAATGAGGCTACTAAACGTCATCACGGCTGCACGGTGGTGCAGTGGTTAGCACTGTCTGCAGGTTCAAACCCAGCTTGGGGCCCTTCTGTGTGGAGTTTGCATGTTCTCCCCGTGTTAGCGTGGGTTCTCTACGGGTTCTCCGGCTTCCTCCCACAGTCCAAAGACATGCAGGTTAAATGTTGACTCTAAATTGCCCGTAGGTGTGAATGTGAGCATGAATGGTTGTCTGTCTCAATGTGTCAGCCCTGTGATAGTCTGGCGACCTGTCCAGACCCCGCCTTCACCCAATGTCAGCTGGGATTGGCTCCAGCCCCCCCGCAACCCAGAATAGGATAAGCAGTTATGGATAATGAATGAATGAATGAATAAACATCATCACGCCATCTCGTCCGCCTTTACAGCCTCTTTGTGTATACTCACGCTCATGCGACCGTGTTGTAGTTTTGTCGAGGGAACCAAGGGTGATGCTAACTTCCTGGCTGGCCTACAAAAATACGTCATCCCTGGAGCACTCTATTACATGACATTTTAGAACAGCGGTTCTCATGTTTAGCGGATCAGCATCCAAGATTGAGTCCTATGGTTAGCAGAGAGACTTGTAAAGTTTGGAATGCTTCATTATTATTACTGTATATATTCCATTTAGAGGTCCTGCCATGCACTGTATTCATTACAAGCTATAATGTAGTGCTCACTGAATAAATTATTGTGTAATATTCTTTCCTTTAACTTTCTACTGTTAAATACAGTCGCCTGTGGCTCTTACAAAACACAACAGCAGGGTTTGATTTGTTTTTGTACCATCCTAACAATAGTTTTGGTGGTGTAGATGCAGACATGTTAGGCTTTATATTAATGTTTTTAGAATATGCCATTCACTTCCAGTCAATTCCAGTCATTTTTTTGGGACAGTATGTAACAAAATCAGTTTAACTTCAGCAAGCACAGATAGACAGTTTCACTGCTTTCATTTCTTATTCCTTACATAAAAGCTAATCTGCTTTTAGTGATTACACTCCCAACTGACATCTCGACTACTGCCAATGCTCTCACTTCAAACCCTTTCAACTCTCGATGGTTAAATCATAACGCTCTATTTTTATGTGAAATATTACCACCTGACACACCAAATGGAAAACTACCAGGACTTTTAATGGTTCCCTCAAAACATGTTGTGAAAAACACATATTAATCTCTAAATAAGGGAGAGTTTGGCAAGCTGTTATTTATAAAAAATAAAGTAGGTTTGACTACATTTCCATCAGGGTGTTAGTGTTGTCCAGCGGAAGGGAAATGTGAGGAATGCCAAGGTTCTAGGTGAGAGTCACTGACCTGGATTCATAACATTAAACACTGGAAAAAGTGTCGACTAATAGAAACAGGTGCTTATTTATGCTAACGTCAACATTAGGATATGTATGCTAACGTCAACATTAGGCTATGTATGCTAACGTTACCATTAGGCTATGTATGCTAACGTCAACATTAGGCTATGTATGCTAACGTCAACATTAGGCTATGTATGCTAACGTCAACATTAGGCTACTATGTATGCTAACGTCAACATTAGGCTATATATGCTAGCGTCAACATTAGGCTATGTATGCTAACGTTACATTAGGCTAAGTATGCTAACGTCAACATTAGGCTATGTATGCTAACGTTACATTAGGCTATGTATGCTAACATTACATTAGGCTGAGTATGCTAACCTCAACATTAGGCTATGTATGCTAACGTCAACATTAGGCTAAGTATGCTAACGTCAACATTAGGCTAAGTATGCTAACGTCAACATTAGGCCATGTATGCTAACGTCAACATTAGGCTATGTATGCTAACGTTACATTAGGCTAAGTATGCTAACGTTACATTAGGCTAAGTATGCTAACGTCAACATTAGGCTAAGTATGCTAACGTTACATTAGGCTAAGTATGCTAACGTCAACATTAGGCTATGTATGCTAACGTTACATTAGGCTAAGTATGCTAACGTTACATTAGGCTAAGTATGCTAACGTCAACATTAGGCTATGTATGCTAACGTCAACATTAGGCTAAGTATGCTAACGTTACATTAGGCTAAGTATGCTAACGTTACATTAGGCTAAGTATGCTAACGTTATATTAGGCTATGTATGCTCACGTCAACATTAGGCTATGTATGCTAACGTCAACATTAGGCTAAGTATGCTAACGTTACATTAGCCTATGTATGCTAACGTTACATTAGGCTAAGTATGCTAACGTTACATTAGGCTATGTATGCTAACGTCAACATTAGGCTATGTATGCTAACGTTTCATTAGGCTAAGTATGCTAACGTTACATTGGGCTAAGTATGCTAACGTTACATTAGGCTATGTATGCTAACGTCAACATTAGGCTATGTATGCTAACGTTACATTAGGCTAAGTATGCTAACGTTACATTAGGCTAAGTATGCTAACGTCAACATTAGGCTATGTATGCTAACGTCAACATCAGGCTAAGTATGCTAACGTTACATTAGCCTATGTATGCTAACGTCAACATTAGGCTATGTATGCTAACGTTACCATAGCCTATGTATGCTAACGTCAACATTAGCCTATGTATGCTAACGTCAACATTAGGCTAAGTATGCTAACGCCAACATTAGGCTATGTATGCTAACGTCAACATTAGGCTATGTATGCTAACGTCAACATTAGGCTATGTATGCTAACGTCAACATTAGGCTATGTATGCTAACGTCAACATTAGGCTATGTATGCTAACGTCAACATTTTTAACATTACAGGTTTATCAACCTGTGTGTCGCGTCCGCACCTGTTAATTTAGCTACTAACACGAACAATGAAACAACCCAACAGGTTTCCTCTTACCAGGTGTTGAAGTTGAGCAGCAGCTTTCAGTTTATTTCCAGGTAAAGGCACCGAGAGGAACCGAGGGGATAAATATCTCTCAACTACTTCCACTTCAGTGGAGAGGCGGTGAAGAAGCCTCAGGAAGAACAAGTGCACACAGAAGAAGTAATGGCTGGAGGAGGGTGTTTAAAAGAGAAATCCCAGCCTCCTCTGGATGAACCCTCCTTCCTCTCCTCCTTCCTCTCTAAGCATTGTGGGAATCGTTTGATTCAGTGCAACACATTCCGCGAGTTCATCCAACAAGACCAACAGCTCCTCCTCCGACTCAGCCCGTCTGTAGACTCATGATGAGGCGTGTTGTGAGCCTGCATGCTCTGCTGTAATTATAAATTAGATAGATAGATAGATAGATTTTTAAAATTATTTCCCTGTAAGAAGCACCACGTCAAGCAGGATGGAAACCAGTTGGTTTGAAAACTGAGATGCTTTTTATTTTGGCAAAAATAAACTTTTCTTTATGTTGGCAACTACAGAGAATGCAGGTAGGAGCTCAGGGAAGATTTGATTTTTTTTTCTTTTTTTAGCAAATTGAACTGGCTTAAGGGTGTGTATTTGGAAAGCTAATTAAGTTTTATAGCTACTACTATGAGAATATGTGAATTAAATTAGCAGGTAGTTTATTACATACCTGGATGGTTCATTGTACTATATGATAATGACTTTTACCTCTCTCACTTTGATTCAGGGTGTGTAAAAAGTGCAACAGGTGATGGAAAGCATCTCCAATGGGTATGAATAGTGACAGCGGTGCTCAGGAAGAGAAAGTTGCTATATTAAATATATAATATAATATAATTCAATAAACCTTGAGGTGAGATTATTTTGTTGTCAACTGTTTCCAATGTTAAGAATGAAGTTTCAAGTTTTAATTCAACATGAACAAGAAGTAATTTAAGTGCTCAGAAAAGTTGACATCTAGTATAATTCCATAACAACTGGGTGACTCCACCTGCTGGGGAAGATTGTGTGATACACTTGAAAGCGTGAAAGTGTGCTGAGAATGTTTTGTCAACCAAAATCACTACACTTGGAAAGACTTGTTGTACCTACTTCACTTAATATGTTAATATGTTAACATACTTTGATTGCATTTAGTGATCCCCAGACAGACTGAGATGTGGAAATGAGGCCCTGACTTTACTTGGACTGCACTGGGCAGGTGAAACCAGGACCATAGCCAAGATTATTAAAAACACAGAGGTCACATTTCAAGTATGTCTGAAAACAATACTCCCAATGCCCCTATGTACATTGAAAGAGTCATTGGTCTCTAATAATATAAGAGATGTGGGACAAAATCCAGTCCTCATTCGCAAAGAGGATTTTTTTCCCCACGATTCAATTCAGACTGCTGAAGCCTCACATTGACTTCAGATGAACAAACTGAACGAAGACTGTGGATTTTTGTCCCCATCACTTACGTTGGAGTCACGTTAGAAAACCAACATTGTTCTCATACCTACAACCCCTGTAGACACACCTGTAATTTGTATCTTGGGTTTGTTATTGTGGGTGTATTTGTGGGCATATTTTTGTGTATGTATTTTCTTTTTCTATTTGAAGTGACTCTTTTTGTTTTAAAGCCTCCTGTGGACAGGAGTTTTTAATTAACATATTATAATATGCATCCAGTCCTTGTGCATACATGTATGTTACTGTGATGTCCATATCAAATAAAATAAACTAAATTAAAAGGGATCTTTTCACAGCTCGTAAGAAGAGGAGGAATTATACAACGACCAATAACTCAATTTACATATGGGCATTCAGAGTATTGTATTAAAATGTGAACCTATTCTGTAATATCATATACAAGCTCCTATGTCTTTATGGGAGATACTAATAGGGTCACGGTTATTACACATCATTTTAGTGATTATACCTGCATGACTTCATCTACACTCACTTTACAGGATAATGTTGAAACTATTTACTTTGAAAGCTTATTTGTTTTTCGCATCAGGCTTTGTATATATTCAATATTGTGCAAAAATAAAACTTTCACCATTGTCCAGCAGGTGGCATCATTGCACTAAACCTAATACATTACAGCCTGAACAGTGGCACAGCCAGCCAGCATTATAATCAATAAAGATGATACCCTCATTACCACACTTAGCATTTAATAAATGCTTTTGTTTAATGCTCGACAGTCACTAACGATTATTTTTTATTGTCAATTAATCTGTCAATTATTTTCTCGATTAGTTGTGAAAATGGTGAAAAATGTTGATCGGTGTTTCCAAAAGCCCAAGATGACGTCCTCAAATGTCTTGTTTTGCAAACAACTCAAATATATTCAGTTTACTGTCATAGAGGAGTAATGAAACCAGGAAATATTCACATTTAAGAAGCTGGAATCAGAATTTTGACTTTTCTTCCCTTACAAAATTACTCAAACCGATTAGTAGATAATCAAAATAGTTGGCGATTAATCTAGTAGTTGACAACTAATTGATTAACTGATTAATTGTTGCAGCTCTAATTGGCAGACATACACATGGAAAATTGCTGTTGATAAACATTTTATAGGCTGCATTTTAATGTAGCTAGACTCTTATTTTATCTTAGTTGTATTTGTGTTTTTAGTTTTGGAAAAGTTTATTTAGAATTTAATGTCATTCTCATTATCATGTGTATGATATCAGAATGTAAAAAAGTTAAATATCCTGCCTATCAAAACTCTAAAAAAAACAAATTTGAGGGATCATTGCAAAAAGTATTTGATGGTGTTGAGTGGTTGTGAAAAAGTATTTCTCTTTTATCCACAAATATCAATATCAGGGCTGCCGCCTCTAAGTCGATTAGTTGACTAATCGGTCGTTTTGATCTTAGTTGACTAAGATTTCTTTAGTCGATTAGTCGTTTTTTATGCTTTTTATTGCTGAATGACTCATTACCAAGAAACTTATGAGCACATTTAAAGATTTGAAGTGGTGCTTTTGTGTGATTCTTTGTGGAGAAACTCAGTTTTACAAATATGTCGATTAAATCAACTAATCGATTAGTCTACAAAATAGTTTCACTATTGTCCAGCAGGTGGCATCATTGCACTAAACCGAATGCATTACAGCCTGAACAGTGGCACAGACAGCCAGCATTATAACCAATTACAGATAATACCCTCATTACTGCACTTAGCATTTAGTAAATGCTTTTAATTAATGCTGACGGATATGTAATTTCACTGTAAAATTAATGTAAAAGTCACTACTGTCAGCGTATATATTGGGCAGACATACACATGGAAAATTGCTGTAGATAAACATTTTATAGGCTGTATTTTAATTTAGCTAGACTCTTTTATTTTATCTTAGTTATATTTGTGATTTTTAGTTCTTTATCATATTTATTAGGACTGCAATTCTGGAAAAGATTATTAAGAATTTAATGTCATTCTCATTATCATGTGTAAAATATGTAAAAAAGTTAAATATCCTGCTTATCAAAACTCTAAAATAACTTAATTTGTGCGATCATTGCAAAAAGTATTTGATGGTGTTGAGTGGTTGTGAAAAAGTATTTCTCTTTTATCCACAGATATCAATATCAGAGCTGCCCCCTCTCCGTCGATTAGTCGACTAATCGGTCGTTTTGATCTTAGTTGACTAAGATTTCTTTAGTCGATTAGTCGTTCTTTATGCTTTTTCATGCTGAATGACTCATTACCAAGAAACTTATGAGCACATTTCTGGTAAACACAAGATTTAAAGTGGTGCTTTTGTGTGATTCTTTGTAGAAAAAGTCAGTTTTACAGATCTGTCGATTAAATCAACTAATCGATTAGTCGACAAAATCGTTTGAGTGTTAGATGACTAAGAGATTTCTTTGGTCGAGGACAGCCCTAATCAATATCTGTGTTGGCCTCAAAAATCTCACTCAGGCTCTAGTTTGTATGTAAACTGAGTTGAGTGTGTTTACATTGTATTTTTGCATGTCAAACTCCCCTTTATATACACACATGACAATATCAGTACTCACTGAAGAAACACAGCACTGTCTTGAAAAACACATGTATTGAGAGAATGGAAAATAACACAAGCCTCTTCACGAATGCACCTTGCTGCATTATTTACAGCACTATTTTTATTTGATCTTGATATGACGGGCAGACATCTTAAGCTGAAGACGCCAAACGCTCCTTCTCCCGGGTATCGCGTAGCAAAAAGACCGAATGCTGTTGGTTGATCATGAGTCCACAAAAAAAAAGAAGCTAATTAGTATGTTTTCTGGATTAGAAAAAAATAAACATAAGAGACTAACATGTAAAAACATTTTCTATGACCGTAAATACCTCAAGAATGACAACATATCAGCTATGTACAAAAACATCAACAATATATTTATATATATATTTATATATTTTTCATCTTCTATACCCACTAAAATATACCAAAGAAGCAGCTATTGGTCAATCTGAGGAACTCGTTCACCAACATGTTTTTGAAAACAGTTTAAATATCCTTCAGCTGTAAGTGTGAAAACTCCAAAAAAAAAAAGAGAAAGAAAAAGAAGAAGAACAAGAAAGAAAGTAAATAATTTTTAAAAAATATAACCCGACAAAAAGTCCTGTGTTTATCCTGTGTGCCATTTTGGAATACTGCAGAGTGTGAGGAGGTAAGCCACTTCAACCAGCTTCTCCAGTGGATCAGAGTTTGTTCGAGGATCTTTGACCATCCAACAGAGTTCCCAAAAGTCTTTCATTCTCAGTTCGTCATCCGCTTGTGTGCAAAGATTCAGACACAGTTCCATGACAACTGATGTAGGCCACAGACAAAATAGAAGGGCACTTTTTTCAAAAACGTAGCAACCCGGGGATGAAGCCTCTTGTTGAATACTCGGGGAGAGGGACACAGTCCGGACTCGGGGAGGGACAGCGGGGTTTAGCAGCCTTCTTGTTTGTCAAGAGTTTGTTTCACAGTTGAATCCATTAATCCACCCAGTCTAGCACAAACTTGGCAATATATATATATACAGTATATAAACTACAATCATGAACAAGAGAGACGCGTCCTTAAATACAAAAAAGTGTCTTCTGGCGTCCGTGCGTGGACTTGCTGTAGTGTGTGTTTGTGGCATCTGAGAAGAAAAATAAGGTCCTGAGATAAGCACTGGGGGCTTCTGTTAGAGTGAGTGATAAAAGTGTGTGATCTATATAAAATGACAACGAAAAACAAAAAAATATATTTAAATCTATAGCAATGACGTTGCGGGATGTGTACAGTATGTTAGGAGGGGCTGGACCGCGGTAGGGCCAGTATTCGTCCGTTGGTCTTTCCCCCGTTCATGTGTGTGAACGGGATGTGGTGCTCCTCGTAACTGCCCCGCAGGCCCATGGAGGACGCCTCGTCCCTGTCCGAACACTGCTCCCTCTGGGAGTAGGACGACGGGTCCAGCGGGATGCTCTCCATGTTTTCCATGTCCAGGTCAAAGTCCTCGGTCTCGGGCGGCTTGTTCTCCTCGCTGTAGAAGAAGGAGAGCTCCTGGAAGGAAGGATGCAGGTCCTCGCGTAGCATCTCGATGATCTCCTGGAAGGCGGGGCGCAGCTTGGGGTTGTACTGCCAAGACATCTGCATCAGGTTGTGTCTGGGTGAGGAAACAGGGAGATGGTTAAATGATACCCATGTCTGAAGTTTAGTTTGTTCACCATAGTTATTTCTTCCTTTCATAATTTACTTATTTCTTGTTAACATAGTTGTCTGTCTGATGTGGTTAAGAGTACCTAATTTAATACAACTTAAAGGGATAGTTCGGGTGTTTTGAAGTGGGGTTGTATGAGGTACTTATCCATAGTCGGTGTATTACCTACAGTAGACGACGACGGTACGCTCCCAGTTACTGCACAGAAGCAAAGCAATATACTGCTGTGGACGGGGCCGGCAGCAAAACATATTTTAGCCACCTAAAAGCAAGGCTCACCTAAGAAACATCAATATCAGTTTAAGTGTACACTATATTTAGAATATTTTCCCTGTTTTACCTGGCCGTGAGACAGCTATACAGTCTATGTTTACGATGGGGAACTGAATCCGCTATCTATGCTCTCGCCAAAGCAACCGGACGCCATTGAAAAAAACAGTAATTTTACCTCACAGAACTTGGAGGTTGCTGGTCTACCGCTGCCTTGATAGGTTGGTTTGTTTGTGCTGTTGTGTGACTTTGGTGAATTCGAACTAACCAAAGTCACACAATAACAACTCCTGTGTTCTGTGAGATAAAATAACTGTTTTTTTTTCAATGGAGTCTGGTGGCTTTTGCTAGAGCAGAGATGGCTACAACGGCTTCAATTCCCTGTTGGAAATGTCTGTCTGACGGCGAGGTAAACCGGCAAAATATTCTAAATATAGCGTACATTTAAACTGATATTGATTTTTTTAGGTGGGCCTTTCATTTAGGTGGCTAAAATACGTTTTGCTATCGGCCCCGTCAACAGCAGTACATTGCTTTGCTCCAGTGTCATAACTCCTGTCTGTTTTCTCCTGTCGTGCCGACCGTCATCTACTGTAGGTAATACACGGACTATGGATAAGTACCTCATACTACCCCAGTTCAAAACACCTGAACTATCCCTTTAACTATAACTTGGATACGGCTGCCAACTTGATGCCAACAGAAAAGACCAAAACCAACAATGTATTTATCCCACTAACAAGTATTACCTGTGTAGCCAAAGCCTGATAAGAGCTCTTATTTTTCTGAGCCACAGAGCTCTATTGTTGTCCAAAAACGATTAAAAACACATCGAGCCACAATGTTGCACTGTTCCTTATGTTCCTTCTTTATGATGAACCTGGGCACTGTAGTTTATTTTGAGTCAATCCCACAAGTACACCTTCCTGCTGCTGTAAATACTCACTAGAGCACCAAGTGTGTATTAATCCACAGCTAAAAATATCCCCCCCCGAAAAAGCACACTTTTTAAAGTAACATTTGCTACAAACTACAGAGCCCAGCTGTTTCAGGTTGTTGTTTTTTTTTTGTTTTTTTTAAACTAAAGTGTACATCTGCTAGTCAGCTGTTAGTCTGCTGTTAGTCTGCTGAGCCACAGACAGGTTTAAAACAGACTAACACATTGTTGGTTTTGGTCTTTTCATGGGATTTGTTTATAAGAAAAATACAGAACATCACCAGCCTCATCCTTTCGTACACTTAATATTTACTTATTATACTAAATCTTTGTACTTCAACCTGATGTTGTCATCCTGTTTCTACATTCTGTAAATTTACTATCGCTACCACAGTCTACTCTGTATGTACCGCATCGTGTCTGTCAGTCCTGGCTGTTGCTGAAGGTTTCTTTTATTTTTCCTGTTTGTTGTACAGATGACAGCTGCAATTAACCATTATTTTCATTAGAGCTGTAACGATTAATCGATTAGTTGTCAACTATTAAATTAATCCCCAACTATTTTGACAATCGATTAATCGGGTTGAGTAATCTTTTAAGAAAAAAAAGTAAAAATTCTCTGATTCCAGCTTCTTAAATGTGAATGTTTTATTCCTCTATTACAGTAAACTGAATATCTTTGAGTTGTGGACAAAACAAGACATTTGAGGACGTCATCTTGAGCTTTGGGAAACACTGATCAACATTTTTCACCATTTTCTGACATTTTATAGACCAAACAACTGATCGATTAATCAAGAAAATAATCGACAGATTAAACGACAATAAAAATAATCGTTAGTTGCAGCCCTAATTTTCATTATCAATTAATCTGCAATTAGGTTCTCGATCAGTCAATAATCGTTTGGCCCCAAAAAAAAGCCAGAAAACAGAGAAAAATGCCCCTTGTATTTTTCCTGAGTCAACGATGAGGTCTTCATACTGTATGTGTCCAAAACCCAAATATATTCAGTTTACAATGATAATAATAATAATAATATAAATAAAACAGAGAGAAACAACACATCCTCACATTTTTAGAAGCTGGAACCAGAGAACTTTTGCTTAAAAAATAACTTAATTGATTAATGAATTATCAAAATAGTTGCAGACTAATTTTCTTGATATTGAAATACCGACTAATTGTTGACCCTCTGAGGCAAATTTGTGTTTTTTAACTAATGTAAATAAACTGACTTGACACAAGTAGCCTGAAATAATTAAATTGTTAAAACACAACTCCTGTTTTTCTCAGTCCATATGAAACCTCAGCCCTACTCTTGTACTCACAGTCTGTCGGCGCAGTTGTCCGGCCGGTCCAGGAAGCCTCCGTCCATGACGAACTTGAGGACCTGCTCGTTGGACAGGCCCTGGTACGGCTGCTCGGCCAGCGTGCTGATCTCCCACAGCACGACCCCAAACGACCTGACAAACAAGAGGACGAGAGACAACAACAGCAGCACAGGGAGAATGAGGACACGCCAATTAGACACCTGACAGAGTAAATATGTCTGTAAACACTTGAACAGGTAGACTGAGGGCAGAGGCGGCGGCTGTGATGCTGGTAAACAACGCCGGATGAAAACAGGTTAACTCCTCACTCATGTTCTGATCTCATATCTTAATCTCTGTAATGTGTTTACTGTTTGTTATTCTGGTCTTGTTATTCTAGAAGCTCTAAAAATGAACTCAACAGGAAATTATTTGCCTTTGAAAGATATGTTTGTTGATCAACTTATCACAAAAAAACTAGGGCTGTCAAAGTTACCGCGATAATAACACGTTAACGCAAATTCGTTGTAACGCCACTAATTTCTTTAACGCAATCGATCTTTTGGAGGTTGTAGCGGGCTCAGTTTTAAAGGTAGAGTGAAGATACTGGTATCATATGAATCTAGAAAACCTAAAGAATCCATTGTAACCATGTCATACTAGCTCGTCGTGAAAGAGGGTTAATAACGCTCTAAACTTATGCTAAATTTTGGCGAGGAACTACTGTCATGGCCATTTTCAAAGGGGTCCCTTGACCTCTGACCTCAAGATATGTGAATGAAAATGGGTTCTATGGGTACCCACGAGTCTCCAGTTTACAGACATGCCCACTTTTGAGTTTGCCATGTTATGATTTGAGCATATATTTTATGCTAAATACAGTACCTGCGAGGGTTTCTCGACAATATTTATCATTGTTTTGTGTAGTTAATTGATTTCCAATAATAAATATATACATACATTTGCACAAAGCAGCATATTTGTCCACTTCCATGTTGATAAAGTAAGAGTAAAGTAAGTAGAGTAAATACTTGACAAATCTCCCTTTCAAGTACATTTTGAACAGATAAAAAATGTGCGATTAATTTGCAATTTATTGCGTATTAATCATGGACAATAATGCAATTAATCGAGATTAAATATTTTAATTGATTGACAACCCTACAAAAAAACTTTTTTTTTAGAAGCGGCGTAATACAATTAAGTAAAATAATGTATTTGTAAAGTAGGACAAATGGTATTTCATCAAGAGTAAACTGACTTTTATTCTTTGCTTGTAGAAACTTTAACGATGCTGTATGATAAATGATTTTATGAATGTGCTCCACAAACCCTGATTTCTTAACATTTAATTCTCCTGTTTAAGATATTGTCACTCAACACCATGTTATGCCACATACAGCATCTACGCCAACACACAAACCCCAAACTCAGAGGTGTCACTGACCAGCAGTCTGAATGCGCAGTGAAGACGCCGTCCTTCAGAGACTCGGGCGCCATCCACCTGACGGGCAGCAGGCCCTTCCCTCCCTTCCTGTAGTAGTCGGTCTCGTAGATGTCTCTTGTCATACCGAAGTCTGGGGGAAAAGATTTTCATTAGTTGCAGTCAAACCTACACGGATGTTATTTGATACAAATTTTTATATGTTTAAGATCCACTTATTCCCTACTGCTTTTTGTCACAGCTGTGTTTTATTTGCTTTTGAAACTGTTTTATATTCAGGTTGTAATCTACTGGATTATCTTTTTAACCTTGTGAATCACTCCACAACAGTGTGTTTTATGTTGAATAAATACATATAATTTGACTTGAATGCTGTTGTTGAGTTTAGTTCTCTGCGTGGAGTTATGTAAAGTACAGTTTAAAGGTGCTAAATTCAATATTCAGAGCATTAATATAGCAGCAAGTGTAGCACCCGCCCTTCGGTTCCCCCTCAGGATAACACTGTTATCTCTCTCAGCAGTGTTGCCGTTGTTTGCCCTGTTAGCGCCGTTAGCTGTGAGCCACCGGTCAGCCGTTGCTGAGAGCCATGTGGAGGAAATCCTTCAATCATGGCTATGCTCTGAATTTGGAGTTTAGCACTTTTAATTAAAATTACAGAATAGATCTATGGGTTATAATGGCTACGTCCAAACTTAGAGCCACGAGGGGCTGCATAGACGGGATAGTAAATAATGCATCCAGTAAACACAACACACTGCATGTCTAGTGATAATGTTAAGTAGCTTTATGTGGCATGTTTATTGCCCGCCATAAAAGCATTGTCAATTATTGATGCAGGAATTCATTATAGCCGTCCACAAATTCCACCAAAAAAACAACAACCTTTATCGGCGTTTTCCTGACAACACGGTCAAAAACTGTTTGCTCCACACAGGACAAGAAGACACCCAGTGTATAAACTACAGTAACAATATCAAACTGACCTCTATCTTAATAACGGCACCTAAGTCGGTAAATACTAGTTTCAAATTCAATCTGCTGTCACAGTGATGTGAGTAGCAGCATGCATTGTTGTCAAAAACTCTCTTGTGCCTGCTGTGCTACAACTCACCTCCTATTTTGACGGTGAGATCGGTAGCTACCATGCAGTTTCTGGCTGCCAGGTCTCTGTGGACAAACTTCTTGGCATTAAGGTAAGCCATGCCGTCTGCGATCTCAGCCGCCATTTGGATCATCTCCTTCAGAGTGGGCGGGGGACGCCCGGGGTTGTTCTGAGGGACACAAGACAGATTTTCAAATTCTGATCTGCTAACAGAGATTCACACATTGTTTTCATGTCAACAACTCATGTTTTGATACCCAACTCAGTGGGGAACCTCTAGGTCGGAAAAGTGAAGCCAACGCGGAAGTGCCTTAAACTTTTATTCTTTCTAACAGCCAGGGGGCGACTCCTCTGGTTGCAAAAAGAAGTCTGTTTGTATAGAAGTCTATGAGAAAATGACCCTACTTCTCACTTGATTTATTACCTCAGTAAATATTGTAAACATGAGTTTATGGTCTCAGTCACTAGTTTCAAGTTTTCTTCAATACAGCATGATGTTCATTTAGTAAATTATGGTCCCATCTAGAGTCAAATAGACCATAATGCTTTAGGGCGTTGCTACCTTGTGATCGACAGGTCGCTGCCACAGCGTTGTCTGGTCTGGGAGTTGTCCAAGTTTGAACTTTAACCCTTTCAAAGTGTGTTTTCAGTTCATGAAAGTTAATTGTAACATTTTGGTCACCTAAAAATGTCTTATTCAGCATTCGGTTGTACTTAGCTCCACCCTCTCGGGTCACTTCTGGTTGCTAAAAACCAAGATGGCGATGGCCAAAATGCTGAACTCGAGGCTTCAAACGGCAGTCTACAAACCAATGGGTGACGTCACAGCAACTACGTCCGCTTCTTATATACAGTCTATGTACCCAACCCAAGTTTTGATACTTAAAAAATATATTACTTCTTAGATCCCACAGCATAAAGAAAAATAATCAGGTTTGTTATTGTCAAAAGTTCATTATCACACATGACTTGAACAGCTTAGCAGCAACAGCTCTCTGCTGTTCATCTCCAAACAAGCCTGTTTGATATTTTCAGCTGACTTTAGTGCAGACTGCTAAAGTCCTCTGTCACCATCCAAGAGCTCAGTAGTCCTCCTCCTCCTCCTCCTCCTCTTATTCCAATCCAGTGCCATCTGTATATTTACACACTTCAGAAGATGACACTAAAATAGAACATCACCTACATACAAGTCATCTGCACACATATCGAAAGTAAATTCAATGTGGAATTTAATATTGGGTATAGTAGTTTCAGTTATTATGATAACTCCACACAAATAAACCCATATTAGGCCACACAGACCCTCGTCTCATTAAATTACAATCGGTAGATGTGATTTAGTCTTGAATGCACAACAATCTGTCCGGGAGGAAAACAGCAGATGGAATGAAATGTGTCATTAGAAGATCACTCTACTTATTGTGGTAACTGACGGTTAATCTAAACATTAAAATTGTTCTCTATTTGAACATTTGCAGTGAGTCTTCAGCCCAGACTGAAGTTGGGGAACCACAGCGCATTTATATGTAAAGTAAGATAAGTAAAGTGTATTTATATAGCACCTTTCAAGATCAGACATCACAAAGTGCCAAAGTAGGTCCTAACTTCTCTTAGAGTGAGTAAAAATCTGTACAGTAAACACTACATGTGTGTAAACCACTGATAGTTCACTTGTCCTGTTTTTTATGCCTTTTATTATAAAAATATTTTCCCATGCAGAAAGAAAAAGAAACCATCAGAGATTTGTATACTGGTAAGATGAATGCAACAAAGGACTACTGCACCATTAATCTACATAAAAGCAGAAGTGAAAAGAAGAAAAAGAAGCGCATGACAGAAGATAAGAGTACTTCTGCATGTATACTGTTACAAGTTCACCAAACCTAAAAACAAACATGAGCTGAATTCAAACACTTCAGTGGGTTAGTTGTGATTACCTCAGCGTCAGGTCGCAGAGAGCGCAGGAAGCTCTTCAGGTCTCCGTGGGTCATCAGCTCCATCACCACCAGGGTCGGCTGGCCTTTAGACACGACACCCAGCAGACGCACCTGGGACACAAGGTTTCATTTCAATATAGTCTGGTTTACATTATGCATTATCTGACATACTGCTGCCCTTCACACAGCTAAATGTAGGATGAGTCTGGTATTTGCACATGATGGGACATTTAGTACTTACTGTACTATTCTAGATCAGTACTGTGTCTAATTATTGACATTCGTACCTCGCACTTTTACACATCGTCAAAACTAATCCCGAAATGCCTGGCTGAGTTTCAGAAGATATCTCTCCTTACCACATGGTGGCAGATGAAGGCCTTCATGACCGAGGCCTCGTTCAGGAACTCGATTCTCTCTCTCAGGCTGGCCGACTCGTTCACCGTCTTCACCGCTACGCGTATGTCCCCCTCGCCCTTGACGATTTCTTTGGCGATGCCCTCGTAGACCATGCCGAAGGAGCCCTGACCCAGTTCCCTCAAAATGTTGATCTTCTCTCTGGCCACCTCCCACTCGTCCTCCTCGTACACTGCAGGCACATTTAACAGGAACATGTTACTGTACACATGCAGCTTAGAAGTTCACCTGCACATAAGACAGCAGGTTAGTTAATCATGCAGGTCATCAGTGGTCAGATTTCTCCCCTGTTCGCTCGCATCTTTCAAAGACTATTATTTTACGTAAATTAAATGTTCAATTAAAAAAAAAAGAAATCTGGTTAGTGTAACACCATGCTGCGGCTTGAAGAGATTTTGGGCATGTTTTTTTTGTTTTTTGACTGAGGAAGCAAATGTTGATTTGTGGAAATCCAATCAGACTTTTTCATGTGCACAAATGTGCCAAATAGAGAAGTATACCTGTCTAAACAGGATTTCTTTCAGGAAACTGCATTTTCCATTTACAAAGTTTCAGAAATAAGACTAATGCTGAAATCTGGGTATAATCAGATTCCCTAAGAGCATGTAAAGGCATTAAAATCAGACAGTCAAGGCCTTGACACACCGGGGGCGTGACGAATAAACAACACAAAATGTGAAATACTTGCCTGCTAATATTATATGTCTAGGGCTTTTATTGTGAAGGGGTAAGAACGGAAGGAGTGGATCTGGTCTGCGCTGCCTTTGTCAAGGTTGAAAGGAGTAATTAAGTTTGCCATCTTGGTTTGGACTACGGAGCCTCCGTGTTGTTGTCTCATATATAGGTGTAACTCAATGCGTTCCGCACAACCTGATTGGTTGATGCCTTTATTCGCGATGTGAAGGATCAGAAAATTGTTACGGAATTTATTTATTTTTTGCTGTGTAATATTCGCGTTCTGTGAAAGTACTCTTGAACAAAAATAACAGTTTGAAAAAAATATATTGACGTGTGAATTAATTGGACGAAACAAAACGCTGCCGGTGTGTAAAAAGGCCTTTAAGGCTATATAATAACATGGAACTAATTACCAGTTACCAGCGTTAAAATGTAATAAAGTGATTCAAGACAATTTATAAATCTCATTTGTAAGTAGTGACCATGACAGTAGTGCGCAGTGTCATCATGATTTATATTTTTTATATAGTTTGCCTCGTCTCTGTTACTGTACTGGAGACGAGTGCTGTGAGAAAGTGGTGTCTGTGGTGGTTCAGAGGGTTTACAGTGCAGATGTCTTAGCTGAGTGCTTCTTACTGAAAAAGGGCTTTTCATAAACTTGCTTAATGCTGTTTTCACTATCAGCAATTAGGCCTGTCACGATGATTACCGACTTATTGTTTGATATATGGACATGACCTCGATCATTTTTTCTGGCCTTGATATTGCCCATTGTGTTTAACCCTTTAAAAACGGACCTACCTCGGGCAGCCGCGGGAGATCGTTGTTTGCATGATCCTGTTTAAATCAATCTAAAATAAAAACATAATAGCTAGAGCATTCATTCTTTTTGCAGCAGAAAGAAAAAGGCTTCTGTTTTTCGTGTAATCATGATGTACGCTTAAGATAACATCAGTAAAACTTTGCACTCTGCTCATAAAAATGAGCATATGTCAAAAACTAAAAAATGTTCATTGTTTAATTGTGTGGAGAAATATTTTGTTCATGTTTCTACATTCAGAGTTGTTTAGGAAAAATATGTTTTGTGTGTTTATTTATTCAAATTTGATGAAAACTCGTACGATTTTTGGATTTTGACAATTTCAGTACTTTTATCAATAATTATGTTTTATTTACTTGCATAACCTTTTAGCCTAGGTTGTACAGTTTTTAGGGATATGAAGCACTTCTATTCAAAGGCATGACATCACAGTAAGCAAAAATACTAATATAGTCACTGTCGCACCACTTCTATTACAGAGTTCAAAGGGTTAATTGCGTGTTTGTTTACATAAGAATGTCACCAACATTTTAGCCGACATGATGCCAGAGTAAACAGTCTTATAGTGGTAGGGTTTCCCCTACCTCTATAAGACCTGGACATTGCGCAGACGTTGCACATTTTTGTCCATTTTATCTATTATTTTAGTTGTGTGGTTTTATTTTGTCTGTGTTTCACTTATTTAGAATATTTTATTCACATTCCAAATCCAATGTCTGAATATTCTTAAAATTTTAAAAGTCACTGCTCTTGGAATGGGTGTCCTTGCATCATTATACTACTATATTATCATTGTACAGTATGTGTGACATAAAATGGTCTTAAAATGACAATATTATCGCAATTATTTCTGGGACAATATATCATCCAACAAAAGTAGTTAATGTGGCAGGCCTATCAGCAATCTAACAGCAATCTCGAACGTGTAGTTATATTTTTGAGTAAAGTACAATAATCCCTTAAATCGAAACTACGAATCCATTTTACGTTAAACGAATTAGTCAGCTTCTATATTATTGATCAAAAGGCTTACCGTCATTAGCACTGAGATACTCTGGGTTTGAAGAGGCGTAGATGGGACCGCTAGGCCCTTGAGTTTGACTAAAAGGAAAAAGAGAAAAGCTTTTAAGAAATATGAAATAATAAGAAAATGAGTGAGAGTATTGAACAGGATGTGATGATTGCTTACTTCTTCTTGAACAAGACGAATCCGGCCGCGGCCACAAACAGCAGCAGCACAAAGCAGATGGCCGGTCCGATGACGATCTTCACTACGTAGAGAGGATCGCCTGCTCAACACATCCGGGCAGACAGTGAGTCACGTTTCAGGTGAGGAACAAAAACAAGCTCTGATAACTCCCACACATTAAACTGCAGCTAGGATCAACACGCGGCTCTGTGAAGATAATCTGCTTCAGGTACAATTGGTCGCATCTTTTGATCTCTTGATAATGTGATTAAGAGGACTGAGTCATACGAGGCTTCTGCATCTTGATATTCTGTTTTTACATATATTTACATTCATTTCTGGGCTGGATTTTAAGATTTTTGACAGCAGCTGATCCCTATTTCAATAAGACATCAAATATTATGAGGTAAAATAATAACAGATTTACAACTTCATAAAGTGTGTAGTCATCTATGTGCTAGCATTCAAAATTAATATTCCTGCCACTGTTCAAGGCTAAACCGGTACAAAAAGTCATTCATTTCATCCTCCATCAAAATATTAACTAGTAACAAGTATTATATGATATGATTGTATTGGGGACCAATGTATTGCGACTTAATTGTTTATTATCTGGTTTGACTATACCTGGTTTTGTTATTTGAAACTATTGTACTAATTTTAATAAATTGTGGGGGGATGTGAAAGCCAAAGTTAAATCTTAAGGTGTGTTCAGACCAAGTGTTTTTTTTTCGCACGGCACAATTACAAACAAAGTCAATGCTGTGAAGCAAATTTGCATCTGTGAGAGTTGAAATGTTTCAATTTCAGCAAACAATTCATGTGATGCTGTGTCGCGAAAGCCTATCAGCGTTGAGATTCTCCTGACGTCACCAAGTCACCAAGAATTAGAAACAAACTAGACAAAACAGACAAACTAATTGTCGCCACCTGTGGCCACCCGGAGCTCTACGACTCAACGCCAGTACTGTAGAGAGACAGAACAAAAGGAGAGGGCTTGGAGAAAAGTGTGCGAAGCCGTAGTATTTGTTACTAGATTCCAACTATCGGTTGTACTTTACTGCAAACCAAGTTAGCACCATGGATATTCATGGTTAGCACTAACGTTAGCCCCTCTTCCTTTCCGGAAGTAGTACTCCCATCGTTAAGGGCGAATATTCATGAGTTGCGAAATTCTCTGAAAAAACACTCCAGCGGCGGTATTTGCACGAGTAACGCAAAATCTGCTTTGCGTTTGGTCTGAACACATCTTTAGGAAAAACATTTAGATGTTTGTGGAGTTTAATTGGCAGTAGCTTTCCAAAGTTGCAGTATTTTTGTGTACTACCTTCACAGCAGATGGAGACTTACTTGCGTCCTGGACGTAGAAGTACGTGGGCTCGGTCCAGGATCCGTTCCCGGCCAGCGAGGTGGCCCGGATCCTCACCGTGTAGTTCCCAGGATGCATCACTTTCAGCTTGCAGCCACGGCTCACTTTGTACGTGTTCCTCGACACACAGTAGTGCAGCTCCTGCAGGAGAACAACGCTGAGGGTCATCGTATGACAAACGGCTGCTTCATAATTTCCAAGTTTAAAATAACGTGTTGACTCATTGTATAGGATACCGTTTCATGTTGTTTTATTGTCCTTTCCACTGTGGAAAACATCCGAGTTGTCTTTTACTGTTTTCCACAGTAAATAACAGGCTGCAGCATCAGCCAGATGTTTTGTAGACCGGTCTCCATAGCAACTAAAACATGGTGCGACGCTAAAAGTCGAGTAATAAGTATTGCCTCTCTTTCATTTGTCTGTGCTGCTGCATGGGTAGTTTAAAGATTTAATTTGATTCTCCGTTAAATTGTCTTCCATTAGCAGCTCGAGCTATTGTGTTTAATGAGGACGGGAAATATAAAAAGCTTTCTGAGCGAGAGTGTGTTTATGTGTTGTGGTGAACTTACAGTGAACTTGTGTACCCAGCGACCCAACGACTCAAATCACTACAAACACCAAAGCGGCAAAGGCATGACAGATGTGTGTGCAGATGTGTGTGTAGATGTGTGTGTGTGTTTCTTCACCTCTGTGTCTCCCAGTCTCTTGTAGTTGACCTCATACAGGATGGTCATACCATTAGGGGACACCGGTTCCTGCCATGTGATGTGCACTGCATTTTCTGTCACCTCGTAATTGATGGGACCCCTGATGTTATCGGCTTTGTCTGTGGAGAACAAAGTCACATGTTTCATGAATCATATTTCTATTAAAACTCCGTTTTGTTTGGAGTAAATAGAAGATGAGATGAAGGGGCGTCCAGCTGGCCTAATGGTCTCTCTCTCTGTCTTTACAATGTCCTCTGTCAAACAAATGCAAAAATGCCAAAAAGCGACGGACATCATTATCAAAAGTGCCATGATATTGTATCACTACCTCTATTTTTGACGTAAATCTTGTTGAAACAGGATATTGGGGTGGAACATTGAGCCATTTACAGTTAAGAAGACAGTGAGGGATTAATTTCAAGTTTAAACCTTAAACCAGTTAAAGGGGAACTCCACCGATTTTATGAGTACATATGTACATTCAATGCAATGAAATGCATCAGCCCTGGCTCTCTCATCGCTTCAAAACGATATGTAACACTAATAAATATAGGCAACAACAATAATAACAAATTCTCTACAATAATACAGAAATAAATAAATAAATAAATAAATCACTGTGGGTTATTAAAGTGCTTGCTTTAAATAAAGTCTGGTTTACAGGTCTTGGGGAGTACTACTGCGTATGTGAAAAAAGTCGTGTAAAGTCTTGTGTGGATCCGGGGTGAGCTCAGTGAAGTCTGAGACGATTGGCGCTGAAGACTACATCATTAAAAAGGAAAACAATCTGGGGGTGTGGCGATCGTAAGAAGTGAGCTTACCAGACCTTCAGTATGTAGCCGGCTCATGGGTAGCAGGGTTAGTACACAGTGAAAATGTTGCGGCGGTTACTGCTCTTTTATATCTGTTAATTATTCAGTCTCTCTTTCAAACTCTCAAACCAGAGTTGGTGATTGTTGGAACAGTAAAAAGACTAACAAGGACGGTTTGGATGAGTTTTATTTTATTTCCGTTGAGTTTGAAGGAAGTATGTTTTACGACGATCAGCGAGGTAAAATTACTTTTATTTTACTGGAGTCTGGTGGATATTAATTGTATGTTTGTACGCTAATACTCTATAATAACTGTCCAAATCCTTGTTGATTTTATTTATCATATATCCACTTCAACGCGCGTCACGTAGCATCGCACCGATTGCAACCTTTCTCCCTGAAGACAAAAGCCAGACGTTATTGGGTGTTAGTGTTTTTTTTGTCCAGTGGGAAAGGTGCTAAAGTGAGGAGATGAGAAGCCACACATTTTGAGAGCTACAGTAGATTCGAATCACCAACATCTCCAGGCTGAGGCAGCTAGGACCCTATTTTATTGATTTAGTGATTGTATTACATAGACCCACACTTTCCCCCTCCTTCCTAACAGCAACAAAAGAGGAGCTATCGGTGCCTCCTCACCTTCAGGCATCGTGCGGGCGCTGACATACGCTGCCATGCTGCAGCGGGCCGGGTCGGTCGGGTGGTTGCAGGCGTGGACTTCAATCTGGTAGCTGGTGAAGTGACGCAGGTTGGAGATGACAGCGGACTCCTTGGCGTGAACGGTGACCACCGTCTTCAGGCTTTCAAAGTTCTCCTCGTCCTCGGGGGTGCCTGTGCCCTGGGGCGGGCTGGGGGCGGTGGTGAGGAAGGGGTGCGTTTGGTTGGCGATGCCCATCACAGAGCGTCGCTGTCTCGAGCGTCTAAAACAAGGCAAATATTAAGTGATTCACATAATGCATAAAAGACATCAGTATGAAAAACAGCGTTAGATATATAGAGGATAGAAGCAAAATGTGACAGAAATTAAAAAGATGAACTTTCACGATGTGATAGGTCAGCTGTGCGGCGGTGAGAAAGCAGCCAGGGTTTGGACTTCTCTCTTTAGTTATCTTTTTTATTTGTTACAGAACTATTTCCGTCACTTTTAGTATTTAGAACTAAGTGCAACACTATGAGTGTCTTCCAGGAGAGACTGTCTGAAAATGTGTGCTGTTGTCCCCATTTAAATGATACTGCGTCTCCCCCCTCTCTTTGACAATGACCAGTCATAGACACTTGTTTTCCTGTATAACCCTGATACAGTGTCCCATTCTGAGTTTTATTACTGCAAAACAGGACAGTGCTAGGATGTTTTTACATATATATTTTCGCGTTTTTCTGTTTGTCCGTGCAACTGATAAGTGGATGGGTCTGAAAGAAAGTTTTAGCTGAGTCCGCGGTACTCCAGTGACACTTATATAAAACATAACAGGGAAGAATTTAGTAACATTATTTGATTTAGTCCAAATACTCATACTGCTCTTTTATGAGAGTGCTCAGCATGATCCAAATACCAAACACAAGATGGAGCATGAGAACTTTAGTTCGTTGTGTGGGAAGCTAAATTGAAAGCAATGTTGAACTGGATTAAGTGTGACAGCATGAAGACAAAGAAATGAAATGCCTTTCTGATTTAATCCAACTGGACTCGAACCTTAAATAATAATTCTCTTGAGGACAACGTTCATGAATAATAAAGTTAAGAAACACAGTTTTCTTACATTTAAATAAACAGTATGTAATTTTCGGCCGCTAGGGGTGTCTCATAAAAACAATGACAAAAGACGTTCGGTTATGTTGTGAAGTAGTATGGGATCATGGGAGTTGTCGCCTTCACTACCAATGTCGTCACTTTCTCCTGATCAGGAGGTTTTAAGCGGGAGCCAAATTATCCGCAGAGGTCTACTCCTCACCAAAACAAATGGACCCGGTGATTAAAACTGGTAAAAACACGGAATAAAGCAGTTTCACGTTAAAAATCGGTGTTTCATCAACGCTGTTTGGAAGACACAGGAAGTCCCGGAGGGGCTGCGAGCCGAGTTGCCGCTAACGTTTGCTCAGCTTGTTTCTCTGATAACTTAGTATCCAGACCCTAGACTTTATATAAAGATGGACGACATGACAGTATAGGTCATAAAGCCCGCCTCCTCCAAGTTAGTGGAGGGGACATGGGCCAAAATAAAAAGTCAAGTACACGTGAAATAAATTTTTCCCAAAGATAGTTTCTGTCATTTTAGTTCTTATCACGCTGATGTATGTTCAAGTGTTCATTTTTCCGATGAGTTTGGTCTTAATTAGTTATTTGATGCTATAAAAAGGGGGTGAGACGTCATGATTGGTAGCTGTGATTCTCTCTCGCTGACAAGCTGCAGCCGTGCTCGGCTCACGATTGATTCGGGCGGGTGACCTCGATAATGCAGCTCCACCGCCCGATCACTACTGCGCAGACTCTTGCACCAAATGACATCAAGATCTCAAGATGGCAGCTCAGTATCTGGGATATTTTGGCTCCACTTCTGTACAGTGGGAGGAAGTGGAGACGCGTCGTACATTTTTACACTGTGTACAGTCTATGATCCAGACATCCAATCACTAAAATCCTTCATCTGGTTAAAATATATAGTTAAAAACGACCAACGACACAAAAAAGTGTATCGTAAAAATTTGGCTAAAAACTGGTTGAAAAGTCAATTTATGACAGCTCCTGTCAGACAACCACAATACTGACGCATGCGCAAAGGGGATATGACGCCAACGACAGGCAGCCCAATGAAACGGACCATTATCTTGGTTAAAATTACGGATTTTTCTTGGTTTGAAACTTGTTGGAAAAATTTGGGATAATGTAAGCACACAACTCAACAAAATATATGATATAGGTCCAGTCGTTTTTGGACATTTTAATGCAGATAAGTTACATATTATACCTTTGATTCTTAAAAAGACGACTCTTACTTGATCTCAAAGACTTCATTGTGGAGGTAATTCTCAAAGGTCTTGCGGTACTCCGAGTCCTCTTTCTCCTTCTTGAGCTCCTTGTCGGTTTTGGGGCAGGCGCAGCATCGCGTCCCCGGGCCCTGCTCCTCCGTCTGGTTCCACTTCTGCTCCTCGTCACTGTCCACCTGAGTGGGCTCTCGTGACGGCAACTTCATCCCTGGTGAAAGTCAAAGAGGAAAAAAAAAAACAGACAGAATGGGATGATTGGTGCGATAAACACAGACACATAACTCAGTTTTATGCACAAATATCCACGTACACACACTCCTCCCACACACACACACACACACGCCAGAGGGGCATGTCTGTCATTGTCATCCCCGGGTCCTCACCCTCTCTAGTGGAGATAAATTAGCAGTGACACAACCTCCCCGCAGACTTCCATCTCTCCGGATGTGTGGGAGTTATGGGAGTTCAAAAGAGGAAAGTTTGGGCTCGGCTGTGTGCTTACATGGAAGGGCACTGATGGCGGGGCATCCACGTAGGTCAGGCTGTGACAGGAATAACTCAACCAAGATAAATATCTGAACTTTTCCTGAACCCACGTCAGAGTAAGAGGAAGATCCTGATTCTCCAAGTGCCAAGTTTCACCTAGTTTAAGCTACATAATACTGACCAAACAAACGATTCACCTTAACTGCACTTGATTTTCTTGCTCAGTGGGTACAGACTCGGAGCAGAGTAACAACGGTTCAGTTCACAAAGGGGCCATTATGCTTTAAATGCACTCAAAGATAAAACCGTTCTACAAAAGGCATGCTTCTCTATCCTGCTGAGACACAATGAACACTGTGTCTCAGACATACAGCTGATGTCATTTGGACATTTTTTTAAACTCCAGTTTTGGTGATTTTAATGTTTTCACAAGCCATAGTCTGTTTGGCTAATCCGAATCAGAATGAAATAATACTTTTAGTTCGTTTTCTATTTAGACTGGTTTGGTTTCACAGTGCACAAATTAAAGCGGACTAGATAAAAAAATGAATTTGCTGAGGGTTGTGTATGAAGGAGCAAATTTATCTTTTTCGTCATGAGAGCTGCCACTTCTATGCAGGGAATCGCTGACTTTTATATGACACTTAGACTCAGCACTGATCGACTGTGCGCAGCTCTTCTCTAATTTATCTTGCATTACTTTATAAATGTCACTATTTTTTTGTGGATTTTCTTAATCATATTCTGTATGTTTTCTTCGGCCCAGATGTCAGGCAAACATCGTTGTTCTGCAGAAGTCCAGGGTCAGTCCTCTCGCACTCATCTCATCAAATACCCACACAGGAAGCCTGCGTTTTGGTTCGCTTAGAAGCGGTCTGAGACCACCTATCGCAAGAGGTCTGGGACCATTTGTTTTTTTTGTCCACACCAGAGTATGATAACTGCGTTCACAACCGCCCAAACGAGCCGCTCCAGAGTTCGATTAACGCAGACTAAATGTTGGCTTGTGAAAACACCTTTAATTAAAAATACATGCCACTCTTTGGGTTCTGCCAGGGTTTCTACAGCTAATGAAACCTAATGGGATATGTGAAAGATGTGTTGACATTTAAGAGTTATGTCAGACTTGATACCATTTTATGTATTATGAAGTAAGCTAAAAATCTATCAAAACAATGAGGTTGAGGTTGTTTGTTTTGGGCATTTGGTTTAAATGCTTTTTTGTTGTTGTTTTGTAGGTTTGTTGTGGTCGCTGTTGAGATTGTGTGCTTATATATATTATGTGGGTCAATATACTGTATATATTTGGAAAATCAATGATTCAATAAATAAAATAGATAAAATCTTGATATGTACAGTAGTGGAATATAACTAAGTCCATTTACTTAAGTACTGTACTTAAGTAATATTTTGACATAATTGTACTTTACTTGAGTATTTCCATTTTATACTACTTTATACTTTTACTCGACTACATCTCAGAGAGAAAATTGTACTTTTTACTCCACCACATTTATTTGACACTTATAGTAACTGGTTACTTTTTACATTAAAAACATGATGTGCTTTTAAGATGTGAAGCAGTATTATGCTACAAATCTACCCAGTAGTAAACAAAGTATCTACAATTGGCTCCACATTGACCAACTACAGCAATAAAAGGCTCTTACATGTAACTGTGAAAGGAGCCATTCTGCATAATGAGTACTTTTACTTTTGATACTCTAAGTACATTTTGCTGATAATACTTCTGTACTTTTATTCAGTAACATTTGAAATTAAGGACTTCTACTTGTAATGGAGTATTTTTAGACTGTGGAAAAGGATCTGAGTACTTCTTCGACCACTTGATATGAATGACTCATCAAGGAGAATCAGAAGTAGTTAAGAGCTCTCCTGCTAACATAAAGATGGCAGAAGACTCTCTCTCTCTCTCTCTCTCTCTCTCTCTCTCTCACACACTCGACACATAAAACCACAAACACAGAAGCAGACACAACAACGGGACGACCACAAACAATGTGGCTCACCCTTCTGACAGTAGTCAAACTTGTAGAGCTCGCTGGCTTCAGGCTGGCGCTGGCAGAAGACCAGGTAGTGGGTGATGTTGCCGTTTGGGTCGTTGGGAGATTTCCACTTGAGGATGATCTGGGAGGAAGAGTTGGACGAGGAGATGGGGTCCAGCGGGACAGAGGGTTCTTTGGAGACAATCACAGAAATACAGAGGTTTAATAAGTGGGAATGGTTAATGCTAGGCAAGGCCTCTTAAAGCACTGGTTCCCAACCTGGGGGTCCCGACCACAAAGCTTCACGGGGGGTCGCTAGGCCTTCTTGATTTTAAAGGGTGTAAGAAAACTTAAAAAAATATATATATCTTAGTATTTCATTAATTTCTGTGAAGAAAAGTAAATTAAATTGTTATTTTTAAAGTTTAAAATATGAATATATAAGATATAAGCAGGTTAAGGGCACAGTGAAGACCTGAACACAATCTATATTCACAGACCCTCTCAAAGAGCTAATTCGACAATGGCCAAGCATTGGGGAGAAGAAAACACTGAGTTTGTCAAAAAAGAAGCCTATTAAGTATGAATGATTTTGAAAAAGGTCAAAAAAAGACATAATGCAGACAGAGAATTGTATTGAAAGTTCCTTAAAATAACAGGAAAACTCATCTCTGATGCGATATTCACAGGAAATAATCTGCTCAAAATTCATCCAAATCGCTCGTTTTACACAAACTTCCTGCAGTTGTTGCGTTCACTATTTGGGTTAATTGTACAGTTTATCAGTTCTGTACTGTTATTGTTAAGCGTTGAATATAATATGAAAGATCCATAAAATAAGTCACGTAGTCAGGGGTTGTCAGTTTACTCAATGATAGAAAAAGGGTCCCTTAAGGAAAAAGGGTTGGGAACGGTTACATGTAATCATGTCACATAAACCCACTCATCTAAATTTACATAAATTAAATGTCAGCAGAGGCACTTAAATGAACTACAATAACACTGAACTGTAAGGGGTCCAAACTCAAGCCTGAAAATGTTGACAAGCAGATTTTTAGTAATAAAATGTGACCATTTTGTTAAATATACCGCCAGTATATCAAACCATGAGGTGATTAAGTAAATTCAGAATATTTTATGTAATTTGACTGATCATGATACTGCCGTTTAGGGAGTCTCTGGTTTTTAAAAAAAGGTCTCTTTCTCTCATGTGAAAGGGAGTCTCGTTATTATTATTATTTCACGAAAGAATACAACTATTAGTCCTGAAAACGATGATCGAGATCGAGATAGAGATAGAGAGAGAAATAAAATCCTGATACCTTGGTGTCACAATCAGCTCATTTCTACAAATGAATCATTGGGATTTACCAAAGACAGCAAAGGAGAAGTGCTGTTTCAATCTAATTTGCATTTCATGTTACAGTATGAAACACACTTACTGGCAGGGCGTTGCTCTGTGACCAACAGCTGCCTGCTCTGGTATCTGCAGTTTGGTTTTTGTTCATTACACCACTTGAATATGTTTTTCTCTTCTACATCTGAGTGATTAAAATGAGTGCTGGATGTCCATATTTTACAAGTTAATTAGGACCAAATAAACAAAAATATTAATTTTAGTAGAACTTTCCGTACTCTGGGCAGCACAAGAATGAGCCTCGTTTTGTTTGCTGTAATTTGTGCATTTTTGGAAGACATTTAATACCATTGTTGTCTAAGTTTTTGACTCTTCACTGCTGTGGATTGGATGTCTTTATTTCTGTTTTAGTTTAATCGTGGTTCCCATTGTGGCTATGGTAGCTTTAGTTTAGTTCTTCTTTAAGTGTTGAACTGTGGTTTACATGTTTAGTTTCAGTTCTAGTTTTCAGCACTTTTGGCAGGTGTGGTATTTTGAATATTTCAAAATTCAGCTATGAGAAAATACATTTCAAATGATTTCTGTTCATTTTTTATCATGTCTTCAGTGTTTTTCAGAAGAACGATTCTCATAGAAAATTGTAACTAAAATTAGTTTGGCCGTGTTTTCTTACCCGCATTTTAGATTGATCTATTTAGAATCGCCATAATTTATTTTCAAGGTAGTTTTAGTTCAGATTTATGTAGGGCTGTCCTCGACCAAAGATATTCTAGGTCCTCTAACACTCATACGATTTTGTCGACAAATTGATTAGTTGATTTAATCAACAGATCTGTAAAACTGAGTTTCTTCAAAAAGAATCACACATGAGCACCACTTTAAATCTTGTGTTTACCAGAGATGTACTCATAAGTTTATTGGAAATGAGTCATTCAGCATGAAAAAAGCATTAAAAAATGACTAAGCGACTAAAGAAATCTTAGCTGACTAAGACCAAAAGAGTGACTGAGAGGGGGCAGCCCTAGATTTATACTTTAAAAATCTTTTTCTTTACATCAGTTGTAACCCGTCGACAATGTTTGTGTAACATGTACTTTCAAGTTGCAAAACAAACTGCAATGTGGCGTACATTTTTCTATTCTTAATTCGATCCTACTTAGGTAACACAGATTAGCGGCACTAACGCAGGAGGCATACTGTACAGTACAGTAATAAACATGAGTCAGTGTCTGATTTGCAAAAGCAGGATGGAGGCTCTGGCACCAAGTGCTTGCTGTTGGTGAGATTTAAATGCAGCTAAAAATGTATTTGGCAGCAACATAATCATAGTTTCAAGACAGATTGTTGTTTTTATCCTGTTGTACGTCTAAATGTGTTTTGTGATCTTTGATTTGCATCAAATGTGTGCAACTGATAACCAGAGCTGCCCCCTCTTAGTCGATTAGTCAACTAATCGGTCGTTTTGGTCTTAGTCTGCAAGAAACTTATGAGCACATCTCTGGTGAACACAAGATTTAAAATGGTGCTTTTTATACTTGCCAACCTTGAGACCTCATCAATGGGGAGGATTTTGAAACCTAAGCAATGGGTCTGTGGGTCCTCCCCCAGAAATATTTGACATTCTGAGGCTTTGTTTCCTTCATTCTGGTGACTTTTAAAGAATGAAAATTGCAAAAAATAATTATAATGTGCACTGCAACAGCTGGTTTATGTTAAATACTTTTAATTCAGAGGACCGAATACAAAGTAATTGGCCCCTCTGGAGTGAACTTGTGTTAACCTCTGGCATCATCAGTTTTCATTCATTCACTCATTCATTCATACATTCATATTCTGCTCCTGCTTGAGTAGGCCTATTTCTTCCTCCTCCATTTCTCTCTCCTCTCACTGAGTAAGGGTCCTTTCAGACACAACGCTACAACGGAACCACTGCGGCTTTTTGCTGCATCGATTAAAGCCCAACTTTGGGTGCAGCACGCATTGACAACGTGCGTTGAACCCAGTGGCGAGCGCATCTCAAACCGCGAGCAGCTCTCTTCCCCCAGGAAACGACATTTGGTGTAGCTGTATTGTTGTCGAGGAGGAAACAGTAAGGTTTTACACGCTTACACACTGCCATAAACAGGTTGAGATAACGAAAAGGAAAAAAGGTGTGAACATTTATCATAAATCGGGAGAAATTGTGACACCAGGACGAAACCGGGAGAGGGCAATGACAAACGGGAGTCTCCCGGGAAAATCGGGAGGGATGGCAAGTATGGTGCTTTTGTGTGACTCTGTGGAGAAACTCAGTTTCAAAGATCTGTCGATTAAATCAACTAATCGATTAGTCGATCAAATCCTATGAGCGTTAGTCGGCTTAGAACTTCTTTGGTCGAGGACAGCTCTACTGTGTAGTGTGTTTTCTCTGCTGTGAGTACAAAAAGAGGTCACCAGCCACATGTGGCAGGAACACTGACTGACTGGCATCACCGTATATATCTGACTGTCTGGTGAGTCGTCGTTTCAGTAGACGCATGAATCAGGGTTTCGAGTGGGAGGCAAAGTAAGAGACACTTTACTTCTTGTGTTCTTGTCTTGAAGTAGATTAGAAGTTATGAGAAGCCAAAAATATCACTGAACAAAGTGTTGACATTTACTTCATAAGAATAGTGTGGGAGGAGGAGGAGAATAAATGGAGGGAGGACGTGCGTGGGGACGTCAGACTGAAGCCTAAGGAGACACTGTGCGATTGTGTTGTCCCCGGTTCATGACGGTGCATCACACTGGTCCGACTGCATTGTCAGACATCACCAGCAACAGCTTATTCGTAATGACAGCTTTGCCCTTCTGACGAGGTATGTTGGTTAGACGTGACACAGACCAGGAACCCGGAGCGGCTGCCAGACGGAGAGAAAACAACCTCCCTTTACACGGCTGACTGACAGAGTCTCTGCTGGAAGGCGGTTTCGTGTGAGCGAGGGACGTAATGTTTGATGCGGTTTATCAGGAAGGAAGGGCGCGTTGTGTAAAAGGAAGCCGGTTAGACGGGCCATCATGACAACGACGAATTCAACCTGCACACGACGCGCGCCGTGGGTGGCAGAGCACAATTAAGCACCGGGGAAGAGATTTATGATCGCTGCGTGACCGCGTGATGCAGACACCTTGCACGAGGTAGCGCCCTGTTGGTCGATGGCACCCCAGGCGGAGCGTGCCATCTGTCTTTCCTCTGCCCTGTTCTTGTGCCAAGGACATTTTGGCAGCTGCCAGACTGACACACACAAGACGGAGTCCACTAGTCAACTCTAGTAACACCACAAGAAATGTGGATTCAACATGACCCTGAAAATAGTTCAACCTTAGCAAAGGAGAAGATACAGGCCTTTTATCTCTACAGGAACTTAAAGGAATACTTCACCCACAAAATGACTATTTGGATATCAATTACTCCCCCCGTGTTACCTTGAATTCTTGAGGAAAACTTCTCTCGTGCCTCCGCGGTGAGGCGAAAAATGGAGAATTGAAGTGAATGGGGGCCGCGTTTAACAGCAAAAATATATATAAAAACATTTGTTTACAAACTCTCACATGACTCGTGCAGTATAATCCAAGTCTCATTTATCTAGTCATATGCTCTACTACTACCTCCCAAACACATGCATCTTCACTAAAACCTCACTATTTAAACAGGTGCGCTACTCGTCTGTGTTTTTAGAAAACAGAAAAAAAACTATAGGCCCAGACGCACCAACCCAACATCAGAGAACTAGCGGCGATGAATGCCGATTGTTGTGTCGCCTCACGTCGCCTTTGTTTTGGCCGACAAGTTGCATTTGAACACACCGCAAAGACTACAGCCGACGGCCTTTCAGCACGTACTGTACGTTTTGCGCCTGCGTGAGAGGAAATAACTCTCCACATCAGCAGGCAGCAGTAGTCTGTATTCGTTATTCAAAAAGGGAAACCGGAAGACCGAGGACGGCGGATATACAAGCCGTTGTTATGATACGTACATGAAACGAAGCGGCGTTTGCCGACCATTTTCACTCCACTCTCACTCACCACGTAGCTTCATTCCAGACGGCCATGTCGTTGTGAAAATATCCGTGTATTGGAATGATCAGATGAGATGAAGATGAAAAATGAGAAGAGCAGTCTGTGTTTTTCCTCTTGACTTTACTCGTTGGATTGCTTTCCTCACTTCCGTTTCTCTTCTCGTGCACTGATTCTTTTAAGCTGAACCGCCAATCAGAGAGATTTCTCTCACCGACGAGCTCCGCCGCCGATTCAACATGCTGAATCGGCCGAAAAGTCTCCAACACGGGCAGACTAGAGCCGACGGTGCGGGACACACCGAAAAACCGACAGATGCTCACCGACGGCCCCAAACTGTCTGACAGCCGACTGTTGCCTTGGCGTGTCAGGGCCTTAAGTTAGTTTGTTTCAAGAATTCAAGGTAACACGGGGTGAGTAATAAATATAAAAATTAATTTTACGGGTGAAGTATTCCTTGAACTACCCGTAACCCAGGAACACCCATAACCTGGACTTTTAATAACCTGCAAGACTTTGGTTTGAGGTTCCTACCTTGTGTTTCCACTGTGCTTTACAAGCAAGAACATTTTTGATGTGTCATTGAAAAGAAAATGCTTCAGGTCATTTGGTAGGCGAGTGCAGTTGTGGGACAGACAATAACAGAATAAGTGTGGCTCATATTGATTTTCTTTTTACGTTTACATGTAATGCCCTTTAAATGTCAATATCAATACATTAATGGAAGGGCTGCTGCTTGATTTTCTCCTGAATCAGAAGACGGGGTGGTGCAGGTGAAGTTTGGCTGCGCTGATATATACTATAGATACCAAAGCAACCCCAACGTTAGTAGAAAATGTCAGGTAATGAATCAAAATCACCTGTATACTGAAACTCACTTCCACACAGTGCTTAAGGTTTTAGCTAATATTATTAACAGTCATTAATTGCATTTAATGTCCCTCAGAATACCTGGAACTTTAGTCCCAACTCCTGAGAAGTGCTGAATTTTAGGGTTAGGGATTGGGAATGTTTTGTATAAATATCCAATCCAGAGATTTTTACTGAACAACCAGTGAACAACACAAATCTCGATCAGTCTTACTGGTGGCGTTGGTGCGAACGTAGATGATCTCGCTCTTGGCTCCGTGGACCTGGTGCTCGTCAGAGGCTGAGAGCTGTGTTTTCACCATGATGGCGTACTGCGTCCAAGGCTTCAGTGGCAGGATGAGATGACCCGGTTCAAACTGCTCTTTGTCCCCCTCCGTGGCTCGACGTGGAGGGTCCACGTCAGCGATCACCCAGCTGTTGGAGCCGCAGGCGTCCTGCCCGTCAAACTCGGTTACGTTCTGAAAAGGTCTATTGTGGGGAAAAACAATAACAGTATACGAAAGAAACAATTGTTATATGTAGGTCTAAATTGTATTACAGTTGAGAAAGGATATTGAGTTTCAGTTTGATTTTTTTACAGCAATTCATCATTGTATTTATCTGAGCAGTCAGGAAAGGAAAGGAGCTTTGAAAACATCACTGAGACCCTCCAAATGATGCTGGTTCACAGGGAGGATATTCAGGATGTTTTCCACATTTTACTACTTTGTAGAGCTACCAATTAAAAAAACAAAAAAATCAGGTTGAAACAAATGAGAACTAACAAATAGTCTCTTCAAATGAATTCAAATGCAATCCACATAACCTAACTGTAAAATGTTTAGCACTCACTGAAGCCAACAGGTGACTTCATATTGGTTGATGTGGCAACGTTACTGCAGGCGTTTTGAAAGGATAGCAAACAGCCTGATCTTCATGCACGAATTTTCCATCTATAGTGTTGAATCTAGGGCTGCCAAACACGATAACAACGTGTTAACACAAATTCGTTTTAACGCCACTAATTTCTTCAACGCATTAACGCAAATTGTGATCTTTAGGTTGTAGTGGGCTCAGTTTTAAAGCTAGAGTGAAGATACTGGCATCATATGAAACTAGAAAACTTAAGGAAGAGGGTAACTAACGCTCCAGGGTTTCTGGACTATATCTGTCATTGTTTTGTGTTAATTGATGTTCAAAAATATATATATACATACATTTGCATAAAGCAGCATATTTGTCCACTCCCACATTGATAAGAGTATTAAATACTTTTTACGCGATTAATCGCGATTAAATATTTTAATCGATTGACAGCACTTGTTGAATCCGAAATGCTTCCTCACATTACTTCTCAGTCACTTTGGTGTCATGATTTGAAGACGCGCTGTTTTTAGCTGTTCATATGTTATCTGTTATATAGTATATATGATAATTATATGTTATATGATTTCTCTGGAGGTGTTTTAAATGAGTCAGTGAAGCAGGAAATTACATTACCACTATCCGCTAGATTTAACTGATGACTCTATTCATCTTTTTCTTATCTATAAAGTGCTTAAGCAGCTGAAAACAATATTTTGTCTGGCAGAGACCCAACTCTGATTGTGACTGATGGCTGAAGATTTACTCACGCTTCTTTGTAGAGCACCATGAAGCCCAGCAGGTCTCTGAAGTCTGGAGGCCAGAAGGGTTCCCACTTGACCATTATTTTATCGCTCATGGTTCGAATCTGGGTAAACTTCAACACATGGTTCTCACCTGAGAAAAGACATTAATCAGTTAAAAACATCGAACAGCAGAAAAAGTTCAAAGTAAAGCGAGAATTTATGTTTTTAAATCTCTGTTATTGTGAGATATCAGTGAAGAAACATCTGCTTTTGTTGATTTAGTGTGAAATATACCGAAGTCCTGGAGCAGCCGCCCACATCAACCTACTCAATCATTTTAAGTAGATTAAGGGCGTGTTAACACCCTCTTTGGTGAACAAACTCAGGTCCGTTTGTCCGGTTAGCACGGTTCTTTTGGGCTGGTGTGAACGCTGTCAATCGAACCCTGGTGTGGACCAAACAACCGGAGTCAGCTCTGAAGTGGACTCTGGTGCGGTTTGTTTGTGGTGTGAAAGCAAACGAACCAACCAACCACAGGATGTTATGATATGTGATTTTAGCATGATCTCAAACGATAAACTACTAATAAAACCATCTGCTGATTGTGAAATCTTTTCAGGAAGTGATCTTATACTTGATCTGTATAAGAACATGTACATTTTTAGAATTTGGTAACAATGGTTACACATATGCAAGTCAGCACTGGTATTTTTCCTGATTAATAGCTGTTAAAACTGCTGTGCTTTTATCCGACTCTGTGTACTTTGTCAGTTCATTAAGTTCATTAAAAAAGTGTGACAGCGATGCCAAAGTAATAAACCTCCAATCATTACCGTCTCTAACCTGTTAGTCATTATTCATAACACGTGGTCGATTTGCAGTCTAATAATACAAACACTGCTTATAATCAGTGATTTCTTCGTGAGCTCTTTGTGACATCAGTAAACATAAATAAACACATCAGAGGCATTAAAGTGCTGCATAAACTTCTGTCAGTCACCTGAATTTTGATTTTCCAATCAATGTGTTACCTGACTGTGCCAACCAGGAAGTAAGCATCGCCCTGGTTCCCTCGACAAAAAGCCAATGGGATTTTTCCATTGGGTTTTGGATTATTGCAGAAAATAAGCTCTGTGGCAAACAAACGTATATGATACTTACAAGTTTTGTTCCGTAAAATAATCTCAACAAATGAAAACCACTTTTATGATTTTTGAAGCGTATATGCAATCACCAGAAGTAAAAAGCTAACGTTAGTCTGTAAACGACCCACACCACGGTCGCATGCCTTTAAAGTCACCACCACTAAGCTAAAGGTGGACTAGTGTTCGGCGTGATGATGTTTAGTAGTCTCATTTAGCCACTTGTGAGCAAAAGACACATAAAACTTCAAAATTCACGAATGGGATATTTACCGATATTTTATATCGTAGAACAAAACGTTAAAATCTCTTCAGCTTGTGTTAACCACAGACCTTATTTCAGGCATCTAACTAAAAACCCATTGACTTCCAGCCGAGGGAACTGGAAGTGCTAAAATGCTAATTTCCGGCTTTTAGGACTCGTTCCTGTACCACTATATAACTTGTTTACTGTTTACTCCTCTTGGTTCACTTGTAAAAAGTCAGTGTGAACAGGAACCGGACCAGAACTAAATTGCAATAATCTATCTTTTTTTTTTTTTCGTCCGTACCAAACGAACCAAACTACAGGTGTGAAAGCACCAGCAGTAAAGATAAGATCAGAGGTTTTCAAAGTCCGACACTATGACAAAATTGAGACAACTGCGCCAGATCTTGGTTCCCCAATCCCGATCTTGGTTACTAGTCACTAAAGTATCCCAAATTTTGAAGCATCCCATCCCCCTCTATCTTCTTCTCTTTACTTCCTCTCTCTTATGTCAAACTAATAAAGGAAACGTATCAAAAACATATAAAAGAGAGATTATCCCCTTGTCTTAATCTATGGAGAAGCACAGTGAACTCATCCCTCTATCTCTTAACTTGAATCGAACATGTAGTTGAAGATGGAAAGGACAAAAATAGTACAACACCTACATCACTGTTACCATGTTGGCAGTTATTGGTGCTTTGTTCTGTTGGTTGTTCTTAGTTAATCTGTGTGACATTTGCAAACATAGAGGGACAGGAAATGACCATCATAGCAATAACTAGGATCATGTTTGCGTCTGTACCAGCGGTGCCTCTTGTGTTTTCTGCTACCATGGTAACTCCTCCAACAACTGACATGTCCTCGGAGCAGAGGGTTCTTACATGAGGCCTGGTCTCCGTTGGTCTTGGAGGCGATGTCGTTCTTGACTTGACGCTCTTTGGTCCCCGTCACCTCCTCCATCTTGCGGATCTCGGATATGCAGAGTTTGGAGTTGTAGTGGAAAAACATGCGTCCCTGCAGGATGGTCAGCTTGTGTTTGGACCAATCCCAGAGCTGCCGCAGGTTTTGGTTGTCCAGCGCATAGAACGAGTAATTCCTGGAAAAGAACACACAAGATTTCATGATATATTTGACATTTAGCTGAGGATATTATTAAAGAGTAACATCAATAGAAACATATTTCAGCACGGTTAGCCTACAATTTGCATCATATGCCTATCCTTTGCCATTTCTACTGTAAGTGTAGCCCATTGTGCTACAAGCGTCTTCCACCTCGTCTGAATGAAGCCTCGTATATGATTTGTCTAACCAAAAACAGTTACCACAGAAAGACATTTTGAAAAGGTCAGTCCTTCCGCTTTTAACTCATAATTACAGGAGGAGGCTCTGACATGGCGAGGGTGAGATGAGTTTCAGAAGACGGAGTCTCACCCGATTTCCTGTTCCTCTCCACGAATAACATGGAGTTTGCGGAAAAAAGAGAGGGAGACGAGGGCGTAGGAACGTCGCACTGTCAGGTAGCCAGTGATCTCCTCCAGCTGGCCCAGGCTGGCCTCCAGTTCAGCTGCTATGTTGTCTGCAGAAAACCAAAAGACACAAGAAGTGACTTCGGATTCTTCCAGGCAGCTGTTTTCTGCTGTGTTTTCAAATTGGTTTCATCTTTTTTCTTTTAATCTTACGCGCGTTAACTACTAATGCGTTAACTTTGACAGCCCTAATATATTCTTTTATAAATCTTTGTTTAACATGGTTGTATTGTTTATATTGAAGTGTTTTTTTGAATTGTATTTTGGTATTTGCATTATTGTATTTTTTTGAATGTTTGTTTTTCTTCATATGATGTTTGACTAATCCAAAATTTAAATTCAATTCAATGACAAATTCACAGTCTTCTTTTATTTGCAAATTATAAATAATATATTTCCCATATTGAAGCTATTAAAGCTTTTATTTTTTTCATGGCTAAATTTAACACCCACAATACAATACAATAACAGTAATAATTTCAAAAGATTTGGAAATCATGCACTGCTATTTTCTTTTTCTCTTGGGCAGAATGATTGGGAATGTGTGTGTCTAATTAATAGTTAATGTGTTAATGTGCACGTTCAATGTGTAAAAAATCAAATATAAAAATGTTTCTACAAGTGTTAATTCTGTAAATCTATCCCTAGTTTGCTGCCTATTCTTTTATATTTAAAAGAGTATTTTTTGGGCATTTTTTGCCTTCATTGGACAGATGAAGAGTGTGGTGGCAGACTGGAAACGGGGAGAGAGAGAGAGAGGGGTATGACATGCAACAAAGGTCCCAGGGTTGATATTGAACCAGGGACGTTGCGGTTACGTGGCTCGCGCTGTAACCATTTGGCTGCCTTTTCTTATTAAAATGACACATCTCTGTAACCCACATGAAGAACCACAAGCTCCTTATTATTGTCTCAATAGACAGAATTAACTAATGTAAACCCTTAATATTTCTTTGCATTGTGTCATTTTTTTTTTTATGCATATTGATGTTTTATCATTTGAACTGCTTAAATTTTCTAGGGGTTCCCACGGTTTTTGCATTTTAAACTTTATCTTATTTCATTTTAAATCTATGATGTTGTTTGTTCGACTGTTCGTTCTTTTGATGTCATTTCCTGGATTTGTGTAATGTCAACCTGTCTCTGTGGTTCTGTTCTGTTGATCAGTTGTATACTGTAATCTCATTCCACCAAACAAACCCCAGATACTCACTTCCTCCACGCAGGTTGATGACGAGGCTCCCGTTGAGAACAGTGCAGCCTCTCAACTCCTGTGCAGCCGTGACAGACTCCACAGTTTGCAGACCCATACATACCTTGGGACAAAGCCCTGCACAGGGAGTGCAGTTGAGTCTATAGAACAAAAGGCAAAAAACAACACTGGTTAGAAAAATAATTCAGGAAAATGTGTGCATGACAACAATGTGTGTTGGTGCTGCAGACTACAACTTGGAGATGTGTTTTGAAGTAAGTTTCCACCTTTTTAACGATTCTCCTCAACACAGAAATACTAGAACCTTAAGGGGAGACACTTCAGGTGAATAGGGTCAAATTTCTAACTACTATATATATATATATATACACAGTGTATATTAGCCTTTATTTAACCAGGTTGGTCCCATTGAGATCAAAGATCTCTTTTATAAGGGAGAGATCTGGCCAAGAATAGCAGCAACACATAGTTTCAACAATTAACATAAAAGCACATAGAATACAATTTTACCATAGTTTCAAACTCATTCAGGTTTATCATATTTTGAAGCTTAATGTCAGCCTGTAGATGCACTAGGTACAGAGAATCTAAAAGCTTTCTTTCGCAATTCAGTTGTGATTTTGGGAACAACAAAACAAAAATAGTCCTGCGAATGGAGATTGTAATTTCCATAATTCAAATTTAAAAGAGAAGATAAGTATTTAGGAATTTTATCAAGAAAAGCTTTGTAAATAAAAACTTACCAATGACTGAGGCGGCATTTACATAAAGCACGCCAAGTTACTTTTGAGTATAAAACACAATGGTGAGTAAGAGATCCACAGTTTGTAATAAATAGATATCACCATGAAACCTCCCCAGTTGATTACTGACATTAAGAGAATTATTTTTTGTATTACAATTTTTCTGAAATGTTATGTTTAAATATGCAAATCAGGCATGATCTAATGCTAACTTTTGGTGAATTTAGGGGAAATCTGCAGATGTAAATAGACAAAGTAGTAAAATCAACACCTAAATGTGTATTTTGGATGTTTCCTTTCCACTTGTCTGATAGAAGACATGTTAAGGAATATATCTGGAGAATATATCTCTACGGTGGCCGACGTGAAAACGCAAATGGCCCTACTAGAGCTGTTGTGAGAGTAGCGTACGTCATTTGGAGAATAGCAGATTTACAGCGTAGTGTGTGTACGTGGGAAGTGAGTGGTGAAGTAAGAGAGAGAGTGGCGGCGAATGTGTGTGATGCGAGTGAACAAGTGAGCTAGTGGAGCAGAAGACTGAGTTTGTTTAGCTCTGAGAATATCAAGCGAAAGTAAAGTGGAAGTTTGTGCAGAAATAAATGGTTTCCCGTGTCTTGTTTCCCGGCGGCTGAGTGGAGTGACGGGGGTTAACTCCAGAGCGAGTAACGTTCTCCGTGAAGAGGACTCGCTCCCTATGTAGATATAAATGGCCTATTCTGAAGTAACGAAAACACAACTCTTATTATCAGATGATTATACACTAAAGAAAACATAGTTATGAATACTATATTCCATTTCTGCCAATAGATCCCCCCTAAATGTTACACACTGTTCCTTTAACATCTGTCTCTTCAGGTGCTAAATGCTCCACTATGTTCACCAGCTTATTGTTAACTTTGTCCATCTGGCGTGTGACTGAGTTTAGAGTTTTTTTGCTGAAAATCGCTGCCTGTTGTGGCCGAATGCACTGATAGAGCTGTGAGAGTAAACTAAAAGCGTAAAGTTGTGGGCCGGGCAGATAAACAATGAGCTGAAAGGCGCTAAAACGCTCCGTAGAGTTGAGGACTAAAGAGTCGGGTGATAAGTCTACAATAAGTGACACCCTTTCACAAACAAGTAGTGATGTGATCTACTCCAAAGACATCGATAGTAGCTGCTCTAAATAAGTTCTTCACTGTATGCACTATATAACAAAAACAATGAAAATGAAGCTTTCCTCAACTTTTGTTTCGAATTAACTGAAAAATGAACTGACCCCGACCCTTCACCTTAGCAACGGAGTTAAACAGCCTGGCTTACGTAATGCTTTCATAACAAGTCACTTCTCATAACAGGTATATGGTCATGGCTTTGTGTGTCAACCATATTAACCCATTTCCTGATAAGCCGTCTGTACAATCCCCACGCTCATAATGCGGCGAGAGCAAACTTTGATGAGGTAAAATCCAAAGTACACAGCAGCAACCTCTGCGGCCTCTCAGATTCACACAGCAGAGCGAGCAGATATCTCTTAGCGGAGACACGTGCTGCAGAGGAGGTAAGGCGTGGATTAGACAATGACGGGCTGTTTGCTCAGAGCCATTGTCCTGATTGTGTTAAAAGTATTTTTTGCCGCTGGCTGGTTCATGAGGTGACGATGCCTTTTGTTTTGTAACAGTTGAGTAAGCTGGCAGGACGGTTACAGAAGAATGTGGCATTTCTTTTGTGAATGCAAAATAATGGAAGCTGGTGGTAATGTGTTAATGGCACTGCATGTCTAGTCTACAAATACATGAGATTAATGACAGCCTTCAACAACAAAACAAACCACCCATGTGACAAAAACACAAAAGATAAAATAGCTGAGAAGCGTGTCTGTGTCTTGCGAATAAAAGATTGTGGGCTTTGTTTCTTTCTCTGGCTCACAACGCTCCTGATCTATCTTGACCTTTTTCCCTCTCTTGTGCCACATCTGCACTTTCAGCCGAGACACTCATAACGCCTCGGAGAACACCGCTTATCCACAAAGCACTTTCATTTCCACAGCTTAGTTTAAAGCCAGCGACGGGAGAGAGATGCCAAAGAGAAGAAGAGATGGGCCATAAGGGGAACAGAAAGGGAGTCAAAGTCAAAAGGCTGAGATAGGAGTGCTGCAGGGTTCACCACAGGTCAACAGTAGCCCGAAGGTTTAGAGGAGATTGTTGATCACCTGGTAAAAAGCGATCAAATTCTTTTAACGAAATTTGTTCAAGCATTATTTCAAAAAAATCCACTTAAGCTACACATGTGTGCAGTGTAGGCAAAAGGAAATTATACAATCATATAAAAATATTAAGGCTGTCCTCGACCAAAGAAATCCTCAGTCGACTAACACTCATACGATTTTGTCGACTAAACCATTAGTTGATTTAATCGACAGATCTGTTTCTCCACAGAGAATCACCCAAAAGCACCACTTTAAATCTTGTGTTTACCAGAGATGTGCCGTCGATCTTTCAGAAGTTGTAGTGGCTTTTAAAGCTAGAGTGAAGATTCTGGTATCATATGAAACTATAAAACATTAAGGAATCCATTGGTACCAATCATGTAATACTAGCTAATCAGGAAGGAGGTTAAATAACGCTCCAAACTTGCGCTAAATTTTGGCGAGGAAAAACTGGCATGGCCATTTTCAAAGGGGTCCCTTGACCTCTGACCTCAAGATATGTGAAAAAAAATGGGTTCTCTGGGCTCAACAAATGAACACATCTCAATGTGTATGCCTTCTTTTTCTGATTCAAAACTTTGGATCTAAACTGTGAAAGAAAATTAGAAGCACTCTTTTCTTTCACAACAATGGCACTTGAGCAAGGCACTTCACCCTCATCTGCTCCAGTGGAGCCGGATCCGCTCAGAAAGTCCCACTAGAAAGCTCTCAGGTGTGAATGTACAGTATGTAGCCCCATGAATGTGAAGCTGCATGTTGTTTGAACAGAGATTAGGTACTTTGGCAAATCCTCTGTGGACAAATAAAGGTTAAACACACATTACTTTTCCTTGTCATCGCTGTTGTCAGTGACAGACTGCCTGCTGGACTACGCTGCCGCAGTTGCTTGCCAGACAGACTCTCTATCTCTTTGCAGCCAGCCGAGGGATTCGAGGCCCTGCACCCCGGGGGACTGACAGTCTGCCCCGAATGCCTCTCCGACTCCCCCGGTGTTTAACTGCCACCATGTCAACTAGTCAGTCATGTTGTAACAGAAGACAACAAGTCTTGAAAGATCCAGCTGCGTTTTCAACCTCTGCCCGAGCAGAATGATTAGCGCTGTCTGGACTGTCTCGCGGGCGCGCCCACGCTAGTCAGCAGCCCGGTCACGGTCAATAAAGGTGTCAAAGAGGGACGCGATAAAGGACACCAGCAAGTCGGCACAAGCACAACGCCCTTCTTTAGAGAGGGAAGTCTGTTCGGACGCAGCTACGAAGATACACGCACAACAGGTTGTAAATTATACATGTAGAGAAAAGGGAAAAAAAAACACTTACTATGGCCGCACACTGCAATGCAGACACCAGCGGTTGGTAAACAACCATCAATTTTGTGCAGCGTGTGAGCCCCAAAAAAAAAAATGTAGCGGATGGATACAGAGTCAAAATCAGAAACGTAGATGTGCCAGGCTTCCTGCTGCGCTGCACCACTTTGACCCAGCTGTCGGTGGTCTCACACAAATGCTAAAAAGAGGAGTGTGTGTGTGTGCACATATACAGAGCGCTGTCTAAGCTCAGCAGGACCTTCAGTTCCTGCACTGTCACTCTGTGCTACAAACACAGTGACGAGAGCTAAACACAGGCAGGAAACTCAACTTTTTCACACATCTTTCTTTCTTTCTTTTGTTGTTATTGTTGTTGAGATGTTCACTGTTGTATCATTTGTTGTTATTGGACTGCTTTGTGTATGACTGTCCGTTCTAAAAGGCCTAGCGCAAAGACTTCAGCTGACGGCCAGTCAGCACGTACGTTCTGCGTGATATGAAATAACTCTCCACACCAGCAGGCGGCGGTAGTCTGTATTTGTCATTCAAAAAGGGAAGACCGAGGACGGCGGATATACGAGCCGTTGTTATGATACGTACATGAAATAAAGCGGTGTTTGCCGACCATTTTCACATCACTCTCACTCACCACTTAGCTTCATTCCAGATGGCCATGTCGTTGTGAAAATATGAATGTATTGGAATGATCAGATGAGATGAAGATGAAAAATGAGCTGAGCCTTCTGTGTTTGTCCTCTTGACTTTACTCGTTGGCTTGCTTTTCCTCACTTAAGTTTTTCTTCTCGTGCACTAATTCGTTAGGCTGAACAGTCTTTCAGCGTGATTTCTCTCAACGACGGGGTCCGCCTCCGATTCAACATGCTGAATCGGCCAAAAAAACACCGACACGGGTAGACTAGCAATGCTGCTTTCGTTTTGTGCTGGCTGGCCCTTGCCGGGTGTATGTCCTCCATGGTGGCGCGTCGCAACCGGCTTTAGGTCGGCTTGGAAAGGTTGGGCATTACAGCACGCCTCGCCCACCGCTTAGTGCTCGCTGTGCCCTCTCTCCCTGCGGCGAGGGATGGAGCTCCCTGCTCCCGGAGCGACTGTCACCCGGGGCGAACTCTCCTTAGTGCGAAACACGTGACTTTGTTTGCCGTGTCATCACCATTCATATCTATACAACCAATGTGTTTATAATTAAATTGTTTACTAGAGCAGAAAGTTCTTCACAGATCTGGCCTCTTAATTTGGCTCTCAAAGTGCACCAAACTGATACATTTAACTTTAAAATGTACAAGATTTTCTTTCTAAATGCATGATGTGTCCCACAATTTTTGCCATAATCGAGCAGCCCTAAATATAACAATCAAATGATTACTGCATAATACCCGAGAGTCTTCTTAATAATAATAATAATAATATCAGAATTAGATGTTTTTTTAGGGAAATAAACACATCTCCTACATGTGTTTATTCAACAAGTCGCCTATGTGAAGGCCCAGGAGGATTAAATAATGACGTGTATGTGAATGTGTGAGTGCATGCAGAATATTAAGCCAGCTACACTGATCACACATTGTTCCATCAGACCATCAAGAGCCCATCAGAGCGGCACGAGGGTCCACTTACGAGGAGGAGTTGATGGTCGTGTAGCCGGAGGGACACTCGGGGACGCAGGCACCGTTGTGGATGACGTACTCGTGGCAGTTGGGGCTCTTGCTGCGCTCCTTCTCCCGCTCCTTCTCCCGCTTGCATCTGTTGTGGAGATCCTGGCAGAAGGCGAAGGGGACGCAGCGCCAGCCCTTGTAGGTGAAAAGGTTTTCGGGGCAGCGCTCCACACAGTTGCTCTCGTGCTGGAGGCCGCGGCAGGCCACGCAGTGATCGGCCGAGTGGGGCTTCAGGCAGCCGCCCAGGCACTGGTCGTGGCAGCACTGGTCGTCCTTGGTGCAGGCTCGATGTTTACAGTGAGCAGGGCACACTGCAGGTGAGAGAGGAACAACAAAGTTAGTGAAGCAACAGTGAGACAAGTCAAAGAAAAGGTTACTTGGTCAATTTAAATGTAATAAGTATTAAGGACTGAATGCAGGAAGAGAGACACAGGAAACAGAAGCTTATCAGCATTCAAACACCTATATAGTATTTCAGTTCCCCAAGTGACACAGGTGACTTTAACCCACAATGACAATATATCTTTATATCTCCATCTCCACAGAAATCAGCGGGAGTGAAATCCCTCCTCGCTGCACTAGCCAGCAGCCCAGACGACCATCCGTCATTGGCCAACAAGCATGCTGAATACAAACAGCAGGGATCCATCCAGCACTAGTTGAAAATAGACGGGACACTTATCCAGAAGAAGGCTCGGTGAAAGTGAGACAGAGAGGGTAAAAAAAAAATGCCATTTGAATGAGACGCGTACAAGATGTCTTTGATTGGTTTCTTTTTTTGTTCTTTTAGAGGCTTTCAAGCACATTTCATAAGTGACTACACAAATATAAAATGTAGTTAATGTAAATATAATAATAATAATAAACCTTATTTATAGAGCACTACTTTATTTAAATACCAAAGTGAATGATAAAATACATAAATAACAAGATCAAAATAATAAACAAGAAATTAAAAATGAATAAAATAAACAGGCAGCTAAAATCAGGATATGCTTTCTCATAAAAGTATGTTTTTAGAAGAGACTTAAAAGAAGACACTGACTCAGATAGCCTTATTTCATCCGGCAGGTTGTTCCAGAGCCTCAGGGCCTGAACGTAACTTCCTTTTATGTGTTGTGTTATTTAAATAAAACAAAGCACCATTGCCTGTCCTCAAGGTGATTTTGGGAACCACTATGATAAATAAACAGTAGATATATCACAACATCTGTTTATATATGGAAAATCACACATCAACTTTGCTCCAAAACAGTAGCCTTTACACCGGAGGACACAGAGGAACATGATTTTTTTCAGGTTACCTGTTTCATGTACTACTGTCACGATATAGCAACCGTTTTCTAAAAATAACATTTTTTAATCATATTTGCTCCAATCGCCTACCTCAGCTTTAACTCAATCAATACTTTATTTCATTTGCAAAACGAGGTGTCCTCTCAGTGTATGTGCCGTCTCAAAGTAGTGCTATGATGTTGGATGTTACAGGGACTGTGATAAATGCAAATGCAAATCCCAATGTTCTGAGTGAATAAAAAATAAAACCTATTTTCTCAGATTTTATGCATATGACGGTGTGTTCTTTATACTATGACAGTTTTCCTAAAAGTACAAAATCACAATACATCGCCTTGCATACAGTATCGCAATATATTGAATCATAACCCCTGTATCATCATACATATCGTATTGCCAGATTATTGCCAATACACAGCCCTAGTACCTGTGAGGGTTTCTGGACAATATTTGTCATCGTTTTGTGTTGTTAATTGATTTCCAATAATAAATATATACATACATTTTCATAAAGCAGCAAATTTGCCCACTCCCATGTTGATAAGAGTATTAAATGCTTGACAAATCTCCCTTTAAGGTACATTTTGAACAGATAGAAAATGTGCGATTCATTTGTGATTATTCATGGACAATCATGCGATTAATCGCGATTAAATATTTGAAGTGATTGACAGTCCTAGTTTAAAACATATGTCATTTGACCATTTCTCCCTGAAGTTGAGGGATAATTTTCGTTTCACCATATTAACATCACAGCGAAGCATGTTATGAAGGAATCATTGAAAATGTAACACTTTGGGGTTTTGGACTGTTGGTTGGACAAAACAAGGCAGATGAAGTTGTCACTTTGGCTTCTGGGAAATTGTGATGGACGGTTTTATTCATCATTTTCTGATGTTTATATTGTAGATTTAATCATTAATGGAAAAAAATAACTAAGATCAACTGATAATGACAACAATCCTTAGTTGAAGCCCTGCAGTTGTTGCACAACACTGTGTCGCGATTTACTATATCCAAATAATCTCACATCATCATTACAATGACACACGATAAATATCCATGCATTGGTAAACCCAAATCACTGACAGAAAGACAAAGTGTCCTCACAGTCACACAAACCGAAGTTCAGCGGCGTTTTTAGGGGCGTAAACACGATCAACTAAGGACAGAGACAAGTCTGAACGCTGGCTGTTTGTGCATACGTCTGCGTGTGTGTGTGCGCCCGTAAATCAGCCTGTTACATAACATTAGACTCTCAGGATCGGCATGTGTGTGTATGAGTACGTGCATCAGAGTTTGTGTGTGTGTGTGTTGTGGTCTCAGTGTAGGTGTGAGGATGGACGGAGGCTTCTCAGAGGTAAATACAGCTGACTGACCTGCCTGCTGAGATTAGCTCGTCATCCACGAGAACCACATTAAGACTGTTGGACAGCAGGGGAGATAATCATCATCGAGGTTAGGGGCAGGTTGCGGGTCACAGGCCGTAAAGTTGTGAGTATGTGTGTCTTTTACTGGTCTGAACTAATATTCAGCCACATAAACCAAAAAACAAGAAGTGAAATTTGGGTACTTCCCATTACAGGAGACAATTAATCTCTTCTTTGCTTTCTTTCTATTGTGTCCAAAAACTGCTCGGTTTCATTAGTGTCACGAGGTCAGCCGTTAAACGAACAATACAACATGGACCCCCTGTCTTACATTCACGGAGGTAAGCTCTTAAAGCTCACGGAGAGCGTGTGTTTGGGGCGGCAGCAACATGAGAATGGCAGTGTGAGTGGGGGAGGCTAAAGGGGGCATGGCGCTAGAAAAACAAATGATATAACCACCTTTTATCTACGTCAGCCTGCTAGTCGAAATAATCTGCCCCGCCGTGGGATTTACAAAGAGCACTGAGGATGATTACACACTGAAAAATGTCCTCTTGTTATTATGTTTTCCTTCTGTCTCCAACGTTTAATTCAATACCTGCCCTTCAACTTTTCCTCGAACGTATGTATGCAAACACATACACACAAAAGCTTCGCTGTGTGCTCTCTCTGACTCCTGATCCTGCAGCGGGGCTCCATGTCGGAGCACAGGCCCAGCAGCAGATCCACCCTCAGCCTTAGCCAATGTGTTGGCTAGCTGTAGAAGCTAGCCATTCAAATGGCCTCTCCCATCTCCAAGGAAGACAGGCGCACAGTTTAACCCTTTGTGTTCCTCTCTCTTTTTCCTCCCAGCCAGTCAGACAGTATTAAACGCAGCAGCAATGGGAGGTATGCAGAGAAAACGACACGAGTAACAGGCTGGAACTTTCTCACTACTACGAATCGGCTGCTTTTCTGCTAATCTAAAGCACACGTCGTTTCCTTTTAAGTGCTTCTGATGCACATAAATCTTGTCAGGAGAAAGAACAAAGTGGTCCGGGAAAATATTTTTATTCAGAAGTCCTTGTTGAGAGAAGCGTGGTGCATTCGGTAGTTAATGGGTTCAAACTCGTGCTGAGACAATCATGTTATGTTAGTATTATGGTGAGCAGCTCGGCGCCTCTGGTGATGCATCATGCCTCATCATGTCCACAACTCATTAGCAGGTTTTACAGACTTCAACGGCCCGGGAACAACTTTTCATCCAGATATATCTATTTGAAAAATGGATGCCTCCTTCTACAAGCTGACTGATAAAATAAATTAGGGTTGCAACAAACTATTATTTTCATTGTTGATTAATCTGTCGATTATTTTCTTGATTAAAGCAGCAGTAGGCAGAATGTTTTGGCATCATTGGGCAAAAAAATCCGTAATAACCTTTTAGCATATTTTAGTTCAAGTGTTCTGAGAGAAAACTAGACTTCTGCACCTCCTCATGGCTCTGTTTTCAGGCTTTAAAACATCTAGCCCGTGACGGGAGACTTTGGCCAATCACAGGTCATTTCAGAGTGAGAGCGTTCCTATTGGCTGGTCATTCAACGAAGGCAGCTGTCAATCACTCAGAAACTCCAATCAAACGGTCAAACTGATCAAATATGAATCAATATTCTGTTACTGTAATGCCTATTTCTCACCTCAAATGTTTTCAGGTACATCTTGTAGTGTACTGTTTAGCTGTAAAATGAGACTGGTGGGCGGTGCTTGGTATTTCCTCAACTGATCTTAACATGGCTGCCGGGTCACAAACTTTCTCATTTTACAGCTAAACAGTACACTACAAGATGTCTATAACTATAAATGAAAAAAAAAACTTCTTCAGGTTCCAGCTTCTCCAATGTGAGGATTTTCTGCTTTTCTCTGTATTATATAAGTTTAAATTAAATATGTTTGGATTTTGAACTGCTGGTTGGACAAAACATTCAAAGACATTCTCAGAACTTGTGATGGGCATTTTAATTGTTTTTTTAGACATTTCAATCTGAGTAAATAATAATAATAATAGATGATGAAAATACTTGTCAGTTGCAGCAACGCAAATGTTACCTGTCTGATGTTTTTTAACAGAGGCACCATAAAAACAAAACACAAGGGTTAATGTGGGTCAGTCAATTTCAGTGACTTCAAACATGCACTGGGTGCCACCTGCGACAACAAGCGGGCAACCGCTTTCATGAAGCACCAAAACAAACCACTCACTGTCCAAAAGATTTGTACAGCTCACTTTGCAAGCAGCTGACATGGCCATGTGTGTCTGCTGAGCTGAAATCAATGCTGGTAGACAGTTGATCCTAAATTAGCGGTATTATTCGCTATCAGACACCACAGAGGCTTTCATGATATCAACAACAGTGACCACACTGAAGGAGATAGACTTGTTTCTTGTGTACGTCTCAAAAATGTTTTCAGGGTCGAGACCCGGAGGACCTTTGAGAGTGGGGCCACCCCAAGCCATCTTTGATCTCCCAGAGCGAGGAGGACGCTGAGGAGACTGCTTGTCATTCTTTCCTTAAAACATGCAAATCTCTAAATACAAGCCCAGTTTCTTTATTATCATTACAGACCCTTCAGCTAGCGCCGCTCATGAAGAGCAGAGGTCTTTTCTCAGTGTGTCAATTAGTTATGCTCAGCTTGAGTTTGCTCTTGTCAGCATCTCCACTACTTATCTTCCATTTGGACAGCGGAAAATCACCTGACAACAATAAATCAATGGGATTTTTGGGAGACAAGCGCTGGGTCGGCAGTTGGACTTAGGTCTGTTTACGACTTGGCTAAATTTTTTTTTTTTTTTTAAAGTCTCGAGGCTGAATGTGTATCTGAACTCCTTATCCGTATTACTCTGGTTACTGTGGCACACTGTTCAGGACCTGTCTGAGCTCTTGTCATGCGATTTGTGCAAAGTGCAGCAGGATCACATGAAGGCTGCTGCAGAAATGCCTGGTTCTTTATCTCATCAGCACTTGGATGGGGGGGGGGGCAGAGCCACACAATGAGATGCTAAATCCCCGAAGCCCGAAACAAACCAACAAACCAACACAACTCAAGGCCCCTGTGTGACAGAGGATAATACACCCCATCAACTTGGAAATGGGAGGTTAAGAAACAAATCCGCGCAGCCTGCCAGCTAACGGCGAGCTTCAACAACGTGGGGTGTCGAAAGGCAGAAAGAATCCACATCGCTTGCAAGGAATGACTCATACAGTTCATAAACGGTTCCTTGTCTGCTGTCTGCAACCAACGCACACACACACACACACTGTATGAAGAGTTATCTATTTCTGTTTCTACCAACATCAAAATGCACACCAGCAAGCCATTAGTAATGTACTTACCGTTCCCTAACCTCAGGGATTTCTGCCTAAAACGATGAGCCTCCGTACTTGTCATTAACCGCAACCCTCCCTAAAAACATTTTGTGGTGAGTTTTTCCAAGTTCCTTTTTTGGCAGTGATGAAACAGCAGCGTAATCAGGCTCTCTGCGTTGAGATCGTATTAGACCCCAGAAAATGCCAAACGGGAATGCGGTGGTGCGCTGGTTGGTAATTAAAATTCCACGGCCATGACAAGGGTAGTATTTAGTTTCTTATGAAAGACGTTTTTTGCTGAAGGACCAAAAGAGAAGAATCTAAAGAAGAACAAATAAAGTGCTTTTGAAAATGGCGATCTTTCAAAAAAAAGTCTGTGTTTTTTCACACTTTCCACAATTTAAAACAAACTGACAGAATAAAAGAGAGCAGCAACCTGAGAACTGAGTTAACTGCCAAAAATTTAACTTCGAAGGTTGATTCATGTTTCAAATGTGATAAGCATTGCTTGGCACTCACTGCTTGTACAGCACAACAGCTGACTGGATATTTAGGGATGATGAGGTCATGCAATAAATACGGAAAAGGCAAAAAAGAAAGACAAAAAGCTAACCAATGTACTGGTATAGTAAATGCATATAGGGGTGTAACTAATGGCTTTTTACATTTTGGATTAATCTATTATTTCAGTCTATAAAATGTCTTAAAAGAGTAAAAGATACGGATGGGGGGGGGAAATCGAATCAGCATAGTATCGTGTTATTTTGCGTGGCAATATTGTATCAATACAAGGACGTCAAGTATCTTTCATTATATTATTAACATCTATACTATTAACATCTTAACAATCTGACGGGCCTGGCCGCTATTCTGTCTTTCAGAGGTTGTAACAGGCTGAGTCTTAAGGCTAGAGTGAAGACACTGGCATCATATGAAACTAGAAAACCTAAGGAATCCATTGGTACCAACCATGTCATGTTAGCTTGTCGAGAATAACGCTCCCAAATAGGGCTGTGTATTGGCAAGAATCTGGTGATGCGATACGTGTCATGATACAGGGGTAACGATTCAATATATTGCGACACTGTAAGCAACGCGATATATTGCAATTTTTTTAAATCTAATTTTAGGAAAACGTCATAGTATAAGGACACCACGCCATATGTATAAAATCTGAGTAAAAAGAAAAAGTTACTATGTGAATGGCTACTACGTTTTAAACTTTGGCGAGGAAAAACTGGCATGGCCATTTTCAAAGCGGTCTCTTGACCTCTGACCTCAAGATATGTGAATGAAAACTCTGATATGAACAGAGTGAAAACTGGATCTCATTAGATAAAACAGATGTTGGCAAACTGCATAATTTGCAGTTGATAAAGGTAATAAATTGCAATATATCTTATCACAATACTCAGCATATCGCAAAATGTTTAAAATCACAATAAGATCACATCGTGACTCAAGTATTGTGATAATATCCTATCGTGGGGCCTCTGATTCCCACCCCAAGTAAAAGATGCTAAGCACAAGTTCTCAAATATATGAAATTTGCAATATAACAATCTAAACTTTATTCTGTTGCTAGAACCCTATTTATCTGGCAAGTATGAACCAAACCTATTTTATTACCTATTTTCTAGTCATTAGTGAATGTGTGCACCATGAAGATATATCAAAGTTGTTAATTGATGTTAATTCGAGGTGTATATGTTTGTAGATATTATAACCATGGTAACAGTACACAGTGGATGGTGCACGGTGTTGCCTCAGCAGCCGTTATAGCAGTTTTAACTGTATAGTACCAGAAGAACACAGAATGTCCTAAAAGCAATGGATGCACATATGAGACATCTGAGCCTCGTTTTCTTTGCTCCTTTGTCCAATTTGAATATAATAAATAACATCAGTCTACAAAAACATTTCTAGTCCTATAACAGAATCAAAATCGCTGACGGTGCCCTTAGTGTGCTTACTGGTCTGTGCCCTGATAATGCCTGTCATTAATACAGAGCTGCCTGCTGGTTTCCTCTCTACTAGTGAGGAACAGATGTTATATAGTCAAACATGTCTCTGCCTACTGCAACTCCCTCTATACCTTTAATAAGAATGAGATGGCGGCGAATGAAGACGGATGGACGGCGGGACAAAAAAAAAATATCAACAATGAATCAATTCATCGAGCGGAGGACATTTGTGTTGTTGACTTTGAAAAGAGTCCTGTATTGACAGAAACATTCGACATGATACAATGTTAAATTCTCTATAAAAGCAAGTCATTAACACCTAATTAGACACCTAATTAATTACTTTATTGACTTAAACAGCCCCAGGCTTTGCTGACTGAAGTCAATCCAGATAGACGTCTCACATTTCTGAGTTTATATAAGCTGAGGGTAATTACTTATAATCAAATATTTATCAGTAAAAATAACCAAATTGTGGAGACGATGAGAGAAAAGCTGCGCGGTTGTTTGAAGGGCCTCCGGATATGAAGGAGAAGCATTTATCAAAAGGTGAAAACAGCTGACTGCGAAGTAGAGCTGAAACGATTGGGCCTTTAGCTGACAAAAAAACGTTTTGATTGATAACTCAATAAAGTTATTTATTAACCAAAACCACCAAACATTCTCTGTTTCCAGCATCGCAAGTGTTGAGGTTCGCTTCTTCTCTTTGTTTTAGATCATTGTAAAGACTGGTTTGGAAATGTTTGGTTGATTAATCAATAAGTCGATGGACAGAAAATCAATCAGCAGCTATTTTAATAATTGATTAATTATTTGAGTCCTTTTTCATGCAAAAATGCCAAATATCCGTTCGTTCCAGCTTCTCAAATGTGAGTATTTGCTGCTTTTCTTTGTATTATAAGATAACAATAATGTTGGTCAGACAAAACAAGACTCTAGGAAATGATGATGGGAATTCATTAGTATTTTCTGTTATTTTATAGGCAAAACGAGGAATTCATTAATTGAAAAAATTTGGGCTGTCCTTGATCAAAGAAATTCTTAGTCAACTAACACTTTTGCAGATCTGTAAAACTGAGTATCTCCACAAAGAATCACACAAAAGCACCACTTTAAATCTTGTATTTACCGGAAATATGCTCATAAGTTTCTTGGAAATAAGTCATTCAAGCATGAAAAAAGCATAAAAAACAACTAATCGACTAAAGAAACTAAAAACCAAAACGACCAATTAATAATTAATTAATCGACTAATTGACTAAGAGGGGGCAGCCCTAGAAAAAAATATATCTTTGTAAATTGAATATCTTTGGGTTTTGGACTGTTTGATAAAACAAACAATTTGAAAAGATCACCTTGGGTTCTGGAAATTGTGATGGGCATTTATTGCTGTTTTTAGACATTTTATCTATTAATAGAAAAACATAACTGACAGATTAATTGATAATGAAAACACCTGCTAGTTGCAGCACTTAAACCAAGAAAGACAGAATAGCAGGATCTGAGATTCACCTAGTCTGAGCTGTGTTACTTATATTTTTATTGTTTTATGATTTATGATCATAAGAAACAACATGTCAACAACTTTTAAACTCATTCCATTGATTTAGTCTTGTCTGACAAAGAAAAACCAAGACATATCAGTCAGGACCGATAATCCTCATTCTGACGTCTAAATATTCAATAATGCGTCAAAACACAGATGAAGAAGATTAAGACTCAGAAACAAACTGTATTCAATCTCATTCCAATTTAAAAAAAATTAAGTATGTCACAGAAAAATTTCAAACTTATTGCCTGAACGTGACTTTTTAAAAAGCAATGGCTAATGACTCTAATTTTTTCTACCACTAACAACTTGTCAGCTGGTCTGACTCAGCAGCAGCAGCGCTCGGTGGAGACGACTCGAACAGCAACAGGAAACGTAAACAATTTCATTAACCAGCCTCGGCCTCCGTTAATAGAACAAAAACACACAAACAACATGGAAAAGCACTTTTTGTTTTTAATGTCGCCTTGCCGCCGCCGTCATCTGAAGGCAGGATATCCAGTTTGTCCGTGACTGGAATAGAAATGATAAACACTGTGCACTCATTGATGGGCAATTACACTGCCTGCTTTACAGGCAAATGACGCACGCCACGGCCTTGAATCTTCATTTCCTTCCAGCTCAGTGTCAAGCTGAAGTAATGACTACCTCTGCGGTTGACTTTGATTACCTGTTATGACATCATGTCACATTTACGTCATTAATGCAACGTCACGACACGGTTTGTCTTTCTCAAAATCACAATTTAAACGCAATTAATTCTCTTTCTAAGAAGGAAGCAGTAGAAATGAATGTGATATATTAGGGTGGACAAGAGTCGCTCTGGAAGGTGCACTTAAAAGAGTTTCTTCGATTTAAAAAACGATTTAGGTATACAAAGGGCAAGTGAAGTATGTCTTATAGGGCTGTCAATTGATTAAAATATTTAATCGCGATTAATCACACATTTTTCATCTGTTCAAAATGAATGTACCTTAAAGGGAGATTTGTCAAGTATTTAATACTCTTATCAACATGGGAGTGGGCAAATGTGCTTTCTTTATACAAATATATGTATATATTTATTATTGGAAATCAATTAACAACACAAAACAAAGACAAATATTGTCCAGAAACCCTCACAGGTACTGCATTTAGCATAAAAGATATGCTCCAATCATAACATGACAAACTGCAGCCCAACAGGCAACAACAGCTGTCAGTGTGTCAGTGTGCTGACTTGACTATGACTTGCCCCAAACTGCATGTGATTATCATAAAGTGGGCATTTCTGTAAAGGGGAGACTCGTGGGTACCCAAAGAACCCATTTTCATTCACATATCTTGAGGTCAGAGGTCAAGGGACCCCTTTGAAAATGGCCATGTCAGTTTTTCCTCGCCAAAAGTTTGGCGTGATTTAGCCTCCTTTGCGACAAGCTAGTATGACATGGTTAGTACCAATGGATTCCTTAGGTTTTTTCTAGTTTCATATGATACCAGTATCTTCACTCTAGCTTTTAAACTGAGCCCACTACAACCTAAAAATTGTAAGTTGTGTTATTGCATTAAAGAAATTAGGTACGACGCTTTTGTCCAAAGCGACGTACAAATGAGATCCAATCCAAATCAGTACAGCACCGGTACTGATAAAAATGGTCTTTATTCATGACGCTTGTGTCTTTTGAGTGCATTCTGTTTTTTATGTTTCCAGCTGTGCCAACAGGTTATGTGCAATAAAAAGAAAATCTGGGAAGTAAACATGACCAGTGATATAGACTGAGAGAGCTCCCATTAGAGAACTCCAACTCCAAAAAAGGAGCAAAATCAATACAGCAGAATCGTAGAAAAAAAAATATAGCAGCAGTCTTGAGGATAAAAAATTCAAATTATTTAACAGAACAGAAGAACAGTGGAAGTTATTCAAGTTGTGCTATAACACAAATTAATATATTGTGTGTTGGATGTGCACTTAACTATGGCCATTTTGTACTTCAACATTTCACAATCGATTTTTCTTGGACTGCGGTAAAAGCACTCACAACCTTTAAGGCTCTAAGATGCCATTCCCTTTCACAAAACACCATTTTGAAGAGCACCATCACTAGGGCTGCCCCCTCTTAGTCGACTCGTTTTGGTCAACTAAGATTTCTTTAGTCCATTAGTTGTTTTTTATGCTTTTTTTCATGCTGAACTCCAAGAAACTTGTGAGCACATCTCTGGTAAACACAAGATTTGAAGTGGTGCTTTGTGTGATTCCTTGTGGAGAAACTCAGTTTTACAGATCTGTTGATTAAATCAACTAATCGATTAAGTGTTGACTAAGAACTTCTTTGGTCGAGGACAGCCCTAACCATTGCATGATGTTTTTCATTTCTTCATTCATTTGCAGCCTTGAGTACAAAGAAAATAAATATTAAGGCTAGGCTCTGACGCACCATTTTATGAGGTGTTGTGATATTAAACAATAGTGATATTTTGCCACATTGCATACAAAAGAAAAGAAATAGGTGCAGGTACAACAGATTGCCATGACAACACACAAATTACTTTCCCATCTTATGCAAACCTTATTTAATAGAAAAATGACAAAATAAACTAGTAAAATATCTGGATCGAGGCCTCGTGTAACTTGTGAGAGTAGATAAAAAGAAACATTTTCCTGCGGGTCTGATTAAACGAGCAGTAAAACAGCAGTGAGCTGTTGTAAATCGAATGGCTGTGGTGAGTGTGAGCGCGTACAGCGGTGAAGAAACGCCTGTCGGCCCAGCTTTAACAAATGCCTGAAATGTCTGGGATTCCATGGGAATGGCTCCAGGAGCTGAACGGCGAGGGTTCGCAGGGTGCAGCTCCACAAGACTGAGTGCCAGAGCAGTTAAGTCAGCTCAAAGGAAAGGACTCATGGCGTGTGTGTGTGTGTGTGTGTGTGTGTGTGTGTGTGTGTGTGTGTGTGTGTGTGTGTGGGGGGGGGGGGGGGGTCTGAGAGCATTCTGGATTTGGGCTAGTAGAATAGCACTCTGCATACTGAAGCATGAAGAGAGGAGACTGTCGAGGCTGGATTTATGCGTATCTGTCTGATCTTGTCCGATTCCTTTTTTTCTTTTCATGGCTGATTACAAACCAAAGTTTTGCGATAGAAATGAGCACAGAATTTATACTAAAAAATAAGTTTACCATTTGGGTTATAAAGTCCTGATACAGAAGATCCATTTGTTGTTTCACGCATTGTAAACTACCGAACAACACGAGTAGTGTGTAATACACATAGTACACATAGCTGATGTGTTTTTCAAGTTTTGACACTTTGCCAATTCAAATGTCAGCGTCGGCACAGCAGCTTTATTTTCTTGCTCTGTTGAGTGTTTTAAATCTCATCTCAAGACCTTTTTTATCAACGCTTCCTTGCCCTGATTTGTTCTTATTCTTTAACAATTTTTGCTCGACTTTGTGTCAAACTTTCATTCAAATGTTTTACTTCTAACTATAAAGAAGGAATCTACGGTGAGGGCGGTGGGCGAGTAATGTCATCGGTGTATGCCCGACCACCGTGTAACACCGGTAACACCGACTACCGCGGCGATAGCGCTCCGTGCAGCAGCGGGGCCGGGACTTCAGGGCTCTACGGACTTGAGTCGACCACGACATCCGCAGCAGACCTTTACAAGCTGCGGCTCATTGACTGTAGTTCACTTTTGCTGCTGGATGCTGGATATACTAATGTTACAACCAAACTCTTCTTCGCTTCCCTGGAGTCAACGAGGGGTTCTCGACAACGCTGCAAGCAGCACTTCCGGGGGGCCAAGCAATCGGCCCGCTCCGAACGGGCACTGCACTAACACTTAGAACTCTCTGCACCAAATGTAAAAAAACATGTCATACTAGCTTGTTGCGAAGGAGGCTAAATAACGCTCCAAACTTGCGCTAAATTTTGGCAAGATATGTGAATGAAAATGGGTTCTATGGGTACCCACGAGTCTCCCCTTTACAGACATGCCCACTTTATGATAATCCCATGCAGTTTTGGGCAAGTCATAGTCAAGTCAGCACACTGACACACTGACACACTGACAGCTGTTGTTGCCTGTTGGGCTTCAGTTTGCCATGTTATGATTTGAGCATATTTTTTATGCTAAATGCAGTACCTGTGAGAGTTTCTGGACAATATTTGTCATTGTTTTGTGTTGGTAATTTATTTCGAATAATACATATATACATACATTTGCATAAAGAAAGCGTATTTGCCCACTCCCATGTTGATAAGAGTATTAAATACTTGATAAATCTCCCTTTAATGTACATTTTGAACAGATAAAAAAATGTGCGATTAATTTGCGATTAATCACGATTAACTGTAGACAATCATGCGATTAATGGCGATTAAATATTTTAATCGATTGACAGCCCTAGATGCAAGCAAAGAAACCAAAGATGACAAATAGCAAGCGGATTATTTGCTTAGAAGCCTTTGCAGAGTGGAACCAAATAAAGAAAGGAAAGGAGTTCAAACATGACGCCGGGGTTGTAATGCTTCTTTTGGACAGGAAATCTACTAGCCAATAATTCTATGGCCCTTACCTTGTAAACGCGCTGGCCATATGTGCATTTACAGTATATATATTGTATTTGGATGACGTTCAAACTAACGCCATATGAGATCTCTGGATGGAGTTTGCAGTCCTGTAATAAAATCACAGCAGGCCGTATTGAGGAGATTTTCATTCAGCGGAATAGCTGTTTATACTCGGTAAGGCCGTGATGTCTTTGCACAAGTCTAGATTTTCTATCACCTTTGTTTCAGTTCCAAAACAATTTCATTTACTTCTCGCTGCAGTGAAGGACAACCACGTGCAGAAAGCTGCAGATTTAAGCTTTGATATTATATAGAAGAGGATACAGAATGAATAAGGAGCCGTGGCAAAAATAGAAACAGAAGGAATGATTAATGTGATGGGAGAGGGACCAGGCTGGCTTGGCTTTCAAACACAGTTCATGTTTTAAGGCAACGCCACAGGCAATGAATACAGAAGCCCCACCAGCCTTTCAACATGTCAGAGAGACATCCGTACACCGTTGGCAGGTATACAGGCAAGTCAAGAGTCAAGACAATATGATAAAGCTATAGTTTCGTCATGTTTTGTCACACCAGGGGTCACTTCCATCTCAAAATAATAAAGCTTGGAAACAATATCCTTCCATTTCCCCACAGACAGCTTTACTAGCAGCTAAATTTGTCCTCTTTCCTGTCTTGCTGACCTCGCACGGGTCACCCATCAGTATTTTGGTCTCATAAAAGTGTCTGCTGCTACCGAAGTGACACCCTAGGCCCCTGTGTCCATTCATAACCTCAGAGAGGAAGCAGACCAACAAAGACAGGAAACAATTGGGAAGAACTCTCCGCGAACTTCTACGACCGCCATTGTTCAGGGTGGAAAAGGATCGTGGCGCCAGCGCTGACCGTTGCGTGCGGGAGCTGCGACAAGGCCGGCAGAGGGGAGAGCTGAGGGTCAACGGTGAGGCGGGACCCATCCCTCAAGACCCACTCACCTTCCTCACCCCCGTAGTGACCGGTGACCTCGCTTTTCCCTTCTGATACAGCCCTGGGTGAATGACTGATGTGCTCATATCCACGATTACACCACAGTGTTACTCCCCTGTTTCCTAGCAGCAAGACTAAACAATAGCCATCCACTCTGTCTGCACACACACACACACAGAGGTTTGTCCCTCCTGTGTGATTTATAACCCATGTCTGTGTTGCCATCACACACACACTGACCCTGACAAATCTCCAAGTCCATCTTGTGATTGGTGGACGGACATATGTGATGTGAGCCAAGAGTAAATTTGGAACATCCATATCAAGAAGGGTCCGGCACCGAGTCCTCACCTGACCTGGCTGAAATGTGACTCATAGGAATACTCCAATTGTGACAGCCTGCATGAAACTTACAGTGGTCTGGTGGCACACATGCTACAAGTGTGGAGAGTGCCAAACCAATCAGAGGCTGAGGCGTTTGCTAAGTGCTCTTCTCCACCTTATGGGAGCTTATTAAACATGTAACAGATCTTGCAAACCCAAACACTGGCGCAAGCTGCTGCGGTGGCTGAGGAGGAGGAGGAGGAGGAGGAGGGGGAGGACCCCCCCCCCCCCCCCTGGGTGTCTCATCTCCGGCAGAGGGTAGATAATTAAGATCACTTTTAATCATGTGTGTAAAATACTGGCCACCTGGGAAATACAGGCTAATGTAAAGTATACCTCTCTGGGCTGCTACAGAAACAAGCTGCATTTGATTACAAAATAAACAACAATATTAAAAGACCTTTTTTAAGTGAAAATGACACCTTTTACTGCTGTTGTAAAATGACTATAAAAGCACCTCTCCTAACAAATGTTGTGTACTCAGAATTTCTTATACACATAAAAATGAGTAAGAAAATACCATTAGATTTAATCTCACAGTAATTCAAATTATGTGCTCTGTTTATGACCAGGGCTCGGGCTTAAGGATGTTCCGTTTCCGGAACGGAAAAAAATATGATCAGGGAGGATGAAAATTAATTTTGGGATGAATCTGGGACAAGAAATATACCCGTTACATTAGAATGAACGATGAAATGAATGCACGTTTTGTGTAGCGCACCGTTATTATTAAACCTCCCTGACAACATACACACGCACACACCGTCAGTGTTCGATCCGTCCCACACGTACACAAACACAAAGCACATACCGCCGGCCTCTGACCTCACGACAGCCGCAGCGGCAACGGGGAATTATTCACAAGTCAATGAGGTAAACTTTCTAGTATTAACATTACCAGTTAGCTAACGTTAGACTGTTTGATGTTAATGGTAACGTTACAGTTAACGCTAGCTAACCAGTGAGCAGCCTACGTTTGCATTTACAGTGAGTGAGCTGAGCTGAGTCAAAACTCCTCCACAACTCAAATCCTGTTACTAATGTTAACCACTTATTTACTTACTTACTCCTCTTCATCCCCTGTGGGTAATAAGGCTGCAATGAGATCTCTCCAGCTCATTGTGGCCGTGGCAACATGCTGCTCCTCTCCCCATGACAGGAGCATCTTGTCCAGCAGCTCCTCTTAACTTTGAGACGCAGCTAGCAGGGCCGGTTTTAGCTGTTTATTGACCAAATGCAACTTTTTACACATAAAAAATATTTTAACTTAACTAAGCTGCATTGTTAACATCAAAATCAAAACAAACATGCAAATTATAAAAAAAAATAAATAATAATAATAAAATGACTTTTTAAAATAAAAAAGTTTGGGATAAATTATAGATTTATGAACAAAAATAAACTTTTGATGCTTGATTTATGATAAAAGGTCACTTTGAATGTTTTACTAATGATAATGTAGAAAAACAAAGATTTTAAATTTGGGACGGTCCCCATTCAGTTCAGGACGGCTTAGGTTGTCTTTCGAGACGGTTCTGGGATGATGGTGAAAAAAGTTAGTTGAGTGCACCTGGTTATGACAAAGAAAATACTTTGTACTGCGAATGGCATTACTGTTACATATGCAAGATTAGGGGCACCCTTAAAGGCCTACTGTAGGTGTTTTATGGTGCTGACCATGAACCACAACGTGTCATGTCATTCCACATCTCTCTCAATTTTCAATTCAATTCAAAATGCATTATTGGCATGAATGTAACAAGGACAATATTGCCAAAGTGACAAGTAATATTGCCATCTCTCTACTGTAAACTCTCTATTAAAGACATAAAATGCCCAAAAAAAGAAAAACAGAAAATATGCAAAATTAAAGACAAATTTGACGGACAGATGGGACAGTCTGTCAGTGCAGTTAAGCAGTGGAAAAAGATAATATCCCAACGGGAAGCCCCTGATTTCTTATTGAGTCGCAGCCAATATTTTCAGCTGCCAGCCCCTTTCAGGGCTCATCAGGCTAAGCTGACGTCCTATCAGCCAAACAAGCTGTGCCACATAACAGCCATTACCAAAACATAATCAAATGCCCATTATCTTCAAATGAGTGTTGGCAAGAAATAGTACTTCATTACAAGTAAATAGACTCAAGGGTAATATTCCCCTTCCCGCCAGCTCACAGTTTCAACTCAATTTTTAAAAGGAAATAAGGGCCTGCTTTGTTTAGCAACATATTTAGTTGCTTGTCAGTTTATAACAGACTTGAGATATTAAAAACTAGACACAGAAGCAGGGGTTTCACAACTACTGATTATTGCCAGTAACAGGTTTTGCCAACATAGTCCTTGATATGTTTGTCATTGAAAGGCCCCGATATTCTCCAGAACGAATACAGACACCAACTTCAGGATGTACATTGTAGCGCACACGACAGGTTTATACCGATAGACGATGATCTCGGGGATCGACAATGGTCAGAGCGATCGCCAATAATCGCCAGCCGATGCCTTTGCCAATGTCAAGACGATATTTGGCTTGTTTTCCTAATAATGTATTAAATCGTTATCATTATTATTATAATTAGTAGTAGTAGTAGTAGTAGTAGTAGTAGTAGTAGTATTAATATTCAATTTAATTTGCCCCATCATAGTTTCACGTCGGCACCCCCTGCATATAACAGACACTTAGACCACTAGTGAAAGGAGCGGAGGAGATATAGACAGAACTAGGGCTGTACCGAATAGTTTGAAGCTTCATTCATAACGTTGATATTCAAATTATTATTATGAATAACTTACAGAAAAATTGTGCGCAATAGTCCACCTTCCACCTTCTCTTCCCCTCTCTCTGTCGCTCCCTCTAACATACACACAGCGAGCGGCGCGGCGCGGCGCGGCGCTCAGTCTTCCTCTCTCTAATTGTCTCAAGTCAAAATTTATTGAAATAAGATAGATGTGATCATTTCCAAAATTGCCAACATTTTCTTTTTTAACGAAATATTGTGCTTCAATCCATATATGTTGGCATTCAGCCTTTCAAGAAAAACTTTTTAACTGCGGTCAAAAATCACACGACGATGGGGTGATCTGATTATGGAGAAGATCGCCCAACTATAGCACATGATTCTGTTTATACTCCATTAGTAGAGCTGTGTATTGGCAAGAATCTGGCGATATGATACGTATCATGATACAGGGGTTATGATTCAATATATTGTGATATATCGCAATAGTTTAAGCAAGGTGATATATTGCGATTTTTTATAAATCTAATTTTAGGGAAGCAGTCATAGTATAAATACGAGGCTCCATTGTATTCACCCTATTTCGGAATTCTTCATTCTCTATGGCTGAAGATAGATTACAAAACGATCTAGCGGTCGGGGGTTCAAACATAACACAAAACTGTCACAAGACTATCTGTCTGCCACAAATCTTTGCATGTAAGCTATTAATTAAAAATCTGTAGTGTTTTTGAGAATCAATACAGTATCACAAAACATAATATCATGATACTCAAGTGTATTGATATTTTCTTACACCCCTATCCATTAGATGTTCAAATAGGTGGACATGCTCACAGATGCAGTTGACATGAACAGTCTACATAAGCAGTCTACTGTAAGCATACAGTCCACACGGTCATACATTTTGGGCTGCATGTTGATGTTCGCAAAGACCCTGACGGACATGGGCTATTGACCAAAACCACGTCACGCTAACTCTTCCAGCCAGCTGAGTACTGCCCACAGTATCAACTAGTGGTTTAAGTAGTCAAAACTGCTACGCATACCATATCTGTGAATGAAAACTCTGAGATGAAAACTGTATCTTATTAAATAAAACAGATGTTGACAAACTGCATAATTTGCAGTTGGAAAAAGGTAATATATCGCAATATATCTTATCGCAATACTCAGCATATCGCAGATTGTTTAAAATTGTAATAAGATCATATTGTGACTTAAGTATTGTGATAATATCGTAACATGGGGCCTCTGGTGATTCTCACCCCGACTATACGGTCCAATAAATAATTTGTGACGTGATAAAACAACAGAAACAACCTCATCAATGCACAGCAATAAGTAAGTGTTCAAGCTGTGTGAAAAAAGCTTTTTTTGCATGAATGTCTGATGTGTGTTTGTCTGGCATTCATTTTCAATGAAACTCCATAACATATCAAACATAATTTGAACCAAATTCCAAAGAGTTAATTGCAAAGATGAGAGAGATGCTTCACAGGATGATGTTTTGTATTTGCCACTATTACAGCTGTTGACATGACATGTGTGTTGTGTGTGCCTGTACTGTAGCTAAATCTAATCAGCTTTGGTAATGAGCATCTCCTGCAACCTTGCTTTGCCACTTTGCTTTACGGACGCACCCAATTTAGTGTAAAAAGGAGGGGGGGAATTAGGAGAGAAGCTCAAATTACCCCTGTTATAGAAGCAGGGAAGGAAAATGGGTTGTGACTCCAAACATGGGAGCTAAGCCAAGCCCCGTGGTTCTGCAGCTTTGTTTTCTGTTGGCGTACAGACATCAGAAAGTGTGTGTGACCCGTAGTCACCTCTGGCACTTACAGCACTCAACCACAGCCTACACTTTGCATCACAAAATTCAGTTGGAGTAAAAAATAATGTGACAGTCACAATTCTCTATCTGAGTGAGATCTATTGAGCATGAATAAAAGCTTAAAAGTAATTTTACTTTTATCTCTAAAATGCTACCTCTGCAATCAGATCCAGCATCTGTGTTTGTTTATACATGTGCGTCATTGTGTAAAAAATCATCTGAGTCAGCAGACATGAGAGCAGAAGAGGATAGATATTAAGGATGCAACAAGTTTGGGAAAAGTAGCTTACTTGAAGAACTACAGTATGTCTATAAAAAGCAGTAAACATCTGAAGAGGACACCGAATGTCTTGCACTCTGTCCTGTGGTTCTAGCTGGGGCTTAACAGATCTTTTCATGCTTTAGTGAAAGTAGGCAAAAAACCGCAGGTCCCAGACCACAAGACCACAGGCCCTGCCTGTGCCGAATGCAGGCCCATGCCCGGAGATCAGAGCGTGCCAGCCAACGTTTGGTCTTCTTGATTCATCGTCAGAGAATGGCACACAATTAGGAAATCATCTCTGCTGTGAGACATTGTAACACTTCCTCCTGATCATGTTCTGCAAATGACTTCAAGGATTTGTGACGACTATGAGCAATCATGTCCAGCACAAAGTCATTAGTGGAAAAACTATTTTAAAAAAAACACTCGTCCGTGGCAAGGGGACTGAAGAGCATAATAATGGAGCTCGCTCAGCTCAACAGAAACTGCACGTAGCCGCCACACCAAACAAACATTACTAAAGAGCAGACGTGCAGGGAAACTCGTTCAAAAGAGCTGCTCAACTAATGCATGCAGGGTTGCGCAATGGTGCGAGCCAAGGTGTTCAGACAGCACCCATGCGCAAAATTCTTCTCAGCACTCGAACTTGAACTCTTCGGCAGTGTGAAATGGGCGGGCTTGTCATTTTACAGTAAAAGCCAGAACACAGAGGGACAATGAGAAATGTGCCATGATTTCTAATATCTTCTTTACCTCCTCCACACATCACGAGCAACAACAACACAACAGTCTATTGAGAGTAAACACTCAAAGACTAACTGACGATGTGTTGCGTCACATTAGAGTACAGTTCAAGCTGCATTGACACACAACTCGGCCTACTTAACTAAACCTGAGCACATGACGCAGCTCTGACATTTCAACACTACAAAGGGACATAACTAACGTTTTGGCAAAACAACTTTTAGGCCTCGAGTCATCACTCATTCTGATGGATTCTGTGGAAAAAAGACCTATTTCTATTTCAAACATTGACCCTCATGAGCTTTTATTTGGTCCAAATGGAGAGTTGAATTCTGTAAATGTTAGACCGGTTGGACGTGTGGCAAAAGCAAAGGTGAGTGGAAATAATGATGTGTTGACGGAAAGTAGCTGAGAAGAAGGAGCTGCTACTGGTAGCTGGCAAATGTATATGACACTAATGTACACTGTAATCGTAGGGAATTATAGAAAATGTGTTTCTCATCTAAAACAAGTGCAAATGTTTTAGATGCAATGACTTGTTAGAATTACAAAAATCACTGACGGCGCAGGACTTCTTCCTCACCTCCTGCTGCTGCAGCAGTGTGTGCTCAGTGCTGCCACTGGGGGCCAGAAACTAGACTGCAGTAAAACCACTGAGCAAAACCGTAGTCTCATTTATATAGCGTTATATCCTTCTACCCAGTAGAGTCATTATTTTCACCATTTTTTCCATACCGAATTTTATGAATGTCTTAGTGTTGTTCGGGTTCCCTCTGACGGCCATCCGGGACCGTGATATGTACTATGATGTTCCTGGATCAGAGCTAGGTAGTATTGCTGTTTGCATGACTCCAGTTCTACCATAAAGAATCACAGAGGTCAAATATATATCATGAGAGTTATAAGGAAAGACAGCTTACTTCTTTGACAGTGGTTCTGAGTCCAGCAGCGTTCACTGAAGTGTCCGTTGATGGTGGTGGTCTGGCAGGTGGTCTTTCCAATGGCCGCCCCCGGGCACACGTCTCCACACTCTCGGTCGTTCTTGTTAGCCATGATGTAGTTGTCCTCCACTGAGTCCAGGATCTTGGACCAGTCCAGAGTGGAGAGATAGCAGAGATCCGGGTTCTTCTCGATTCTCACGGCTCCTCGGGTGATGTTCATCAAGCTATGGAGGCCGATCTCTCGCAGCTGGAGCATTTCGAACATCACTAGGGCGTAGTTGAAGAACAGGTTGTTGCCTCTGATGAGCGTCAGGTTGGGGAAGAGATCGCTGAGGGTCTCCAGGCCGTAAACTCTGAAGACCAACAGGTAGTCGGTGACCACTGTCAGTTTGGGGAAACTGAGGCCTCGGAAATCCTCGGGCTTGGTCCTGAACATGAGTAAGATCTTCAGGTGGCCTTCGATCACAGTGCAGTTCTCTAGCGTATGTAGGTTGGTCACATTGTTGCGGATGTCCTTACTTGGACAAACTGAAAAGACAAAAAAAGTAAAGACAGAGGTTCTTTAGAAACTAGATACCTTCATGTATGACTCACAAAACAAGTGAAAAACAAGGCTCAAACAATATTGAGTAGAAAGGCTGAGATGTACAGTAAAGTAAACAGTATCGGATTATGAAAAGGAAATGTTATGACTCTCAGACATGAACAATAAAAAGATTTCCCAAGGGCAATTCATCTTGTGCTGTTGTTGGCGGATTCCAACTGTTGAATGTGAGTGATGCGTTAGGCAAGATGTCTGCTCTATAAACTGGAAAGACGGGGTTGAAGAAGTCGGACACAGCCTCAAGGAGGGAAAAAAAATAGATCTCTTGGTAATTAGAGGGGATATTTTACTGAAAAATATGCGGTTATGTCTCTGGCTTTGATGAAGACCAGACCATCTTCGCTGACATTTTGTTTAGCAACCACATATCTGGCTGTGAGCCACTGTCAAATATGGAGCGCTGTCATCAGAGTGAGGCTGTGCTCATCCCTGGTTACGCAGAGTTGATTTGTGGAGTTGTTTCTGTAACTCAAGACCATAAAAAACACTAGTTAATGCATTACAAATATTTGTCTGGGAATGGAAATTGAAGCATTAATGGACGCGTATTGCAACAGTAGTAGATTTGTGGCTTTGTCAGTCCTCGACCAGACAGATGATCCACTTCCTTACATATGCTATTGCACATATGAGTTACATTTTTACTATCTCAATCATTTTAAGTTCTACTGTATCACAATCAGGGCTGCAACTAACGATTATTTTCATTGTCGATTAATCTGTTGATTATTTTCTCGATTAATCGATTAGTTGTTTGGTCTATAAAATGTCAGAAAATGGTGAAAAATGTTGATCAGTGTTTGCCAAAGCCCAAGATGACGTCCTCAAATGTCTTGTTTTATCCACAACTCAAATATATTCAGTTTACTGTCAGAAAAAAACAGAAAATATTCACATTTAAGAAGCTGGAATCAGAGAATTTTTTCTTAAAAAATTACTCAAACCGATTAATCGATTATCAAAATAGTTGGCGATTCATTTAATAGTTGATAACTAATCGATTAATCGTTGCAGCTTTAATCACAATAACACAAAAGATTAATGTAGGCCTGCAAATAACTATTATTAATCTGTCAATTATTTTTCAATGAATCATTTCATCGATTACATATCAGACAATAGTGAACAAAGCCTAGCACAATTTGCCTTCTAATTACTTGTTTTGTTCAACCAACAGCTCAAAACTCAATAATATCCCATTTAACAATGATATGAAGTGGAGGTAGGCGATTAATCGGCCAAACTGATTAATCGGCGGCGATAGGACGTTTTACAAACTATTGTTATCGGCGGAACTGGGCTCTGATAGTGGCCGATGGCTGACCAGCCGCCACCAGTCATGCAGGGATGTACATCACCGTTTTGCATGGAGAGTCTTTGTCCCAGATACAATACTGGCACACCGCCCATTGCAAATAAATAGAACATTTTCCAATGATGTAATCCACCAAATCACACTTCAGGACATTCTCTTCAACAAAAAAACTGACTTTTAAAAAACGGTGTATGCAAAAGTAGCCGACTAGGCTGCTGCAGAAGTAAAGAAGATATCAGTCGATTAATCGGCTATCGGCTTTTTCCTGCTCCAAACTATCATTATTATATCGGCCTTTAAAAATCCCCTATCAGTCGACCTCTAATATGAAACAGAGAATAGCAGCAAATCCCCACATCTGGGAAGCTAGATACAGCACATGTTTGACCTTTTTGCTTGAAGAAATGATTGGGATGACTAGAGCTGTCCTCAGCCAAAGACATTCTTAGTCGACTAACAAACGATTTTCTCGACTAATCGATTAGTTGAGTTTCTCCACAAATAATCACACATAAGCACCACTTTAAATCTTGTGTTTACCAGAGATGTGCTCATACGTTTCTTGGAAATAAGTCATTCAGCATGAAAAAAGCCTTAAGAAACGACTAATCGCCTAAAGAAATCTTAGTCGACCAAGACCATTACCATCACACTAATTTTCTCTTTGTGTCAGCTCTAGATGATTGTCAACTGTACTACAACTTCAGATAATGCAGTATAGTGGTCTTGAAACCTCCTGCTAAATACATTAAACACTATTACACCCAGGGGGTTCTGTATGAAGAGAGCCGACAGTAATGAGGATATCCTCAACTCTCTGCTCTGGAAATCAGCCAAACTCTTAAGCATATGCTTTGTGTGACATAACGCAAGTAATGGTGGTCATAAAGACGTTTTACTTTGCGGGCGCAATGTGGGACATTCCAGGCCCAATTTTACAGTTCACAAGTCCCGGCTGCAGCTGGAGGTGTGCTGCCTGGTGAGTGGACTGTATTTGTTTACCAACCATTGAGCTGGGCGCATCAGGACAACTGGTCAGCCATGTGGGGAAGAGGCATGACAGCTAGGCGTGCACCTCTTTATGGCAGTAGCTCATTTTACACCTTCTGTTGCATAACAGTACAAGACAACCGGCGCACACACACACACACACACACACACACACACACACACAGAGTGTCCAAACAACAAGCTTTTCACTCCATGACCTTAACCAGCATGCTCACTGCGCAACAGTTATCTAAAGTTCAGCCTACAACATTTGAGGCTTGTTTAAAATACACCCAAAATGTCCTAACATGGGTTTAAACTGCAAGCTATTAAAAGCAGCTTGGCTTGTTAAAAAGTACATTTCTCTACATTTAGATCTGCAGCTCTCTTTGTGGTCTTGGGTGTACAGCCGAATTGTAAGCATGAATGGCATGCCACAAACCTGTACTTTCAACACATCCACCTCCAAATGAAACATTTCCGATCAAACTGACGGTAACTGCCAGAGGAGTCGGCAGCAAATGTAGCCTGCTGTAGATCCATCAAGGAGCACATTTACTAACTACAAAGAGTCTCCGTCTTTCTCATCAAAGACCCCACACACACTCAAAGAAAACAATTTAATAGACAAAGATCCTAGCAGTGTACAACACACGGGGACAGTGGCTCTGTAGTCGCAGTAAAGTCAACCAGCAGAGTACTGAGTGACCCTGTGGAGAAGGCGAATCATCGCGGGGCGGCGAGTCCAGGCTCCTATCAGTGTACACTTTCAGCCAGGCCAGTATTTTTAGCACCGCATTCCCAATAGAGAATCTAATACACTCCGGCCGCACCGATAGTGGCTCACATTGGAAACTGGAACATGGCAGCCCTGGTGTGTAAGTGAGGAATTTTAGAGCGGCAGGAGAGAAAGAACTGGCCGAGCTGACTTCTCCATGTGTCAACACTTAGTTTGGAAACAAAACTTCGACAGAAATAGGAACTATAAAACAACAACACTGTTTTTTGTTGCTCTGGCGTAGAGCACCGAAATTCCGACCGTGACGACATGACACGACTCAAGCAAAACAAACCAGGTGCATCCCAGAATTTAAATGCTCCCCATGTTGTTGAGAAACTGGGAGACATCACAAAGGTTACTATGGCGACGAGGCCAGCTCCAGCTCTCCATACATCACCTAATCTGAGCCAGACAAGACTGAAAACACAACCGAATCGACAATTAAAGGTCATTAGAGCGGCAGATTTTCATTGACCGAAGTCTCTCGCAGCCTGCACCTCTGAGACAGATTCATTAAAAAGGAGCAGTCGGATGGTTTCCCATAAATCCAAAGAAAACACCAAAGCCAACAATTAATTTATCCTACTAATAAGTCAAGACAAAAAGCTGATTTGTATGGCACTTTTAAAACACAGAGATAATCAAAAAAAACAATTTACCATTGGGATTAAAAAAGTAAGGAAATAAAAGAGAAGCATAGAAAATGAACTATCACCTGTGAGGCAAGAGTCATGCCACTGCATTGGGTCATATATTCCTTAATTATGAGGAACACAGACTACTTACAATACTTGTCAACAGTTTATGTTTTTGGTCTCTTCAGGGGATTTGTTGATAATCATTAAAAGATAAAATAACGCCAGCATTATCCTTTAACTTTTAGGCCCATTTCTCAAGTCGGTTAAAATACAATCGGTGTGTCTTATTAGAGCTGTAAACGATAAGTCGATTAAACCAGAGGTTACCATCTTTTTTGAACAGAGGACCCCTCGGTACAAGATAAAGAATATACTGGGGATCCCCTAATGCATGTCCCTTGGAAATATTTGACATAGCCTATTTCTTTACACTTCTATAGTCACAAAAAAATTGTAAAAAAAGAAAATTATATCATGATAATTTAAATTAATGTATCTGAAAACTTCTCACAGACCCCACTTTGAGAATCACTTAATTAAATGACATGTTGTGGACTGAAAAATAATCGTCAACTATTTGATAATTTTTATCGTTTTATTTTTATCGTTTTTCAAAGCTAAAGAAGCAAAATTCTCATTCTTTGGTTTCAGCTTCTAAAATTAGAGGATTTGTTACTTTTCATAGTCATAACAAACTGAAGATCTTTTGGTTGTACAAAGCAAGACATTTGAAGATGACACGTTGGGCTCTAGAAAGTTGGGATGGGTATTGTTTCACTATTTTTGATGTTTTATAGACTATACGATTTATGGAAGAAAAAAAAATAAAGTAATCGTTAGTTGCAGCCCTTCACATTATTGCAAATTATAAGCAGCGTGCACTTCAATCAGAATGTGTTGAGATCCACTGGGCACCTGAAGGTGGTCCGGTTCACATTGTGATGAGACCGTGACAGTGAAAGTCAGACAGACATAAAGGAAGTCCATAAAGGAATAATCACATTTGAGAAAAAACACAAGAAGAAAATGTCAATTTCTTCACATCTTACACCTGACTTCTGTGACTCTACTTTTGCAATTTGTCACAATTCTGTACAATAATGCAGACAAGACCAGATAATTAATACCTATTATAAATACAAAGCCAATGATGACATGTTGTCCTTGTAATAAATCCAGATAGATACCATTGTGAATGCCTGATGTAAATAGCGTCTAGGTCACAAGTGATGGCCCTAAATTTAATTCAACATGTGCTGAGCTATAACTCTGACGTGTGAACATAAATACTGTTCATATCTATACTAAAGGGAGTCGGTCCTACACAGTCTGAGTTTCACTGTCTGTACAATCCTTTCACTACAGCTGCAAGCATCGACAGGCACTGAAGCTTGTGATCTTGTGAGGGAGGTGGATTACCTACAGGTTGTTAGACTGATGGCGTATATTATCGCTGGGCCTCAGAGAGAACTGAGGCCTCAATGAGCATGCAGGAACACAAACACTACAGTGATTGCAACACTTCCCTTTTCAAGGTTTCGCTGTTCTGTTGTTTTCCAACCCAGGCCTTAAACTAACCGCACATCCACAAAATGCCGAGGTCACCGAGATACATGTTCACTATTTCCAAACTGACATGTGATGTAATCCACTTTAAGAAGGGTTGTAAAACCTAATCACCCGTCGGTTTTAAAGGTGCACTGTAAACATATCATAAAAAAAAAATCAAAATCAAAGGAAAACAAGCTTAAATTCTGACAATTGTTTCAGTTCAACTAAGTCAGTATAGAACCATTTAACTTTTCTTGGTCGCAATTACAGTTAATTAAGATAGGTTTGTCGTAACAGGATTAGACATTACAGCAGTTAAGACAGTGACAATACTACAACTCTAAAGCTGGGCATATACTGTACGATTTAAGAAATGTTGTTGTGTAACTCCCACTCCTACTGTACGAGTAGATCGTTTGCGATGTAAAGCCAAAGCGCACGATTTATGTGCTCACACTGTACGTGTAAAATAAAAATAAAAACACAGCTCGCCGCCTCCTGCGGACCGTTCTGGCTGTTGACAGTTATCAATAAAGATTCGTTTGAAAGCTCCGTGGCAGGTAAAGTTTGTTTGCTTGTTTGTTTGTCACAATGCTAACAAGGCAGACACGTGCTGCCTTGATCATCTGTGCCATCCTGTCTGCTGAAACGTCTAAATAAAAAAAGCGGCGCCGGAGTATATGGACTCGCAGGTCGCACGTGTATGGCAGACAGTAGGTATGGGACATTGTTATCTTGATAGCTACGCTCTGATTACTGTAAAAAGAGTAGAAATAAGGCACTGACGTTGGGGAATCGGCTCGTAGCTCTGCTTCAACTGTGCGAGAGCCTGTGGACGGCCGACCAAAATTTCTGACAGGTCAGAAATTTATCCGACTGTCCGACGGCTGGTCGGGAGGAGTTAATTGGTCATTTGTCCCCCCCGTACACTGCACGGCAAACGACAAACCCGAAATTTGGTCCGACTCTAAAATGAGTTGTGCGGCTCCGAATTCAGACCAGAAACGGGCCAAAATCGTATAGTGTATGTCCAGCTTAAGAGATACAACCTTCTTTGGAAATTCCTCAAGAGTACAGGCTCTCCTATAAATGTCTTGTGAGCTTGTGGGCTGGTGGCAGAGCGGGTTATCAAATGTGCCAGCTGTTGGGTAGGGGTGACGTGGCAAGTGCAGCACATTGACAATACAATACAGTCCAGAGAATAAAATGAAACCTTTTCAGGTCCTGGTCTTTAAATAGAGTGAAATGGGAGTAAAAGACAGAGCCTATAAAACCACAAAGTTGCCTCTTGGGGTTGTTTGAAGTGGATCCTGAATGGATGGCTCCGGACCAAAAGATCATTTGTCTATTCACTTGCCCACCAGCCGCACTCGTATACACGTTATTCTCTTTGTCGGTGTTGGCAGTGAGGTAATTATTACCTCTAAAGTGCGAGAGCACAATAACAAAGCTCATTTCCTTTGAACAGGGGCACGGTGTCAAGGGTAAAGATGTGACACAACAAGGCTTCCTTGTCAGACGCCTGTATGGTCGGAGTGAAAGAGTGTGGTTGTGCCAGTTAGTTTTACTCCGTTTTCAAGCGGTGTATCATTTCCAAACGTGAACTTGCCAACCAGGATTAGACGGACATTGTTGAGGTTGACAAGTGTACAGATCGTTCTATTGTATACATGTCAAACGCACTCATGACTTAGGTTCTTCAGACAACAGTGGAAGTTTTTTTGTAGTGTTTTTGGAGAGGCGTGGTGGGGGGGGGGGGTGACAGTTTCATCACAATTGCTCTCCTTGTCGGGAGGAGTAAATCAAGAGTACCAGGTCGCTGGATTGCCGCCCGCCCTCGAGACCTCCTCTGACCAGAGTGGTACTCACCAACAGGCTGCCGGTGGCTTCACAGCGAGCCTCTGCTGTCTGACACTCTTGATAAAGTGATGTGCTATAATGGCACAACAATACGCTGACAGCCCGACCACCTGAGACCTCCACACCAAGCTGGAAGCAGACCGCTGTTTGTGCCTCTTGTGTATTGCCATTACATTGGAGGGCTAAGCATCAGTTTTTTTGGGGGAAATAAAAATATATTCTAATAATAATAATAAAATATAATAATAACCGGTGATGTTTGAAATACCCAGATGGTCATTAAACACTTACAGTACCACTGATCTGAAGGTATTTCCAGAATCCCAACAGACTCTTCTAACCATCTGGATTAAAATGACTCTGTCTTGCCTGCTGAACAATAAAAAAGAGATTGTTTTACCCGTTTCCCAAGTTGCAACTGTTTCCTAAACAGATAGTCAGAAATGAGATACCTCCTTGTCTGTTTTGTATGAGACGAGAAATATAAACACGTTATTTTTGTATGAAAATACAAGAAGGGCTGCAACTAACGATTATTTTCATTGTGGATTAATCTGTTATAATTTTCTCGATTAATCGATGAGTTGTTTGGGCTATAAAATGTCAGAAAATGGTGAAAAATGTCGATCAGTGTTTCCAAAAGCCCAAGATGACGTCCTCAAATGTCTTGTTTTGTCCACAACTCAAAGATATTCAGTTTACTGTCATAGAGGAGTAAAGAAACCAGAAAATATTCACATTTAAGAAGCTGGAATCAAAGAATTTTTTCTTCAAAAATTACTCAAACCGATTAATCGATTATCAAAATAGTTGGCGATTAACTTAATAGTTATATTTATAGTATATAGTATTTATATTATAGTGATAACTAATCAATTAATCGATGCAGCTTTAATCACAACAACACAAGAGATTAATGTAGGGCGACAAATAACTATTATTAATCTGTCAATTATTTGTCAATGAATCATGTCATCCATTAAATATCAGACAAGAGAGGACAACGCCTAGCATAATTTGCCTTCTAATTACTTGTTTTGTTCAACCAACAGCTATAATTACTGAAACAGATTAATCAATTATCAAAATAGTTGGCGATTAATTTAATAGCTGACAACTAATTCTTGACTAATCGCTGCAGCTCTACAATACAGTGTCAATATAGACAAATATAACTGATGATAAAACTTTTGAACTGAGTTAAATTTAGGAACCTGCCTTGGTGAGCTCACAGTGCAACAGGACAACATTCACCACAACATACTAATAATAAAACTATCATATACATCAGAACATATTAAACTACACAAAGTACTATAAATATAAAAGATAAGCTAAAAATAATATACTTTAAAGTGTGAAAGATTTGCAATTCAGAAATCAAATAACCTGAACATATAAAAATACACAAAATCCCATGAACAAGACAACCATAAAGTAAAACATGTACCTTAAAGTGCCAAAGGTTTACCATTCAAGAGTCAAATAGCATGAGGGAATAGAGACGTCGTTGTATAGTATTTTACATTTTGTTTCACGTTGTACAAATTGAGCACAGACATACTGTCATTTTCAGCTAACATCTTTGTTACGAAACAGCGGCACAACTTTTTCATCGTGCAGCAGACAGAATATTTTTTTATCCAGGATAGAGATTTCGGAGAAACCTTCAGAACAGCAGTAAGCGTTGTTAACCGACCTGCTGGGTTTTTCAAAGATCACTGGGTATTTATCTTTCAGAAAAATGGATGCTTAAGCTCTGTGACTCGAATGTAATGTTACTACAAAAGAAGCTCAAACTGGGACTAGCTGAAAGTATGAAATACTTAACAAAGCATAAGACATAGTTGCACTTACATGGACAAATTGACACTAAAAATTTCAACTGCCAGCTGATGCTAAATAAACGAAATCAATTCACGCTGCCACTAAATATAAGCTTCCATTATTAAGTGAATTTTTCCATCAAGCTGAGTTGGCCGGTTACCAACAAGTAGCTCAGAGGGCTTCCTGACTTCGACACTGGTCAGTCCGGCTTATGAAATCGGCCAGTGTGAGGCCCAGGTCCCACTCTCCCCTTCTGTGGTTCACTCTCAAGTCTGAGGCGAGCGCGAGGGGGGGGGGGGGGATGCAGTGCAATTACACAACTTGCTTTTGATTTATGTCTTTAAATTCTTGCTCAAACTGGTTTGATGACATCGCTCCATTCGCCCCTCACTAAAATCTGATGAAAGGTGAGAGAGCCTGTGCTTTTCTTTTCCTTCAGAGCGCCTCTTCAATCCAACTACAGCAGCCACATACAGTGCTGCAGTAGTAGGAGCTGTAAAGCTACCTGCTGTGTTTACATACAGGGGACAAACTTCTTATACTGTACAAAGGAGGATTATGTGTTGCTGTGCTTGTGCTTATGGCACGATTAATGTAAGACAGCACAGACCTTGAGGCAATGTTTTCTCAAAGAGCAGAAAAGAAAATGAAAAGAGTGGGATATAACACATAAGAGCAATTTAGTACGATTTACTGAGTGGTATAATCTTAATAAAAGCATCTATAATGAGACTATGATATTTTGCAATTGAGCACCAAAACTAATGCAATGTATTTTGACATGCATTCTCCATATAGGGAAAGATTTAAAGGAAATAATTGAGAGTGACAGTTATAAAAATCAGTCTTATATACATGTCAATCACATTACAGAGAATGAATTGATAGCTATTAGGGCGGCAACTAACGATTATTTTAACTGGCGATTAATCTGTTGATTATTTTTTTGATTAACTGATTCGTTTTTTAGACTAATAAATGTCAGAAAATGGTGAAAAATGTCGATCAGTGTTCCAAAGCCCAAGATGACGTCCTCAAATGTCTTGTTTGTCCACAACTCAAAGATATTCAGTTTACTGTCATAGAGGAGTAAAAAAACAGAAAATATTCACATTTAAGAAGCTGGAATGAGAAAATGTAGACTTTTTTTTTTCTTAAAAAAATTTTCAAACCGATTAATCGATTATCAAAATAGTTGCCGATTTATTTAATAGTTGACAACTGATCGATTAATCGTTGCCGCACTAACAGCTAAATACATTTTAATTCCCTATATAGTGGGGCTTTTAAGCATTATTTAGATTTTGAATATGGATGCACCGATACCGGATCGGATATCGGGCCGATACTGACTCAAACAGTTTGAACGGGTAACGGTGATCTATTCAATTAAATTCTATGTTTATATACTATATACATTATATAGTGGAATTTTAATTCCTGTTTATGTTTTAACCAATTTGTTGCTGCATTAAAAAGGTTTACACTTGAATTGTAATTCCTGTTAATTTTGAAGATTTTTTTTTACCAACATGCTGGTGTACGATTTATTATTTTAATAATACATATCAATTCAGTAAAGTTATATCTATGTATTTATTTGCTACATTTTGTTTTACAAAGTTAAGAAAGCAATGTTTAAGTCAGGCCTGATGCTACCTTACACTTAAAAGAATGAATCCCATTCATTTCCACACAGTGAGGCATACAGCTTATTAATTAAACACTGGTATCGGATCGGTACTCGCTATCGGACGATACACAAAGCCCAGGTATCGGTATCGATATCGGGACTGAAAAAGTCGGATCGGTGCATCCCTAATTTTGAATACATTTTCTTTTTATTTAAATGCCTGCCATCTATTTTAGCATTTTTCTGTGAGTTAATTTCACAATTCAAAACAAAGTAATGACACATGGACTGAACACAAGCCAAAATTTCTTCCAACTATCACTATTTCAATAAGTCTGAACAGCAGAGAAACCACATAAAGACTGAAAATTCATCTTTTCACCTATAAATCACCAGTAACCTCCACTGAATCATCTGCTTGGATAAAATCAACAACATTTCTGAGTACATGGGACAAAGAGAGAACTGTGTAATGTCACGTTTACCAGACTGGTCTTTGTTGTTGTCATATTTAAAGAGCAAACTTAGTGTACAGTAGTTTAAACCAGCAAGTGGTCTCACAGGTTTCCTCAAACGTTTAACCAGTATTTGCATAAAGTAACAGATTCCAACAGTGTGACACGCTGAGTGTGTGTAGTCATTGTGGTGTTTGAGAAATGTAAAAACGTCTCTGGGTGCTTTCAAATGTCGTTCATTCATTCTTATCACCGGGTGCTTGTTGGCTGGTGAATATAAAGGGATTGTCAGGAGCTGTAAAGAGGGCTTATTGTTACATTCCTGCACTGACCACAGCAACAAGCCAAGGCTTTACAATAACAGCCAATTAATTCTTATAAATTCTCAGACTACTTACTGGGACAAAACATTTTGTTTACAGTTCCTGCAGACTCCAAATAACCGATAAGTGTTAACCTTTGTCCCTTCAATGCACTGACTGTCTACAACACAACTGTTGCTGCCTACTTATCAAATCACCAGCACTAACAAAACAATAAAAAAAATCTGGATGATAATATTTCAGCAGGGACATACAGCCATTTTTGTCTATTTAATTTAATTTAAATGCACTGACTATGGAATATAATTTATAATTTATATGTAGTGTAATGATAATTAATGTCACAATTATTTGGCTTCTATATGTTGGATCTCTCAAAATATAAAAATGAGAATTAAGGAATTGAATCCATTTCCCCAGTATCTTGGCACAATTAAACAATGTGTAATGATTTTTAGATTTCAGCGTTAATCCCCTCACACGCAATAGACAGAAAATTGCGTAATATTTAAACAATTTTTTAAATAAAATGCGAGTCTGTGTTTATCATTTCTGGGGTCTTAGCATATTGCATAATTTCTGTTTTCTTAAGTGTATACACAAACAGTTAGATAGATAGATACTTTATTGATCTCGAAGGAAATTTAGGCATCCAGTAGCTTAGACAACAAGTCCCAACACCAATACACCCTAAAAAAGATACAATCAAATAGAATAAAGTGAAATAAAATAAAAAATAAGATAACATAAATACAGCAGTGAAGTGACAGCGTGCCAATGGTGCAAATAGTGCAAATAGTAGTGCAAATATAGAAGAGTATATTAATATATAGCAGATACAGTCTGCTATGTCCAACCAGCCACTTATTAACACTTGACATAATTAAAATGCTTAATATTAACAGTGATAAAATGTGATAGTTAGTGTTACTCACCCTCTCCACTGGCTCGATGACAGCTCATCACGAGGCAGACAGCGGTCAAAACAAAACACAAACACACAGTCCGGAGCCACATAACTGACTCGGGATAAGACAGCATCCAGCACTATCCCGGGTCAAACACTGAGTAATCCTTGGCGAGGAGGAGGACAGTTCAGACACTGGGGGAGAAATACCTTCAGGAAATTGGTTTTGTTTGGCGGCGTGGGCCAACAGGTAAACAACAATAAATAAAAGACATCCCGGAAGATGGGCGGAGGAAACGAGTCCAACGTGTTCAGTCAAACACGAGCTAACAGCGCTGCTACAGTAGTTAGCCCCCTCATGGAGAAGCTAACACACAGCACCAACACGGGACACGGGGGCTCTGCCTGGGTCTTTTACAGTTAAACTGGCCCAGTTGAGTTTGTCCGTGTCCTGGAATAAAGAGCAAAAAACAGACTTGTTGTTCAGAGACGAAGCTAACGGTGGTGCTAGCTGTGTAGCTGTGTAGCTATCTGGCTCCAGCACTCTGGTCCAGGCCACAAGCGAAGTTTAGCCTTGCTTTTCTGCAACTGTCTATATTAATTTAAACTTTAAGAAACCCCCCCGCACACCTCACACCTGCAGGATGTCTGTTCCTTTTAAAAAGAGACAAATTGCATGCAGGAATATGTCAGTAAAAGCGATATTTAACTTAATTTAGAGGTATTTTTTGGAGCCGTGTGCTGCTGACTCGATGGTTGTGGCTGCGTGGCGTCACGTTAGCGTGTACAAAAAAAAAAAAAAAAAATCCCCCCTCAAGTCCTCACAAAAAACATCACAGTTGATTTATTTCGCTTGTGAAATAAGATGTTTTTCGCCAGCTCCTCTCGAGTCGGTGCAGAGATTTGAGTGAGACTCTCTCTCTGAACAGCTGACAGACAGACACACTTCGCAACTCTCCGCTCCTCTTCTTCTTTTTTCTGTTTGGGAATAGTAAAAAAATAATATATATATATATATATGCTCCAAGTTGTGTTTACGCTCCTGCCACCACAACTAACTAAGCGCGTATCTGAATGAAAGAAAAGTAGGTGAAATAAAGTTTTGGCTGTTATTTGTTCCTTTTCTCTTCTTCCACAAACAGAGGTAGGTTGTAGAGTCTCTCCTGTAGGATCCCCTTCTTCTTCCCAGCCTCTCCGCCAGTAAACAAACCCTGCCACTGAGCCAGATGGGCTTCAGGGGAAATACGGACTGGAGCTTATTGGATTACACAACAAACAGATCCTACTGTCAGGTCAGGTGCTGCTGCTGCTAGCGCCTTAGAAAAGTAATACATTTACCTCTACCGGTGCTTTATAGTGTAAAAGACGATATGGATTTATTGCCATTTAAATTAAAATTACCATTTGGCTACCACAAATACACCAGAACTGAAACAATTAATCGACAAGTCCATTGAAAATAGAACAAATAGAAAAATAATCAGCAACTAATTCGATAATCAATTGTGTAATTTTCAAGCATAAATCGGCCGCTATCGTCTGATTTTCTTTGTTTTATTTGATAATAATTTGAATGTTATCATTAGCTTTTGGTCACATAACAAGATCCTTTTAGTCATCACCTTTGGAAACAGTGATCAATGATACTTTTAGACATTTTATAGACCAAACCAATTATCAATTAATTGATTCATCGAGAAAATAATTGGCAGAATAATGGATGCTGAAAATAATATTAGTTGCAGCCTAAAAATACAATTGTTTTGCTTTTATTAACATTTTATGACAATAAAAGTATAGTAATAATAATAATATTTTTTATGTGCATGAAACAAATACGTTATCAGCTGTTCATCTTACAGTTAAAAGGGATATTTTTGACAAATTTAGTCTAAATAAAACTGAATTTCTCCAGATTCAGTTAAAGTATTCATATTAAACAGGCTATTAGGGGATCATTAACATAATAATATAATTATTCATAGACCTTTACTGTGATTGGCTAGCAGCATTGCTGGCCTTGCTTCTCCCCTGACACAAATAAATATAGCTGTGTATTGGCAAGAATCTGGCAATACGATATGTATCATGATACAGGGGTAATTCAAGATATTGCAATATATTGCAATACTGTAAGTAAGGCGTTATATGGCGATTTTTTTTCAAATCTAATTTTAGGAAAACTGTCATTGTATAAAGACACACCATATCTATCAAATTTGAGTAAAAAAAAGTCACTATGTTAAATGGCTACTATGGGGACTAACATCATTATAAATAAATACAAATGGAATCATTGGATCCACAAGAGTCTCAGCTTTAAATTGATACCCAATTTATGTAATTCCAAGACTGTTTCGAGACCCCAGTATGCAGAAATATTCAAATACACCATTTTAGAATAGGTGAAAATAACACATTTATACTGCATTCAAAAATCTGCATGGTTTCTGCCCAAAACTGCATGTGGTTATTATAAAGTGGGCATGTCTGTAAAGGGGAGACTCGTGGGTACCCATAGAACCCATTTTCATTCACATATCTTGAGGTCAGAGGTCAAGGGACCCCTTTGAAAATGGCAGTGCCAGTTTTTCCTCGCCAAAATTTAGTGCAAATTTTGAGCGTTATTTAGCCTCCTTCACGACAAGCTAGTATGACATGGTTGGTACCAATGGATTCTTTAGATTTTCTAGTTTCATATGATACCAGTAACTTCACTCTCACTTTAAAACCTTAGCTTTTAGGGCCCACTACAATCTCCAAAAGACAGATTTGGGGCCGGGGCCGGGTCCGCCGGCGGGCCGACAGATTTTTGAGAGGTTAATTAAAAATCGATAGAGCGTTTTGGAGAATCAATACAGTATTGCAAAACATAATATTGCGATATTCATGTGTATTGATATTTTCTTACACCCCTACAAATAAATGCTGGCCAACAGGAGTCAGACACAAGACGATGTGTAGCAGAGAGAAAAAAAATCTGATTCAGAATTAGATAAAGTTCACTCAGGACCTGGGCAACAGTAATTTTAACTCAAGTACCCCTTACTAGCTTTTTGCAGACCTTTAAACCACAGCTCACAGCCTATCTCAGTGGATGGGGTTTGCTCCGTTGCCATGGAGATAGCTCAGTTGTTGTTGATCTCATTTGTTCACATAGCGACATCACACAGAGGAGCAGCTCTGAGTGGCTTATTCAGCTATTTTATTACATAACATGTGAAGTTTCATGTTTTCTCAGATTTACTTGACAATATGTACAGTAGAAAATACCAGATTTTGTTTAAGGTTAGTTGCACAGACAATAAATAGGATTTCTAAGAAGTACAAATAGTGCTAGTATACAGTACAGCTAAAGTATATAGAGTTTTAGTGCAACAACAACAGGTAGTTAAATGTCCATTGTAGTATGATTGTAGTAGTGGCGAGATTTGATGGTGATTTGTTAAAGATGCAGCTGTTTGAATAAATATAAAAATACAGCAAACTCAATACCAACAGTACTGACGTCCTCCATGATTACTGCCATACAGGTTTTCTATCGGCCTTTAATGTAGTGTTGACGTGATTATTACTGATTATGTTGCGGTTCTGCTTACCTATTTTTACCAGTAAAGACTGAAAACACATGTTGATCTATTGTTTGTCCAATAACAAGCTTAACCACTGAGAGATGTCAGTATTCTGAAAATTGAGCATGTGGTTTAGGGTTTTTGCATTTTCTATGAAAGTACAGCATTTTGGATTTAAAAGTAAAAATATTTAAAGTTTCCCTCCTTGCATTAAGTCCAGGCAAACATGAAACAACGTCAAATGTCCCCTTCACTTTTTGTTGTCACTTGTACATAAATTAATTTGGCTGTTATTTTCCTTCCAACTTAATTCGAAATCACATGCTGCAGGAGCTATTTATTTGTTGTTAGTATTTAGTTGTTGTTTTACTAATAATAAGTAGTGTTGTTTGACGTATTATTCTAGACGTTTACTTTATTTAGATTCGATATTCATGTCATTCGTTTTTTGCGTAATTCTTTTCTTGATGAATGGGTAAAACTGTGGGCACCTGCGGTTATATTATAGGTAGGTAGGCAGGTAGGACCAGCATGCACCTGTGTGGGCTTATGGTGTTTTACCAGTGCAAGAGAGACAGCAACATCCATGTTTTCTTTGTGCTTTGTTTGCTTTTTGGATAAATAAATCATCAGAAACACATACATTTTGCATGGAAAATGGGCTCTTTTGTCTGTGTAAACCACATGGTGCGTCAGTAGCCCTCTGATCTAAGTCTGATTTCCGACAAATGGCCACTACACATGCTTTTGAAAAAAGTTTTGCAATCTAAAAATCCATCTTTGCAGTGACTGATTCCAGTCCGACTTGATCCAATTGTCCATGTTCGAAAATGAAGAAGTTATTTTAGGAAGCCGAGGGGAAGAGATGAGGAAGGAAAATCCTTGTGTGGTTCAACCATTGTTTAAAAACAGAACATGACTCTCCTTTTGATCCCGTGATGTTCTCACACTCAGACAGACTAATGGAAAAAAACATCAAGATTACGTATTTCACACAGGAGCCCTCAGAGGCTGAAAATATCTGAGATTGTTCTTCCTGGCATGTTTGTGTGAGTTGTATTTGTGCCACAATGCCATCTCCATCACCACTGCTAATTCACTACCTGTTTACGTCCTCCATCAGAGCTAATCATGTCCGCTTGTTTGTTGTACTGAAATAGATTTTACTGGGAAAAAAAGCTGCATTTACGGGATTTCTGCAGCAGCTGTGACATTTTCATCATCGCTTTGTTGTGAAATACTCTCTGGCTGAGATTTGTCGGTAAAGCAGGCAGGTGGTGTGGATGAACAGCGACCATTATCTGCTGTTGACGCAGGCATTGATTCAGTGGGAAGAGAAACAGGAGAGCAGCTCATTAGTAATATCAGCACTTGGTAATCAGAGTTATTTAGAGGAAAACTCTCATGTGTTCACAACAACACGTCTGAGATGGTGGAAGGAAAGCCGAAGCAACAAGGTCAAGAGGTGATGCTCGCCAACGCCTTTCAACAAGCGCCACTTTTAACAACAAGAGGGAGAGAGAGGTTACCAATGGCACAAAAGTAATCAGCTACTGAGCCGATTGGACCATCATGCAATGCAGGAGCATCGTGCATTATATAGGAAGCAGAGCTGTGAATTCCATATTTTAAACATAATCCCACACTGAGTGACTGGATGAAGCCATGTCCCACTTCCCATTCACGAGATGTTTTATACCAACGGTTGTATTTTTGACTCTTACAAAAAATATCATCAGTGAGAAGTTTCAGGTGTCAACTATTAAATTAATCGCTGACTATTTATTTTTTTTATAATCGATTAATCAGTTTTAGTAATTTTTTAATCGAAAAAAAAGTCTAAATTCTCTGATTCCAGCTTCTTAAATGAGAATATTTTCTGGTTTCTTTACTCCTCTATGAGAGTAAACTGAATTTATTTGAGTTGTGGACAAAACAAGACATTTGAGGACGTCATCTTAGGCTTTGGAAAACACTGATCAACATTTTTCACCATTTTCTGATGTTTTATAGACCAACAACTAATCGATAATCAAGAAAATAATGGATAGTTGCAGTTGAAGCCCTACATGTTTTGTATATGGGGTTATTAGCATGTAAGATCGAGGTACATGCTATCATTCAACATTAATAATAAAATAATCTTTCCAAACAGAGTAAAACAAAATGCTTTACATGGGAAAAAATAAAACGTCTCAGCATAACATAAATCATAATAATAAGTCAATTGAATAAGATAATCAAAATATAATAAAAGTGAATTAAAATCTGCAAAATAAACACATATCAGAACTGTTTTCTATATGTTTAATGTGTTGTACGTCCAACAGTGCCATAACTCCTTTAAAACATCCACTCTTTTAGCTAGATGTCTATGTCATGTAAAAGTGAACGTCCAGTAGCTACCTTTCAACCATTTTACAATGTCTGACATCTTCTTAATCTTGAATCACAAAAAATAAAAAAAACACCTTGTTAGTAATAAATAATGAAGTCATTTTCAGTACGTTTTTGTCTAATATTTAAACCAATTTGGCCAAAGCAGAGTGCGTACCCTACTGTGCTATTTTGACCAGATTAGGGTGATTATGGCTCAGAACTATTGATGTGTTATTGCGGCTGAGATGAACAAAAAACAAATGAGTCATAAACACATGAATTGCATGCTGACAGGCTGCTGCCTGCTGTTGCTGGGGGCTAAAAAGAGGTTGTTTTTTGAGCGGTGTCTCCTAATCCTGACGACCTCCTAATCCTGACCTCTGCTGGGGTCTGTTGAAGGTGGAGCGGCCCCGCCGTACTGCACACAACATGGACACCGTGGCTATTAGTGTCTATTAGTGTGGTTCAGGTGAAAGGTGGAGGGGGGTCACGGTGGCTGCTTGAGAGCAGGCCGGTGGTGTTTAAATCAGCCACACATATGAAGAGTTTATTATTTACATCTGATGTTAGGATGGTTTGTTCATTCTTTGTTAGTTTATTGCAAAGAATCTACTTGGAATCACAGCTAACCATTTTGCAAACTATGCTGCTGTATTTTAGACCTTTTACGCATTTTTCCCACAGTAATCATTTAGCGGGTTCTAACAAGGGAAATGACTGTACAATTTGTGAGGAAAACATATACTGAAATTTGGATTTAATTTGAATCCTAAATTTAATCGTAGTTTGTTTTTATGCTGCTGTTTGAATGGAGTAGTTGTGGAATGTAGTTTTGTGTTGTTTTTATTTATTTATTTATTACAATCAGGGACAGACTTGGTTACTGAACTCAAGCTAGTGTCAATAATCTTTTAATAGATTTTCATACTGCACAAAACTCAATGGAGACCAGTGGCAGTTCCTTGCATTTATTTAATTTTTAAGTTTTTTTCTTCCTTCTTTACTTTATTTCTTTTTTTCTTATCCCCTCACATAAAAATACTGCTTTTGGATTTAAATATGATGATTATGTTATGGCATGTTCTTTGTCTTATTAATTTCTATTGTTTCATGAAATGAATTTGTATGTTGGAGAACAAAGTAGCCTACATGTATGGATTAATTGAGTCAATAAATAAAAAGTTAAAAAACATATATATATAAAAACGTAAACCAGTGGCTGCCATGAGAAGTAGGGAAAATACAAAAAATAAAATCTAAAAAACATCTCTGCACTACAAAATGGTTAGAAAATCTGGAAAGTACACATGATTTGCAGTTAAGGTGCAAACAAACTGGTATGTTCTTACACCATACATTTATACAGATTTACTCCAATAACAGGTATTGTTTTCCATCCAGTATGAAAATATGTTTTGCGAGAGGTGAAGCTTGAACTATTTCCCGCCATTTGGTTTCCTGTAAAAGTGACGTGCAGTTATGCAGTTATGTGGTGATGCTGCTTGGAGGAAGAACTCTTCCTCTGTTGTGCCTTCAAGGAAGCTTCAACATCCGATATTTACATGTTGGCTGTCAAAAAGCATTGATTTCACAAGCTATGTTGTTTGGAAATCAGACCCAGAAGATGAACAATAAGCAAACATGGATGTCCTGGAAAGGACTCGGAATTTGGCACAAACATCAAAAAGGCTGCTGTTTGGCAGCAGATTCTTAAATATAAGTCCGATCTCCTCAGGAAGAGGTTTTAAAGCTTTTATAACACTGGTGGTAAACGTTACCAGTGGTGGAAAGTAACTAAGTACATTTACTCAAGTACTGCACTTAAGCACAGTTTTGAGGTACCTGTACTTTACTTGAGTATTTCCATTTTATGCTACTTTGTACTTCTACTCCACTCTATTTATTTTAAAGCTTAAGTTACTAGTTACTTTGCAGATTCAAATGAATAATACAAAATATAAATCAACTAATAAATTATGATGTATTATAATAGGTTAACTTACCCAGCAGTGTATAAAGTAATTAGAATCATCTCCATCTTTACCAGCTGCAACATGAATGCATCAATAATTATAACCCAATAACATAATCACATTACTCTACATAATGAGTACTTTTACTTTTCGTACTTTAGGTATATTTTGATGCTAATGATTTTGTACTTTTACTTAAAGGTGCAGTGTGTAGGATTTGACGCCATCTAGCAGTGAGGTTGCAGATTGCAAGGAGAAGAACAACGGTGGCCGACGTGAAAACGTGAATGGCCCTATCTAGAGCCAGTGTTTGGTTTGTCTGTTCTGGGTAGGGATGTTAATAATTAACCGTTAACCGACATTACGAATTTTGACTGATTAATTGGTTAAATGGTTAAAAGAAATATTAAAAATTAATTAAAAGGCTGAGCAAAACTCAGAGGAGCGGCTTGTCACTTAAAGGAGCTTAAAGCTGACAACCTCGTAGCTAAACTAAATGATGCGGTGGAGACACTTATTAGGAAAGTGGCTGCATGTGTCCAAAACACTACACGCCGAGTCGTTGCTGCTACAGTAACTCTCCCGGACGGGTGAACTGGGGACTCAGCTGTCTGTTTTGCTCATACACTGCAGCTGGTGATAAAAGATGGATCCAACCTGCATCGGCTTATAGTTGCAGCTGTGCGGCTTGTTAATCACAGCACCGCTGCATGAATGCGCTAATCTAATCGTTTAACGAGGGTCGGCCATCGGTTAGAAAAAAAATTCGAAATTAGCATCCTTAGTTCTGGGCTACTGTAGGGACATGGCGGCCGGCTCCATGAAGAGGACCCGCTCGATACCTCATTCTAAGGTAACTAAAACACAACAATTCTTATTTTCAGGTGATTAAACACTAAAGAAAACATACTTATTAATTTTATATTACAATTCTGCCAACAAATGTTAAATGTTAAACACTGTCCCTTTCAGTCAAATTTTGAATGCAGGACTTTTTACTTGTATCAGAGTGTTTATATACTGTACCATTGCTACTTTCACTTAAGTAAATTATCAGAGGACTTCTTCCACCACTGATGGTACCCCTGAGGTTGACGTTGGTACCGCTAAATGTCAACTAAAAGGCTATGATGAGGCTCACAGGGAGGTAAAAGCTGTTTAATATAGCTTATTATACGCTGTAAAAAAAAGTGGGCGGCAATATAAAGTAGACACGATTTGTGGTAAACAGCCTAAAACAGCCCAAAACCAATCGATGTTGTACTTTAACTGCCACTCACAACAACAGGTGCATTAGTTTATGTTGTGTCTCTCTCGGTAATGACATAAATGTGCTTGAAATGATGAGCTCGCTGCAGGGAGGGATTAAAGTGCTCTTATATAAAAGCCTGAAGCTGCCAGTCTGCCAGTCTTTGGGTGTCTGCTGCATGCAGCCGCATTAATAACATCCACGCTTCACTTTATTCCAATATGTAGGTATGTACTGTAGGTAGCACCCTGTTTGAACGTGACAGCAAAAACAACAGGGTCAGGGTTCAGAGTGATAAGGCTGACTCACTCTGTTATTGTGAACGTACTGTGACATACCGGGGTTATTTTTGTCAGTCTACCGTATCTATAGGAGGTGCAGAGATATCTGAGAGGTAAATACGAGGAGTTTAGAATAATACTTTTACAAGCATGGCCTTGGAGGAAACCGTATCCAGAGATGTTGTGTGAAACAGCCAGTACCCGGAGGCCGCCACACCTATCCCTGAGTTAATCGTCAACCGCATGTGCTGGGAAGTCATGTGAGAAAAAGTTGGTGGTCTGCATATAGAACATGGGAACGCAGGCATCGTGGCAGAGGTTAGTGACAAACCCAGGTTCACACAGACCCGTTTGACTGGAAGAACAATGAGGTTCACACATGATTCATCCCAGGGCTCTTCCTAGACGCCAGTACGCTACACTTCTCCACCACAGGAAAAGATGCCGCCGCGTGTCAGGGCCGAGTGGGACATCCACCACTGGGCCCACTTCCCCTTCCCAGTGCGTCTGAGGTGTACGGCTCTAAAGAAAGATTCCTTCCTGCTGACATTTACAGCGTTCGCAAAGACAATACTTTAAGTTTTGAGGCCGAGCTTGATGGATGCTCTGCCTCTCTGAGGTTAATGGACACTCGCATTTATAGTTACGCCGCTGTGGACTGTGTATGGCCCGGAGCCAAGTCCAGGAGGCCAGCTTTCAAACATGTAAGCACTCTTCCACTCTCATGCACCTAATTGAAGCCTGGAAAGTAAATGTGCTATGACAGCGACTCTGCATCACAATACATTCCAGCAGCTCCCCCAAATAGTCACATGGCCCCTTTTCATCCCCAACACGAGCACAAATGAGCGACGGGGGTGAAACACTAGAGGGGCTCTTACGCCTTGGAAGTGATCTGAGCAGCTAGCTTCTCTAAAGCGCTCAGTGGAGTTGCTCTTGTTAAAACATGCCCGATCCCTTCCCTGCCAGAGTTGTTAATCCCGACAAGGCCGTGTGCCCCTAATTCCCAGAGAGCTGAAACCTGCCGTTTGTTGATGTGTTGTGTAGCTACAAGCACTGGAACTGGAGGTTAAAGCATTCCCCCCTTCCTTTTAGTGCCATGTGTTTTACACGGGGGGAAAAAAAGTTAGTCTGCAAGCCTTTACATGCAGAAGAAGCTAAAATCAAAGTGTGATATAAAACAGTAGCAAGGCGTTCGTCTGTCTCACACCATGCACTAGATTTCTGTGGCCCACATGTCACAGTACAGTATGTTCAGTATATTGTGCTGATGAGTCCATCATACCTCAGTGCTGTTACAGGGCTTCTCAGGAAACAATGGGCATGGATTAGAGTTAAGAGTCTTATTATTATCTCCTCTATCCCCCGTTAAGACCACAAAGCACCTGTTGCTCCACTTTGCCGACATCATCACATCCCAGCAGATAGAAGGAAACACCGGCGAGGAGGCATTTCTGATCAGGCATGCAGATTATTCTGTAAACGTAGAGGGAAATGTCCCATTAGTGGCTGACAAGTCTTCACTGTTTGTCTAGTGGGTATATTCAAACATCTCTCAAAAGCAGGAGTGAAAGTGATGTGAAAGAAAGCACCATTAATCTCATGTAGGATCATGTTAGCACATGTGGCGGGGGAAGTAATGTGCTCAGATTCATGGAGACTGTATTTTGCAAAGCTCTCCTCCTGCAAATGATAGAAAAATATAAATATGAGCCCAAACACAGTCAAGTAAAAACAAAAAATCCACAATTTACCCACATTTACATTCATATCATGCTGCTGATTTCTGTAGGAAACCAGAGACTTGTCATAACAGTCACAGGGTGAACTTAAAGAGGACCTATTGTGCTTATTTTCAGGTTCATACTTGTATTTTGGGTTTCTACTAGAACATGTGTACATGCTTTAATGTACAAAAAAACACTTTATTTTTCTCATACCGGCTGTGCCGCAGCACCTCTTTTCACCCTCACCCCTTTCACCCGATAGGTTAATACAGATACTAGCATCAACTGGGTCGTTAATAAAAAAAAAAATCATGTTGGATCACGTTTTAGGCACATGGACGCTCTTGTTAGCGTACTTTTGTGTGCATGCGCTCAGTAATCACCTAAAAAAAAAATATGTATTTACCATAAAGACACAGAGAATGGCCTAATGCTCAAATTATTAGCTGTCAATTAAATACATTCAGAAGTAAACCATGACTGATACATTCAGCTCATGAATCACAAGACATTTCTCTCCCTTACATGATATTACAGTAGCTGCTTTTTTTTAAAAGTTGGTTAAGTGACATGACAAAATAAAATAAAAAGTGACATATGGACATAGAAGACAGATGTAATGTACAGACATACAGACAATAACAAAGCAGTTACGATGACGTATGTTAGGATATGATAAAGTAGAGATTAGATTGGATTAATTAGGGGGTGTGTATGCATGTGTGTGTGTGCATGTTTGGATGTTTGTATGAGAGGCAGTGATATGTATCCATGTTTAATGATCCTGGACAGGTTGGTATGTGGAGTAAGGAATAGGTTATGGGATGTTTGGTTAGTAGCTGCTTTAATAAATAGCGTGCTACAGGAATGAGTCCTAAAACCCGGAAATGACTTAGCATTTTAGCACTTCCAGTTCCCTCGTCTCAAAGTCAATGGGTTTTTAGTTAGTTAGATCCATGAAATAAGGTCTTCTGTGGCATAAAATATATCAATAAATATCCCACTCGTGAATTTTGATGCTTTTACGTGTCTTAAAAAAGGTGGTTGCTAACAAGGGGCTAAATGAGACTAAAACATCATCACTCCAACTTGTCCGACTTCACAACCTCGTGTATACTCGCGCTCATGCGACCGTGGAGTTTATAGCCTTACGTTAGCTTTTTACTTCTCGTGATTGCATTTACACTTCAAAAATGATAAAAGTGGTGTTCATTTGTGAAGATTATCTTGCTGAACAAAACGTATAAGTATCATAAACGTTTGTTTGCCACAGAGTTTATTTTCTGCAATAATCCAAAACCCAATGGAAAAATCCCACTGGCTTTTTGTCGAAGGAACCAGGGCGATGTTAACTTCCCGGTTGGCCTACAAAAATACGTCGTCCCTGGAGCACTCTGTAGACGTTATTTTATTCTGGCCCTGATATTGGATCAAACCACCCACCTCTAGTAAACACCTGTTCAGGGGAAAGCAGAGTGATGGCCAGACTTTACTACTGCCTCCATGTGGCTTTAATAAAGAAAGGCTCAGACTACAGAAGGTAAATAAGCTTAGGTCTGTGCATTAATAACAGCTGGGTATATACAGTGTGTAGGTGGAGGAAAGCATTAGAGGGGCGGGATTACTAAACAAACAACCAACAGCGTTAAACAAAAAGTCAGGTATTATGAACAGTGAGTAAAAGCTGAATGGAATAATAACTGTTTGTAATGGGATCTAATGGGATTCAGCAGCCATTCAATTCAGGATCCCTGCTTTAAGCACAACACTAAAGGAATTATTAGTTGACTACTTGCAGAGGCACACCCTGATGAAACTCAACGTATGGTAAACACCCACAAACTCAAACATTTCATTGTACAATAAACCTTTAATAAATAGTTTGTCATTAGTTTCCCATATTTACATAATAACCACCATTTACTTATGTTGCCATACTCATTTCTTGGCTAATTTTAGGCACACAGAGAGGGGGTTCAGGCCACAAACCACATCGTACTAAAAACAGGAGTGGCTAGCAGGTAAGTCTTGAGAAATATAGAATAATAATTGCACCATACAACCAAATAGACCAAGAGGTGGCCGTCTCCTTGAGCAATAAATATATACATTAGCTGTACGTACGGGTGATTTTTGTACATTTACAGTCGTCTGCTTGGAAGCTGTACGAGTGCACATGGGGCTGGTGCAGAATCTTACCAATTGTAGTAGGATCTGAATTTATGGGTTTACCAATGTGTTGGTCCAATAAATGATAAATACAAAATATGATATTCAGAGATTAAATCAATGGCCTCCTGTCTCGTGACATCCCTTGTGAAATAATAAAAACTATGACAGCCAAAATGTTGAGGGTATAGTGTGGTCAACATGTACAGCTTGGCTTGGAACATTCAGTGACTTTTGTTATTATCTACTGATAAGTCTGGGAAAACTATCAGATATCAACTAACTGAAATGCTTGTTATTAAATGAAGATTGAGACCGAAAAACAAGACAGCTGGACATTCGATAATTTACCATCTAGCCACAATGTTGAGAAGATTCCTAAAAATGACTGGATGAAGTTTTAAAAAGCTATAAAAAATAGCATTAAAACTTAAACCTTCAGCCAAAGAAATTAAGACAAGAGAAAACAAAACAAAGAAAAATATTCAAATCACTCAAGCACACATACACGCACAGTATGAAAAAGCAAACCAAAAAAAAATAAAAAATTTGGCACAAAATATATAACGTACATTTCTCTTCAGATAGATGTTAAACAGCATGAAACCTAATGTAAGCTACTGATCCATGTCAGGTTGTAATTTGGCTATTTAAATGCACTTGAGGCATTTATGAATTAACTTTTGAAAGTTACAATGAGGATAATTTACCAGTTGCTAATGCAGTACGTGAACAAAGGGAACACAGTGTCACTGACGCGAAGCACCAAAACCAGGCGCAGACTGATGTCATCCTGCAGTTCATGTTCAACCGGCGCCACCTACTGGCAAGAGAGATAACCGCAGTACTTTAGACCTGCAGACAGATGTGCTGATGTGCACCATCCACAGGGAAGAACCACAACACATGCTGCTGTTTTGAAACTTTCAGGCTCTTGCTAGTGTGCATATTTGAGGTTTTACATTTCATTTAATTTGTTAACTGGATCATATTTCTTGTTGACTTCTGGGACGTTCACAATGCTCTCAATGTCATCGTGTAACGTCTGACCTCCTGGTTACTTTGTAAGTTTATATTTGAAGAGGGAGGGTAAAAGAGAGGACAAAAACTGTAATTCTAATCTTAGTTGCTTTTTATGCTTTGTCTTTTTTTCCATTATTTAATGTAGTTTTGTGTTGTTTTTATCTATTGGGTATTTACTTTCTATATTTTGGTAATTGGCATTGGTTGATTAAGATGCCAGCACTGTTATTTCCATGTTTTTATGAATGAAAAAATTGAATCTTGAACCTTGAGTAACACCTAATGTTATAGATTTACTTTATCGTAGTCAACAGGTGCTTGTGGAAAATGTAAAACCTTAAAAACACTCAGCAGCTTTTAAAAAGAAAAATATGCAGTGGTAACATCTGCTAAAATTGGAGCGGCTGTTCCTGTAGGGGGGGGGCGACAGAGGTTTTTTTGCATCTATAAGTCTGAACAGTTGCAACGACCTTTTTTCCCCTATAGGTAGCGCAGGTTAGCATGTACATGGTTCGCTTTTGTGGAGAATCTGATGCCTGTTAAATGCGAGTTTTAAGCCAGTTCCTTGAGGTGCTTCACATATAAAGTTTCTACCATCTGTTCGTTATTGTTTGAGAAATCTGCAGTGCCTGTTTAAAACTGTTTGGTGGGAAGCTTAAACTCTGTGAAACCGTTTCATTGTTCATATTGCCACTGTAGAAATCTTCATCCGCCACATTACATCACATCACACTTAACCTTTGAATTATCTACTGCAGCAGCACGAGTGATATTCTGTTTAACCTAATGATATTAATTCAAAGACTCCGTATTAACAGTCAGTGCCGACACTGACGTGCTGATAGCATCGCTCTAGCTCCAAATGGTCCTCTTAAAATAAAACCATGGTTCTGTAAGCTTTAACCCTGATGGTGATAAATGTCAGGAAACAACGTGACAGGAAGGGGGCATGAAAACAGAAAGAATAAAAAGTGTGTAACGGCTCCGATGGGAGCGATAGCGTAAGATTACAGAGCCTTCTCAGACCTCGGTCTTCATACAGGTTACGTAATTAATATATATATTTTTTTATATATATATATATATTAAGTCACTTCGAGGCAACATTTGTTTCTTGAATAAAAACTTGAAGCACAACTAGCCTTCAGTTTGAACAGAGAAAAATATACAACCCAAACTGTACTACTAATCTAGAGAATGGCAAGTAAACATTGAAAAACAGTTTCAGCTAATAAAGTGGTCTCTCTCGCACACTTCTCTCTGTAAGAAGTGCGATGTTTGAACAAAGTGTGGTCTTACGAAGCTTTTTATATCTGAACCGGTTGACCCATCCTGACCTAGATGAGGCAGCGCCTCTCCCAACACGGGTTTGCAGAGACTCCCCTCGCAGGTGTACAGTCGCTGCTGTGCATTCAGAGGAACAACTGTGTTCCCTTCTCGGACGCTTTAACGGAGCCAACGACAAGCATCGCAACAGGAGTTAGCTCGTGAAAGAGACAAGTGCTCAACTAACTGTTTGTTACACTCCCGTTGGACAAACAGACAAAGTTGCCACTTCACTGGCTACAGAGGAATATGAAGAGTCACACAGGGATTTAGTAACAGTAGAGATCTACCCCACTCACACTCTAAACCAAATCACTTCGGTTCGGTTTTGCACCAGTAGGGCGGGGGGGGTGGGGGGGGCAAGCTGTTGTATGCTCCACTCTGTTACTGCTTTATAGAAACCAAGGATTAGAGTCCAGCTCAGCCAAGTCACACACCTTTCCACTGCAGCCCAAAAAAAAAAATACTCAACACTCTCTCTTTATACAGGGTCTTTAGAGAGTCCTCACAATACCCTGCTTTAAAAAAAAAGAAAGAAAAGGGCTGCTAAGGAAGGAGTGCCCACTTCTTTTGTGCCGTGGACACAAACACCTCTTCATGGCACTTGAGTCTGATGTGTGCCTGAGGTGAGAGTGTGTCCGTGTGGTAAAATGTGTGTCCGTGTGTGCGTTGGAGCGCTGTCTGCTCCCCTTTAGCGGTGGTTATACACTGCTGTCCTCCAGCAGCGGCTCCTTGCCCTCGGCCCCGCTGCCCTGAGGGCTGTGGGAGTGACTCTGTGCCCCGTTGCTGTGCTTCTTATAGGCGCCGGGCCTCGCGCCGGGCCCCGTGTGCTCCGGGATGAACAGGGCCACCAGCAGGGACAGCAGCACTGAGCATGCACCAAACAGGAAGGGAGGGCCCGGGATGATGGCACTCTGAAGGGAGAGGGACATTTTGTTTGAGTACAGCTACCATATGTGCAACTTATTATTTGTACAACAGTTTTGTGTAACTACCTCATCAGTGGGGTTGGCCATGTTGGGTTTGGCACCTTTATCGGAGCCGTCCGTGTCGGTCAGCTCCACGTGGAACAAGTAGAAGACAAAACCGTAGAGAGCTGGGCCCAAACCATTACAGAGGCCCCGAATTCCAGTAATCATCCCCTGAACAACACCTACAGGCAGACAGAGAGAAACACAACACTGTCAGGAAAATCTCAAGTAGATGCTACATTTCAGTGGCTAATCAGAATGACAATTACGGTTATTTGTCTAGCAAATAAAAATGTATGGCATACATCAGCTAGCTGCAGGACATCTATTTTCGTACACACAGGTATATAGCAGCAAATAACATTTGGTTGTTTTCCTCCGGACTGTGAAATCTTGCAGATGCCATTACGAGCACCAGAGGACACCAGAGGACACCAGAGGACACCAGAGGACACCAGAGGACACAGAGTCACATGATTTCTTTCAGATTACCTGTCTCATGAACTACTGTCAGGCTATAGTGACCATTTTATTTGTGTACTTGTGTTTAACCCTCCTCTTTCAAGGATATCAGTGTGCAATGCTTGAGCACAGACGCCCTTTATGTTAACAAATGAAAAGGGCGAGGTACTGAACTTCTTATGTACGGACAGAAATGTGCGTCTTACATCTAGAATAGAAAACTGTAAAGAAAAAAAAAAAAAAAAACCTAAATTTGGCATTCAATGAGGGGTCAAATTCTTAATCTTGGTCACATACTGTATACTGTGATTAGATATTCAATAATTTAAATAATAACATAGCTCATTTTAGACCGTTTTATTTGGGCATTAAGTTCATGTATAGCGGTTTGTGTTGAGACAAAATCAAACACTGATGCTGATACATGCTTATTTTATCAAATAGAAAAAGGTGAGAGGTGTTAAAGGGCTACTTTGGTATTTTTCAACCTGGACCCTATTTTCACATGTTTAGTGCTTGTTTTTGCCATGACAGACTCTGATTGTTATTATAAGTGTGACATTATGGAAAGAGTCTCGCTCTGAAATCTGGCGAGGTGACGTGTTGCCGGAAGACAACGGTTGAATAGTGGAATACATCCATGGTGGAAACGCCAGTGTTTGTTGTGTTGGAGTACAGAAAGCGTAGCTTAGTGTTCTCTAAAAGATTTTCAGTGTCATGGCTGAATATTTAGATGATTTCCACAATGTGGACGAGCTCAATGACCACCCGTATTTATTTGAGCCAGAGTATACGGATATTCAGATTTCACAACGAGACTTCATCCTTGAGCGCGACTTGGATCAGGTGAAAGGTAAGAAAAACGTTTTATTCTCTGTAGGGTCCTTTCCATAATGTTGTCAGACACTTACAATAACAGTCTGAGCCTGTCAGTGGCAAAAACAAGCACTTTTAATGAACGTAACGTTACATTGACGCTGCTCACTTGCAGCTACAGCTCGTTTAGTGGCTGCCGGTTACAGCGCTAAAAAACTGTTGTCCCCATTAGTCACTTCGTCACAAAAACATGGGAAAATAGGGTTCAGGTTGAAAAATACGCAAGTTCCCCTTTAACAGTTGAGTAGCTTACCTTGTTGGTCAGGGTCTGCATTACGGGACACGATGGCGCTGATGGCAGGGAAAGTGATGCTGGACATGGCTGCGACAGCTCCAGCAGCCCACATCATCCTACAACCAACAACACACATTTGTTAACGATACAAACAAAACTTTATTTAACCTTTCAAAAATTGGATATATATACACGTCATTAAAGGTTGAAAACGTACCTGATTAAATTGTGAAAAATGTGCACGTATGAGATAAGCAGCGACTGAGCCTCCAAAGACCAAAATGTCAAAGCCAACTTTAGATACAGCTATACTTCCTGTTCAATTGATGAATAACTAAAACCACGACAATGATTTGTATGTTTTTGTCAATTGGCTGCTTTAGAGTTCTGGTAATGTTGAGACACTAATGGATACTGTTTATCTTTTTTTGTGAACATGGAACAACTTGACCTTTATTTAACTTGATTTCCCGGGTATTGAACAAAGCAGAGAGGAGCAAAAAGACGACATGTTGTGAATGTTTTCTCTCAGAATCAATAAGTATTATGGGTCACTCTGCCCTCCCCTCCAGGCCCAAACAACAAGAGAAACTGAGGCAGTTGTTATGATCTCACTTCAGGAGAAGTGAAACTGATAGTGTGCTCTGTGTGTATGGGCGGTGGCTGATTAGTAAAAGCGCCTTTTCTTCATATTTACAGGTTTCGAGTGAATGAACTTACAAAACATTGGTTGTGCTTCTGCATTTTGCTTTCAAAAATCATGTTTTGAAAGGCACCGAATCTCAAACTGTAACTTCCAGGACAGTAAAAGCCTTGTGCATATGTTAACAAAAATCATTTGACATTAGTCAAACTAAATCTTTTGAGTTACAACACTACACTGATGCCTTTAAAGAGTCTCAGTTATCAGATTACAGTGTCACAGTGTTATTGATTGAGGCTATGCTTCCCTCTGCTGGTTTGTCAGGGTTTTACAACAACAGGGGACAATAACAACAGATTCTAATGCACAAAATGACAATAGTGCCCTGACAATGTGTGCAGTGTTCACTGCGGGATTGGGCCTGAAACACATAGGGTTGGGTGTGATTTAGATTTTATTGATTCTGGTTGTTATCTGACCACGCTTCAGGTTCTTGGAATATTATTTGAGTGTTGTTAATTGATTTCCAATAATAAATATATACATATATTTGCATAAAGCAGCATATTTGCCCACTCCCATGTTGATAAGAGTATTAAATACGTGACAAATCTCCCTTTAAGGTACATTTTGAACAGATAAAAAAATGTGTGATTAATTTGTGATTAGTCGCGATTAATGATGGACAATCATTAAATTAAATATTTTAATTCATTGACAGCCCTAGTAAGTATCTTGTGATTATTTTTGGCTTGAAAGGTTAAATTAAGAATAATAGAAAATGCCATTAGGGATGCACCGATACCGGATCAGATATCAGGCCGATACTGACTCAAATAGCTGGATTGGATATCGGTGACAATGGGGTCGATCTATTAAATTAAATTCTATGTTTACATAATATATACATTACATGGTGGAATTTTAATTCCTTTTTAAGTTTTGACCAATTTGTTGCTACATTAAAAAGGTTTACACCTGAATTGCAAATTCCTTTTAATTTGGAAGATTTTTTACAAAGTTGCTGGTGTACAATTTATTATTTTAATACAATTCTGTAAATTCAGTAAATCTATATCTACGTATTTATTTGTCACATTTTGTTTTAGCTAAGCAATTTTAAAGTCAAGCCTGATGTTGCCTTACACATAACAGAATGATCGAAGTCACTTCCACACAGTGAGGCATACAGCTTATTAATTAAACACTGGTATCGGATCGGTACTCGGTATCGGCCGATACCCAAAGCCCAGCTATCGCTATCGGTACTAAAAACTACGGATCGGCAAGTCCCTAATTGGCATGCACAAGTTACATATTTGTCGTTTTACTGGGGTTGAATGAGCCGTCATTAACGGATTCAGAGGCATTATGACTACGGCTGCGGTTTTGCACCATTCTGCAGGAAATGCTTTGTCATGTTAGACAAACTTCCTTCCTTCCTTGCTTGAATAATATTCACTGATAACATTTCTCTGTATCACAGCAATCTTTTGTGAAGCTCGCCCACACTTTTGAACATGAGCTGCAGATGGACGCACGGAAGGTTCAAACTTTGCTTTCAGGAAACAAAAATCATATTTCTTAATGACTCTGGTTCTTAGTGTGTGGGGTCTCTGTCCCTTTGAATCAATGCAGTGGAAGGTGTGTGTGTGTGTGTGTGTGTGTGTGTGTGTGTCTTAGAGGTTACTGACCAGGGCTGAGAGCCGAAGCCGTACCACGCCAGCTGGAGGATCTGGAAGCCGAGGCCGAGCAGGATTGTGTTCTTGTTCCCTATGGAACGCATCAGGATCCCCAACACCACCGTCTGCAGAAACACAGCACACAGGTCATACAAGAAACCTCTAAGGAGGCATTAAGTAATGCAGTTTAATGATTAGTTGATTAATCAACGGACAGAAAAATTATCTGCAACAATATTTAAAATAAATGTAATTATTTCACTAGCCCTTCTAGTGTTGCTACTAGAAATATGATATGATATAGTATGATACCCCATTTTATTAGTACCGGTACTGTAAGAATGTGTGTGTTTAATAAGAGCTACAGGCTATTTCCTGTGAGTTGTGTCGATGTGTGACAGCGGGGCAGTGTGTGTGTGCGCTGCTTTATAGGACGGGATTGCAATTCTGCGGGAGCGAGCGGTTATAACAATAACCAGAAGGATGGAAATGAAACAAATGAAATTCAGACGAAGATTAAAGCAGGTCATGAACCGCTCGCCAGCTGCACAGTCCCGCTCTGAGCTGGTGTCTGTATCAGTCGAACTCCCTTCAACAAAACAAGGAAATAACAGCGCGGCTCTAATTACCTACCAAATGTACTGATAAAATTAGATTCACCATCTTTTCTGAATCTGTCCAAGCATCTCCTGTAATTCGGCAAACACATAATCCACCAAAGAGCACGTGTCAAAGTATTATTTTACCGTGTCTCAGTAATGTGAAATGGACGGAGAGGAAAAGGAGTCCAGTGAGAGTGAATCTTCTCTCTCTTCACACCACTTCGACAACACAGAGCAATCTACAGTTACTGTGGCGTCTTCCTGATTTTAGCAGCTTTTCCTGCATCAACACCTCACAGAACTTCATCTGAATTAATTATCATTTTTTGATAAATTTTAAGTTCCATGTTCTGTCATCTATTATTCCATTACTTTTCCTGACGTTTTAGATTTTTGCTGTAGTATCGTTTCAGTATTGGTATGGAGTTATTTAGGCACGGCATAGTAGGGCTGCACGATTGTGGCCAAAATGATAATCACGATTATTTTGATCAATATTGAAATCACGATTATTATCACGATTGTTCATAGATTTTAGGGACAAATATTTGTATTGCAATTTCACATTTAAAAAAACAGAGCGCTGCTTTCACTTCCATATTGTGCTACATTTCTACTGTCAAAAACTCTAAATGTTATCCTTTTACTGTCATCTATAGTGGTTATTTGCATAAAAACACACAATTGAAATGATTAGGAAATTAATGTATTTTTATTTAAATATTTGCTTTGATTAAAACAAATCTTGGCATTAGTAGTTTTAAGTATATATTATAAGCTGTTTAGAGGTAGTGTTAGGAAGTTAAACACGTCATAATTCCCTCTCTATTATCTATTTTATATTGCTGTGAAAACATCTCCTTCAAACAACTGGATCTATTTAAGTTTCTCGCCAAAAACTACATTTTACAAGATTACATTTGAACGCATCACGATAGGGTTATAATTTCTCATCGCCCCATATTCATTTTTACTGAGTAGAGCTTGAACGCACCATAACGTGCTCCGTGCTGTCGGCAGATGAGCCGGTCAATGTGATTACTCGGAGTAGCATCATGAGAACGATTTACAATACAATAAGTGTCTGATTAAGTTAGTTGTTTCAAACGTTTTTAAGGTTGTTCCTCCACAGCTTATTCTGGACTTACAGTTGAGACAAATTGCAGCTTTATGTCTTCTTCACTCACGCTGAAGAACTTCCACACCGACGACATGTTGTGTGTGTCCGTGTGTTACGTTACTGACAGTGCCGCTGTGTGCCAACGTAAATGTGGCTGCTGAATAACTGAATAACTTTGGGTTGTTTTTCGGACAAAACAAGCTATTTGAAGACTATTGTTATTTCTGTCTACTCCGTATACACATCTATCACATAGTTGTACGTCCTCTGCTGCTCTTTCCTGAAGTTTCTTCCTTTTTTTCCCCTGTTAAAGCTTTTTTTGTGGAGTTTTTTCTTATCCAATCTGTGGCTCTAAGGACAGAGGGTGTGCTGTACAGATTGTAAAGCGCTGTGATGTACAAATAAAATTTGACTTGACTTCAAGTTGTCAACTTGGGCTCTGCGAAATTGTGAAACTTTTCACTATTTTCTGCCATGTTATAGACAAAATGATTAAGAATAACAATACTAAAACTCCAAACAACGAGGAGAGGAGGTAATTCAACAGCAAAAAGTGTATTTTTCAGTACCTGGGCTAGTATTGAGAGGATCCCCACAACAGCGATAAAGGCAGCCACTGTCTCTGATGAGAAGCCTATGACCTGAGGGTGAGAGAGCATTCAGATAACACAAGTTAGGACATGACAAGACAAGCACAGACAGAGACAAACAAGACAAGTAGCTCAAACACAAAGCCTTCACCCATTTTTTCACCAAACACAAAGGAAGAAGGGGGTTTGTTTGTGGCCTTTTGTAAACACATGCTGTTTCCTGCTGCATCTTGGAACAACAAAAAAGTGGCTCCTCTTTTTCCTCCCCTTGTATTTAGGTCAAATCTGCTGCCCTTTATCTCCTTCAATACAGGTAGCCTTAGGAGTAGGGCAGCTGGTGCGAGGTGTGTATAATTCATGACAACGACTTAGGAGAGATCTATGATAAAGCAACTTCGGCATAAAGGGGACAGGAAGGCGTGTAGAACAATAATAGCCCCAACGCTCCAGAACTACTTGTCGGCAGTTTCAAGGCGGTATGTGTGTCAGACTCGCCCGACTGGTTCAACTGACACTGTTTACACAAAGTAAACAATCCTCAAGTCGTTGGATAAAGGCGATCACATCTCGTCAGTTCACCTTGAAGCTGCCAGCTGCTTCCTGATGCTACCGTACATTTGCATAACAACTGGAGCTGTACATTTCTGGCTACTTGTGTTTTTAAAATACATTGGTGATCCTGCGGTAGCATTTTGCTGGGACACCTAATGAATTTGCTCTACTTATTCACAAACTGAAACTGGCTGCTCAGCAAACCTGCTGATCCAATCTTAGAGCGATGTAGGCAAAAGTGTGTGTTGGGCAAGTTTCTCCTCAGTTGTACTGACATTATTCCCTGAGCTTTCCAGTCGCAATTTCAGCCTTTTTTTAGCAAAACAAATGTCTAAAGTATGACGCTGCCACATACAGCATGCACAACAAACCATAACTTCACCTAAGAAAGCAGTGTCTAATGCCCGGTTCAGACTACACAATACAATATTATAGCCCGACACGGCCGTCGTAGGATGTCGTCTCGGATCGGGAACGGTAAATGAGTGTCGTGTGCGAAACTCGATCGTTTTATCTCGTGTAGTGTGTCATAGTACACGACAACCGACACCGCGTCTGGGACGCCTCACGACGTCCCGACAGAAAGTCTAGCATGTTTGATTTTTTTTTTTTGCTTTCCACAACGTGTTCCGTCATGGCCGTGAATTTGACCGGCTGAGCACAGACTGCTGCCGGACCTCGCAGTAGGATATTCAATCTAGGTTGTGTCGGAGTAAAAAACACCACCGCCGTCGCGTCTTTGCGCACGGAGAATCCCGTTGCGTGCCCGCTTTCGCTTCTCCCTGTGAATAATATTTTTATTGTTTTCCCCTGGAGCCTCGTGGGCCGCTTTACATGGTCGGGCCGGGGGCTTGAGCCCCGGTAAGCCCGTATATTAAGACGGCGGTGTGTTAAGTGTGTATTGTCGGAAGAGGGGACCGACGTGTAGTCCGTCATGTGTCGCGGCCAAGTCACAACAAGAATTTATGACTCTCAATCGTCTAATCTGACATAGTGACCATCGTAACCGTCAAAAATATCGTGTAGTCTGATCCTGGCATTATATTCCAAATATCACCATAATAATGTTCAATTCATTTTACACAAAAATCGGCCTATATCACAGAGAAAGGGGCTGTTGGCGTAGACTGAACACAGTTGAATCCTTATACAATTCAATGTCACATTTGGATAAGTAGGTGCTATTACATGTGGTAGGAAGTGTACATGATGTGTGTAAACAATGTTTGTTTGGATAACTTGTGTGTATAATCCAGTCATGTTAATGGTCTCAGCAGGGAGAGCAGAGCGTTACCTGTCTGAGATAGAGGAAGAAGCTGGAGTACTGGCCGGCTTCGGGGAGGTAGGAGAGAAACACTGTGATACAGATGAGGAGCACCGTGGAGTCCTGGCCCACCTTACGCAGAGACTGGCCAAGAGAACAGCAAGAATACTTGTTGAATAGTTACATCATTTGAAACATGAGAAATGTTAGTGGCTTTCTGGACATACTGGCTTTACCATCGTCACCTAATGTAATAAAAGACACCTCTGCTCTGCCATGCCCTGCAATAATCACCATAATATTTAAACTGTCAAGCGAGTATCTTCCAAAGTTATATTTTTTTTTAGTACAAAATTCCCTCTGTTTTTTGTTTGTTTCTCTGGACAGTGTTTCCATGATGAGCTGCGGTGGAGGGATAGTCACAGAATGAGGAAAAAAGACAGTTAATTTGGGAGATACTTGATTGATTTGTCACATTCAGACTGCTGACTATTATCTTCAGATAAACTTTGGAATATATTTTTGCACAGAACAAGGACTGTGGATTTTGTCCCCATCACTTACACACGGGTGATGGTGAGAAATTCTTTGGACTGAATTTTTTAACTGGTGTCCAGTTTGGCGATGAGCAACGAAGGCGTGAAGTCACCTAGGGGGGTCCCAGGGGGCTTCTTTTTTTTTTTTTTTTTTTTTTTAGATGGTGCAATTTGGTGCAGTCTGAACATGATTTTTATCCTTTGCAAATGCAAAGTATAAAATAAAAAATGTACCTTCAAAAAGTATGCTTTTAGTGATATTTCTATCTATACTATCCAACTATATTTTAGAATAAAAATAACACAAATATCTGTAATTATCTTCATCAACTTTAAGGCAACCTGAATCTACATCAGTCAGTAAAAGGAAAAAAAGTTTAAATTCTTGTCACTTTCATATTAACATAATATGACTGCACTCTGTCTTTTATTCCAACTTGATAATACGCCAGCGGTGCAAATGTCAAAGACAGACAGCTGTCTGACAGACAGAAAGAGGATTGTCCTCTTGCTGGGGACAGAGGCAGCATTTCGCCCACTGGCAACTTTGGTAAACTATTTTCATCTGTGTTCATCTCATCGGAGCCCCCGGGGTGAAATAGGCATAAATTAGACTGCCACCTGCTCCAAGCAAATTATTATATGAACATTTCAAACACCTCTTTATTCCACTGTACGAACACTGAACAAACACTTCCCGAAAAGGCAACAGATCACAAGAGGCTATAAAACTGAAAAGCATCACTTATGCTAAGAAATTGAAATTGAATAATATAAAAAAAAATTGTGCATTAGGAGGAATGTTTCAATTAGTGTAAAGCCAAACTGATACATGTCAGAAAATCTATACAAGAGTCAATATCTTCTGTATTAGCCATGTGTTTACTACGTGTTTATTTGCATATCGAGCGGGGAAGTGAGATCCGATCACAACTGGTCACTCAAGACGCATGTGAAGACGCATGCTAAAGCAAGCTGTGAACAGACGTACTTAGAGCTGTCCACTTGTGATCTTATCACCCAAGACGCATGTTTATGTTTCCAGTAGATTTAGAATCTGTGTTTGCCCCGGCCAGTGGGCGGTGCTTGGTTTTGGCTCGACTGTTTTCAACATGGCGGTCGGTCACAATCTTTCTCATTTTACAGCTAAACAGTGAACTACAAGATGTTTCTGAAAACATTTGAGGAAAGAAATAGGCATTACAGAAACAGAATATTGATTCATATTCGATTAGCGTTGCCTAGTTTGACAGTGTGATTGGAGTTTGCGAGTTTCACATGCAGTGATCGACAGCTGCTTTAGAGACCGCTCGGCTTTGATTGGTTGTTTTTGTTCAGGTGCGGTGGAATCTTGCAATTGTCACACAGGAGGACACAGAGGAACATGATTTTTCTCACAGATTATGTGTCTCATGCAGTACTGTCAGGATATAGTAACAGTTTTATAAACTTTTTATCATATTTGATCAAAGTTCCCGACTACAGCTTTAAAGAGAAACTTAACACCGCCTGAGTATGTTGTCTTTGCTGGCCTCCAGTTGTTGTGCAGTGAAGTACAGGTGGACTCAAGGGACCCCATGACATCCCTGTTGGGTGTGGTTACAAGTTCAACAGGCTTGGAAAACACTTGGCAAACACTGCTTTTCAACCTGGTGTTTAGTTACTCTGATAATTTTGACAATTTCAAATAAATCCAGTTTTCTTTGCCAATATGCAAATTAAGGCAACAAGGAGGACTAAAATCTGCTCTGATCTACACACATAGACTGACAGAAATGCCACCATAACAGACATAAAAAAAAAGGTAAACTACAGTTGTTTTCCCTTATAAAGAACCAAGTCATCCCTAAAGCTACTGCATTATTCTCTTATTAAAATTCATTCATTACAAATAAAGGAATCTGGTTATGCATCATTGCCTTGTTATGCAGGAATATATGATTGAATGAAAGAACTGTGTTCATTTTTTTCTGAGGTTGAAAGTATTTGTCCGTGGGCAACGTGCCCTTGCACATCATTTGCAGCACTATCAAGTGTGCTCCCAGCATGACGCTCTTTGCTATAATGGAAAACATTAATTATACAGATCCATTTTACTGTGAAGTAAAAGCTTCCACTCAATAGCTTAACCTTAAATCATTATCTAGACAAACATGTTTTTATTCCAATAAAACACTAATAGCTGATGAAACGCACTGCAATCAACTGCTGTTAGAGACCTGTGCACAATACTACCTCATAACTGACATGAACTGAAAATGATCAACTAAGAGTGTTATGATGTTACTCACAGCGAAGGGGTCTGCCTGTTCCCAGGAGATGGGGGCTCCCCATGATGCTGGCCTCATCTTCTCTGGCAGTGACTCCGGTACGGCCACCAGGATGAAGCAGATGTCGAGCAGGGCGATGGCGGTGGCCAGGATCACCACCAAGGTGTCGCCGTAGGCCACAGAAAGGTAGGCTCCGATGGCCGGGCTGGTGACCAGACTGGCCGCGAAGGTAGCTGATACCTGGAGGGAGAGAGAAGCAGAGCTGAGGGCGAGCAAAACAGGAAGTGATTCATCTTCTCTTCCATACAGTTGTTGTTTTTAACTGATATGACCTCTTTGGTTACGAACTTGTTCAGTATTGAAAATCAAATGCAGGCATGATTCTTCACTGATAATTGCCTCATAATCATTCTGGAGGTGTTTAAAGACATATTTTAACAGGACTCTGTTTTGGTCAACCATTTCCTTACCAAACCATATGCTGTGCTCCTCTCATGCTCCTGCGTGATATCCGCCACATAGGCAAAGATCACAGAGAAGGTGACGGCAAAGACGCCGGACATGGAGATGACTGCAAAGTACCACCTGAAAGAAGAAAAGACTTGTCAACACAGACAAATGAAAATGGCTACAACTAGGGACGTCAACAGTTAACTGTCAATCGGTTAACCACCGAGAACATTTTTGACCGGTTACGCACGTCGGCCGATAGTTTATTTACGGTCTATAGTCTAGGTTAATTTACGGTCTATATGTTAACCAATTGAGCTTTTTCAGACAGGACGCACCGCGGCGAGCTCCGGGCCCGGTGTGTGTGCAAAACAGCTGGACACACACACGCTCCGGGCCTGGGACCAATCAAACCATTTAGAATGAATTATCAGATGATAATGATCGATGGCCGATTGATTGGAGCATTTGTGATCTGATCCAAATGTGGTAATAAACTTAATAAAAGGCAAGACATTTACAACACAAAACATTAAAATTTGATGGATATAATGCTTTTCCGCGCCAAAGTTGGAGTGCCGGAGTAAAAGGAAAGCGCCTCTTGTATTTTACGTCATTTTGCATTTTTTTTTCTCTCTTAAAAATTAACTGGTTGGTGACTGGTTAATTGGTGTTGGGCTATTGAAAGCAAAATCAACCGAAACTTACATCCCTAGCTAAAACGCCGCCTTTTTACATTGTATGTTAATTCTACCTTTGTGAAGTTTATAATGTTAATTGGTCGTTTTGAGGATGTAGTTTATTCTGTTGTTGTATTAGATTGCATTATATTGTTTGTATGGTGTTTCAGCCAGCACAGGACAAGACTTCACCTTCTTCCTAAAAACAACTGTCGGTGTTTTGCACTCACCATGGGCTGATCTTCATCAGTGGAATGGGTGCACACGTGAAGAAGACCGTCAGCAGCAAGAAGGATTTGCGCCCCCATACGTCCGACAGAGCTCCAATCAGCGGAGCACTCAGAAATGATAATAGGCCCTGGAGAGGATGAAGAGAGACAGGGAGGTAGACGTATCAGAAAAGTGCTGTAAATGGATAACGTGAGTGAAGTTACCACTCACAGATTCACAGGGACTGTGATTCGAGTACATGCACACACACTGTCAACACAGCCAGTTTTGAAACCAGCAGATTTGTACAGAGGGCAATGTACAATATATAACTATAATCTATGTATGATACTGGCCTGATGGCTAACTCTCAAGTGGAAAATGAACACCAGCCACATAGCTGAAACTCATCAATTTTAGCCTTTATAGCCCATCTATCGTTTTGGCCATTTAAAGCATTATATGGACTGTGAAATCTGGTATCACCCGGCTATTGTAGCTGACAGACAAGAAAGAAAAGTAGTACAATAACAAAGCACCTAAGGCCTGCTGGTGTGAGGTCTGGTCTGAAGTTAAGTCATCATTGGCCGATCGAATAATAATCTGTCCTCAATGCGTTTTAGGTGCATTTACACCTGTACTTTTATGTGGTCAAGCACTATCTGATGGAAATCCAATCACCGAAGACATGTGTAAAGGGAGTCAGAAACTATCAATCAATTATGTTGACGTATAGACAACAAATTGTCATAATACGTGGGTTTTTGGTGGTCACTAATAGATTTGTCCACTCAATTTAGCTCGTTTGCAGAGTAGTATTTCTTGCTGAGAGAATAATGTTTTTTCTCAACATCACAACCAGAAAATCTAAAATAATTACAAGTTATCTCCAACTATCTTTACACATACACACTTTCCTTTTCCCTGAATAAGGACCATCAAGGTCAGCATGCTTCTATGTGCTATTCTGTGGCCAGCTGGGGAACCTGCGAGGGTTACTGGACAGCTTGCAGGTGTTAACATGTAACTGCATTGGTGTCAAGCAGGGCGTCGCTGAACAAGAGCACACACGCTCAGCAAATCTTCCAAGGGCAAATAAAAGCAAGACAAACTTGCTGAAGAAGAAGAATGTTCCTTAACAGCAGCTGTGGTACCAAAAACACAAAGAACACATGGCTGCTGGCATGCCCTACTGTCTGGCTTTATATGGCCAGAAAAATAAATTTAATATTTGAATCAATCCACAAAAACTTTCACAAATTGCAGACGTATAAAGGTGGCAAAAATATTATTTTTTAGTATGTTATTGCTCATCTATTCCTTGTGAACAACGACCGATCAACTCGACAGTGCTCACAAATGTTTGCCCTTCCATTCATTTAAATTCATTACATTTTTTAGCAACACAAAAGATATCGCTTGCTATTGAGGTGCTGTCAATAAAACAACTAGAGGTAACTTGCTAACATTGTATAACTCTTATATTGCCGTCATGAGAGACAGAATATTCTGTTTGTGTGTACTGAGGTCTTACCTTGACACCATGGATAAGCCCATTCATCAGGAATGTGTGTTGGGGGAATGTCTGGTGTAATACCTGGAGAACAAACACAGATAACACCACATGAAACCACGTTACCCACAGAGTCTGCATCACATTTCAAACAATGACCTACACTGGTTTATGTACTTTTCAGAGTTAAACTACAACTAGGGAGCAAAACAAGTGTGACGCAATGGGACAAAAATCTACCAAATGTACCAGATGATGGAGGGTTGAAATGAAAAATGAACTATTAATTCAATCATTGAGGCCTATGGCAGAAAACTAGATGTTTCAAATTCCCACTGTAATGAAAAAACAACAACAAAAAACAATCAAATATTGCAAACATAAATATCTGATCTTTAATGCGTTTTCTGAGCCCTTCCACGGGGATGTGACCCACATGTTGAGAATCATTAAAAATTTCACATAATCAACAGGAAAACACAGACAAAAGCACACAGATTCAAAACAACGTAAAACATGGACACGCTGAAAAACAAAAACTGTAAACAGCAGATGAAACAGACAAAGTGTTATTCATAAAATTGAACCGTGGCACAGGATAAAAACACTAAAGGTTAAAATAACTTATTTTCATAGTGGTCATAGTGGGCCCCTGCTACGTTACTAACTGCAAATTGTGACATGGGCTTCAAAGCTTCGGTGAGAAATATTCGAAAGTATTCGAAGCTTCGGGGCATTACTGCACTACTGTACGCACACGCACCTCTACAGATAAACAGCGATATTCGTCTGAGAATAACTAATAATAATTCATGTTGAATATGAATAATGTTGTTGGATTATTCCTTATTTTCTTATTATCACATACTAAAAAAAACAAAGCATTTGAATACTGACTTGGAGGTCAATTACCATGGCAACGGCCGAAGCTTCGAAGCATTCGGGTCAGCCCTATTTTGTACAAAGTGTTGTCATGCTTTCAGGTGACATCCAGTCATCCAGTCCAGCGATAACCATGAATGAGTACTTTTACCTGTTACAAACTGTGTTTGTTTGTTTGTTTCCCCCTGCTCTGTTGAGGTTGAACATTCATTATTTTAGTAAATATGATTGTGAAACAGTCAAACAGTCTAATTTTAGCCACAGAGACTAAAGAGCAAATTTAATCTTAATATAAGGACCTGGCCATAAACTGAGTAGCTGAGTAATATCAGGGAGCAAAATAATCTCACCTTTGTCACATTTCTTGTGGTATAACATCATGATACAATATTTGACTGACAGTGACAGTTTGTTGGGTTTTAGTTGACAAACTGCTCTGTTATCAAACTTTCGTTTAAAGTACTCAGAGTGCAAACCATCGAATTTTCTTGACTTGGAATTTGGCAGTTGGATACTGATTTACATCAAAAATATGGAAAGTTTACTCTGTGTATCGCTCTCTTTAAAAACTAGGGATATATATATATATATATATATATATATATATATATATATATATATATATAAAATAGTATATAAACATAACATTTAATTGAATAGATCGGCCCCATTGTCACCGATACCCGATCGAGCTATTTGAGTCAGTATCTGCCCGATATCCGATTCGGTATCGATGCATCCCTATTAAAAATGGGATTTTTAAAGTTTTTCTTATAAACACATGATATACTTGTATATTTATAACTTATCCATTTTTGACCATGCTTTGTTTACCGCTGTTGTCCCACAAATGAAAAGAACCATAGTTAAGTATTTCAGGATATATACAGCCAGAAACTGTGTTCCTACAATACTGTATATTTGTAAGAATACAGAGGGGAACGGGCTGCTCAGATAGTTAAAATCCATATGGCATGTTCAAAGTCCATAACATCAGTGTGCAGCAAGTATGGAGCACAAGAGTCATTGACACTGGTGAGGGAACATGAAGCCTTGGTTTAATTTAGGACATGTGGAGCTTGACTGAGACTGAATAACTGGATCTGGTTATTGTTTAGGAGTACAAAGGGAAAGCTCGTGGCATGGCTAAGAATCCCCTCTCTTCCTCTGGGAGTCAGTTACCCAACACACACAGACTGTGAATGCTCAGTGACGACTGTTGCTGCTGGATACTAATGAAGCAGTGCGCTCATTGGGAGCAGTGAAGCAGTCCCTCTCATCTTCAGGCGCCCTCTGATTAGTCCAAAATGCAAATCCTGCCTCCGCCCAGGGATCTTGAGGGCAACAAACCCCCAGTAATTAATGCTTTACAGACCCCCAGTAATTAATGCTTAACAGTTACACATACAACCACCTCTTCAAACAAGAGACTGCTGAAAAGCATGCATTGCATAAGCCTGTCTGGTTCACATCATGTGGCGCACAGATGTTTGCTCATCACTTGTTTGACATACCAGTTTCTACCCAGAGTCATTTACGAAGGTAGAGAAAAAGGTGTAAACAAAATGGACAGGATTTCAGTAAATATTGAGCTTGGCTGAAAAACGGAAAGCTACTGTCAAGAAAAGAAAAAAAAACTATTAATACACAATCCCTGCTGGTATGAAATAAAGCATGTCGTCACTATGAGTCATCTTAGCACTTTGCTTACAAATTAGATCTGTTTTTGAGGATACGATCATCTGTGTTTTTTTTAAATACTAGCGGATGATCTCCTGGTGCCAACATGTTTCAAAAACGCAAGTTACATTTTGGAAAGACAATCCTCTGAATAATGCTGTTTGAGTTGCCTGTAGCAAATACGTAAGCCACGCCACTCTGCAGTGCACTGAGGGTGAATGTGTAGCGAGAGGTTTGCCTGGCCGGCATCTGTGCTGTGGCCTGACAACACAAACCAGTGACCCCCTGATAAGCCTTTTCAACAAAGAACTGGTGCTCATACAATACAACAGTTTGATGCCCTTTTCATATTTCTCAGTCCATTAGCGGTTGGCAAAACATCTGCCAACACATACGCACAAAAAAACAAAACTGCGTCACACGGGGCCTCGCTCATTTGATTAGGAATTCAATCATTCACAGACACTGGTGGGCCTTGTGTGATTCCAGTCAATGGGAAATGCCACTCTTTGGCTGGGTTCCGTGTAGGCGTATGAATATATTACCGTTATGTCAGTTTACATAACAGTGTGTCTACGTGAGAGTGCGTGTGTCCGAGCTTACCGTGAGCATCGGGGTGGTGAGAAGACCCCATGCAAAAAACTCCAGGAAGATGACCACCACAGCATGGTAAACACTGGGCTCACCGATTCCCTGCGGCTGGATGGAGACAGAGAGACACACAGACAAATGAAATGGTGATTAGCTGAGAAGCAACAAACGTTTTTACATGCATCAAAGTGCCTGTAAATGGTAACACATTAACAGATTGAACCTTAAACTGTAAAAGCTAAACTTCAAAGCAGCGTTCGCCTAATGATAAAGACACTGCATCACCTGATCCTGTGGGACAGCCCACAGTTGGTTAAGAGTGAGTGAGGAAAATGTGAAATATTCTTTCACTCTCGACTTTTAGAAGTATGTACCCTGGGGGAAGTTTTGACTTAGCCAATACAGTGCTGAATGCTGAATTACCACCAATCATACTAGAATTGCTCTGTGACTTGTTTGTCTTTTTCCTTCAATTGAAATTCAAATTTATTTTACCTTCATCTGCTCACAGGACACAGTCACTCAGTAGATTTGCATGCACACAAATAATGTGATTACTGTACGTAAACCGATTAAAGTGGCAGTAGGCAGTATATTTTTGGCATCATTTGGCAAAAATTCCATAATAACCTTTCAGCATATTGTAATTCAAGTGTTCTGAGAGAGAACTAGACTTCTGCTCCTCATCATGTCTGTTTGCAGGCTTTAAAAAAAATTAAAAAAATTAAAAAAAATAAAAAAAATAAAAAAAATCGAGCCCGTGACGGCAGACTTTGACCAATCACAGGTCATTTCAGAGAGAGAGAGCGTTCCTATTGGCTGCGCTCCGGTCATGTGAGCGGAACTTGGCGTTCCTTTACCAGACTTTACAATGGCGGCGGCGTCACAAACTTTCTCAATTTACAGCTAAACCGTAACTACAAGATGATTCTGAGAACATTTGAGGTGAGAAATAGGCATTACAGTAACAGAATATTGATTCATATTTGATCAGCGCGGCCTAGTTTGACCGTTTGGTCGGAGTTCGCGAGTGATTGACAGCCGGGTCTCATAGACGGCAGCTGGACAGCGGACCTCAGATCAGCTCTGACTGGTTGTTTTCCTCCGGTAAGTGAAATCTTTCAGATGCACCGGAGGACACAGAGGAACATGATATTTTTCAGGTTACCTGTTTCATGTACTACTGTCACGATATAGCGACCGTTTTATAAAAATAACTTCTTTTAATCATATTTGCTCCAATCTCGCCTACTTCAGCTTTAAGGGAACTTTCTTAATAAGGCATTTATATGATTCACAGTCACTCCATAAAATTGGCAAAAAAACTGTAGTTTTTTGCATGCAATACAAATGTGTTATTTTCGCCTATTCTGGTATATTTCTGGTGTGTTCTTTATACTATGCCAGTTTTCCTAAAAATTGCAATATATTGTCTTGCTTACAGTATCGCAACATATTGAATCGTTACCCCGGCATCATGATGCGTATCGTATCACCACATCCTTACCAATACACAGCCCTACCGGATAGTCAGAAAAAAATGATCTGCATCCTGCAGACGATTAGGAAATAAGAACATATTGAAAATGGTGTTATTTTCTAAACTGATGAACAGAGAATAAAGCTGTATATCTGCTGCCAAAATTAAGCAGTTTTATTTTTTCTTTGCCACAAGTCATTCTGCAATGTTTTCTCCATTCTACAACATGAGCTTTGCGGTTCCTGCACACACACTTTCAAAATCGAATATCCAAGAACAAAAAGCGATACATGCAAAGTAGGGCTGCACGATTTTGAAAAAATATCTAATTACGATTATTTTCACTGATATTGCAATTGCGATATGATTTGCGGTATTAGAGGGAATGATATTATGGTGTGATTTTTGCAGGGATCTGTTCCAAACAAAGATGTTTTCTGTAGAATATGATGTGAAGGCCAGGACATCTCTACAGCACCACAATATTTAATTTAAATGGTATTTTGACACACATTTTGCTTTTAACAAATATTGCGCCTCCTACGATTTGAAAATTGCAACAGGCCATATTGCGATTTCGATAAGATTCAGATGAATTGTGCAGCCCTAATGCCAAGAGTAATTTAAAAGCAGGCGATTACTGTGCCTCAATTAATCCAGTCACAATTACTCTAATTACGGCATTAATGTGAGAGAGACGAGGTTCAGCTGTTTAATTGACATCTGCAATATTAGCTATATTGCCGTGCTGATTACAAATGAATTATTATTGAGTACAAGTAAATGCACAGACTGTGAAGCAAGAGAAGAGCATTTAATATCACATTCATACTTGGTAAAGTGTCAACTATGATTGTGTAGCCTGTTTACTGGCACAATATTTCATAAACAGATTTAAAAGTAATTATTGACAAAATTCCTCAACATGTAAGTTAAGCGTTTGTTCATTTAAATTTCACAGCTATGAACCAAAGTGTTGAATCCCACAGGTAAAATAACCAAATATTCTGTGCTATAGTTTACTGGGTCACTCTAAATACAGACCGATATTTATATGAGTAGAACACAAATAGACATCCTTTTAACTTTCATAAAACTCGCTCCCTAGAGAAGAAGTCACTTTACTGTGCCACGGTAAAATCTATACATAAGTCACAAATTATAATAATCATATATACAGTAAGTCTGTAAGGTGAAGAGAAAGTGTGATGAGTGAGCGTGGATGCTGAGCGGGATCTTTGGCAGGAAACACAGCGAGGTATGATAATTTTGGAGACTGTAAAGTAGGCCAGGGCCAACTTAACAAAGACACTAGCTGCTAGTTTACTCGCTCATGTGGTTTGTCACTTCCTCACGTGGAAAGGGTGAATGCATCACTGAAAAAACAATCTACAGGTATGAGTATGACTGATCAGGGCGCAGGCTGTAAATCAGAGGAAACTCACACCATTTTTGTTCAATGAGAATTCTATGATCACACCACCTGCTTAACTGAAAAAAGAGGAACAATCTGTAACCGACTCATTGTATGGATGTTGCAATTTCCTCTTTTCTGAAATGACGACCAGCTACATCTTTAGAGATCGCATTTTGTTATTGAGCAGAGAGTGTCTAAGCCTATTAGATGCTATGACTGGATCAAGGGGTGGATGTTGAAAGTGACATCTTAATGGATGAGTGGTCAGACCTAGCTGCAGTAATACAGTTACGGATGCACCGATACTAATACCGGATCGGATATCCGGCCGATACTGACTCAAATAGCTGGATCGGGTATCGGTGACAATGGGTCCTTTCTATTCAATATTTATATACATTATATACTGGAGTTTTGACCAATTTGTTGCTGCATTAAACATGTTTACACCTGAATTGTAATTCCTGTTAATTTTGAAGATTTTTTACCAAGGTACTGGTGTATGATTTATTATTTTAATAATAAATAAGAATTCTGTTAATTTTGAATGACTATTTTACCATGTTGCTGGTGTACGATTTATTATTTTAATAATAAACAGAAATAAGATTTGTATAAATAAAATTAAAAAAAAGTATTATTTATTACATTTTGTTTTACAAAGTTAGGAAAACAATGTTTAAGTCAAGCCTGATGTTTCCCTACACGTAAATGAATGATCCCAGTCACTTCCACACAGTGAGGCATACAGCTCATTAACTAAACACTGGTATCGGATCAGTACTCTGTATTGGCTGATACCCAAAGCCCAGGTATCTGTATCGGGACTTAAAAAGAGGGATCGGTGCATCTCTAAATGCAGTGAGGCAATAACAATGATCTGGATTGGGCTCCTCATTGGAATAGAACCACATTGTCAGGTGTTTAAAAATGTACAGACACGAGGTGTCGGGTATCAGGATGACAGGACCATTACTGAGGGAAAACAGCAGTTTTTGGTACTCTTCATTAGGATTACAAATGTTAGTGTCTTCATATGGATACTCAGCATGTTTGGCGTAGCTGTCCAACTGATTACATAAGCAGCACTGATGCCTCACTGTATTTATAACAATCCCACCATACTCACTCTTTGCCAACAGCCTAATTTGGGACAATCATCTCTTCCACCATTTAAAAATGATCCTAATAACTAGAATCCCTGACATGATAGTTAGTTGTCTATTGAGAAAGTTTGATGCTTCTAGGTAAGGGCATCTTATCACATTATAGGATGGGTTCATCGTACCTGGACTACAGGTGCCAATGACCCAGATAAGTATAAATGTGTCAGAAACAACAAGCTGACATTTAACCAATCATTAGCACCACATTCTGAACAGCCACCATAGCATTATAAGCTTTGTTATGTTACACAGTTGTTGTAGCAAGGGGCAGTCAATAATTTGCTTCCCTGGGATGTTTGCTTAACGTTAACCGTCGTGTTTGCTTGTTGTCACCCAACGTTACCAAACCCTGTGTTTAACAGTCTTGACTTCGCCCATTTACACATCACATTATCGACTAAGGTTATCTTACATTACCCTACTTTGTCTCTTAAATAATTAGCTAGATTGGTAGCTTAAAACCTTTTATTTAATCATCCGTTTGTTGTAACAGGATAAAAAATAACCCCAATTAAACACATATGCTAGTGAGCTAATGCTAACCTAGCCGCTGTTCGTGCCCCTGTTTGTGTCACACGTCATTTCTACAACATCTGAACAAACGTGAGACACCGTTAAACATTAAGCGCTGATTTGAAGTTATATTCAGCAATATTCGGGGTAACTGAATTACTGTGGGAAGATCAAGCAAAAAACACCGCTAAGTTAACGTTAGCCAGCTAGTGTTACCTGAGCTGACGTGTTAACGTAGAGCAAACGTAGGCCACTAACATTAGCCAATGCTAGCTCACAGCCAATGCTAGCTCATAGCTAACATTAGCCAATGCTAGCTCATAGCTAACATTAGCCAATGCTAGCTCACAGCCAATGCTAGCTCACAGCTAACATTAGCCAATGCTAGCTCATAGCTAACATTAGCCAATGCTAGCTCACAGCTAACATTAGCCAATGCTAGCTCATAGCTAACATTAGCAAATGCTAGCTCACAGCCAATGCTAGCTCACAGCTAACATTAGCCGATGCTAGCTCGTAGCTAACATTAGCCAACGCTAGCTCACAGCTAACATTAGCCAATGCTACCTCATAGCTAACATTAGCCAATGCTAGCTCACAGCTAGCTGCGTTAGCTAGGCGGACCCAGCTAACGGTTAACATTACCCATCGGGTAAAACCACCCAAAGACAGAAAGCCACAAACAAATGCTGCTACGACTGCTACGTTTTGATAACATAAAGAGGGCTACTAACTAACTTCAGTGGCTGAGAGCCCGTTCAGCTCCGCGTCAAGCCGACTTAACGAAGATAAATAAATATTTAACTCACACTTCCTCCATCTTTTATTATAATTTTCTTTGCAAGAAGAATGCTGCGGTTCAGCCGCTTTTTCTTCTTTTTCTCCCCCGTCATTGTTAACTTATGTCCATTCTCGGTGTCAGAGGGTCATCGTTGCACCTATCGAAACTAAAATAATCTACTGATTTCGGCTACAAAAGCTCACAACACCTCGGCGGTCGGCTCCAGGCAGCTAGCAGCGAGCTAACTAAATGATGATTTCTCATCCCCACCTCACTTCAACCCGTCTTCCTGGACTAAATGTTTTGTCCCGCCCTTCCAGTGCAACACCGCTCAGTGATTGGCTGCCTGGTGAAAGAGCAAGTTCAAACTGTGCGTCTGATTGGTTTAGAAAAACGTTGCACTATTGATCCTCAAATGGTGATTTGTGAACATCACACCGCGGGTTCAGTGTACAAAAGAGGAAATTCCTTATATGGTGACTGGCTGTGTTTATGAAGAAAGTGTACAAGATGTTCAGCTACTTCCACGAACCAAAAAAAAAATCAGACATAGTAATAAAACACTGATAATAGGGCAAATGGCGCTTTGCAAGTCATTCAATCTCTCTTTTCTTACACTAATTTTCAGATTTGTCTTTAAGTCTAAATTTTTTTGACAACAATAAAAGATAAAAATTACCTTTTTTTTTCTGGTACCTGCTACTTTGTGAGTGCCCACTATATGATATGTAAATGTGATGTTTTTGTATGTGTGCTGCTTTTCATGATATTATTATTTATTTTATTTATGTAATGTAGCTTTTATTGGTGTATCTTGTTTTAATGTGATCTGTGTGGATGTGATATGTTGTTTTAATAAACTCTTTTAATAGCAGTTTTTGCATATGCGAACCAGACACATTTCTGCCATTTGCACACGAAAAGCAGACAATAAAGTATTTTCTATTCATTCTATTCTTTTATTTTTATGTTTAATACTTTTTAGGCTTGCCAGTCACTCCTTTCCCTAGTTGCATGTTTCTTTTGCGTATTTTGTTAAGTTGAAAACATTTTATTAAGTTGTCCCTGTCTACATTGTACTGAAAACTTAAAGATGTTTATGTTCATTGTCCACACATAGAAGAATATACAATACAGGAACACAATAACAAATGATAAACATCTTAATAGAGGAAATCATGAATGGGGATGTATTGCAAACATCAGTTAAAATAAAAAAAAAGCTACTAAAATAAATAAAAAAATGGCACAGTATGGTGTAGCAGGATAAAATGTGGCACACCATCAAAGCAAGCTATGCCTGTAGAGCTTTACATTTTATTTAATTAAATAAAGTGTTTCAGAAAATTCATTTTCTTGGCTGTTTGTTTATGCTATTACTATTAGAAGGGATTCAACATATCTCAAAATTAGGTCGGCTATCTTTCAATTTACACACATTAAGCTTTGCCCTAAGGCCATCAAATTACCTGAAAATATGTTAACCTGAAATTATTCCATGTAAAAGAGCATGTTAGTGCATTCTGAGGCACAATATCCATAATTTTAGAGAATAACCATGAATATTGAAGGCCATAAAACACATTTCAGAATGGATAAGAGGGGTCCTCACTGAGTTCTAGTTTTCTGGGAAAGGAAAGTGATGGGAAATGATTCATAACAAAACCTTTTGTGCTGGAGATCTGCCACAGGGTTTGTGCAACAGTGGGAAATTTATAGTGAGTCATGATAAAAATGAAAGTTTGGACTTCTGAATGAAGATCAAATTAGGGATGTATTAGTATAAAGCATGAGAGCCTTATTTAAAAATGTCAGATCTAGAAATAATAATTTGACCAAGAGCAGAAGGGGCTTCTGACCATCTAGTTGGGATTAACATGTCAGTTATATTAAATAGAAAATCTATATTTTGCCCAGAATGGTCTGCTATAGGTGTTATCTTCAGGCATGATCTCATTGACACAAAAGAGCAGTTCTTTAGTACAATTTCAGTTTTCTCACATATTACACAATATAAATGGTTGGTGGTTCCAGATGTGATATTTCATCCAATTAAAAATTCTAAGTAAATCTTAATAAAAATTGTTTTAATATTAAATAACTTGTCAAAAAAAATAATCTAGTGTAGTCTGTCTAGTATAGTTTTAAAATGTAGTAATACATCATCATGGAACTAATGTAATATAGTATTTCAAAATACTAATATACAATCTGGTCTTTTGTATAGTTTCTAACTGATAGAAGTTTTTTTTTATGTTGTGCAGTTTTTCAGTATTTCTACCTAATATTTGAACAGAATATGCAATATACTTTCAAACCTGCAGTATTGGGTATAGTCCTTTGTATTACAGCAGGAGACATTTGAAAACGGTCAGTTTATTTCAGTTGGTGACAAAAGACAATCTCTGAGGAGGTTCACCCCAATATGCATCATTCCTACCCCTTATAAAATGAACAGGCATGCATATTTAAAAAAAAAAAAAAGCCTACATGTATAGACAAAACGTTTACTTGGTGAAACTGCAGAGCCTTGCAATACCAAGAGAAGTGACAGAGGGAAGTATTTTCAGTCAGGCAGCAATATGACCAATCCCTCTTACAGGTGTACTGAATCAGTGGTCAGTCACAGCGGTAGATACCACAGGAAAGCGAAAAGGAGAAAAACACAACCGAAACGTTTCAGATGCACAACCATGCACTCAATGAGAGGCCAGAACGCAACAATGTCACTCTGTCCAACGGAGAAGCACTCTGATTCTCATATGAACATTTCTGGTTCACTTACAAGACATTTTTTCCCCACAAACACCATAAAGTCCCATTAGTACCACAGCGGTCAAGCTCAGAATAATGTCCATTAGTAAAGGAGGCACTTGTATCCTCAGTTGCTCCTCATGCTTTTCTCTCCAGATGAGACACAGCTGCTCACGCAGCCTCACAGAAGTACCTAATAAAATGTGAACTGTACAATTCTGAAATATGTTTAAAATCACATACAGTGTATTGTTTATAAAGAGGCTGAGCGGTCCTTGCTATTGGTTCTCCTCCAGATCTGTTATAAAAACCCTGGAGGGACAGTCCGAACGATCTCCCATTAAATACATATAAATTCTCTACGCACTTTGTTTCCATAGCAGCATTGACAAATGGAAAAGTCTATAAAACAAAGTGCAGAGTTCTTTTTTGACATAACACAAGTCTTCTATTAACACTTACTCTAATTATTACAACTTGTGGTGTTATGTGCAGGTTAGAGGTTCATCCTCATCGATGTAAGGGATGTCCAGGTCGTCAAATCTTCCACTGAAAGGCTTGCTGGTGATCTGGGGCTTGTCAGTTGGGGAGGGGCTGTCCGGGCTGGGCAGGAAGCACATGGATTGGGTAACATCTGTCTTTTGTCCTGGTGCGAACTCTCTCTGTGCATCGCCTGTCAGAGCCATCAGACTTCTGATTCTCTGCGCCAGGTCAGGAGGTTTAGGTGGGCAGTCGGGTTTCTGGGTTTTCAACCGCATGGTCACCTTTCCTCTAACTGGAAACATCAACATATTAGGTATGAGCTTGTACACACACACACACACACACACAATCACACACACACTGTCAACCCCAAGTTGCTGTGTTGGTTTGATATTATAGCTTATTAATAGAAACAATAAACATCTGATATAAATAGAACCAGTTATTCTAATGAGGACACACGGTCTGTAGGGTGAAAGAGGATATGGAGTTGAAGTAGTTTCAACGCTTAACATCTAATCAGATCATCTACTCTGTTGTGACTACGTTGTCAGGGCGTCAGTATGCTTCAAACAAAGTGCTTGTTGAATAGTCGAAAGATAATCTCTATAAACATATTCTGCATTCATATTCTGGTTTCTGTTTGTAGTCAGAGTAGTGTTGACCAATTGCGTTCGAGCAGGCTTTGGTTGAATGCAGGTGAACAGTCCGTGTGGAGAGTAAAAGAAGCGGAACGCATTGGGCAAAATCTGTGAACCCACCGGCTATCGTCTGATGATGATTTAGCTTTTTATTGGTCGTCTCTCAACTCCGACTCCAGTCTCGCATCTCAAGTTGCTAATCGAACTGGAAACAATGAGCAGCACACAAAAAAACCAAGTCTTGGCCCGGATATCCGCTGGCTACACCGGAACCCCAGAAATATAGCCCCTTGCCCCCCAGAGGATTATCCGTCGACAGACCGATAAGCCGATGGGTTCAGAGATTGGTCTAAAGGTGTCAGTATGCTCTAACCTATTTCGTATGCATTGGAGGGGCTGTGTTCGACAGACAATCTGAAAATGACGCCCACTTTTTTTGGCCAAGTGTGCAGTGGTGTGATAGTAAGGCAGTTTTGAATGTTTTTTTTGTCCACCACGTTCAGACTGACTTTAGCCCTGTGTGAAAAAACACAGCTTTCTCATGAAGTTGAATGAGGCCCGTCTGGTGGTACAGTGGGGGTGCCAACGTAGGCTACATCCACACTAATACGTTTTCATTTTAAAACGGCTTTTTAAAACAAAAACGATCTCCGTGCACACAAGCGTTTTAGCACCGTTTCAGAAATAATCTCCGGTCATACTAACACGCCTGAAAACCATGGATCTATAAGGAGAACTGGATACAGCGTTGGAGGCGGGCTTCCGTTCATTCCTATGAGAGTTGCTCAGTGGCGCATGAAGCCAAAATAGCTCGACTGCCGAGTGATAAAGTACCTGGATCATCCGGCGATCTTCGCATCCATCCGACCCATAGAGCAGGCGCAGTAGTGTTTCCTTTAACTCCTCCTCCCAGTCCTCGCTCCAGCCTCAGTCTTGGTCTCACTCACTCATTCATTCCTCTCTTTCCCAATGTAAGTCTATGGGAAAAAGTCATTTTTGGCCCAATGACATCACGTGACGGACACGGAAGTTTTAGTACTGCCGTTTGGCCACTACGAAAATTTGCTTCACAGCCCGGCGCTCTTCCTGGGAACTTGCTGAAAACGCATATGACATGACCATTCGCGTACACTGGGCATGCGCGTGCCGGTGTAAACAGGAAGCAGATACTACTCTGAAGTTGGTTGCTTAGTTACAGAAAATACTACGGAGGAAGAACAGCAATGGTGAAAAGTAAGACCAGAGATTTCTTTGCTTGGACCGACGACGAGGTGGAACTGTTACGCCTGTAATTCGATATCCATGTTGAATTAACCACTGGTAGTTAAGGCTGAGGTTGTTTGTTTTCTTCTGGAAAAGGGTCACGTGACAGGGGCGTGACGAATCAGGGAAGCCCACGTTGTGACTTACAAGACCCAATCAGGAAGTGAACGTGGATAACTGCGTCATAGTTTACAAAAGTCTCCATTTCCGCCCGTCCAGACTAAAACGCAATCAACGCATCCGTTTTAAAAACGTATTAGTGTGGATGTAGCCATAGAGGGCCCCGGCCCTTGGACCAGAGCACGACATAATCTGCCAAGATGCTGCGGTAGCCTATCAAATATGTGTCAGCAGACATTCCTGCTGGATTACTTTGTAACGTGAACCTCATATTTCTACTGTTAACCTCACAATTGTTTCGACAAAAGATAAAAGAGTTGCTGCCCGGATAACTTGATCCAATACAATCTTTCAAGCATACTGAACCCTCTACAGACAGACTGAACACTATCAGGAGGACATTATCTTATATCCTATGCACCATCATGGGGGGGACACAAACTAATCACATTAACCTTTTTTTATTAGTGAGTTGTCTCCTTTAACCCAGAGGAAGGTGAAAATAACGTACCTCCCTACTGACCTTCCGAGTCCAAGCTGTCCTCTAGACTCTCTGAGCTCATCGATGACGATGAGTCCAGGTTGTCATTGTCAGAGTTCTCCTGCTCCAGGTCAGGTAACCTGCAGGCCAAGTCCACCCTGACAATAACAAAACAAGATATTATCATTCAAATCTATATGCATTGCACACAGTGCATTTAAGTCCGTAATGAAAAATATCTCAGCTGACTTTTCTTGCTTGATGGACTGGATCCTATCGATGAGGGTCCTCTCCATTTCATCTGGAGGTATTTGCTCTGGAACATCCAGCTGTGAAGGCTTTTCAACAACCACCTGCACAGAGATCAGAGTAGTTGGAGTAGGTTGGGTGTCAGCTGATAAATCATGATAAATCTGATAAAATCAATCAAGACACTGGCTTCAAATCAGATTAATTTTGTTCCAAAAGATGCTCAGCAACTGTAATCTACTCTTCAGAATGTTGCAGAAGTTTATTTATTGAGTCATTTACTCTAGATGCAAAAAAGGTGGAGATTTTGAGTTTATCTTTGTTTAAACCACACTGTATATAAAGATGGAAGACATGACAGCTCCCCAAAAGTGAAGTCAAAACACCTTGAACGCCCCCTGGTGGCTGTCTGCAGTATAAGTTATAAATCTCACCCCTCTATGTTAGCGGATGGGACATGGGCCAAACTAAAAAGTCAAAGTACACATCAAATACATTTTTCCCAAAGATGGTTTCTGTCATTTTAGGCAGTTCGTATCACGCTGATGTATGTTCAAGTGTTCATTTTTCTGATACGTTTGGTTTGAATGAGTTATTTGATGCTATAAAAAAGGGAGTGAGACATCATGATTGACAGCTGTGATTGACAGCTGCGCAGACTCTGGCTCCAAATGACGTCAAAATCTCAAGATTGCAGCTCCTGTATCTGGGATATTTTGGCCTCACTTTTGAACAGTGGGAGGAAGTAGAGACGCGTCAACCATCTATATATACAGTCTATGGTTTAAACATTATATGCATCAAGCATTAGGAACAGTAGCTAACTCTGGCTTATACTGGCCATCTCCCAGGTGTAGATGTGAAGATTAAATATCAATATAAAGGAGGATGTTTATTTCTTGAATTTTACTTTCCTCAGATTTATATTAAATTAAACAACAACTGCTGGTATTTATACATTCCAGCTGGATTGACAAACGTGACAGAGTCTGCTTGGCCCATGTGGTATTTCATGATGCATCTTCCTTTGGCCTTGTAGTTTTCTCTCACCGTGTTTTGTCTCCTCAGTCTGAGCTGATTGACAGCCAGGGCCTCTGCGTATTCCAGCTCCTGGATATTCTGCATCTTCTCAGTGTAGCGTCTGAACTGCTCAGAGATCAGGATCTCCACACACCTGCAGGTCAAAGATGAATACACCGCCATAAAAAACAATATCCATCTCTAGAAATACAGACAGTTCTAACAAGAATTGCAGCATACAACATTTTGAAGCCAGGCATCCCCACCTAGACTGCTCCCTACCGATAAACTTGTATACCTCTTATGACCCACACTGTTAACCTGAGTTTGACATTGTATATACAATTGGATTTGCACCTTGTTGTTCATATACTATTTATATTTGCACTCTTACCATTTCATATTGCAACTGCTACACAGCAATTTCCCTCGGGATAAATAAAGTGTCATCTTATCTTTTTCAATAGGCAAGAACAATACATAAATAAAACAAAATAAAATAATAATAAAACTTCTTGAAGAGTTATGACTCACTGTGTGGTCTTGCCCACATCCTTCATACCAAGGAAGGGGTCATCAACATTCGGTGTACGCAGGATGCAGGGAGCAAACACAATAGCTAGAGAGCTTGGTGTCATTTTATTGTGCTCTTCCTCCTTTGCAACCCTAAAAAGACACACAGATCAAGATCTCGCAGGACTTTTATCACACACACACACAAGTACACAACAGAATCAAATAATCACTGTGAGGAGTGGAGGATTCTTTGCAACCTTTGGAAATCATTTTGTTTTGGCAACACATTTAAGGCATAAACATTACAGTTAAAGGAGCAACGTGTAAGATATGGCCAGAATTTTAGTTTAAAACTTTCAAAAAATTAACTAACATTATCAAGAGAATGTGGAGAAGTAACAGATTTTACGTTATACCAAATACGTCCATGTATTGTGCTGCAGAGATATTTACTGCCAACCCCAGCCACCAGGAAGCTGCTTTGCTGGGAGTAGAGCGTGCGGCAGCTCTGGGAGACGTACCCCCAGTTAGCAGTAGCTCGAATTCAGCCAGTGCAAACTCGAGCACTGAGGCTCTGATCCCAGGGGACAGCCCCGACTCCCTGCTGGATCAGCAAACTTTCTGTTGCTGTCGTTACACAGGTTAGACCCAGCGCTCCTCTAGCCCGCTGTAACTCCCGGCGCTGGGGTTTGTGCCGGCTGAATTTGAGTTGCCGCGGCCGCAGACTGGGCTTCCATTTCCCGGAGCTGCCAAGTGCCGATGTGCAAGATTAACTGGTGTTTGAATTAACTGAGGATATACCCGTGCATTACAGACAGATGTGACGTAGGAGTGGCCTCTCAGGACCCATTGTCGACTTACCAGAAAATAAACATTTTGATCAATGAGAGCAAAATGAGAGTTACCAGTCTAATCTGGATGAATGTGCGCTGCACAGTGAAGAATGTCGTTGTGATGAGAGAGATAAACGTCTGTAGCATTAAATATAAAACATGATCGATGGTAGATAGCCTATAGATGCTGTATCACAAGTTATTCTGAGCGGATCACAGTTTGCCATCTCCACGCTGCGTTGGAGCTGGGTGTAAAGTTTAAACAACAGACAGTATATTTCACTTACAGGCTGTATGAAAGTATGAACAGGTCTCAAATCAACTTGACATCATATTAATAATGATATAAGATACACATATTAGTCTTATATGTGTCCATCCTGAGAGGCCACTCCTACGACACATCTGTCTGTAATGCACGGGTATATCACCAGTTAATTCAAACACCAGTTAATCTTGCACACCGACCGCTCTCCTCCCGGCGGGGCGGTCTCCTGGACGCGGGGAAGACGAGATGAAGGTGCGGGTCGTTTTCTCATTTCTGCCACTTTGGATTCAGTCCAATAAACAAACTATCAAAGCGTGAACGGACCACACACCCCGGTTAGTGGCACAAACACACAGATGGCTAACGTAAACTATATGCCGACGCAACATGTCAACATGTGAAGATTATAAGATAGCAGTGCTATTTTGACCAGCTCTCAGAGTTTCAGCAGTTTGGTTTTGAATATTCTGCATTCTTGCCCTGCTGTTGTTGGCTTATTTTTTATAACTGATGACTGTAACTTTAGATTGTATGGACCCAGTAGAGGTGAAATGCTGCCTCCTATTTCTTTGGAGCAGGTGGCTAGACACAACACATTGCCCTTTTAAAGAGTAGACACAGTAGAAGGGAATACTATAGATCGTCCTACCTGACCAGGTGAAAGATGAGCCGCTCCAACGTGTTGAAATTAGCAGGAGGAAGTTCATCAATCTTTTGGTAAACGGCCCTTATTCTCTCAGCTTTCTCTGGCAGCTCTGCGGGCAAAAAAGCATGGAGATCAATAAACTTCTGTGAGAGTAAACTCCATATCAGGAATTTCTATCATTTATGACAAGAAGCTCACAAGTACATTGATCTGCAACTATTCTGTTTCACATGCTATCAATATTTACTCACCTACGGCATGCAGAAAGTCGCTGTAGAGGGAAAAGGTCATGAGGGGTTCCGGCAGCTCTCTGAGCCACCGTTTAACCAGACCTGTGATGGTGTGGATAGGGTAGTTGTCTAAACTTGGTCCCTCAGGATCTGATGCCACGAGACAGAGCACACGGATGAAACAAAAATGTACAATGATTTTATTAGTATATGAAATTACTTTTCATTCTTCACGGTCAGGGGACAAAGGATGTGATAATGGAATTTTATCATCATAATGATAAAAGTATAGAGTTTAAAACACAGCACACAAATACGTAAACATACAAATTACCATTAGAGATTAGACTATGAACAACAAAAAAAGAAAGAAAATGGAGAGAATATAGAAAATTAAGAGAGGGAGAATATTCTATCATATCATATCAAGTGTCTCCCTTGTGGATAAAGTAATTTTCTCCAACTTGAAGTCCACTAGAGCCGCAACGATTAATCAATTAATTATCAACTATTAAATCAATCAGCAACTATTTTGATAATCGATTAATCGTTTCAGTACTTTTTTTAAGAAAAAAAAAGTCAACATTTTCTGATTCCAGCTTCTTAAATGTGAATATTTTCTGGTTTCTTTACTCCTCTATGACAGTAAACTAGCTCTAAACTGTCAAGTAGACTGTAGCTGACAGGATCTGTTGTTGAAAGACATTTCAGTTGGTCTGCAAAGAATTTCTTACCGGTCTCCAGAATCTGGTGGAGCTCCCTCGCTCGGCAGGCTGAGCCCGATTTGCGGTAAATACCCTCCGTGTACAGGCCGTTTATCTCAATGTGCATCAGCAACAACTCCACCACTTTGGGCACAGGGTTGGCTTTACTGGTGAGGACGCACACCTGCACCCCGAAGTGAAGGGAGCCCGGTATACTGTCATCCTGTCACACGCAAAGACGAGAGGAGGATTACAGAGAAATATGGACAGGTAGTCTTGAGAAATTGATGTGTATGTTTTCAATCATACTATAGTATTTAAGGTTCAACGTTCTTTATTTATCATTTGTCAATTCTAGCAAAGCAGCCATTGGCAACGAAAATCTTTGGTCTCAGGTTCCTTCAACAATGCTCATAAAATATGTATATATAAAAGGGGAAATCACGCAAGTAAAAGCAAAATGATCATGAGGCATAAAATGGTGCAATTAAAATATAGGGCTTAAATATAAACATAAGTAAATATAAAATAGTAAAGTAAATGTATATTTTGTTGAAGACAGTATATCAAATGGGAAAACTGAATGTAAACAGGACGTAGTACGTATATGCATGATGAGAAGTAATATATGAACACAGAGGTGTAAACAGGAATGTAGTATGTATAGAGAAGTATATATATAATATATATATATATAAACAGAGGTGTAACAGTTTTTGAAACAGTAGGTAAAGTATATAAAGGTAAATAAAGGTAAAGTGACAAGTGATGAGCTCAGGAGCTCAAGAGTTGGTATTTAAAAATGTCAGCTCCTACCTGTCTGGCACATCGAGTTGAGCAGTCCGTGATGATTTTGGACAGACATTTCTTGTGACATATTAACTTGCAAGCTAAAATGAAAAACAGAAGAAAAAAAGAGTTCCTCTTGTATTGTTCTTTTTAATGCTGTTACGTTTTGTGGTGTTGCAGCTCTTTGAACTCACCACTGCACATGTAGGCTTTCTCCATTCCCCAGATGAAGGAGCCACACAAGTCACATGACTGCATGATGTTCACCTGGTACGTGCTGAACAGGTGATCCAGAGGACTATTAGGCTGTAGAGAGAGGACGTACAGACAATGCACTGGGTTGATTTACTTGAATGTGTAATGCAGTAACTTCTCATTGCAGGTAAAGATATTCAACTTACACATTTGTCCTTTTTCCTCCTCTTCTTCGTCGTCTTGGTGTCCTGAGAGAAGCCAGAAGAGAGATATATGAGTTGGTCGAGGGATAGTTTATACTCACCAAGTAGTTTAGAGACTGATGATTGACTAACTAATTTACCTTGGCTGGTTCAGATTCCACTCGCTTTAACTCGCCCCTAATAAAGCCGTCCAGCACAGACTGAAACAAGTTGACCACCAGCGAGACTTCTGTCTTCTTCTTCTTGGACCCCGCTAGTGTGTTCACTTTGTTGGTGTAGCCCTTCATCAGATCTTTGTAGCCGATTTGGGGCTGCTGTTGGTCACAGGAGACATTCAGTAGCAGACTTACAATAAGTGGGTCACCCTAATCATGAATGACAGAGACATGCTGATAAAAGGTGTAGAAGACTGTTCCCCGACTAGACTAAACTTGATGTTGTACAGAGGAAGAAGCTGAACTGACCTTGAGCGAGTACATTCCTTTGATGGTATTTCTGAACTGCATGGTGGCTGTGAGGAAGATGCTCTCTGTTGCTGACAGCTCTTTTATTCTAGTTTGCAGCTCATTCACCTGCAGACAAAGACAAGGAAATTATGAACATGTTGAACACAGGATATTTTGAATTTTATCTTTATTAGAGTGAGAGGGTTATGACATGCAACAGAGGACAGTTTTGTGGTATGTGCGTTAACCTTACGGCTACCAGGGTAGACTTCTTTTCCAAAATGCTAGAAGTCCATTTGAGATTGGACAAAAATAATACCATATAAACATTATATATCAATTTATGTAGCTGTTCCACAATGAAAAAGGACTAGATAAAATTGTATATATAAATAAGGCATTATAAAATATCTACATAAATAAATACTAAAAACTGTGTACATTGACCTCTAAATTGTGAAACAATACCATACATTACCAAAACTCCACTCATGTAATGTTTTACTGGAATCACTTTTTCATTTATTACAAATTTATATTTATTTATCCTATTTAACCTTTAATTTACCATGATACTCCCATTGAGATTTTAAATCTGTTTTCCGAGGGAGTCCCGGCCAAGGCGGCAGCAAAAAAGTTTCAATAAACGCACAAATAACAGACGTAAAAACAAAACAGCAAAAAGTTAAAAACAACATAAGAACTTTCACATAAAAGAGACAAATAACAGACTTTAAACAGATAATTGCATCAACCAATGAATTAACAGAGTTGTTCAGTAACAGGACATGTACATTCAGTGTTCAAATATCATTAATCCCTTTTTTTTTTTTTTTAAATCGTCCATGCTTATAAAATAATCTAGTTTAAAATGACTCTGGAGCTCACACCAAGATGAGGGTGCAAAAGTTTTAAAAGCACTTTCACCAAAGACGGAGCGGGTTCGAGGAATAATGTACATAATTTGTCTGCATGACCGAAGGTTGCAGCTCCTGATAGTTTTAGGAGTCTGTAGAGAATGTATTTTAATATTTCCCAGTGGAGTCTTTCCCAGTTACACTTTGATTTAATAATGTCACTTTAACAACACTGTTGTTGTTGTTGGTAATTCACCGCCACATCTCCCCTCAGCCAATCACACCGCCCCATCCATGACAGCTGGATGTGTGTGCTAAATGTATGTACATAGATAAAAAGTGTAAGATTGTGTAAAAGAGCTGGGCTATAGTATGTGACAACACTGCAAAAAAGTGCACGTCTACAGTACAAACAAGTCAGAGCCATACAGTATGTGTGCCAAGCCTGAGTTAGGGGTTATGTGCTGTGCTTCGATTCCCCTCCTCAGGTGTTCGTCTCACCTGATTGCCGAGGAATTCGTCCAGGTTTCGCAGCTCTTTGGGGTCGGTGATCTCTCGATCCAGAGACGCGTTGCCCTGCAACGCCCGTGTGGCCCGGCTGATTCGAATGGTCGGGTTTCGTTGGACCCTCTCACTGTGCTGGTCTGGCATGTGGTAGGAATGTGGAGTGTAGCTGGGCAAGGTGACTGCAGTAGGACGAGGGAGGTGCGGCATAATTAGTCTGACACGACAATTAAAAGTTTAAACACTATATCTACTGGTGATGTATAGGATACTTCTACAAGAAGACCTTGTTTTACACATGTTGCTGATCAGCAAATAACCTCCAGATGGCAGTAAAGAGAAGAAGTGTGTTAACCAGTGATGTATGATGGTAAACTGTGACCTCCACCAACATCATAAGGAAACTGTAAGACTGTCATTGTTTCCTCTTTCCTTTAGACCTTGTCCTCAAGTAATACACATTTTGTTTATACTACTGTGCGACAGTCCCTGTTGCTGCCCATTTAAAGTGTATGTGTACATTTTAAAATAACTGCATTGAACAAATAAATACATTAAGATTGCTGCTTTTTGTTACCTCCTTTATCTGGCGGAGAGTCGTTGCCCGAGGAATTTTTAGGCGCCCGCTTTTTCAGGAATTTACTGAGAAACCAAATCCTGTAGAAAAGACAGTCTGTATCAGCTCTATGCAGCTACATCAAATACATTAAGTATTGTTAAGCTTGGTCCTGAAAACTCAAAACAGAGAACGATTCACTTTGAACCGAGTGGAGGGTTTTACCTCTCAGGAGTTGTAAGTTGTGATTGGTTAGATTCCTGCTGTCCTGAGTCCTCATTGGAGCTCCTGGCTGGAAGGCTGAACCTCGACCCGTCAGGTTCTGCTGCTATCATCTACAGTATCAAAACATCAACATGCTCTAAGTCAAAGTATAAAACCTGCGAACAAACAACTCTAAAAAACAACTTTCATAGTAAAACCACCTCTCCCCACCATGTCGCCCTGCAGCGGCTGCACCACAGCTGCACCACAGCTGCACCACAGCTGCACCACCACCAAACCAGGCCACATAAACATGATACAATATCAGCACCATACTGGTTGTCCTCCACCATTTTTAACTCATGCAAAGCTGCACGGACTTCTGCCACCCGCTGAACGTTGAGCTTATTTTTTTGTTTTAATTAGTACGAGTAAAGTTAGTTCATATATTAATAACATTGTGTCAGTGTGTTAAAACATTTATTATTTACACATTCAAGTGATTTTAAATGTTATTCCCTTGTTTATATGTTCATTATTAAATGTGATTGGCTCTGAACACCAATTGTATGATTTTTTTCATTGTTGACTATGACGACATTCCAGTAATGTTTACATCATTAGTATTAGTAGTATTACAAAGTATAATGATTTGAAGAATAATGATAATAATGATTTGCCATAACCTGACCATGCGTTCATTTAAAATGATTGGTTCATGTGTATGATGCCATATAGTTCAAAGGTCCAGTGTGTAACATTTAGGGGGATCTATTGGCAGAAATGGAATATAATATTAATAAGTATGTTTTCGTTTGTGTATAATCACCTGAAACTAAGAATCGTTGCGTTTTCGTTAGCTTAGAATGAGCCTTTCATATCTACATAGGGAGCAGGTCCTCTTCACGGAGCGGGCCATGTTACACCACCATGTTTCAACAGTAGCCCAGAACGGACAAACCAAACTCTGGCTCTAAAGAGAGCCTTTTGCGTTTTCGCATCGGCCACCATAGTACACGCTTGGCACACAGGTGAACTTTCAGTTGGTTGCAATCTGCAACCTCATCGCTAGATGCAACTAAATCCTACAAACTGTTCCTTTCAGTTCAATACAAGTTTCCACGTACAGTTAAAAAGATAAATATAATTAAGGTGCGTCCATGACTTAATATATCAAAAGACTGTGCAAAAATCGAATAGTTTTACTTATAATTGCCTTAATCAGATTCATAATGAATTTGTCGTATGGTATTTAGTATTTTTGTACTGTAAACATAATCAAAATAAACGGATATTAAGCAAAAGCTAAAATAATTAAAGTCACAATCCCTGTCCATATTCTGTGGTGACTCTGAACTGTACCTGCTGACCTACGGCTCATCTGGGTGAAGAGACAAAAAAGACCAGAAATGGGCTTTGAGATTTCCATTTTGGTTTTTCGGAAGCAAAAGCTCTTTTTTATGACAAGTCCCAGAGCAATGCAACCTTCAATCCGTTTGGGACATAAACATGCAAGGCCTGCATGCAGAGGAGAGTCGCGGTCGGTCAAGTCGTCCCTTCGGTCAGTACCTTGACCTGGGATTTGAGGGCCCGGACATCCATGTTACTGGTCGAGCCCTTCATGCCGGGCATGTGGGGGCTGATGGGAGGCAGCGGAAAACTCCAGTACTCGGTCTGCTTGGAGCTCCCAAGGTTCATCATCAAACTGCTGCGGGGGTAGGCTAAGCGCCGTTTGCGTTTGGGCTGCTTGCGGAGCCTGACCTAATTGAGCCAGGAAAGGTGATGAGGCACAAACTGGGAGGCCGTCTTTGATTCATGCGTAAGGAGCCTCCATTTGTGTGTTTGTCAGATTACAGCACACAACTACAGTACTTTGAAAAGCCAATGCCAACACGTATTGTTGTACAGGACACTAACAACAACTGTATGAGAAGCGAAAAGAAAACGGATTAAATGTTCTATTGTTTTGGATGACGTAATAACATACTGTATGGTGAAAGATTACCTCATTGGTGGAGGGTGAGCTATCAGAGCCTGAGGAGCTGATCTTTGACAGTTCATCAACAGACAACGACTTCACTTTACGCCTGTGTTGCAGAAGGAAATAGAAACAGAGCTGTGGACTATTGTGGGACTAAAATAAAACACAATTCGAGAAATAATATATATATAAGATAATATAATACAAAGACGGTTATGACGTTATTAAAATAGCTTATTGGGGCTACAACAAAGAAAGACTTCCATGACTTTAGGATGCTTACTGAGACTCATCTTTCCGACCGTCTCGTCGTCGTACTTCTGGACTCGATTCATCCGTCGGTTCACCCTCGCTCTGTCTTTCCCTCCACTTCTCGGCCTTCTCTTTGATGCCCTCGATATCTGTGTAGCGCTGAAGCGAGCTGCTCTTAGAGGCGCTGGTGGAGCCGTCATCGGTGCCAACTTGGGAGGCCAGTGGTAGGGAGAGGGGCCTGTTGAGAGGGGGAGGGGATCCTCTGCCCTCTCGATCCTCCCCGCTCTTGGACCCCTGCTCGCTCCTGCTGGGGCTGATCTCCACTTTGTGCTGCCTCGTTAACTCCTTTTTTGTCGCGCTGTTATGCAAGAACCACTAAATCAGACTGGCGTCACAACAACATATCCATAATATAAATGCTAACACTTTATTATTTATAGGTTTGATTCTTATTCCACCTGAAATGTCTGGTTAAAACTTCATCATAAAATCTGGGCCAATATGAAACATCATAGCTAATCAAAGATATATTGGTTATCAGCACAACAGAAATGCCAGAAATATATGTTTATGCTATATAATATTTGGCTACCAGAGACACTAGCACCTGTAAAATGTCATGCTTAGTACATATCTTGGTCACAGTTCTTTTATAACCAAATTTAAGAGATCCGTATCAAGCTTTTTAACATTATGTGTTTGGTTAAAAAACATGTATTGGCTCATAACATTGCCTTTGAATAATATTCTACCTGTTGCACACATGCCCCTGAACACAACTTTCACATTGAGAGTGTGGAATATATATTATCAATCTAAAGAGTGACTTGAAATCTGTGTAATGTGCAAGATTTGAGTAAAGGCCCTTCATGCAGCAACCACTCATAGAGGTTTCTTTCTTTTGGACATTGCCGTGGCTTTACATAAAAATAGTTTTTTCAAAGACAAGCACACCACTGCGATTATAAATGCAGCTTTTCAGTATTAGTAGTATTTCAGTCTGTGTTGGGTGGATGGCATGCTGCACCAGTACACCGGTCATGTTATGTCAACAAAATGGACCCAATATTTACACATTTCATTTTCAGGTGTCTCAGGGGAACCTGCTATAATACACATGTTGGCTTCTATTCTAAAGTCATGCAGTTGCCTTTTTACATCCTTTAAAACAAGTTAATCTCTACTAAAGTGACATTTAAGGGCGCTTTCACAAGTCAACATTTAGTCTGTTTTAATCGAACTCTGGTGCGGTTCGTTTGGGCAGTTGTGAACGCAGTAATCGTACTGTAGTGCGGACCAAAACTACCGGTCCGAGACCTCTGCGAGAGGTGGTCACGGACCGTTTCCAAGCGAACCAAATCACAGGCTGCCTGTGTGGGCATTTGTTGAGATGGACACAGGTAAATGGACAAGTTAACATGAGTGGGAGAGGACTGACCTGGACTTCTGCAGAAGCCCGATGTTTGCTTGACATCTGGGCCGAAGAAAACATACAGTATATGATAAATAAAGTCTACAAAAATAGTGATGTTTATAATGTATTTCGAGATAAACTGGAGGGGAGGGGATCCAACAGCAATATTTCAAAGTCCACGATTCCCTGCATAGAAGTGGCAGCTCTCGAGACAAAAAATATAAATTCGCTCCATCGTACACGCTCCTCAGCAAACTATTTTTTTTAATTTGGTCCGTTTTAATTTGTGCACTGTGAAACCGGACCAGACTAAATAGAGAAAAAAATGTCCCTCTGATTCGGACTAGACAAACAGACTATGGCTTGTGAAAGCGCCCTTATTCAACAAGAGAAGCTGCGATGCAAGCAGTGTAGGTTTAGTGGTATGTGTACCTGTCCCGTCCAGGCCGGGTCTTGGATGTGTTCTCGTCATCCTCATGTCTATCCAGGGAAGTCCTCCATGCTGTCTGCATCACTGTAGCAGCTCGGTTTTGTTTCTCGTAAAACTGACGCCAGCCCCTCTGAAAATACACCAGAAATCCTCTGTCAGCTTTAGTCTGATGCGTCTTTACTTTACCTTGTGACTTTGGGAATAATTCTTTTTTTTGCTGGGACACTAAGAAGACAAACCAAGGGGACTGATCTACAACATCCATGGAAACCTGTGTTAGGATGAATGCTTTTATTGTCTAGTAGTCTCCATGAGGAAATTTCCAATTGTCTCCTATTTGATACTATAAATGGTACCTGTATAATCATAGTGGCATCTTTCTTTTGTAGGAAGTGCAACCTGATCAGACAGACACGGAACCAGCGCTGCATGATGATGATGTGACGCATCACTTCTTTGTTGTGAGTGTCTTGGAGCAGTTGCCTCTCCTTCTCCTTGAGGAACACCTGAGTAGATGAAAGAGAGGAACAATGAATGATGAAACCACTGGAACCCTTTATACCAACAAATCTGTGGTACATTTTAATACATGCATTACTCCTTATGTGACTTTTATGTGTTTTTTTATGACTTTATGTAAAGCATGATGTCTTTTTAGGAAGTGACAGGGTTCTCTGATTCATGACAATAACGGTTTACTTTAAGAGACATATTACAGAAACATGGGTACATGCAGTACTCATGGGTGACCTCAGTGTTAAGCAAGTTTCTAACCATGGCAACGTTACTTTAATCCTCTGGCCATTGTGATACACGGGACTATGGTGAGTTAAGATTAGAATAAATTACTAATATGATCAAGAACATTTACCTTGGTTTTTCCTATTTGATAGGTGCTCTTATCCAGCTCCATCCTCTCAAACAGTTCAGTTATGTGCTCTGGCGTTGCAGTAGCTCCTTTTGGAAGCAGCATTCTGAACCTCTCTGCAAATTCCTGTCATCAAAAACAATTTCAGAAGTGCAAATTAACTTTCTTCTCACTAGCCAGGTTTGTCATCTAAATGCGTCGCAAATTTTAACAGAATTTCGGGAAAATCTGCAAAAGAAAATGTGAATGAATGCTCGTTTCCATCCACTACAGTTATGCGATTATTAGGAGCTGGTTCGTCGAGATAAGCAGTAGGTGGTGCCAATTCTGCGGTAAGAAAACCATTATACCATTGCAGAAGAAGAGGGCGCAACAAGATTACTTAACGCCAGTAGAACCTCAAATGGTGAAAAACGGTTGTGTCTAGAAGGTAATGCGCAAATTGTGAAAACTTGCAAAAGCTCTCGTGAGACTCGCTGCCCGACGACCTATCCTAACAATTACCATTCGAGATTAACAGAGTGGTGCAGGGATGATGTATTTTTGTAGGTCAACCAGGAAGTTAGCATCGCCCTGGGTTACCTCGACAAAAACCCGATGGGATTTTTTTACTGGGTTTTGGATTATTGCAGAAAATAAGCTCTGTGGCAAACAAACGTTTATGATACTCACAAGTTTTGTTCCATAAGATAATCTTCACAAATGAACACCACTTCTATGATTTTTGTAGTGTGAATGCAATCACCAGAAGTAAAAAGCTAACGTTAGGCTATAAACGAACTACACCAGGGTAGCATGAGCGCGAGTATAAAACGAGGGTGTAAAGGAGGACGTGCCGGCGTGATGACGTTTAGTCTCATTTAGCCACTTGTTAACAACCGCCTTTTTTAAGAGATGTAAAAGCTTCAAAATTCATGAGTGGGATATTTATTGATGTATTTTATATCGTAGAACAAAACGTTAAAATCTCCTCAGCTTGTGTTAACCACAGACCTTATTTCAGGCATCTAACTAAAAACCTATTAAAATTAAAAATTAAAAAAACCCATTGACTTCCAGACGAGGGAACCAGGAGTGCTAAAATACTAACTCATTTCTGGGTTTTAGGACTCATTCCTGCACAACTCTATGCCTAACCGTAACTATTCCAAGTCAATGCCTAACCTTAAACATCTTGCGAGAGTTTTGCAATTTGTGTCTCACCTTCTCGCCACGACAGTGAAAAACAATGAAAACTTGATGAAATTTGACATTTCTGTTTGTTTCATGTATTAATGTGAGGACGGTTACATCAGATCTGTGTGGAACGATGAGGAGACTTTTAATCTGCCGCTATGTTTCGTCTCTTCAGCGGAGCAGAAGCTTCAAGGGACGTTGAAGTCACATCATTTATTCGCTAAATCTGTTTCTGTTGCACTTTGTTGCATTTTGCTTTTATATATATATATATATATATATATATATATATATATATATATATATATATACACACCAACTTTTTCACCTCAGCCAAGCATAAAAACTTTTTAATTTTCTGCATGCGCGCACCTACTGACAGGTACAGAAGTGACTTAGACTTCCTTTTCATTGAAAATACCTTGAATGTACAGTGAAGTAGGATATTTAAATACACACACATACAGTATATATAATGCATCATTCTTAAGTGATTGCCCACCTTGAATGCATATTTGGCGCTGTAGCCAGATTTCTGGATGTGAACCATCTGCAGGATGCCTGTGTACTTGATTTGCCGGCGCACAAGTTCATCATCAAAGTGCAGCTGCTTCTGCAAAAACAAAACATTTTCCGGTGTTAATAACTGTGTTATTCAGCCCAACGTGTAGGACTACGATTACAGTCAGGATGACGTTAGATTCACACAAGACGTTACCTTTTCAGCGTTGGCGCGAACACAAAAAATAAAGAATGGCTCGGCTTTTTCAATCGTCTCCATCAGCTTTCCGAGTGAGGCCTGTGAGACACAGAAGTGCAGTGAGTGATGGTTTAATTATTATGATAGTAGATTAAAAACTGAATTTGTTCCTAAAATAAAAGGAACACTTTGGAGTTTGACATATTTGTCCACTCCCATGTTGATAAGAGTATTAAATACTCAACAAATCTCCCTTTAAGGTACATTTTGAACAGATAAAAAAAAAAAGTGTGATTAATCGCAATTAACTATGGACAATCATGCGATTAAATGTGATTAAATATTTTAATGGTTTGACAGCCCTATTTATGATCTAAGTTTAAGAAACATAGCAATAATGGATGCAGAGAGAACAAACCTGAAACTGAGCGCCAACTGTCGGGGGCTTTGTCGTCCGATGAGGGTGGAAGATTAATTTGCTGGTTCGGTCGTGCGCGGCAACACCAACAATATGTCGGAGCGAGTGCAAATCCATGAGGTTCTGTTTAATAATACATAATAAAGTCATCTGTGTAGAAGTGCTGCTTTTGAAATGACTTAAAAAGCTCTGAGCTTCGTCAACACTGCACCCATCATTAACACTTTACCTTTGGAATGAGCTGCTTCTGTCGACCGCTTCGACTTTTCCTGCAGAAAATACAGACAAAAGGAGGCTCCATTCAACAAACAGGCTCTGGAGATAGAAAGTGAGGAGTGTGTTTAAACTGAAGCCATGAGGCCCACTTACTTTGTCTTTTCATAATTGACAAAGATGTCCTCAAATACTTCAAGAGGATGTTCATCAGAGCGATCAAAGGAGAAATCCAGAGTCAGGCTGTTGCTGTAAATGTCAGAGAGGTACTTTAACTTCATCAGCAAGGAGTCAGCTTTTATTTTTAAGGTCTATTTTCCTTTTGACAAGCATATGTTTACAGGTGTTCATTAATGGTAAGCCACATGCATTGTCCCCTCTGGGTCACTATTTTGTCTTTGAAAAATGTACGTGTGAGTATGATTGTTGTTGAATGAATGAATTTTCTTTGTGATCTTGTGTATTATGAGAGTATTATGAGATTTCCTGAATAAAGCTCAACCGACTATCTATCTAAGAATAGATGAATGAGTCACCGAGATGTCACCCATTGGTTTGTGGACTGCTGTTTTTAAGCCTCGAGTTCAGCATTTTTTTTGGAAGCTGAAGGCTGAGTAAGATGTTTTCAGGCAACCAAAGAGGTCATAATTAACTTTCATGAACTGAATCTCACTGTGAAAGGGTTAAAGTTCTAAGACGAAAACACAGACAACACCCAGACCGGACAACGCTGTGGTAGCGACCTGTCAATCACAAGGTAGCCACGCCGTAAAGCATACCCTGCTTTAGGGACTATTTATTCTAAATGGGACCATAATTTACTGAATGAACCTCATGCTGTATTGAAGAAGACTTGAAACTAGTGATTGAGACCGTAAACTCATGTTTACAATGTTTACTGAGGTAATAAATCTTGTGAGAAGTAGGCTCATTTTCTCATAGACTTCTATACAATCAGACTTCTTTTGACTTCTGCTTCACTTGTCAGACATGGAGGTTGTCTACTGGTTTGGAATGGATGGTTGATGGTTACAGTTGTTAATGCTCTAATACAGAAGATGCCTGCCTGATTCAAGACACGTTGTCAGTTGTCAGTGAATACATTTGGTTGTATTAAAATGAAAATCAAGTTGGAATCGAGACATGTCAGTGGTAGTAAAATAGACTATAAATGCACCAGTGTGGTAAAGTTACCCAGACAGACTGTCCATAGCAGCACTGCTGCGCTTTTTCATCTCTCTGAGGGTCTGGCGGGAGCTTCGTCTGGCAGATACTGTGGTGACAATACAACAAAATCAGTTGTATATAATCATCAGAACACGAAACAAGAAAACATGTTGATGGAGAAACGTAATTCCTGCAAAGACACATCGGGAGTCATTTTATTTTAACAGAGTGACTTATTTTAATTGCTGTTGCAGCTAAAAACGCAGATCGATCAGCATCTAAAGCTACCTACCCGATTCTGCCCGCTGGCGTCCCAGGTTCTTGAACACTGTGAGGATGCGGATGGTGGCTCGCAGGACTCCCCATCTGAACAGAGCTTCTGGACTGGATGCAACCAAGTGATGCACGAACGCCCGCTCGCTGGTCCGTAGAAGTGATATGACTTCAGGACGCATGTGCTCTGTGTTTTTCTGCCGGAAATCCTGAAGAACAAGAAGAATCGCGATTAACATGCTGTATTCCTTTACTCTTGCACAAAAGGGAGCTCTACATTCATTACTTGTATTCACAACTTTAAACTTCGCAGTGCAACAACAGTCCTCTTGGGGGAAGGAGCACCATTAATCACTCACTTGGTTCAAAGATTTTCCAGGTTTTTCCCCACGTTGGCTTATCTAACAAGGCTACTGCAACCCCGCTATGTTTAAGTGTATATTTACTGAATTTCAAATGTTTATTATTTACTTTGTAGGATAAAGATGTTTGCAGTGTGGGAAATATACTCCACCTTGATGTGATATTTAACCCTTCCAGCAAAGTGTTGGATGACAAAAGTCAGCTCTGTATTTGAGGAGGGTACAAAGAATGGGTTGTCCTCATGTTGCTGCTTCAACTTGTCCAACAGGGTTTCATCTGTGGCCTGAGGGAGGCTGAAGATACACAAAGAGAAGGACAGAATATCCATATTAAAGGCAGAATTAGAAGGATTTCCCTAAAAAACAATGTATATACTCATACAAAAATAATCCCTCTCATCATCACTTACAGTATGACACTCTAGAAGTATGTGGTGGTGTCTGTATCTACAGAGACGCTGCTCTCTGCCTGTATTTCCTATTTTGCTGTGTTCGGGACATTTCTGGGTGTCAACCTCTATAAAAACATAGCGACTAGGTGCCAGATTGTAAGCATTCAAGAGGAAGCAATGAAAATGGCGGACTCAGCGCCAAAAAAAAAATCAAATATTGCGAGGTGAAATGCCAAGCGGACAAAACTTGAATTTTGTGTTACTAAGTGTTGAGAAAACCCAGGGCAGACTTTGAGCATTTTCAGAAGAAAATTGGTGCTTGAATATGGAGAAGATGAAAACCAAAGGAATTGAATTCAGCTGGATTTCTTGTAGTGACTGATCAGCTGACACAGAACCAACGGTGATAATTATTTGTCATTTATTAGTCGCGCGATACCAGACAATTGGAGGTCTCCATCTACCAAATTTCTGGGGATTTCCAAATGCAGAGTTGTTGCGAGAACGGCTGCTAACAAACCTACGCCCCTCACATTTCCTGGATTTGGACAGGCCTATCACAACCGTTGATCTACATGCGTGGCGACGTACGAGTGCCGGAGATTCTGGAGGAATAAAACCCACGACCGCGAGTCACATTCTGGAGCCGTTACTGGTTGGAGGGGAGCTCCGAGATTATTTTTATGTTTTAAAACTTTGAACAGCAACAACAGTGAGTGAACTGTCTGTGTGTGTGTGTGTGTCTGTTAGCACGTTAGCAGAGCAGCTGTAGCAACAACACTTCTGTGAATGTGTTTCTGCTACGACAGTGTTTACAAGCACACGACTTCTGCATGTCACCGCCCAAATATGAAGGGCTGCCTTAAAGATCTTGGATTGATTCTGCTATGCAGGTTTTTTTTAATCTCTATACTGATTTCCACCCAGTTTTAGCAACAAAACCAGGGAGATCGTCTCTAGTTGAGCGAAGCATTTAGAGAATGACTTGTGAGTCTAGTCATTTATTGTTCAAGATAATAATTTTTCTTCTCTTTGCCCTGAGACCTTTTGTAAAAGACTAAGACTAACTTATTAAAGGCTCATCTTATCTTAACCAGACTGACCAGTTTGTCACTACATTGTATTTAAATGTATTTCGCAAATGCCTTCATTTCTTTGACACACACCGAATGATATTACCATCATATGTTATGATATATACGTCATATGAGTGTGATAAATCCCAGCGGAGGATCATATTACAAGCACCTACTCGCTCTCCTGATCCAGCAGGTCAAATAGTCCGGTTGACTTCTCGCTGATCAGCTGAACGCAGCCACTGTTGTCAGTGTAGTCGATGTTTTTCCAGGCGATGCCCTCTGACACATAATCGTCCTGGAATACATTTAAATCACAATTGCATAATTAGGTTACTCAGGGGAAGTAAATGGATTTAATTTGTCTCTGTGGCACTGATGAAGAGATGTACTAGTAACAGTCAAACAGTACATAGAGTGCCTGCAAGTTTTAAGACTCCTTAATGCCAACTGGATTAAAAAATCACTTTAAAAAAGAAAGCACCAAGAAACACTTAAAGGACTGCAGTTTTCTGTCTGTAAGACAATGTAAGTCCTGAATTTTGATATCATAATTTCAGATATTTAAGGACTTTTGCAGGCACAGTGGTAACTCACTGCTTGGGCTACAAAGGCAATAGGACATCCAGTAAAAAGTGTTGGCCGAGTCCAAATAAAAAATGAATGCTAACCACCCCTGAATGTCATGAAAGATTAAAAGGAAAAAACACCTACTTGCTCAAGCTTGAAGATGTGCTGGTTGATGTAACACTGCAGTTTCTCGTTGGTGTAGTTGATGCACAGCTGCTCAAAGCTGTTTGTCCGGAGGTTCTCGAATCCAAACATATCCAGGACGCCGATGGACAAACACTAAAAACAAAACAGCAAACAGGACAATTCAGAACCAACATACAAAAAGGCAGAACACTGGAGACATGAGCACATCACTGGTAAACCTATGTATTTATTAGGGCTGCACGATATGAGGAAAATACGCGATAACGCTGTTGAATAATGCGATAACGGTATTACTTGCGATAAATAAACAGATATTAAAGTGTCCTCAGCTCTGCCTTTCTGCTGCTTTCAGTATACTGCTAAAGTACAACAAACTGCTTGTTGAACTAAGAAAATTAAAGGGAATTTCCAACATTCTGTTATTGAACAAAGTGAACTGAACACAAAAGGCACCAATAAAAAAAGAATGATAGTTACATTTAAAATTGCTGTTTTCTAAAGGTACTAACTCAAAAAGTCCCTGAGTGTTTATCGCGCAAGTTGACATCATGATGATGATAAAAACACGATAGATTGTGCAGCCCTGGTATTTATTTATTTATGCATGTATGTATCTTTGTTCAAAAATGCAACTTTGACTTCAGATACATGAGTGCACAGATAATTTCTAATTCCCTTTTCAGCGTTGTACAGCAATGTACTTAAAGACTTGTAGTAGAAAAACTACATGTAACTGATGATACTTTGTTATATTTAAAAAAAAAATTTTTTTAAAGTTCCAGTGGGCAAATTAAAGGTATGGCTGGCAGTTTTGTTCGAATATTTTTTGTTATATTTGCTGAAATTCTCATTACATCCCGACAGCAATCAATAAATCAAATGCTCTGACAAAAAAAGAGAAAAGAAAGAATAAACCCGTAATAAACCCAACTAATCATTTAATTCGGTCCAAATGAAATGATTGGACGGGTTACCTACCTGCCTGCCTGCATGCACTCTACCCATGTACTCATTGCGCATCATTGGAGTCTTCCACAAGCTGCTAGCTTGACAGCTGTGAGTACTAACATTAGCCATGTTCGTTGTTTACGTTCATTATGATCATTTTTTGGGGGAGTGGCTTAAGAGGGAGGCCTGAAGGGACGAACTGTTAGAATTGATTTAGGGACTTTTGGAGCTAGTGCTGCTAGCTACTTTCATTTTTTAAATCTAGTGTACTCTTGCTAGTTTCTCAGTATTACCAACCCTACCTTTAACTTTAAAGTCAAAATCATGCATATTTTTTGTAGCATCCTGCAGTCAATATAGCAGTTTTTTCCTGTGTGACTTACAGAGACTGACTCCTCCATGTCTCGTCTGTTGAGCATTGCGTGGTTGATGTGAAGGATGATCCAGTCAAACAGAGCACTGTATAAAGACTTGGCCATGGAGTCCCGCACTGTGTAGGCCTAAACGCACAGAAACATCAAACAAAGCATATTACAGCTCAAATGAAAAAAAAAACAAGTTGTAGACCACAACTCAAATTAAACATATTCATATTTAATGATTTAATAACTAAACTTAAAGGGGCAGCCCTGATAACTAAATCTAAACTCTATACCTCTTGTACTGTGTACTGTGAAACTACGGTGGCGTTAGTGGTCACTACTCTCCTCCTGGTCAAAGTCTTCACCAGCAGCTCCTTTTTCACCTGGAAAAACAGTTAGAAACATAGAGAGTTAAACAGTACTGTAACATGTTATTAACCCCAAAGAAAATCACTACTAATGACTGTACTTGACAAACAGAACAGGTTGAAACACGTAAACAATACAGAGAGCTATTTCAGGCGTAGCGATGACGCAGTTCATCTCCAGGAGTTGCTCTGCTCACTGAGAGAAAATATTTTCAAGCTACTGTGATTTCATGCCAAGTTTACAGGGTTTTTAATTGATAATCAAGCGTTTTACTTCAGGAACGTACTTTGAGCAGGTCAGACAGCGTGGACAGAACGTCAGCAGGTCCGGCCTCCAGGACTTCAGTGTCCTCTGACAGCGTGTACGTCACATTGCCCATGTGCAGGATGGCAGAGAGGATGGAAAATATGCTGCACAGTAGAAAGAGACACACACAAACAAAGAGATGGCTCATTTCTGCCTGAAACGCATGTATTGAATTTTTACTTGCTGTGTATTTTAAGTTGCACAATATCCATTTTAACAGCAAACTCACTGATTTGTTTCATATTTGCACTTCAAATCAGGCTTCAGTTTAACACACTCCAACTTTATTTCTTAGAGACTGATAATTCTTCTCACACTCTCATACATACTGTTTACTGATGTGGATCTTTTGGCATCTTATTTACATCTCTATTTCGGTTTATTTCAACCTTGCTGCTAGTTCATCAGTATCAGTAATAACCCAAAGCTGATGGGAAACTTGTGCATTTGAAGCCATCTTAACATTGCTGTGATGATGCAAACGTATCAGTGTTGCCTTCTAGCAAGTACGTCTAGTACTGTACAGACTAATAGTAGTTGATAGTTGATAAACATTATCTAGTTTTGGCTGGAGCGCAGCAAAGCAGGGGCCAGCCCTAGAAACGCTAAAGTATGTCACTGAGTGAGTCACTGAGTGAGTGATGAAGTTACACCATTGGTCGGTCGAGTTGGAGCTTCCCCATTGGCCGTTGCTTTTTAAATATAAATAGACAAGACAGTGTTTCCTGGTGATGTCTTTGCTTCTGCGATCAATCATCTGATCCACTTCCTCAATACATATTTGGTTGCTGTTGCTGCGTAACACGTTTGTTACTACCGCTACACGCAAACTCGAGCCAGAAAGCCTCATTTGAGAAATTTAGGGGGGAGCTCTAAAATATCTCCATTTTTGGTAAATTCTGCAGCTCCACTCCCCGCTGTGCTTCCCAACCACGGTGTGAACGTTGGAGCAGGAAAGATATCTTGCTCTGTTTTACGTAAAAGTCCAACATTTGAGGCTGTGGGCATAATACAGGCACAACAGAGTACATAGTGAAAACAACGGCAACAGTGCTGACAGAGCTAACAGTGTTAACCCTGGGGGGGGGGGGACCAGAGGGTGGGTGCTACGCTTCAGCAACGGTGCCGTCCTCAGCTGTAACCCCCGTATGAGAGCAGTGCAGAGCTAGCCAGTGGGGCACGCTCACATGCGTGAACCTAAACTAAAAGGCACGCACGGCCGGCCCAGCTATGTCAACAAAGCACAGAGAGGCTCGGATTACAACACACACAGAGGGAGAGCGACTCAGGTTGATATTAGTCCTCTATATCTTCTACTATTTTAATGCTCTGGATATCGAATTTAGCACCTTTAATATCCAGGAATCCACATTACAGACACACTATCACTGGATATCCCTGTAACAATTTGGCCACAATTTAGCACATTGACCATACACGGTCCAGCCATATACTAGTCTTTTATATTGATATGTCTCATCAGCTACATTAGGCAACAAAGCCTACAAACAAGCTGTTCATGCAGGTCAAGAGACACTTACTTAGTTCAACTTACTGTAAATGTAAGACTATTCATAGCTATTGTTGTGGATTTACTTTGCTTAGAACCAAGTCTCCACTGGATCTTTGTGACTCTACTGGAGGTGTTTGATGAGGAATGTATGAGGCCCTTTTATTAAAGGAAAAATGATCATTCACTTTGTTCTTATTTTCTGACTTTGTGCCTGTTATGTTTCCAACTGTACATTGCTCAGTAGATTTATTAAATTGTAGTTATTCACCAGGAGGACCAACCTGAACAGGTTACAAACTTTGCTGCTGGCGCTTTTATGTGAACACGGTGTCCCTCCCGAGGCTGTCTGGCGCTTGTCGACATGCTTGCTGCATTTTTCTCCTCTTTGACTAGACAAGCTCTGACCTGTCACTGACACCAGTATAGAAAGCAGAAACTCTTCTACAGTGAGTGTTCAGTTAAATTACTTTGCATAAGTATGCAAGTTTTAGATTGGTACAGCTAACTGAGAGCTGTGCAGCGTCACGGTCAGTCAGTGTTGTTGGGCTGTGTACAGCAAATATTTGTCTTTCAAATATTTCTGTAATTCCGAGCTTTCTTCACCCTCCCTGTGAAGTGAGCGGGCTTTACTGTAATAACATACGTTCCTGTGATGGTCTAACCCCTCTGGCATGTGCTTTTGTGTCCTTGAAAACAACTAATTATTATTTACAGACAAAGCGTTTTGCAGGCACATTTTAAACTGGTCCATTAACTCTTTTGTTGACTTTTCCTAAAAGGTCAGTATAGCTACACTGGTCAGTTTGACTCTAGCCTGCAGCGTTCGAGTTGTGTTGCTCATTATGAAAATCATACATACTGTTTCTTGGTGGAGGCCAGGAAGCCAACCATCTCCATAGCCTGTTGGAGCCTCTTGTACTCCTGCCCAAGTTTCTCCTCACTATCTAAATGGAGGTCTTCCTGCAGAACAAAGAGACGAGATACAGAGAGAAAGAGGGGGTTAATGTTATTAAGCACAGCCACAGAGGTGTATGAATGGATACAGATTAGCTCTGTCAATCTAAACTGCCCACACATAATCAGAATCAGAAATACTTTATTGATCCTTAGGGGAAAATTGGGTCGTTACAGTTGCTCTTATATAAAAGTATAAAGAAATATAAGAAAAATAGAAATAAAGGAGTATGTAACATTATGTACATACAGTATTTATACAGTTATTGAAATATTAAAAGGGTAGAGTCTAATAGTAGTTGATATTAACATTATCAGATTTTATAAATTGATGTCTAATCGGCTACATTAGGCAACAAAGCTTAAAAACAAGCTGTACGTGCAGGTCGAGAGACACAGAGTTAGTTCAACTTACTAAAAATAAATGTAAGTTTACGAATGTAAATTTAACCCAGTATGTTTTTAGTCCACACCAGGGCTCAATCAAATTGTAGCATTTTCAAAAGACATAAATAAACAGGAAATAGGCAACGGTATGATTATGTGAACATGGCCTTAAATGCTCAATAAAATGATTTTGAGGAAAAGCAGGTGCACTGTGAGCCTAGTTAAAGTGCAGTTTTACAGTTTTATGTGAGTTACGGTTGAGAAATTTCTAGACATTGTGGGTTTGTTTCTATAAAACATCTACAACTGGTTTTCCCCATTTGATATCATAAAATGACACATCAAGTCTAGTCCTCCCCCGTCTCTATTGCTGCTGCTGTAAAGTTTGTGGATCAAAGGTACCTGCTTGAGGTAGAGATAATCTTGCGGCTTTAATAGATGAAACTCCTCCTGCTCCTTTTTGGACGCGCCCACCAGCAGATAGTAAAACACGTGGTAGTTCCTGCGGGTCAGAGGTCACACAGCACTGATACAGTCAATCAGGGTTCATTTCAACTCTGTTATTTACTCAACATTTCACTGCACACAGCGCTGTAAAGGTGGCGAGGTTACATTGAGCCTCCTCCAAAGTGTTTTGCTTTTACTGTTTTATATAGGAGGTCAGAGTTCAGGTACAATTTGTTGACAATGCGAGCAAGGTTGGTAGCAGTTAATTATTAATTTCCATGCCCACATTTAAAATGTATGAATAAGAAATAAAATGTGAACTAGGAGTGTTTCTGTGCGTCTTCATTATACCTCTCCCTTTGATCTCTGGACACCAGGCGGCACTTTTCTAGTAGGTACTTCTCAATAACTGCCCTGCAAGAGACACACAAGAAGAGAAAGTCAACGAAACCTATGAAGCTATGGTGTGGTTGTACATTGTACAATTATGACACAAGAAGAAAAACGAACTGTTAAACGTAACAAAAATATCAACCAAGATAAACTGTGCTACAGAAGCCTTGAAGATTCACTAAATAAGTACAGGAGGTTGGTGAGAAAAATAAAACATGAAGTCTTACCCTCTGATGACGCCGCTCTCCAGATAGTTGAGCTGGATGAACTTCCCAAAGCGACTGGAGTTGTTATTCTTTGCCGTCTTAGCGTTGCCAAAGGCCTGTTTAAAACAAAGCGAACATAAGTTTTCACTAAAATAAACAGACAAATTTGGAGGCATGTTCCTCACAGACACTGGCACCCAGACCTAAACATTGCAAATGTTTGCTGCACAGAGCAGCGATCAAATAAATCACTTTGGTTTGTGGATGGCAGGAGACTGTTTCTGTTAGCAACCTTATGAAACATTGAAGATCAAGTTGGTCTAACTCTGAACTAGGGCTGCAACTAACAGTTATTTCCATTATCAATTAAACTGTTGATTATTTTCTCAATTAATTGATTCATCTTTTGTCTAAATCGTAATCAATCATAAATGTTTGTGACTGTTGCAGCTTTACTCTCATGGGTGTAATCTGCAACAACATCTGAGAATTAATCAGCATCAAGACAAATTAGACAGTAATTGAAGTCAATATTAGTAGGCATTATCTAACTGATGTATATGGAAGCCCTGAGAGGCAAGAGAGAAAAAAAGATTCTGGTGATCCATTTTTTAAGTCTGATCTTAATTGTTTTATGACCTACAAACACTTAAAAAAAATTCTTTACATTTTTTTCACTTGTGAAAACAGGTGAAAAAAAGGCTATTTTTTTATGTGTTTGTTGTTGTAATACTAATTTCGGCCACAAGAGGCTGAAGTGCACAGCTACCCCATGTTCTTAATAGAACTAAAAGCATTCATGTTTTCTTCCAGGTCAAAATTTCTCCATGCACCCTAAACACAAGCGACAAATTAGGGCTGTCCTCAACTAAAGAAATTCTTAGTCGACTAACACTCATACGATTTTGTTGACTAATCGATTATTTGATGTTATTGACAGATATGTAAAACTGAGTTTCTCCACAAAGAATCACACAAAAGCTCCACTTTAAATCTTGCATTTACCAGAGATGAGCTCATAAGTTTCTCAGCATGAAAAAAAGCATAAAAAGGGCCGACTAGTCGACTAAGAAAGGGGCAGCCCTAGTACATATATTGTGTGTTAGCAAATTAAAACTCACCTGGAAGGAAACATGAATGCTTTTAGTCCTATTTAAAACATGGGGTAGTGGTGCACTTCAGCTTCTCGGGGACAAAATGAGTATAACAACAACAAACACTGCCAAAACTTTTTTTCACCTGTTCTTAAGTCATAAACACGTGAGAGAAAACAATTTAGATCAGACTTAGAAAATGGATCACCAGATGTTTTTTTCCTTGCCTCTCAGGGCTTCCATAGATGTAAGTATATTGAACATAAAATTACTTAAAGTGTCAGTAGGCAACAATTTTTTGGCAATGATTTGGCAAAAATTCCATAATAACCTTTCAGCATATTGTAATTCAAGTGGTCTGAGAGAAAACTAGACTTCTGCTCCTCCTCATGTCTCTGTTTTCAGGCTTTAGAAAAAAACTAGCCCGTGATGGGAGACTTTTACTAATCACAGGTCATTTCAGAGAGAGAGAGCGTTCCTATTGGCTGTGATCCGGTCATGTGACCAGAACTTGGCTTCCTTCAACAGATTTTACAATGGTGGCTACGTCACAAACATTCTCATTTTACAGCTAAACAGTACACTACAAGATGATTCTGAAAACACTTGAGGCGAGAAATAGGCATTACAGCAACAGAATATTGATTCATATTTAATCAGCGCTGCCTAGTTTGACCGTTTGGTCGGAGTTCGCGAGTGATTGACAGCCGGATCTCAGACGGCAGCGGACCTCAGATCAGCTCTGACTGGTTGTTTTCCTCCGGTAAGTGAAATCTTTCAGATGCACCGGAGGACACAGTAGGACAAAGAGGAACATGATTTTTTTCAGGTTAACTGTTTCATGTACTACTGTCACGATATAGCGGCCGTTTTCTAAAAATAACTTTTTGAAATGATATTTGCGCCAATCTCGCATACTGCAGCTTTAAATGAATTATATAAAATTAAACTTTTCTCAAAACATAATTGATGCTGTGATTTTTCATATGATTAATGTACATATACTGAAACTGTTTGCCTCCAAATGAACACTACCAGGAGGGTCCATTACCACAACATCATCATTAATAATTCACTTGCATCTCTGCATTATATTTCAGTCCACCGGGCTGAACACAATGATTGCAATGCATTATCTGTGTTTTCATCAGTGATGCAATTAAACCAGGAGACTCACATCTATTATGCACATGGTTAAGTGGCCACAAGCATTGAATATAAAAGCTCCATCAAGCAGCCTTTTGTTAAGTTCTCAATAAAGCTTCTGAATAAACAGAGTGGAGTTTCACTCTCATTTAAGACACAGCTCCTTCTTCAGTGGTTGCTGTTTTCTGCTCTGCTACTTGTAAATACTGTCTATTACATTTCAGTGAAAATGTACTACTCTACCTCAAAGCTGATGAAGCAGCACTTCTAGAAAACTGTACAAAAACAATAATTCAATCAGCTGGTAAGAAGGAACTATTAGTCGTTTGATTGATTAGTCAACCACCACAAAATTGACAGCTATCTTAACAATGAATGAATTTATCATTTTAAGTTATTTATCAAGTTAAATCGCCCAACAATAGCTGGTTCCTGCAACTCAAATGTGAGGATTTTCAGCTTTATTTCTATTTCATATCATTATAAATTAAATACCTTTATTTTTCCACTGTTGTTCAGACAAAGTAAGTAATTTATAAGACACTTTAAGGTCTGAAAAACGATGAGAATTTGTCATTTTCTTCTAGCCTACACAATCAAAAACTGCTAGAACAGCGGCTCCCAAACGTTTTCACTTCAAGGACACCAAAACTGACACGAATTAGACCACATTTGATAAGATTATGTCCCATCTGATAGGATTTTTGCTTATACATTTTTTATAACAGAAAGTGTAAGAAACTCATGACCAAAACAGTCATACATTCTGTCATTGTGTTACTTATGGATGAAATTATAGTGAAAATGAATTATTCCACTTTTTGCTGGGACCCCCTGAAGGACCCCACTTTGAAAAACACTGTGCTAGAATAATCAATGATGAAGATAAACATTAGTTGCAGAGGAAATTTATGATTGATGTCACAGTTGCATGGATTGTTATTCTGTGACTGGAGACGGTATCTAAGGTTCACTATCAACAACAAAACAGACTCCACCCAGGCAAAGTCACCGCTGGGAAAAATGACGCATACAGGATTTTCATCGCCCATTAGCTGCAGCTGACTCTGGATCAGCTTCTACTTCCCAAGTTTTAACCTTTCCAAAAGGAAAAGATAAATCCAAACTGCGCCCAGCATCTAAAAGGTACTGTTCTCCCTCATTCCAGTGTGATCTCTGCTGATGGTCGTGTCTTAACAGGCCAGAGCAATGCTTACGCAGACAGTGAGCTAGACCTGCATACTGTACTGATCGCACGCTGGCAGGTAAACCTTTGGATTGCTGGAATGTTCCTACCCCGTGCACCTCTGTAAACACAGTGCATGGTTTTCATTTTCAACAAAATCAATCAAACATATATTAAAAAGTTGAAAAAATATGAAAGGCATGTGGAGAGAAGATGGTATGTGGAGGAGGGAGAGAAACAGGTGTTTGCCACGTCGCAGTTTAAGGGCTGGATCCTCTGAAGGACACCATCATGAAGAGGTCCAGGTTGAACTCGCTCCTCCTCCCTGATATCCTATTTCCACCAAAAACTAGCGTGTTCATGCAGTTTTTTTCAACTCGTAAAAACCTGCTAAAATAGGCGATAGACTCCTTTCCCATCGCGAGTACGTCGTGCCGTTGCACTGGCCTTTCTGTTTTTATTCCTGCTGTGTCAAGTTCAACGGCACGGATGCGCTGGCCGGCGTTACACCAAAATCTGTGACCGCAGAGAGCCAGAGACTCATTGGGAAATGTGACCCCACTGTACCTGTGTAATAAATGAGGCAAACACCAAACAGATAGATCAAAATACGTGACAGAAAAGACACAAAACTAAATTCTTAAAAGACATAAATGTATTTTAATATTTTGACTTTAAACTAGGGCTGTCAAAGTTAATACGATGACGCGTTAAAGCAAATTCGCTTTAACGCATGAACACAATCGATCTCCCGGAGGTTTCAGCGTGCTCAGTTTTAAAGCTAGAGTGAAGATGCTGGTATCATGTGAAACTAGAAAACCTAAGGAATCATGTCATACTAGCTTGTCGTTAAGGAGGTTAAATAACGCTCCAAACTTCCACTAAATTTTGGTGAGGAAAAACTGTCATGGCCATTTTCAAAGGGGTCCCTTGACCTCTGACCTCAAGATATGTGAATGAAAATGGGTTCTATGGGTACCCACGAGTCTCTCCTTTACAGACATGCCCACTTTATGATAATCACATGCAGTTTGGGGCAAGTCATAGTCAAGTCAGCACACTGACACACTGACAGCTGTTGTTGCCTGTTGGGCTTCAGTTTGCCATGTTATGATTTGAGCATATTTTTAATGCTAAATGCAGTACCTGTGAGTGTTTCTGGACAATATTTGTCATTGTTTTGTGTTGTTAATCAATTTCCAATAATAAATATATACAAACATTTGCATAAAGCAGCATATTTGCACACTCACATGTTGATAAGAGTATTAAATAATCTCCCTTTAAGTGTGATTAATATGTAATTGATCGCAATTAACTATGGACAATCATGCGATTAATCATGATTAAATATTTTAAATCGATTGACAGCCCTAGTTTCAACCAAATTCTACCTTAAAATGCCGACCTCAGGAAATTTGCGATCCCTGAATTGAAACGCAGCTGAACAAAGGGGGGGAAGAGTGGGCCAAAGAGTGCAATTGTGAGAATGGGGTTTAAGCAAAAAGAGAGAGAGAAAGAGAGAGATTTATACTTTGTGGTGTAGGTTTGCCCGCAAACCTGGCTGAACCTGTTCCGACACGTTCCTGCTTCTCTTCTCTCTCTGGTGATCCCTCAAAGACAACGCCCTGCACATTCCCCCTGTGGAGCTCAGCGCTCTGCTTCCTGATCACCAACACGAACCTCGAGCAACAACCACCCACCATACTGAAATCAAGGTGCAACCGCCTGCTAGCTATTGACTGCAAATCTTTTCCATACTTTGAAATTAAACAAATATCTACATTACATACAACATGTTAAAGTGGCACTGAACACATGAGTCAGCTGCAGTTTTCCTGCACCAGGAAGATCAAAATCACGTGCAGTTTCTGCTACATACCGATGTCAAGAGAGATAACATTGAATTAACAGTTAGAGGGAAAGAAGAATATGTTCCGGGGTGTGTCTGAAATCCTTCACTCATTCACTACTCGCTACTCACTATCCAGGGAGTTCTATGTAGAGGACTGTATTATGAGCTCATCGGCAAAATTACAAAACACTTTCAGACACTAATCAGCTCATTTTCTCGGCGCCGTTAATTACGAAATTGCTGTGGCACAATTAAACATCTTCAGATCAATGTCTGCTGGTAGACCATCCATAATAAATACTGACATGTATTTTTGTGTGTGATAAATACATATGTAGGCTATTTTGTTGAGTTGTCTCTTAGCGAAATGATGCTCCGAGTGAATTTAAGTTCCCCTTGGTAAGCAGTGATGCAGCGAAAATGTCTAGGGCTTTTATACTGAAAGGTAAGAATTAACTGCCGTTGTGAATGTGGGAGCAATAAGCAGATTTTCCCGAATGAATAAATAGAAAATGTACTTTGTGGCTGTTTGTGTTGTGATTATTTTCGTGCCACAATTCATGGATTTGTCTCAATCGTGCTGCTGTCTCTCCTATCTGTCTGCCATTTTTCTTTCAACGCAATGCATGATGGTATATGGTGCTTGGTTAGTGACCATCGCCAAAGAACGTATATTGCTAAGAAGTGAAACTCAATTATATGTTCCATTGCAATGCCAGCGCACGGATTTTGAGAGCAATCTCAATCTTTTTCATGTCAAGGGCCTCCAAAATCGATTTCCAATAGACCACAGACCATGGATGTATAAGAGGTTGTGTCCTGTGCTTTTGCCCTGCGTGTTAGTAAATATCCTACAACTACATTAAATTCTGTTTATGTCATGCTACTAGCACTACTAGCTACTGGCCGATAGCCGGTTGTTTGGGAACAGAGACGTCAATACATCCACCACGGTACAGGCTTACAGCATACAGCCCATGGGTGTATTAGAAGATAATAAAAGGGATGAATTACAGCCAATATATCCATTATTACAGCTGCATACAGCTAGCAGGAAGCCAGCAGAACCGATATGTCATATGAGCGTGCAGGGCGGTGCAGTCCCGTGGGTCTGATGCACGTTTATTATGCCGAGGAAAATAACTCTGGATTCAGCTATTAGTGAATTTTACAACTTTTAGGACATAAGAGATTAAATGAGGACTATTTAAGTGTTCGTACTGGGAAGATTATTTACCTTGAAAAAAATGATCCTCTGATTTACAGACGTCTCTTTATACATCCATTTCAATGACTCATTGCTGTTTTCAGTCCAAAATGGCGGCCATTGTCAACAAAAGCACCATTTTCGCCTCTTTGCTTCTATACTCGTTGCCATCGTTGTCTACGACTTTTCACAATGCATTGTGGGATACTTTGAGTCCACTATATAGGGTATAATAATTCTCACTATACATTTGAACAGAACTGCAAAATGGCAAACTCACTATATAGTCGGTGTCTATACAGTAGAGTGGACTATATAGACACTATACAGTATAGTCCACTATATAGTGAGTAGTGAGTAATTTTGGAAACAGCCCCTGTTTTGTAATTTCAGGCAAAGAGGAACAAGTATCTCAGGGTGTGAATCATGCATATAAAGGAAATTCCAAGATGGCAGAAGGCATTTCGCAAAGCAGCCAAAAAACAGAACCATAAAACCCCGAACGACACATTAACATATCAATTGATCCTCATTACTAAAGTAGGCATCTTGCCAATAGGTCTGGCTTGGCCTCTATTGATATTCAGTTTGGGTGTGCATGGTCTCCTCTCAATAAACCTAAGTAAGGCTAACTGTTGTGGCATGACATCTCAATCTTCACTAAGTTCCTTATTTACCCCGTAAAAAAAATAAAATAAAATAAAATCACACCAAAACAACAAGGCATTTTCTCTCCTTGAGCTAAATCTCCACCTCTTGTAACGCGTATTAGGAGAAGAACAAACCAACACACTGCCAGAAATATCAGTTCACAGGAAAAACACTTAAGCTGTTGCCTATTTCAAGGAGAAACTCGTTGGACTCGTTCAGAGAGAGAGAGTAAGAATCCATATTTAGTCACTCTCTAATGAAAGGCTGGCCCCTTGGGATCGCGTGATCGGTAACAAAGCAGGCCAAGATCCTTTGTGATGAAGGTTAGTTGGTGTATTGATGGATAGATAAACCGTGCACTTGTTGCTGGAACAGATAAAACTGGTGCAAAGTAAAGAGCCACAAGCAGCACTTTCAAAAACAACGTGAACAAAAAATGTTTTGTATTTTAAACGAACTGACACCAACTAATGCCTTGCTTCCCACTTGCAGATTTGTCCTCAGTTCTTCTGCACTAACTCCTAGAAAAAAAGTGTTTTTTCCCCATAAAACACAAAGTTTGGTAAGTTTCAGGGAGGCGGGTATTTCCATGTGACCTAGATTCATGTCAGTTATCATTTAAGCACATTGTGTAATCCAACATGCAACTGAAACAGAAAGCACACTTCACAGGGAAATGTGTGTTCCTGTTACTCATTGACACGGTTACTGTAGGACAAGGCCAACAAAGAGACCTTTTAACCTAAATGAGTGAGAGTGAAACTGATGTTTAAAAAAAAAGTGTGAATTCCCAATTGACAAACACTGTTTTGCTCTTTGGTGCTTTTTGATTTGAGGAAATGTCGGAGTTTCACGGAAAAACAAATGTGAGAGGAATGACACAAAACACACCATGCAAACACTGATGTTTAAATAGATTACTGATCAGCATCAACGAAACAGATGTCTGCCTTCTTATTCAAACTGGTAAATGTTTGTATTTAGATGACTAACAAAATACCACAGAGTGCTTCCTGCTTTAGATCACACAGCTGTTTTTGTGGTTATTGTTGATCACACTGATTCACTGTTTTCACTCCAGGAAGTGCAAAACATATGGTGCTGATAAATACATATTTCCCGTACGGAGGGAGCGGTTTCTTTATGCCACTTTCTGTCTAAAAAAAAAAAAACGATATGAAAAAAGAGTGGGCTGTTTTTATGATGCAAAAGCAGTTTCAGTTAGACTCTGAACCCTGACCTAGAGCAACAAAACAAGAAAAAACAATCTGGTGATCAGTAAACTCATATCACCATGACTGCATGAAGAATGGCTGCATGATTATGACCAAAATGATAATCAACATAAGTTTAATCAATATTGAGATCGCGATTTTTTTATCACAATTATTCATAGATTTTTTTTAAATAAACAAGGCACTGCTTTCACTTCCATGCTGTGCTACATTCCTGCTAATGTACAAATCTTTGAATCAAAATAAGACTGGTCCTTATTCACATCTCCTAGAAGCAAAATAAAATTGTACCATAACTTTTTACCCAAAATTAAATCAACAGAGCACTGCATTCACTTCCACGTTGTGCTTTCATTTTGTCCTGCTAATTAACAAATTTCTGCATCAAAATAACCCTTAATATAAGGCTCTTCTTCACCTGAATTCAGTGCATTTTCATTTTGTTAGTCTGCTCTCTGTTAAAACGAGTAATATACAGCATATTACTCTTCTACTCTGAACTGCAGCTGCAACATTCAGGAAAGTTTCTCACGGGCTGTGGCTGTAGGTCTCTTGTGCAGCATTTTAAATGTCAATATCGCAGTCTATCAAGTCCATTTCATTGTGGGAAGCCAAAATTGGGTTTGTGATTAATATTCGATAAATTGTGCAGCCCTAGTATGAAGTCAGGACGGCTAACAGGAGTCTAACTTCATGTCACTCTATGCAGGCTGCAGATGATCACATGGTTAAACCAGCAAGATAAGCATTCTCTAAATCAACGACTGGTTTCATCAACTGAAAACCCCAGCATCATTTGGGGTTTCTTTCACCACTTGTGCAAGCAAGTTAGTTTCTAGTGTGGTGAAAGATTTGGGGCGGTTTACAGCTTGAAATGCCTCAAATGTTGTCAATAATAAAGGAAGAAAAAGAGAGGGCCAGACCAATATGCTCTCTGGGGCTCGACATTCATAGCATGCTCATTTGAGTAATCAGTTATTAGGTTGTTTTTTTTATTAGTTGTTTAGTCCAGTAGTTCTCAACCTTTTTCGTGTCAAGGACCCCTAAATTGATAAGATTTCACTTCAGGGACCTCCATCTGAAAATATTTTGGTTGTTAGATATGATCAAGACCAGAATTCTATAGCTGTCAACTACAGTTGAGGAGATAACCGTGGAGGAAGTGAAACCTATGACCAGAATAGTCACTCTTATGACTCTTACTCATATTAGGCTCACTTCCGTAGTGAATTAAATAGTGACAATAAACTATTCCCCATTAATCTGGAGACCCCCTAAAACTCCCTCATGGACCACTCGTTGAGAACAGTGGTTTAGTGTATATCAGAGGTTTTCAAAGTGTGAGGCGAGCCTCTCCAGGGGGACTCCGAACAGCTTCAGGGGAGGCTCAGTGAATGGAAGTGAACAAAATATTACATTAGTTATCAAAATAACTGTTTTTGCTGTTTTTCCCACTTTCCCAGAGTCAGAATCTAATAAACACCTCAGGACAGACCTTTATTATGTATCTCTGGTGTAGTCGGAAGTTATCAAACAGCAATATTAAGCTATCTTGGCTCAATTATTGAGTGTTTATGAGATCAAATAACATAATCATGATCACATAGGCATCCAGGAATTGAGCGAAACTAAGCAAGTAAACTACGGAGGGGTGAGGGGGCGCCTTTTTCAAGCTTTGCCTGAGGGGAGGCCCACAGTCTCAGACTTTGAAAACCCCTGGTCTATGTCGTAAAATAGTTAAAAGTGGCCACAGTGGTATCTTCAAATTGCCTGTTTTGTCCAAACAGTTATAAAACCCAAAGATATTCTATTTGCATTGATATTAAGTAGTAAATCCTAACATTTGACAATCTGGAACCAGAAAATGTTTGTCAGGTTTCCTTGACAAATGACCAGATTAATAACTTGTGACATTTCCTGTTGATTGACTGATCTTTTAAGCCCTTGGTCTAAGAATTGTGAAAGACAGTTGATATCTTATACAGACGATGAGACACCACAAAAGGGACAAACTCTCTTTTTAGGGCCGCAACTAATGATTATTTTCATTGTCGATTAATCTGTTGATTATTTTCTCGATTAATCGTTTGATCTATAAAATGGTTGAAAAAGTCAATCAGTGTTTCCCAAAGACCAAGACGACGTCCTCAAATGTCTTGTTTTGTCCACAACTCAAAGATATTCAGTTTATTGTCATAGAGGAGTAAAGAATCCAGAAAATATTCACATTTAAGAAGCTGGAATCAGAGAATTTAGACTTTTTTTTCTCAAAAGAAAACCCATAACAAAACATACTCAAACCGATTAATCAATCATCTAAATAGTTGGCGATTAACTTAATAGTTGATAATTAATCAATTAATTGTTGCAACTCTAGTGGACTTCAAGTTGGAGAAAATTACTTTATCTACCCGGGAGGCACTTGATATGATTTGACTGAATATTCTCCCTCTCTTAATTTTATATACTCTATTTTTTCTTTCTTTTTTGTTGTTCATAGTCTAATCTCCTCTGGTAATTTGTATGTTTGCGTATTTGTTTTTTAATAGTTAAAGTTAAAATTAAGAAAATGTATGACTTTAAACTTAGAACCTATGATAACTTTAATAAATAAATAAATGGATGAATTCCGTTATCACATCCTTTGTCACCTAACCGAGAAGAATAAAAAGTAATTTCATATACTAATAACATTTTTTTTTGGTGTTTCATCCGTGTGTTCTGTCTCGTGGCATCAGATCCCGAAGGACCATGTATAGACATCTACCCCGTCCACACCATCACAGGTCTGGTTAAACGTTGGCTCAGAGAGCTGCCTGACCCCCTCATGACCTTTTCCCTCTACAGCGACTAATAATCGTCGAACTAATCGATTAATCGTTCGAGCTCTACTCTTCTTATTGGCCTCTACAAAGTTATCAGTGTGGACTGCTTCAACAGATGTGGGTGTGTGGGAGTGTTTTTAGCAGCTTCACATCACAGTGACCTACCTCTAGCACCGGGCCAGCCCCGAGGATGGTCCGTTCCACCCCGCTGGAGTACGTCTTCTGGCTGAGGGCGGTCAGGCAGTGGATGAGATAACTGCTGCTCTCAGTCTTCCCTGAGCCACTCTCCCCAGACAACACAATACACTGGTTCACCTGCCGGGTCAGCATCGAACGGAAGGCCACGTCTGCTATGGCGAATATATGAGGGCACAGTTTGCCCAGCGGCTGGTTCTCGTACTTCTTCACGTACTTAGGATTGTAGTAAAGAGGCAGGAACTTATTAGGGTTGATGGCGATGAGGATGTTGCTGGCGTAGGTGTAGATTTTGAGCCTGCGGAAGCGCTGGCGTAAAGCCTCCAGGACGTTCTCCTCATTCACAGTTTGGAGGTCACAGAGGTCGTCATAGTGTTCTCTGCTGCATTCTACTTGCTTGCCTCCGCTGTTGGCTTGCTGCAGGATGAAGTAGTACCCGTGGCTCTGAGGGTGCCACCTCTGCGCCCCCCGCGGCCACAGCAGGACTCTCTCCAAAGGGCGGTCCCCGGCCTCCAGCGGCCTCTCCTCTCCGCCGCTCTTCCTCACCTCCAGCAGGCTGTACCTCTGGCTGTCATCCAGGCCCAGAGAGGCCACGGCGTTGCGGATGACCGACCCCGTCGTGTCCCCAGCGCTGACCTGCAAGGGACAGTAGGTAGCCGTGTCCTGGGGCGGCCTGGGGTAGATCTGCACGACACGGGCCTCTCCATTATGTCCAGGGGGCCCGGCTCCGTGTGTGGTGCTCATCCTGATGGACAGGCAGGCTTCAGCATAACTCACAGCCCCGACTCTCTGCCAGTATCCACTGTGGAAACACACACATATTAATAGAAGTTTAACATCAGAATCAGAATCAGAAACTCGTTTATTGCCAGGTGTATCAGGTTTACACTAGGAATTTGCTTTGGTGGGTTGGTGCAATAAAACAGTAAAAATAACAGTAGGATAATTAAGTGTTAGAATAAAATAAGAATAAAAAAAAGATTAAAAAAAAACATGAAGGAAAGAAAGCAGGTAAAAGCACAGGTTCATCTAAGGTTGAGTCCATTTACATTTCAAACATGCTCTTTACAATAAAATGCAGTATTTCTGGTACAAAAACATAAAAACGTTATGTCTCTTTAACTGCCTCATTTCCACCCACTCTATCAACATGTATAGGCTGGTTAGCTACTCTATCAACCATAGTCGACATTTCCCCTCATTCCCACATAAACATCCGTCCAGGTGACAAATAAAAGTGTCAAACAACACCGTAACGTCAACATAAGCCTCACCTTTCGAGAAAAAACCACTCATTTCATCTTCAAATGGTCGAAATACTCCTGAAAGCGAGGTGAGGGGGAAGATCTCTGAACTCCAATCACAAAACTTGAGGAAAATAATGTTTCTTCACCTGAGCTTCCCCCCAAAACAAAAACAAAGGTGAGCCAAGAAACTGCTTATTTCTCGTTTTTAAATGATTAAAAAGTAATTTCCCAGCAGTTCGGCGACGTTATCGCGCTCATATATCACACTTTCTGTAGGAAATTGAGGATTAACGTGTCCGCGTCGTCCCGCTCCGAAAGTTAGACTCACGTTTAACTACTTCCTAGATTTCTCCACACACACCGACACACACACACACACCCGTCGACGAGCTGGAAATGAATGGTTTTCCCTTCACTGACCTGAAATGTGTCACTCTTTAACCAACAGGAGATAAAACGGCGGAGAAAAAAACCACCACAGGACTTTGTGACAGAGCGAGAGGAGGCGACGCGACACATTACCGAGGAGGAGACAAGACTGAGCAGTTTAATCCACTTTAATTGACCTCATTGTTATGACGGAGGAACTGTGCGGTTACAGCGGCCTCCAGTGGACGAGTGAGGCATTACAACCAACTCACAGCACACACAAAGGCAGTGGGGAAATTTACTTTTTATTCCATTATATTTTATTCCACTATATTATTCTTTATAGAATTATATTCTTTTTATGGGTTCTTTGTAAAATATTTTACTTATTTTATTTTATAGAATTTATTATTATTTATTATATACATATTTATGGTATTGTATATATTGTAAAATTATTTCACCACACATTGTACTGAGTAAGACTGACTAAGTGATTTGATATGAATTTGAAAGTAGTTACTTTTCAGATTTAATATAAAAAAAAACACATGATACAGTAAGTTTATATAAAGCACGGTGTTAAAGATTAAACCACTGGTCAGATGGTGTCATTTACCCTCTGAGATCCACAATAGACCTAGTTTTTGTCTTTTTTTAGGGGGGTTCAGGGGGTCTTTAGAGGGAGAAAGCAGATCAACAGTAGATGTCACATGGTGTACATCATCTGAAAGCTGAGAACCTGGAGATTAATTTGAGATACAGCTGCACTGTGTGTCAAGTTGGTCTAGACATTAATTAGAAATAAACATGAATGAATGAAAATTAATCATTAGTGTGTAAGGGTTTAGAAAATTATGACAGATTTATATTAAAACCATCCCCATGCTCTATTATGTCTCATAAGTTGTTGCAGCACTTTTTGGGTTGATACCATTTGTTACAGAGATTTGGTGCTAAACTGAAAAAAATTTTACCACTCGAGAATTGATAAAAATGATCAATAATCCTTCCAAAATACCACAGTAAGACACCAAGACCTTGAGAGACACCATAAAAAAGCCATGCTGTGAGTTGGTACCAAAAACTTTTGACATTTGGAGATTTCTGCAAGATATGCATTTTCGGAGATTGGATGGCGAGCACTTCTGTTCTGGAAACTGCTCAGAAACCCCCTTATGGTCAATATATCATCCTCTGAATGCTCTAGGTTTCTAGTTTGTGGTTGTAAAGTTTCACGATGTGATTATCCTAGAGGTCACCACAGGTCATTTTATACAGTGAGGTCAAGTTTAAAAAAATGGTCTCAATACAATGAAATGGCTACTATGGGGACTAACTTCACCATACATGAATACAATTGGGCTCATTGGATCCACAAGAGTCTCAGCTTTACAGTGATACCCAATTTATGTAATTCCAAGACTGTTTAGGGACCCCAGTATGCAGAAATATTCAAATACACCATTTTGAAATAGGCGAAAATAACACATTTATACTGCATGCAAAAAACTGCATGTGATTATCATAAAGTGGGCATGTCTGTAAGGGGAGACTCGTGGGTACCCATAGAACCCATTTTCATTCACATATCTTGAGGTCGGAGGTCAAGGGACCCCTTTGAAAATGGCCATGACAGTTTTTCCTCGCCGAAATTTAGCCCAACTTTGGAGCGTTATTTAGCCTCCTTCCCAACAAGCTAGTACGACATGGTTGGTACCAAAGGATTCCGTAGGTTTTATAGCTTCATATGATATTTGTATCATCTGCTAAAGCCTATGAAAGACAGTAAAGTCGGTCGGGATCTCCTGCGATCCCGCAGGGCTCAGAGGGTTAAAAAATTTCTCATGGCCTAAAGAGGTAAAATTATCCAAAACACAACATATAATTCACAAAAAAGTCAAAAAATGAATACAAATTTGAACATTTCGTTTCTTTTTCCCTCTCCTGTTAATCATCTCACAACCCCTCACATTTATATTGTGACTCTTTTGAGGGGCCCGACCCTCAGAGTGGGAACCACTGGGCTGAATACCTATAAAGTGGTATAAAGTAGTTAAAACTAGCTCCACTTCAACCAACTACAACATTAAAATGCTACTTACACATTCATGCATCTGCATCAGTATTAATAGTCGAATAGTCATAAATACACTCTTAAAATAATTTTAGCAGAACAGAATAAACAGACTGGAAAAGGTTTAGAATATAACTTCTATCACGTCAGAAAATTTGTTTGTCTCACCAAAAAATACAATAAACAGTCAAAACAATCAACATTGCACAATAAAAATAATGATCACAACACAGTCACACACAAGTCATCGGTTATACAGTAATACATGTGCAAAAGTTGATGCAATTCATTGAAATGTCCTGACATGAGGATATTTCAGTGCTGTTTGTTCATTATATTGGTTGCATATGGTGCAAAGGACCTCTTATTTTTTCTTTTTGTTTACATTAGGTGTTCCACGGTGTTGTCCAGAAGGCAGATTCAGAGTGGAGAAGATGGTCAGCATCATTAACAACAGACAGAGCTTTTAGTGATTAAAGTTTAATGCCAGGTTTTAATGGCATGTTCCTGTGTCCTGGTCTGCTCTCTTAAAACTGGTCCACAGGCTCCAAATCCTTTTGACAATTTTAATTAATCATGTTGGCCTCAAACCGTCTTGTGAAAGTAGCAGCTGAAAATTAATTGGTTGTTTGGTCTTGAAAAACATTTATTTATTCATAAGGGGGTTTATGTAAGGTTGTTTAAAGGTTATGGTTATGTGGCTTGTAGAGCTGCTTCTGGTGATGACAAATCCCAATAAAGTTTGTGTAAATAATCCTGTTGGGTTATTGTGGGCATTATAAAGCTCAACAGGGACTGAAACTGTGCATGTGGCAGTGAGTAGTGAACCTGTAGTGACCTGATGTGCTTTCACTATAATTTGGCCTTACTATTCTCATAGGACGCTATGCTTAGTTTATACAGGAGACAATAAAAGCAACACATGTACAATATAATGCAAATCAATGCAGTAAACCTTGAGGCGTATAATGTTGTTGAGACGGTGTCAGAGAGGTGTTCATGCAAGGCTGAGATCTGCTTGTGATGTGCAAATGATTAATACCTTTATAGAGATCATACAGACAACAGACAGTTTTATCATCAGTTACTTTCTAGATCAGAAAACAAGTTAATTTTGAATCACTGGAACACTTTCTGCTGCAGCTGCGTGGATGTTTTTATCTCACCTGCACATGTGAACACATTTTTTTCCCTCTTCTTGCTGGTAATGTTCTTATAAACTAACCTCTGCCATTAAAAAAAAACAAAAAACTTTATCACATTTCATACACAAAGACAATTTAAAGCACTTTACATAAACATTAAAGGTACAGTGTGTATGATTTGGCGGCATCTAGGAGGGGTGTGGTGTGGTGAGGTTGCAGATTGCAACCACACCACACCACACCACACCACACCACACCCCTCCGCTCACTCCTCCCTTTCCAAGACTGCGGTAACGTGAGCCAAAAAAACCATGGTAACGCCGTTTTCCTTGCTCAGAGGCCATCCATAACATAATAACACTACTTTAAGAGCAACGGAAGTCAGACGGCAGCTGGTGGTTCCACAGTTTTGCACTCTACAGCTCGCATTACTGCAGTTTCGTGTCGCAGAACTACGGTGGCCTTCAGGTAACTTAAAAAAAGGCTCTCTCTACAGCCAGTGTTTGGTTTGTCCATTCTGGGCTACTGTAGAAACATGGCAGAACAACATGGCGAACTCCGTGAAGAGTACCCGCTCTCTTTGTAGATATGAAGGGCTCATTCTAAGCTAACAAAACACAACGATTCTTAGTTTCAGGTGATTATACACTAATGAAAACATAGTTATTAATATTGTATTCCATTTCTGCTAATAGGTCCCTCGAAGTGTTACACACTGTTCCTTTAAAGAAGAAATACAGCATTTAACATTTAAATGCAAATTAAAGGGGTAGAAACAATTAAAAAATACATTTAAAAGATAAAAACACAGAAATAAATACAAGGTCAATGAAAGGTCAAGATGTAAGTGCAAGGTGGAAACCAAAACTAAGAAAGCTTAAGTAAATAACACTAAACTGATTTGGAGAAATGGCTGCTGATGTTTAACTGCAGGATTTTGTTTGGACACATTCAAGAATCTAAGCACTTTTTAGATGCACTCTACAGCTTCAGGCGTGAAAAGATAATACATGTGTGAAAGAGGAATAATAAGCACACAAACTGATGAAATAAAAAGTCGAGTCTGTATTTTATGCTTTCTTCATATGGATTTAGTTAAGTGCCACAGATTGCAGTGTATGAAAAAAAATCAATATGACATTTTATATCAATTCAACAAGATTTTTTTCTTCTTTTTTTTTCCAGCAGGCTATATTCATTTTTTGCACATGAGCAGCTTTTTGAGTCCACGGAAAGATAGCCAAAGTAATTGTTCACACGGCACCTCAAGTTCATCCAAAATCAATAACCTTGTGATGATCATTTTTGCTTATGCTAATGCAGCGCCTGTCCGTTCGGGTATATAATGACTGCACAGGGGTTGAGCCGGTGTATCCCAATTTAGTGAAGGAGCTCGCAGACAGCACACTGACAGCTTATTATAGCGTGAGCAATGAGGAGAGGCACCGTGAAGTGTTACTCAGCACAAATCAGCTGCTGTTGGTAACGACTACCTGCAGAGGCAGCCAGATTCACCCACACAGGAAGACAAATTAGGACACATATATACACACAGATACACACACACACACACACTTCTTTAGTGTCAGAAATGTAAATTCATCACTCCTGCTGCTGAGCGCTGTGATATACATGTTTATGGTCATTTGTGACGTGCTCCTTCTGATTATTTTAATAGGGACGGCCTTGTTAGCGCTGATGGTGTCACATTAGGTGTCACTCTTGTTCCTGCTGGACTGAGCCAGTTCTGCAAAGACACACTGAATCCAGTTCAGTAGGCACAGGAGTACACATCTCAGGGAAAAAGTCCACATTATCACAATCCCAAAAGTGAGCACAAAATTTAACAAGCGATGGTTCTATTTTAAACTCTGTGAGGCAAAGGAAGTCCACAGTTGACACATTGATTTATTGACTAAAAACCATCTTTATCTTGTAAAATATGCAACTGTATGAAATAATCTTTACCAACAATAGAAATATGGAGTGTTAAAAATGGACTTATATATATAACAAAGGAAAATGAGTGCTATGCTTCACAAATCACACTGACTAGACCTTCTGTCATCTATCGTTGGCCTTTCTTCTTCTTCTTCAAACCCCCATAAATCAGGAGAAGCTGACTACTGTACATTGTGTCTGGACATGCTAAGACGTTTAAAGCATTCCTCTTTTACAGTACAGGTGGCCCAGCTTTTTCATCACGTGCACCCTTCTTCCCTCACAGTATACTTCACAGTATGCAGGAGCTCCTTCTTTCATGTCAGACACTGAACTTAGCCACTGTGAACAATTCCTGTTTGGTTCAATGCTCACTAATGAGCTAAGTTCTGCATCTTCAGAAAAGTCATCCCAGAACATTCGCAGCAGGAAACCTGAGCTTTGTGAGTCTCATTCTGCAAGAAAAAAATAGTCATAAAATTATACAGATTTTTAATGGAGATCGTGGTTTTAATTGATGTTGCAATCATGCTCGTACCTGTAAAAGTAATAATGTCTGCTGCGTAATCCACTGGCTGCTTTCATGCTGTGATTTATCCAAAGGAGAAAGCCAGGTCCACTGCAGGCAAAGATGTCATTAAATATAGAAAAAACACTGACGTAATTTGCTAATAAAACCAAACTGTATTAGTCTTATATATTAAACTGGCCACTAATATGAATGTAGAATATGTGGAGACATAAGATGAGTGGTTAGCCAAAGAGTTAGATCACAGTTTTATTACTTTTAAATGCAATATGAATAGCTCTTTTCATACAGTAACCTGCATGTTAATACGCCTCGTAAAAAGTAAATTGCCTCACATCACTCTTCAAATGCAGTGGTGGAGGAAGTATTTAGACCATTTAAAGGTGCAGTGTGTAGGATCTGGCGGCATCTAGCGGTGAGGTTGCAGATTGCAACCAGCTGAAACGTCTCCCGTGAGCCAAGCGTGTAGGAGAACTACGGTGAACGCGAATGTCTCTCTCTAGAGCCAGTGTTTGGTTTGTCCGTTCTGGGCTACTGTAGAAACATGGCGGCCGGCGCCGTGAAGAGGACCCGCTCCCTATGTAAATATAAACGACTCATTCTAAGGTAACGAAAACACAACGATTCTTATTTTCAGGTGATTATACACTAATGAAAACATACTTTTTAATACTATATTCCATTTCGGCTAATAGATCTCCCTAATTGTTACACATAAGTAAAAATACTCCATTATAAGTACAGTAAAAGTCTTCCATTCAAAATTTGACTTAACTAAAGTACATAAATATTATCAGCAAAGTGTACTTAAAGAAACAGTGTGTAACATTTCAGGGGATCTATTAGCAGAAATGGAATATAATATTAATTACTATGTTTTAATTTGTGTATAATCACCTGAAACTAAGAATCGTTGTGTTTTCGTTAGCTTAGAATGAGCCGTTTATATCTACATAGGGAGCGGGTCCTCTTCACGGAGTCAACCATTTGGCTCTGCCATGTTTCTACAGTAGCCCAGAACAGACAAACCAAACACTGGCTCTAGAGAGAGCCTTTTACTTTACCTGAATGCCACCGTAGTTCTCTGACACGCTTGTGAAACTGTGGTAACGTGAGCCGCAGAGTGTAAAACCGTGGTACCGCCAGCCGCCGTCTGATTTCTGTTGCTCCTAAAGTAGTGTTATTATGGTATGGATGGCCTCTGAGTGAGGCGAACAGCGTTACCACGGTTTTGCACTCGGTGCCCCACGTTACTGGTCTTGGAAAGGGAGGAGTGAGCGGAGGGGTACTCAGTTGGTTGCAATCTGCAACCACATTACTAGATGCCGCACAAATCCTACACACTGTATCTTTAAAGTATGAAAAGCAAATGTACTGCAGTAATAAATCAGAATGGCACCTGTCAGTGTTATATTATTATATGAGATATTATTAAATTATTGTAATTTGTAAGACATGCAAGCTGCATTTTAATGTCGCAAATGTTTTTGTCTATAAAATCCAAGTTTGCTAAGTACTTAGTAACTATAGCTTTCATCTAAATGTAGTGGAATAAACAGTTCCAATATTTTGGAGTGGTGGAGTAGAAGCATAAAGTAGCAAAAAATGTAAGAAATACTCAAGTTAAGTACCTCTATATTGTGAAGCACAGTACTTAAATATTTGTATTTAGTTACTTTCCACCACAGCTCAAAGATAAAGTAGAGTACTAAAGAAGAAGAAATAACAGTGGTGGGTGAAACCAGGCCCATATGCAGCTCTCAGCTTTCTGCAGACCACTGCTAGGAGGTTTAGTAAACTGCATGTAAACGACAAACACTAGGTGTTTTATAATCTTTAAATGCAGATATCGGCTTTCTCTTTTCACACAGTGGGTATATTCCTTCCCTCCCCGGCCGTGAAGAGTCTCTTCCTTCATCGTTTGTACTCAGATAGTTTGTCTGAGCCTCAGGACACTACAGGCTCAGTTTTCAGAATAAACTGTAAGTCCGCCCAAACAGTGGTGTCATGACATCAGCGCTCGGTGGAAAACAACTCTCTCTCACGTTCGCGCCGCCTCCATCTGGAGCCTTGCGAGTAAACTTGCTGCACACATATTGGTATTCAAAAATGTACTCCTCTTTGGTCGTTCAAATGGTATAATTTGACTACAAGCGTCACACGATCGTATTTAGACTCTTCCCTAGTTAAATCCTAATTGACAAGAATAGGACATTTGAGCATAATAACACTCATTCACAGTGTTAATTAGAGCATTCTGTAATTTCCTCATCACTTCTTTTTTCTTGTTACCCAAACAAGGCATCATCACAGGCTGTGTCCTCAGAGTGACTTGGATTTCACACTCTTGCAGCGGCACAAATCTTGTAAACACAACCCAAGAGTTGGATTAGTTTCAAGGGTATCAGTGTCCAAGTGAAGATACCTGAGCTCCACTGCCATTATGTCATTTTTCACCCTGCCTCAGGAGAAGAAAAGGCAGCTGCAGCCTTTGTCATCCCGCCACCTCCTGCTTTCCTGCGGAGAAGATCCATCTTTAGCGTTAAACAAGCAGGACAACAAAGCCTCCACCGTCACCTCCCTACATGACTTTATTCAACTCCTCGAGGAAGTTGTTCTGCTCACGTTAACGGCCTCTTCTAGAAGGGAGAACCGAGGAAAAAGTGTGATGTGTGATGGTGCAATAGGAGGACAGAGAAATAGGGGAACAGAAGAGCGGCACAGTCTAAAACATGCTATACGAGCAATTCGGCAGCGCCACATTCAGCAAAAACATTCCCAAATAAGAAAAAATGCACTTAAATGCATCACAGAACATCTGCTATTGATTTCATCTACCATTCCTCTTCCATTGGCCAAAGAGCTCAGACACCAGCCTTCATGCATCTAGTCATAAAAGTGCCTGTAAAAGGGGTGAACGTCAACTTACCTGTTTGTAAAGAAGAAAGACACGAGAGAGATGCCCTCAGTGTTGCTGAACCCGCTCACTCTCTGCTGGTTTCTCTGTTTTCTGTTGCATGTTCTTAGCAAGGCAGCGCTGCTCTCTGCTCCTCAAGCTGTTCAGTGAGAGGTGTGGGTGAGCGAGGGGGGGAGCATGTGTGAAAAGAGAGAAGGCACAAAAAGGAGGGGAGGGGAGATGGAGGGAGGGATTGAGGGAGAGAGGATGATGGGACAGGTGTGGAATTTACACACCGTGCTGGTAGCGCACACTATTGGCATGTTTGCTTCAGCGTGATGAGTCACCCTTCTTATGGCGGACGTGAGGAATGTGGGTTTCTGAGCGAGAGGGAGACACAAACTGAAATATAAAGGAATACCTTAAGTTTTGAGTCAAAAGCTATTTTATAAGGTCTTAAGATTACAACTCTTTGTGAAATTTACATGCATCTGTGCATAATAAGCACAACAAACTAAAAATTTAAAAAAGAAGCAACCTGTAGGCGATATACATGTTATTACCTGGGGCCTTGGTGGAGGTTATGTTTTCACCGGCGTTGATCTGTCTGTCTGTCTGTCTGTTAGCACGATTACTCCAAAAGTTCACGATGGATTTGAATGAAATCTTTTGGAGAGGTGGGGTGTGGCTAACAATCCATTAGATTTTGGTGGCGATCCGGATCAGCCTGTGCATGAAGACCACAGGGTATTACACATGCGCAGTGTAACTGATGACCCGTTGATGACGCGTGACCCCGCCTCCTTCCTTCTGAGAGCTGAGAGATACGTGTGTGGATGTGTGGCGAGACTTCCAGGTGCGGGAGCTGCTGTCCGTCCGCGGTGAGAAAGAAAAAAGCGGTAGATGACGGGATGAGAGACAACGTAGTGTAACGTTATACAGACATAACAAGGCTGCTGAATGAGAGAGGCATCCGCCGATTCGTTACACGGAAACACACCGTGTTAAAAATAAGCCGACCACCTCACGGTACCGCCAGCTGTGAGCTGTGATCTGTTTTTAAAGTCAGGCACCTTGGCGGAGGTCTGCGCTCTCCGAGTGCCATTCTAGTATTGATAAAATGAGTTTGACAGATAGCGAACATAACCACAACTTCAACACACTGTCAAAACAGTCCCATTGAACATTTAAAATAGTGAAATATCTTTTTTCTTCTGATTTCTGGTAGCTTTTTGTGTTTTTACATCAAACTGAGAGCTACAATGAAATAAGATTAAAAAATTAAAACACTTACTAAAGCATTATAGTTTATCAGAAAGTAAATAGTGGGAGTAAAATAAAGTTAAATCAAACAAATGAGATAAAATGACAATAGAGAGTAATGTGCAGGGAGAGGAAAAAAGCCCCCAAAAGTCCTTGTTCATGACCCCGACATACATATCGAACAATAGATCATTCTTGACCTTGGGAACAGTAATGTCAAAGATATGCTGTATGTAGCTTATGACATAAAAAAACAAAAAAAATAATCATACAGAATCTAAAGTGTTTTTTTTACATGTTCTGTTAGACTTTAATGGATAATGGTGCTGTTCTATATTTTTCTTACTGTCAACAAATCGCATGTGCAGCAGAGTCAAACCAACAATGTATCGATCCTAACAAGTATTGTCTTAAAGCCAAAGCCTGATGTACTTTATTCTTCTGTGCCAAAGAGCTCCTTTTAACACAGACATTAACCACGCTGTAGCACTGGGTGAAACGTTCCTTCATTATAATGAGCACAGCAGTTCATTTTGAGCTGATCCAGCCAGAAATACTCACAAGAAAACCAAAATGTGTATTAATCCGCAGCAGAAAACCCCATTAATGCACCATTTACTCCTGTTTGAGTGATGTTTTCTAAAGAATGACTAAGTCCTGCTTTTTTAGGAAACAATTTATAAAATTTTGTTTAAAAAAATACTATATATTTGAGACCCATTTTTAAAGATGTATGTCTTTATTAGGAACCAATGGACTTTGGGATGAGTACCACAGACAGAGAACATTTAGTTGGTTGGTCTTTTCAAGGGGGGGGGGGCAGCTTTAAAATTTAAGGAAGATGCAGTTTTAACCAAATGAGATAAATAATTCCATAACTTATATATTTTTTTGAAATGTACCCAGTAAGATGTGATGTTTTTCTGAAAAAATGCAGAACAATGTCAAAAGTATATAATTCCTTGTTTCTTGTTCCTCCCTGTGAATCCTGATGAGAGATGTTTGTCTACTGACAATACTTCAGAAGATTTAGTTACCAATCACAAAGAATGACTCCTAAACTCACTTTTTGTCTCCTGTTTTTTTTTTTTTTGTAAACTCAGTCCAGTTGTAACAAAGCAGAGCAGGAAATAGAAACTTTCCCCCTCCATCACACGACGGCCCTCATGTCAGTCACCATAGCCTCCATGTACATTCTGCCCTCTCTCCATCAGGACGATTGTTTTGATTTGACGGCTGCAACCCGACACGCAGCTCTTCCATACATGGTTGGTACGTGTCGCTGTCCCTCTGCAGCGGGGCAGCGGGGCTGAAAAACACAGGGAGGCTGTCTCGAGTTGTTTTTCTCCCATCGCCTTTTAAGAGCACTCTGCAGCGTGCTCCTCTGGCCCCTAATGCACCCGGTCCATTTAGCAAGGCAGAGCTCTGAAACCCAAGATCACAGGCATGGTCAAAAACAATTTCACCCTCTGATTGAGCCAATATCCACTTTACATTTTGAGGAGAAACAGGCATCTGATACGCGTTACCGCACATGTACAATATACAAGTTCTGCATTTTGTAATAATTTCAGAGTGTTCCCTACTCTTGTAACCAGCTCCAATATATCTGTCTGTGAAACCTCAGAAATGTTTATTATTTTACCAGATACCTTATATCCTCCCTTAGACCTTTATTTGACCTTGTAACCTCAGCTACTAAACACACAAACTTATTAGTATGAGAGCGAAAAACACCCATTTTCTCAGCAACTGTTTCTCAGGGGTCATTGTTTTGCAGCGAGAGTTGCCCCGAGCACAAAGAGATGAAGCGGCTTCTGTGTGAAACCAGATCCAGTCTGGAGTGATGGGCAGTGCATGGCGGGGAGTCCTGGATGCATTAGCCGAGGCTAATGGGCTAGCTGGCTCCGACAGGCCTGACTGTCCATTATGTGCGGCCACGGCTGGAAGAGTTTGAAGGTAAACTGCTTTCGACCGCTCTGATGTCCAACAAGCTCCTTAACTCTCATATCATTATGTGATACTGATGTCTGATATTTGAAATTATAAAGAAAATATATAATTTCTGCCAGATATAAACAGATTGTTTATTGGCATTCTGTTAGGCAATTATTATAATTTTTTTTAAGTTATGTTTTTCTTTTAAATTCTGTTAGGCTGTCGTGATTTTCAGCCCTGCTAGGGATGGCAATGTTGGTCTGTCAACTACTTTGGTCCAGACCATAGACTGTATGTAAGGAGTGGACGTAGTCACCGTGACATCACCCATTGGATTGTGGACTGCCGTTTTGAAGCCTCGAGTTCAGGATTTTGGCCGTCGTTATCTTGGTTTTTGGAACCAGAAGTGACGCGAGAGGGTGGAGCTAAGTACAACTGAATGCTGAATAAGACGTTTTTAGGTGACCAAAATGTTACAATTCATGAACTGAAAACACACTGTGAAAGGGTTAAAGTTGAAACACAAAAACACGGACAACTCCCAGACCGGACAACGCCGTGGTAGCGACCTGTCAATCACAAGGTAGCCACGCCCTAAAGCATCCCCTGCTTTATGGTCTATTTGACTCTAAATGGGACCATAATTTACTAAATGAACAGCATGCTGTATTGAAGAAGACTTGAAACTAGTGATTGAGGTGATAAACTCATGTTTACAATGTTTACTGAGGTAATAAATCAAGTGAGAAGTAGGGTCATTTTCTCATAGACTTCTATACAATCAGACTTCTTTTTTCAACCAGAGGAGTCGCCCCCTGCTGGCTATTAGAAAGAATGCAGGTTTAAGGCACTTCCTCATTGGCTTCACTTTTCAGAACCAGAGGTTTCCAACTGGTTTGAGTGAAATGTCTCGACAACTATTGGTTGGATTGCCATGAAATTTGCTACACACTTTCATATTCCCCTATGGGTGAATTGTAATATCTTTGGTGATACCTTAACTTCAACTAGTGCCATCATCAAGATTTTAATTTGTCTCCTACTCTCGTTTATGACGAAATACCTGCAAAACTAACAACATTCCCATCAGCCTTCAGCCGTACTTTGAGTTTAGTGCTAGTTAGCAAATGTTAACATGCTAACACACTAACCTAAGATGGTGAACATGGTAAACGTTATATCTGCTAAACATCACAGCTGTGCCAAAGAACGGCCTCACGGAGCTGCTGGCGTGGCTGTAAACCTCTTAATCTTGTTAGATAAGAAACCTTAAAGGTCCAGTATGTAGGATTTAGTGGCATCTAGTGGTGAAGACCAGCTGAATTCCCCTCTGCTAACCCCTCCCTTTGTTGGAGAACTACGGTGGCCTTCAAGTGATGTAAAAACGTGAAAGGCTCCCTCTAGAGCCAGTGTTTGATTTTTTCCATTCTGGGCTACTGTAGAAACATGGCGGAGCAACATGGCAAGAGGACCCGCTCCCTAACACAAACAATTCTTAGTTTCAGGTGATTATACACTAATGAAAACATAGTTATGAATATTATATTCCATTTCTGCTAATAGATCCCCCTAAATGCTACACACTGGTCCTTTCAGTGCCCTTTTCTTCATCAATCTATTCATCGAATTAATTCAGTAGACTTTGATTCTTAGATTTTGATTCCTAGACTCCTTGCAGACAAATAGGCCTACAGCCATAGTGGAATTATATACAGCAATAAAATGTAAGAGTAACACTATCAGTTCCATCCAATCTGTCATTTTTATGCAATTTGACATTCACAAAAACGGCTAGACAAATCACCATGGCCTGTGAGAGCGAAATGATCCGTGCGTCACTAAAAAGGTGACTGTTAATAGATTGATTGATTGATAATGAGAGACATGAGTGTTTTCTGTCCTTGCAGTGAGGTTCAGGCTATTTGGCATCAGCTCCGGAGTAAGAGTGTGAGGTAGTTTAAAAGGCCAGAGATGGGAAGGAGCCACGTGATGAACATCACAGGGAGAAGTGGATTGATCTGCATCCCTTCCTGCATGCAAAGCCAACGGGCGTTTTTTGAGGCAGAGTGAGTAATGTAACAGAGCAGGAGAGACAGACAGAGAGAGAGAGAGAGAAAGAGAGAGAGAGAGAGAGAGAGAGAGAGAGAGAGAGAAAGAGAGAGAGAGCACTCAGGCAGCAGGTTTTTCTGATGTACTGCAGGACTTTGGATGATGTGCCGTAGAGGGTGCTGTTGCATTAATCAAATCTGGAGGTGATAAATGTCTGAATAAGAGTTTCAGCAGCCAAGAATGAGAATGAAGGACAGAGATGGGCAGTGTTTTTGTGGCAGAAAAGGTTGTTTCACTTAGCAGGATTATTCAGAATAACATCCATGTAAAAGCTGAGCAACATCATTTCTATATTTGATTAAAGTTATGTGTAATCATTCACGATACAACAGATATCATTGCAACATTTAAACACATTATTTTAAAGGAAACGGGGCAAAAATGAATTAATAAAAACGGACTCGCTGTTTGCAGCAATAATTCATCCCTGTGAACGGACGACCTTGCAAAACTGTCAAGGATCATGAGTGCCACCTATTGATCATGATGAGAATTTTAATCTATTCCAGAGGTGCAAGAGATCATTTCAATCAATTTCATGCCTCCTTGGTTAAAAAATGAAGGAGGAGAATTTAACAATGTTCTACATGCCAGATCATTTAGCTTGTGAGCAGCTGCAGAATGTGTAACACATTCACCGCGATATGGTGGACTCTCAGCGGGGTCAGTAGATATCCAGTTGCTTACAGAAAAGGAAAACAGCATCTGTGAAAATGGCTGGGTGACCTTTGACCCTCACTGTGGTTAGTGGGAGTCAGTGACACTGGCGCATACCAAGCTGTCAGGTCGGCCGATTCCCTGCGCCTCTCTGGTACAAGTGGTATCACACAGGAAATGCAAAGAACTGATTATATTGAGTGTACTGTTTAGCTGTAAAATTAGAAAGTTTGCTCCGGCTGGTGGGCGGTGCTTGGTATTTCCTCGACTTATCTAAACATGGCTGCCAGGTCACAAACTTTCTCATTTTACAGCTAAACAGTACACTACAAGATGTTTCTGAAAACATTTCAGGTGAGAAATAGTCATCACAATAACAGAATATTGATTCATATTTGATCAGCGCTGCCTAGTTTGACAGTTTGATCAGAGTTTCTAGAGTGATTGACAGCTGCTCAGAGACGGCGGGCTCCAGCTCGTTTCTGATTGGTTGTTTTCCTCCGGACTGTGAAATCTAGCAGATGCCATTAGGAGCACCGGAGGACACAGAGTAACATGATTTTTTTCAGATTACCTGTCTCATGCACTACTGTCAGGATATAGAGAGTGTTTTATAAAAATAACTTTTTTTAATCATATTTGCTCCAATTCTAATTTTAAATCTTTTTAAATCTCAGCAGGATTTGGAAAAACTAGTCCATGCATTTATCTTCAGCCGACTTGACTATTGTAACGGCGTCTTTACTGGTCTTCCTAAAAAATCGATCAGACAGCTGCAGCTGATTCAGAACGCTGCTGCTAGAGTCCTCACTAAGACCAAGAAAGTGGATCATATCAGTCCAGTTCTGAGGTCTCTACACTGGCTCCCTGTCTCTCAGAGAATTGATTTCAAAATACTCCTGCTGGTTTACAAAGCACTAAATGGTTCTAAAGGGCCAAAATACATTCATGATCTTCTGCTATGTTATGAGCCATCCAGACCTCTCAGGTCATCTGGATCAGGTCTGTGTCCCCAGAGTCAGAACTAAACATGCAGAAGCAGCGTTCAGTTTTTATGCACCAAATATTTGGACAAGCTTCCAGAAAACTGCAGGACCGCTCCAACTCTTAGTTCTTTTAAATCAAAGCTTAAAACTTTCTTGTTTGCTGCTGCCTTTTATTAAACCAAATAATTATATTATACTGCACTATAACTTGTACTCTTGTGTGTTTTACTCTATTTTAGCTTCTATTCTAGCTTTTACTTTTAGCTTGTTTTTATTTTCTAATCTGTAACGTTTTTATGACTGTTTTAATTTTGTCTTAAAGCTGGGGTCTGCGATTTATCCAGTATACACTTTTTGTTATATTGGTTGAAATGGTCTTTACACCCCGACAGCAATCCGTTTCTTATGAGCACTGAAAAAAGACCAGAAAAGATCCGTCATCTGTAGCTGCTGTAATCCTGTAAAAACGTCTACCAGTCAGTAAAAATGGTCCCGGTTGTAAGGAATCAATCAGATGCCTCCCTGCCTCCCTGCTCGTACTCTAGCCTCAGCGTGCACCAGCGTGAACTCAAAGCGCGTCTCCGCCGCACGTTCACTGGAGAGTGGAAGAGAAATCTCAGCTCTTAAAACACCGGACAACGAGAACGAACTCGTACCACTATTACCATATTATCGAAAAATACAACTTTGATTTAGTTGTTTATGTTCTGTTAGTTTACTTTATAAGATACTGCAGGTTTAAACTATTTATTCTAACAGCTCAAAGTGAAGTCAGACAAACAGGATTATCAACGAGGGGAGACGGCGGATAGAAAACATTGCCGAACAAAATTTACGTTACTCAAACTGCTTTTTCAGTTACAGCAACAAACGAGTGGACTGATCTCCCTCCAGATATTAGAGTAATGTTAAAAAGGGTCGTGTTGTCTCAGCAGGTATCGCTCTCTTTCCCTCCCCTCTCTGCTGCTCTGTGGCTCTCCGGCGAGCTGCTGCCCCCCCCCCTCTCCGTCAACAAGGAAATAAAAGCCCCTCGTCTACGAGACCGGTCTCTTGAGAGAGCTCCAGCTCATAGCGGGGTCTGTGTGAGTGAATGCCCGGGTGGAGAGGTGGCGATCCCGGCAGGAGCTAGCTAGCTGTGCCGGCAGTTTGTGGAGCTTCTAAACTCCGACAACAGTGGAGAAAATGTTTGATTCGCCATCTAACATCGTAAAACTGTCAATATTCTAAATCTACACCGTTGATTTCTCGCCTCAACATTTTTCAGAAGTGAATTTAGTGATGAAATAGCTACGAAAAATGTGAAGTAGTTATGATGCGGCGGTGCTCGTGCATGTGTGTGGGGGGCGTTGCCTTATAAGGAGTTTCGAGGGGAGGGGGGGGCTTAGACGGAGCTCCTGAGGCGATGCGACTTTCAAATTATGCTAGTTTTCCAAGATCGCAGACCCCAGCTTTAATGTTCTTTTGCACTTTGTCGCAATGTTCTTGAATGTTTGTGTAAAGCACTTTGAATGCCCTGTTGCTGAAATGTGCTATACAAATAAAGCTGCCTTGCCTTGCCTTAAATGTTTGGTTTTATAAAACATCACACAGTTGAATCTTCTTTTGATGGATAATTGATTAATTGTTGAAGCTCTAAATTCCATACTACATAAGCTGTTATTAATATACAGTGTATAGCAGAGGTGGGACCAAGTCATTGCTTTGCAAGTCACAAGTAAATCTCAAGTCTTTGCACTAAAGTCCGAAACTTTAAGTTTTGAATCATAATGCGGTCGTCACCTAATGTAATGCCATTTGTGTCTCCGTCTTTAACTTTCGACCGGCACGTTTTGCAAACTGCAATTAATTTTTTGTTGACCACCTCATAGTTTTTGTATGTGAACAAAATTATCTTTGGTATCATATTTTCCAACTGGCGCTCAGTTACGTAACGTTAGTTCTTCATGGGTTTCTCCTACAACTTGATTAGATGCTGTCAGATTGGTTCAAAGTGGATGTGGGGATTTAAGTGTTGACTTACTGGGAATGAATAACATTAGCATTAGTTGATTCAGGAAATGATTAGAAGCACACTTTTAAAATAACATACTTTTTAATCTTTGGGATTGGGGGAAATTATCAAATATTTTCCAGTTAAAAGGCTCAAGTCGAAGTGATGTCACGAGTCATTGGTATGCATTTCATTGGCATGCATACATGATTTTTATACTTAATTATGTCACACTTTTACTAGGATGAACCCACAATATGTTCTTCCCATTATGACACATTTTAGTTATAAATATTTTAAAGAAATGTACCACAAAGGACAAAGTGGAATCACAATCCTAAAAACCTCAAAATGTCTCTGGAGAAAATGTCTTCTACAACTACAAGCTGCATTTTCATCCAAAGTGTTCAGTGAATCTGATGTTCATCATCCAAAAGCTGTTTTATGGAAATCACTGTTTTGACTGAGGCCAGCTGCTGGTGGACAATGGCAGAAAAAGAGGATTTCATTGTTGTTTTGGTGTTGATGGCAGTGAAATGATGCTCTCAGATGGCACATAAACACACTTTCATGCTCTTTGTATATTTCCCTGTTTCCATTCTCTGTCTTCTATATGCAAGTACTTTTGAACATGTCTCCATAACAAGGCATATTATTTGGGTTGCTGTTGAAACTTTGTGTAGTACACCAGATCATTTCCAACAATCTCCATTTCAGCCAGTTTCCTATTATTTCATCATGATATTATAAGTGCATTAGTGTTAATGCTAATTGCTACTGGAGATATTAAAGATTTCACACAAATAAAATGTACTAGTGTCACGATAATAATAATATGAATTCATATTTCATCAGCGCTGCCTAGTTTGACCATTTGATCGGAGTTTGCTAGTGATTGACAGCTGTCTCCGTTGAATGAACAGCCAATAGGAACGCTCTCTCAATGAAATGACCTGTGATTGGTCAAAGTCTCCAGTCACGGGCTAGATTTTTTAAAGCCTGAAAACAGAGCAATGAGGATGTGCAGAAGTCTAGTTTTCTCTCAGAGCACTTAATTTACAACATGCTGAAAGGTTATTATGGAATTTTTGCCCAATGATGCCAAAAACATTCTGCCTACTGAAGGTTTAAGTCTAGTCTAGTCTAGGTTTAAGTTTAAGATAAAAAAGGGCCCCAGTCTGGACTTGAACTGGACCTTAGCTTAAACGTTGCCTCAGACGGTCTTCACTACAGTTTTGATAATGATTTAGAGGACAGAAAAAGACTCGGTTCTCACAGACGATGCTATATGAGAGCTGCGGCACTAAATAAGATACTGCCACTTAGGAAAATAAGAGAGGTCGCATAGCTGGAGCCAAGATTGAACGTTGTGTCAGCACAGTGTGTTAAACCACACTCCCGGGCTTGGCTGTTTCCTGAGTTGGTTCAACCAAGTTCTTGCAGAACTGCCCAACTTTCTTAAATGGCTGTTTATGAAGCATAGAAACACCTCCACTGACCATCAGTAGCTATTCTCACACTAAGGCTACATGAGGACATATTTGCAAAACTTGCTCTAAATGAGGTCACAAGGTCCAAACCAATGCAATGCAAACCAAGTAATGGCCTCACCAGCAAGAAACTAGGACGAGGATGTTTTTTCTTTGCCATCTGCTGCACATTTACATATCTACACAATACAAGACACTAAGAGCTACATGGAACATCCACAAAAGAACAGCACTCTATCTATTCAGAGTGAGTTTTTGTTTGAGGCTGATTTAAAGTCATCGTTTGAAGCATATGTGAAGCAGAGAGAAGCAAATGATGATTCTGACATTAATTGGTTACCTTGGGAGGGTTTTGCACATAATCATAACGGATGTGAAATTAAACACAATACTGGAGATAGCGAGCGACTGTCAGGTCGAGTACGGCTTTGATTTCTCCCTCGCTGCACCGATTTAAGTGCACCGCTATTCATCTCAAAGGCGAATATTTGAAGGCTGGAGGCTTCGCTGTTTGTGTTGCAAGGCAGTGACGGAGAATGAATGATTCAGCTGTTGTTTGTGGGTAAACATGAGAGATTGCACTGAACAAATGGACGGCCGTGAACTTGAAGGTCAGAGGAACGGCAAAAGAAAAAAAGAGGGTTTGGAACATCTCTTGCTCTGTCCTGGTATCTATGAAACTAAATGTTAAAACTGCAGGAGGCTTGGAAAAAGAAAATAATTGATCGAAGGTTTTCTGCTTAATATGTATAACAGCAAGGATGTTTGCAGTAATTATATCTCGTCTGCATCTGAGAATGAGTTCATCAAATCTGAATAAGTAGGTCCACTTAGTTTAATGAACGGAGCCTCTAATTCCCCAAATGTTACGTGATCAGTTTTAAATATCTGGATACCTCATCATGTAAATATGTGGATGTCTTACACCAGTGGTTTCCAACCTTTTTGGCTTGTGATCCACTGGAATAAAAAATATATATCTACTTGTAAACCATCGTCAGGGAGCTTAGAAGTAAAACAATCTAGTTATTCACAAGTAAAAAAAGATTGGAGAAATGTCAGAAACAATAAATATAATTTGGTGTAGCATAAATGTTATTGGTCCAGAATGAAATATCTCAACAACTATCGGATAGATTGTCATAAACTTTTGTACAAACATTCATGGTTCCCAGATGATGAACCCTAATGTCTTTGGTGATCACCTGACTTTTCCTCTACTTCCACCATGAAGATGACATCCCCCATGCTGGGAACCATTGCCTCATCTAGGGATGTTGATTTAATAATTTTTGAGCCCAAAATATAATATGCCAACATTTTTAATGGTAAGCTGATACTGATATTGTGGGTTTTTCCTGTTCTGCAAGTTGCAGACGTAGGCATATTAAAAAAACATTTCTTTATTCTTCCCTTTCTTCACTGTGCCTGCAATCGCTCAAGGAGAAGAGCACAAACTACTTCAACTTTGAGTAAATGTCCAAAGCAAGCACCATTTTGCTATAGCATTCTCAAAGGTCTTTGCTCGTGCTTTTTTTGTAAAACAGTTGGATCCTTGAAAGCTTCTCTGTAAGATGCTGGCCTTGAAACAGTTTGTGCTACTTTAGAATTATAGAAAACATGTGCAGTGTTATAGCTTTAAATACCAAAACCAACAGTAAACTACAAGCTACACCGGTAAAATGCCACTTAGACATCAATGCACCAGTAATAATAAATTATAAATATAATATATAATAATTAGTGCTGTCAATCAATTAAAATATTTAATCGTGATTAATCGCATGATTGTCCACAATTATTTGCGATTAATCGCAAATTAATTGCACATTTTTTATCTGCTCAAAATGTACCTTAAAGGGAGATTTGTCAAGTATTTAATACTCTTATCAATATGGGAGTGGACAAATAGGCTTACTTTATACAAATGTATTTATAAATTGATTACTGGAAATCCACTATCAACACAAAACAATGACAAATATCGTCCAGAAACCCTCACAGGTACTACATTTAGCATAAAGAATATGTAGTAATAATATCAAATCATAACATGGCAAACAGGCCCAACAGGCAACAGCTGTGTCAGTGTGCTGACTTGACTATGACTTACCCCAAACTGCATGTGATTATCATAAAGTGGGCATGTCTGTAAAGGGGAGACTAGTGGGTACCCATAGAACCCATTTTCATTCACATATCTTGAGGTCAGAGGTCAAGGGACCCCTTTGAAAATGATCATACCAGTTTTTCCTCACCAAAATTTAGCGTAAGATTGGAGCGTTATTTAACCTCCTTCGTGACAAGCTAGTATGACATGGTTGGTACCAATGGATTCCTTAGGTTTTCTAGTTTCTTCACTCTAGCTTTAAAACTGAGTCCCTTACAACCTAAAAATCGCAAGCTGCGTTAATATGTTAAAGAAATTAGTGCCATTAAAACGAATTTGCGCGTTATTATCACGTTAACTTTGACAGCCCTAATAATAATATAAAACAGGGACCATTTTTTACATTGTCTTAAAGGTGTTCAATACACTTCTCAGACCAAGGAGTTGCCCACTGTTTGTGTCCAAATAAATGCAAAACTGATGGCATTCCCATCAGCCTTAGTTGTTTGTTCGGTGCTAATTAACTAATGTTAGCATGCTAACACACTAAACTAAGCTGGTGAAAATGGTAATCATTAATAATAAACATTTTAGCATGCTGATGTTGGTATTAAGCATAAAGAATTGCTATGTAAAGCCTCACAGAGCTGCTAATGTGGCTAAATGTCCTCCTCAGCCCTACAAGCATTTTTAGTTGTTACACATTATGTACAATAATGATCCTCAAACCTATAAGCACGGATTTATCAAAACTTAATAATTTAGTGCAAAACTCTCCAGATTGATTTCCATCGCTGCTTTTATTTTATGTTTTGAAAGACACCATTTATCGCTTTACTTTGCTCAAGTGGAGGGTAAGATTTGCACTGCTTTGGGTCTTGACGTGGTTTCCTTTTCAGCTCACATGGATCTGGTCTTGGAATTGCCGTATTATTCATCTCAGGCGGTCTTAACTACAAACATGCCCTTGCTTTCACTGTAACATGTCCTTTTGAGCTGTCAGTGCAGAGCTGATAAAACTCCCCTCCCATCTATCTCTGCTTCCCCCTTGTCACCATTCAAGAGCCAAACCAGGTGAACGCGAGCACTTTTTCTTTAGTCACCAGGGCAAGTTCAATCTCATGCCAACAGGGCAAAATGAATCATTTTCAGCCATGGCAACAGCTTTCTGCGAGCCATCCCAGCTGTGCTTCTCAAGGAAACACTCACTCTCCCTCCGTCATTATCCTGTCCATTAGTGCAATTTGCCATTGTCATTTGGATTTCAGGCCTATTTTAACAGCTGACTCCCGTGTGGTGCCCTTGATGTGCCCCATAAAGACAAATTAGCTAAAGCATCCTGAGGTTTTTAACACTTTGTGTGCAGATTGTGACTGACCGTGTGATATAGTCTCAAGGACTAAAAGCTATAGATTTAGAAAATGAAAAGTTTTCTCTTATGGCAGTAATGCACAAAGAATGAAGGTATAAAAGCAGTGATTTGCTTGATAGTCTGATTAAGTGTCCTTTAAAGCAAGAACATACTGTGTCTCTCAGCTTCTAGCGTCACACTAAAACCACTTTGTTCTCCCATAAAAACTCAGAGAGCAACTTATCTTATGAATTGCATGACGCAGCTTTTTTTGTGGCACCATGATGCAATTGGGTTTCCTGGCTCAGAAATAGGAATTGTTTTATAATCCTCTTTGGAACAGCGTAACCATTGTGTTCCCTAAAAGCAGGACGTGCACACACACTGAGCACTGATATGAGATATGACCTCACTGGATCACCGTGGTCTTCTGTTAAATATTCTCGACACTGTCACTAGTCACTATCCCACGTTGGAGAAATCCCTTCTGACTGCAGTTTTTCTGGCTATTTTCTCTTGTCTCAGTGAGTCCAATCTTACCTCAAAGGTTTTTGGACACTTTTATGACGCTCCTGAGGGGCAAATTTATGTGGTTTTTGACTGTTTTTGATACATTAAATATACCATTGGTCTTTTTTTACCATGAAAATCATTTTTCTAGATGGAAATTTTGCTTGCTATTTCATGGAGATGGTGTCTCTTCAGGAAATGCTATAATTTACTCACATTAGGAGATCGTTAAATTGGATTCAGTGAAATTGAATTGACCTAATCTACAGATGCAGGAAGTGCTCATCCTCATTAAAGCACCCAGACTGAATGTGCAAAACATCAGGGATACTAACTCTATTTTTATACTTGACAAATAACAGGTAAAATATTCAGTCTCTGACTTTCTTTTAGGGCTGTCCATCGATTAAAATATTTATTTACGATTAATCGCATGATTGTCCATGATTAATTACGATTAATCGCAAAATATTTGCACGTTTTTTTATCTGTTCAAAATGTACCTTAAAGAGACATTTGTCAAGTATTTAATACTCTTATCAACATGGGAGTGGGCAAATATGCTGCTTTATGCAAATGTATGTATATATTTATTATTGGAAATCAATTAACGACACAAAACAATTACAAATATTGTCCAGAAACCCTCACAGGTAATGCATTTAGCATAAAAAATATGTTCAAATCATAACATGGTAAACTCAAGCACAACAGGCAACAACAGCTGTCAGTGTGTCAGTGTGCTGACCTTGACTATGACTTGCCCCAAACTGCATGTGATTATCATAAAGTGGGCATGTCTGTAAAGGGGAGACTCGTGTGTACCCATAGAACCCATTTTCATTCACATATCTTGAGGTCAGAGGTCAAGGGACCCCTTTGAAAGTGGCCATGCCAGTTTTTCCTCGCCAAAATTTAGCGCAAGTTTGGAGGGTTATTTAACCTCCTTCACGACAAGCTAGTATGACATGATTGGTACCGATGGATTCCTTAGGCTTTCCAGTTTCATATGATTAAAACTGAGATTGGTACAACCTCCGAAAGATCAATTGCGTTAATGCATTAAAGTAATTAGTGGCGTTAAAGCGAATTTGCGTTAACTGACAGCCCTACTTTCTTTATTTAAATTGTTTTTAAGTAGAAGATGTAGATAAAGAGAAGCAGACGAGTACTGCAGTATCACGAAGATGCCCCTCATATCTTCTACATTCGGTGTACATTAAAACATTGATCTGAGCAGCTGCATGAATGAAGTGTCTTCATAGGACTTTTTTTTGGGATGGAGTCACTGTTGCTCTTTCTAGCTTCATTATGCAGTGTTATAATTATAATGTACGTGATGGGGAGTTTAAAATACTCATGAGAACTTCATGTTGCAAGAGCATACGATCAGTGCATTGTTATAATCCTTCTGTTGGCTCTAAAGTTAGTGAACACAATGTTCACAGTAACACACCCTGATATTCATATCATAGAGAACTCATTAAACACACTGTGTCTGTGTGCTGGTGTAAGAGTCTGATATGGAGTCACATTTTCATATCAGAAAATGACACACATCACTGTCAAGACTCAAACTCCACTAAGAGTGTTACATCTAAAAAAAACTGTATTTTGGAGATACTGCACTAGGTTTTCATTGAATAGTTATAATGGGGAATGTTGCATTGCATATTGAGGACACCCAATACTTTATTTTTAGTTAGTTTAGTATTTTAGGTTTACAAATTCTTAAGGGGATGTAGATAGGCGATATTAGATAAATGAATAAAACACAGGTGAAGCTGATAAAATGACATACATTAGACATAAAATACTGTATGTGGGGGAGGCAATAACTACATTTTGAGACAAAAAGGCCAAAGTTTTTACAGGTTTTAAATGTGAAATCTTGGCTGTTCAAATATGATATAATAAGCTCTTCCTTTAGATTCATATTTGACCTTAGTCTGATGATTGCAGACCGACTGAGCGACAATATGGCTTTAAACGCTCAGCAATGTACTCTGGGGCTTTTCCATGTTGTGCCTCTTACGTAATTAAAGAGGACCTATTCTGCTTTTGTGCTTTTTCCCTTTCCTTTAGAGCGTTATATAGTTTATTTGTGCATGTAAAAGATCTGCAATATGACAGAGCCCAAAGTTCAGGCCAAACGCCACTCCTGAACTGCCTGAAACGCCTTGCTTGAAGTCCCGCCTTTTCTTCTACAACGTGGTGATGTCACCAAGTAACACATTTGCATAATACCTGCCCGGCAGCTAGTTTGGCACGCCCTCAAACAAAACTAGTTAGAGCGGAGCTGGAGCGGAGTGCGAAAAGTTTGGTTCGGTTGACGAATCACAACAGCGGGCCAGCTGACCAATCAGAGCAGAGTGGGCTTTAGGGGGGGGCGGGCAGGAGCTCAAACGTTTCAGACAGAGGGTGAAAAGACGTGCTGCATCACAGCCAGTACGAGAAAAATTAAGTGTTTTTTGAACATTAAAGCTTGTAAATATGTTCTAGTAGAAACCCAAAATACGAGTATGCACCTGGAAATAAGCATGGTGGGTCCTCTTTAAAATTTAAAATCAATATGACACACTGGGAGCCAGATTAATGAGGCTAAATCTAGCCTATACAGTATAATGATATCACAGACAAAACAATCATATCTCTTGCAAATGCATGCATCGCAATGCATGCATTTGTATATTGTCTGACGTGGGACACTCGAGTCTGCATGAGTAAATATCTGGGCCCGTGCATCCGCAGGAAGGTACTGTAAATAGGCCACATACCATCTGACTCATCACCGACACCATATTGAGCTCTTGTTATAGGCTCGTCTAGAGGTATCCATATGTGCTAATTAGGTCATCTTGACCCTGGTGAGGACAGGAGAATGCAGAGTGGCAAAGCAGTAAAGTGTGCCTCTCATTCTCCACTTCATGGTTGCCCTCCAGTCGTGCAGCCAAGCGGGAGGTGGGCAGGCCAACACAAAAGAGCGTGATGTAAGAGCTGCTCAAGCTGGGAACTTCCTGAGGCAACACACGCACGCACACATACTACACCCACCTATAGGTAAGAGTGCAGACACTATGACAACTACAACTTTTGATATTCCTTTTGTAGCTCGTAGACAAGGATCAGCCCGAGGAACCCCTACTGAGAAATACTGAGATTAAGATGACAGGTTGAGGTGTTACTGTCTCCTCTTATCGACTCTGTCATCTTTTTGTCTTTCTGTCTGGATTGTATATCTGCATATGTATGAGATAGATGGAGTCGGAGTGAAGTGCTTATATTCAGGGGTAGAAAATATACCAAAATGTCCTACTCAGGTAAAAATTTGCTTGAGTTAAGGAAAGACAAAACAGAGCAGAAAAGAGTTTCAAAAGTGGAACGATGATGCAACTCCAAAAAGGTTGAAAGGACACAGTTGACTTTAAATAAATAAAATAATAAAGTAGAGCCAGATTGCTCGTCTGTCTCGGCTGACCGACTGTTTGCTGCTGGTGGCTCAACTTCTGGTCATTTTACAATGAGCCAGATTCTGTGTTTATTGAGAGACTACAAAATGTGACTGTGCTTATAACAGAAGATTATTGTACACTAGAAGTGGGACATATGACAATACTGTATATTGTATTCTGATACTGAGACAATATAAATTTGTCAACCATAAAAGACTTTGTCATACGGTTTATAGGCTACCTGTACTGTGCATCTCTCCCTTTAATTTATCTCTTAGTGTATTAGATTACTGTAGGTGATGTTGTACAAACTCATTAATCACAATGTTGGATCTGTATTTGATTTTTGCATCAATGTGACGTACTTTGATTTTTCAGGCATTTAATTCACTCGTAAACCAAAAAACGGAAATTCCTGTCTGGATATTTAAAGCGGCTAAAATCAATATTTTTACATTATATTAGTTTTGATTTACTCTCACCGCTCTGATAGTATCAAAGCACCAACTGTACACTACCTGCTCAGCACCAAACAGCAGACAGACACAGTTAGCGAGTAGCTGGTGAACATAGTGGAGCATTTAGCAGCTAAATAGCCAGATATTTCTCTCAGGAGCTGGTTAAGACCAAAAACTGAGCTAACGGAGAGTGAATATTAGATTTACATCTACCAGGTGGACAGAAACAGGACTACAAATGAATGATAATGTTGCTCTGTGTCTGCTGGATGTGAAACGCCGAATTCACACCAGAGCAACTGCAGAGTGCAGCCTGCAGCGAGCTGCCATGCAATGTCGATGAAAAGCTGTGGCGGCCGCTCCCGAGCTCAGCGAGCTGCGGCCGTTTGATTCTACGGCGAAGTGCGGCCAAACAAAAGTTGGAAAAAGTTTAACTTTTAGCGGCGAAGTGCGGCCAAGGAGGACCCGCAGCCAATCAGTAAACAGATCCTGTGACTCTGGTGACGTGTTGACCTATGTTACGAATAATTTCCCGGCCGCAGACAAATGTATTTATTGCAGCGAGCCACACTTCACCGCTGCCTGGTGTGATAAGCAACAGTTTGCTAACAAGTTAGTTTTATCAACTTTATAAGTTGATAATATGTCAATGTTGTGTTCACAGCTTGTAAGTGGCCCAAAAAATTACAACATTTATTGCAGGTTTAACCCATTAACTGTTTCTGTGATATGTTTCTATATATACTGTATATCAATATGACTATAACTATAGAGGAATTTATCACTATCGCTGACCACTATTATACATGAATTATTTTTTATTTATAAGTAGAATTATACATTCTAACTACTTATTTTCAAACCTGTTTATATTCAGTGTAAACTTGAGTGTGCCTATTATATGCATATCCTCACCCTCCTGTGAGATTATATATATATATACAGTATATATACAGTATATAGTGTATGTTATATGTAAGGGATAATGTACAGCGAGCCGGTCATTGTTCCCTGAATCCCTGACAGGTCTCTCATCGCCCTGAAGGGGTTTCTTTGACAACAATGACCCGCTAGCTGTAAATTATCCCGCTTATTACACGGCTACTTACTTAAGAAATCAATAATTTGACACAAAAACAGTCCGCCAGAGTCCAACATCAGAACTGCGCCCATAGCAACGGTCTGCTATACATAGCAACGGTCTGCTATAAAGAAATTACAGACCGCAGAACGCCGTGATTGACCAATCAGAATCGAGTATTCAACACAGCCGTTTAATAAATCAACGTGATGTCATCCCTACTTGTTATATTTATTTTGCCGTTTGAGCAGAAGCCCCCAGCGTCAACAGCCTTTTGCGTTGTATCTTGATGCAGGTTTGCACGTGCTTAACGCTGTAATATGGTCGGGGTTAACGCTGTAACACATGTGGTTAATGTTGTGAAACGGTGGCTGTTAGAATTAGGCAACAAAACTACTCTGTTAGGGTTAGAAAAAACATCATGGTTCGGCTCATAATAAGTATGCTTGTAACGTAAATAAAGCTATGGACGTAACGTACTGTTGCGTAGCGTTCACATAACGTTGTCAGTAAAAATCACTCAACTTTTGGTTTCACACGGGACACGACCGCCGGTCCCCTGAGTAAGTCCTGTGTTTGACCCATTCACCAACCCTCCCTCCCTTAGCAGACTTCTCGCTCTTAATACTACGTCAGTTGCTCTGAGCATCTAATAATGTCGTGGTGGGTTTACATTGGAGTTAGTTGAAAGCCTGGTGCGTCTTATACAGAGACACCATACTCATACATACTGTACGCGCGTCGGTAGCAGGACGCCGAGGGCCACTGCCCAAGTGTCGCTATTTGACGCCCTGGGAGTGAGACATATGGTCTCACTCCCAGGGCGTCAAATAGCAACGTATATATATATGTGTGTGTCGAGTTAAAGCCACTCCAGCTGTGTTTCATCTACAACAACAATCTTTCCCAGCAGCTGGGACCGGACTGCTCATCCTCTCACTGGGATGGATGTATCCCCTTCATCTTCCTCTGCTGTTATTCTCGGTAGTTTTTTTGTTCTTTTTACAACCCATTGTTTTCAAAGCTCCAGTTATTCTCTTTGAAAATAAACGCCTAGCTGTCCTCAGTCGCTGTGGATTAAGAGCCACAACACGGGCGCCTTAAATGCTATTTTTGAGAGAGCGAGAGATCTTGATTGCTCATCTTGCTTTTCTACTTTTGTATGAAGGACTTTTTTTTGTTCCATTCATCCTGGGATTATAGTCATCTATAGTGAGCGGAGATTGATTTATAATGAAAAGCATGATTACTTTAACATGGCTTGAACATATGGTTCGACTTTTCTGTCAGTGAGCTGTTTAAGTGGCATGTAAACACTATTGTATGGACTTGAGAGGAAGAGGGGTGCGTGCTTTCCTATATAGCGCAACTATAATGTCTGTGCTTGCCTCGGCAGAGTGAAGTTTTGCTCAACTGTTGAGGTGAAACCACTTTAACCGAGACAATGATAGAGTGGGAATGACAGCGGTGGCAAAGGACAAAGAGGGGAAGGGATTGGTGGGGAGAGAGGTAGAAAAAAGGAAAATAGTGAAAAAATGTTCCCGTGTACAAAGGCAGTGGCTCTGTCTCCTTGACTCAGAGTGCTATCTACTCCGTCGTCTGTGTATGTTAGAAACCCCACCTCCCCCAGTGCTTCTCTCCTCCCCTCCCCTCCCCTCACCTCCTCCTTCAGTCTCCGGCCGAGGAATCCCAGGCAGCGTTTAATTGCAGAGTGCAAAGGCTTTAGTTGGGCTAATGAGCTCAGCACCGGAGCTGGGACTCTTTCACGCACTCTCTGAGAGACAGAAACCCATTTGGAAACCGTTACCGGAGGAGCCTCAGTCACAAGGCGGCTGGATTTTAGGAGGAGGGGAAAAGAAGGAATTCACAAATTCAGGTACAGCCGACTATGTGAGAGAATATACCAGAGGCAGGAGACGGAGTAAGAGGTGGAGAAAGAGAGGAGAGCGGGAGAGGGGAGGGGAGGAAACGGGAAATACACAGTCACAGAGCGAGAGAGAGAGAGAGAGAGAGAGAGAGAGAGAGAGAGAGAGAGAGACTGGAAGCCTGCAGCAGCAAATGAGACAGAACAACGAGGCGGGAGAGGTAGAAAGAGAGACGGAGAGGGAGGGAGGTGGAGAGGGGCCCCGTGTAGGAGAGAGGGCTACAGGGTGAAGAAGGAGTAGAGAAAAAGTTAGCAGAAGTAGGAGAAAGAGGGTCCAGGGAAAGAAAAGAACGGGTGCAAAGATTAACAACTACAGGAGAGAAGAAGAAGAAGGGAAACAACAGACAGGAAGGAAGGGGAGGGAGAAGTCTCGGGTAGAGAGGAAGGAAAAAAAAAAGTGCTGAAGAAAAGTTTTCTTGTGGGAAGACTCAGATGAGGAAAACAGAGCGAGTGAATGACTGGGCTAGAGAGAGGGAGGAAACCAATTGTTTTCTAAGGCGTTTTCCACACAAGCCTCTGGACTACTTTGGACATGTACACAGAAGGCGCACAAACAACGGGACACCACCGATTTCTCCAGCACATCAACACCTCCACCACCACCGCCGCCGCCGCCGCCGCCCCCCCCTGCTCCTGCCAGCACTGCGTCCACTATGAGCAGTACGGCCATCACGGTGGGCCGGGATACCGACCAGCATCAGCCAGACAGACAGACCACCCATCTCTGGACTGCAGGAGAGACACCCAGGCTCCTCGGGTTAAAGACGTAGGAGGGAGAGCTTTCGCAGTGGACAGAGCCGAGAGAAGCGGTCATCGCAGCCCACAGAGGAGGCCTGTATTCGCGGGGCCGAGCCCTTACAGCCAGTCAGACGACTTGAGCCAAGTTTTCCCCTGGGAGTTGAACCCTGCCCAGTGGAGCTACCCGCCGGAGCCGGGGGTGAGACACTACCCGTCTGTCAGAGAACAGTGTGGCTGTGTGGTGCACAGCGACGCCAGGGCACACCCCTTTAACGCCGGGATACCACATCCTCTCCCCCATCTTCAGGTCAAAGGTCAAGGGTACAGGCACAGGAGGACTGTCAGGTATGTCTCCGTGGAGGAGGAGGAGGAGGAAGAAGGTTGCGGATGCGACTCTGGGAACTATCATTCGGAGCCACACAATCTCCATCTGGGTCCTTCACACATGCCGAATGGCCACTGTGGACCGAGGCCTGTGTTCTTTGAGGGAGGGGAGGAAAGAGATAGCCATCAGGACCGGAGCAGGCTGAAGGGTGGATCAGAGGAGGGCTGTAATGGACGCGGTGGCCCTCACAAAGGCTTCTTCCCCACTGAAGTCCCACAAAAACACTTGAACCAGAGCAGACAGAGGGGGCCCTGCATCCCCCCCTCAGGCATCACCAGTCCAGAGCCCTCAAAGTCGGCAACCACCAGCGACCACCAGCGCCAGGGTTCGGAGGTGGCGAGGCAGAAGATGAGGCAGGATTCAGTGAGGGATCAGATCAGACAAGTGGTGACAGATCTGGAGGATGTGTTGGGGGGTTTGAAGCAAGTTCACGTGGAGATGAAAGAGGTAGGAGGGTCTATCATTATAGATGTTTACTCTTTACATCAGGCGTCTAAAGATGAAGGTCAGCGTCAGGTGCAGATGTCCCAGCCTTTTTATCAATGCTGCCCTGGATGTTGTGACATTTAAAACGATTAACGCAAAGCTCAAATGCAGAGGAATCAGTTCGACACACGTCGTCTATCTTTGTGTCCGTGTTCATGAGAACATATCGGCTTGTGTGTGCGAGCATGCTGACTGCATTGTTTGTGACTCACTTATCATCTCTTACCGAAGCGGTGATTGAGAACGATTTGCACTGACCTTTTGCAGAACGCTGCAGAAAATTGGCAGCGCTCCGGCCAGCACATTAAAAAGCCTGGCTTCAGACTGTTACTAAATTATGCCTTGCTCTTACAGTATCCATTTTGCATGCAGCTGTAAGATAGCATCGATTCACAGCTGAATGCATCTGTGCGAGGCCTGACGTTGCCCTGAAGCAACATTACAAATAAAAGAAAACATCCATGATTGTGAATTGAGACAGTAAGGACATCAAAATAAACCAGCTTTGATTTGAGTGATTGGCTGAGTTGTTGATTATTGAACAGTCAGACAAACTTGTGTACTACTTATGTACAAGTACAGAAGTACAGTCAGCTAAATGTACTAAAAGTGTCAAAAATTAAAGTACTCATTCATGAAAAATGGCCCCTGTTACTGATATATAATCATATATGGCATCATTACATTGTTAATACCGATGTAGCCATGAATAATCAGAATTTTTCTGTTGTAGCCGGTCGCGGTGTTAACTACTTTATATACAGCTAGATAGTTTAGTCCAGTGGTTTCCAACCAGGGGGTCGGGGCCCCTCCAAAGGGTCACAAGATAAATCTGAGGGGTTGTGAGATGATTAATGGGAGAGGAAAGAGGAAAAAACTAAATTCTGCTACACAGATCTGTATTCATTTTTGGAATATTCTCTATTTTTTTTTTTGCATTTTGTGGATATTAAGTTTTACCCCTTCTATTAATCTGATGAGTAACTGGTAACTATAGCTGTCAAAGACATGTAGTGGAGTAAAACGTACAATATTTCCATCTGAATTGCAGTGGAGTAGAAGTATAAAGTGGAATTAGATGGAAATACGTGAGTTAAGTTCAAGTAGGGCTGCAACGAACGATTATTTTCATTATCGATAATTCTGCTGATTATTTTCTAGATTATCGTTTGGTCTATAAAACGTCAGAAAATAGTGAAAAACGTCCATCCCAGTTTCTCAAAGTTCAAGCTGATGTCTTTAAATGTCTTGTTTTTACAATCCAAAACACAAAGATATTCAGGTTAATGTGATTAAAACAACGAAAAGCAGGAAATCTCCATATCTGAGAGGTTGAAAACAGCATTTTCTGTCATTTTTACATGAAAAATTACTTAAATGATTAATCGTTTGTCAAAATAATTGGCGATTATTTGTCTGTCGATAGACTAATCGTTGCGGCTCCAAGTACAAGTACTGCAATTGAGTTAATGTACTCAAGTTTTTAAAAGTGTCTTTCCAAGTACCGACTCTCTTTATTGTCATTCAGGTGGTCCAGCAGATCGATAGTCTCACAGCCAGGATCGACCTCAGCGAGGAGGCGCTCTGCATCACTCAGGGGTCGTCCAGTAACTTTCACAACTCAACTCATCCAGGTGACCTCAGGGCGGCGCCGCTGCCCAATCACAAGCCCGCTCCAGTCCAGGCGTTGCAACACGGCGATGAAGACCGCATCATCTTAAGAACTAACTCTCCCTCGCCTGTTCACATGGCGTCGGTCGTCAAAACCAGCCGCTTCACCCCGTCCAGCCACACTAAGGACGTCAACCACGAAAGGTTGGGTGTAAACGGCCACCCGCCTCACCTGTATCCCCTCAGAGACTCCAACCACGTTGGCCAAACTCATCCTGAGCCCCACCCACAGAGCCTCGACCCGAAGGTCATTATTGGCAACAGCACCTCCAATTCAAGGACTCAGAAGCCTCCCATGTACCCTCAAAACGGGCGCTGTGGGAAGGGCCCGTACCCGCCTCCCAAGCCCGTGAAGACCCCTGCCTACCCCGGGAGAGGCTGCCAGAGCACCAGCATGGTGTGAAGGAGGGGGGGTCGGTCTGCCCCAGTGCCATGGGGGCCTGAAACTTGAGACCCTGCTGAAGCAAGTGGAGGTCAGAGTGGGACCAGGCAGGGGAACAACTCATGGTAAGTTCAGATTTCTTACAGTGTTGTTGTTTCCATCAGCGCTCTCAGCTGATGACGTTCGCCGTGTTTACTGGCAGCGTAGTTTTCAGTCAGTAAATGAATTGCAGTGTTCCTCCCCGTTACGAAAAAGGGTTTATGTGTGTGTTTGATGTCTATGTGTGTGTGTGTGTGTGTGTGTCTGTGTGTGGGCGACGGCGGAGGGGGCGTAATGTGTCTGCTTTTGTTGATGTCACATGATTTCCCAGCCTTCACTACACTGCAAAATGTGTCCGTCTTGGCAAGTGAAATGAGAAATGAGCATTTATTCTTCAGTTTGGTGACACGTGTGGTCAAAAGCAGCCAGCGGGGTGAGAAAATGTCACTCGCTGAAGTAAAATGCAACGTTTTTTGAGTAGATTTGAAGAACATCTGATCTTGCGAAACAAGATCATCCACCCTTTTTAAAACATAACTCTCAAAATTAAGGGGAGCTTTCTATAAGCAGCTTAAAAATTATTTGGATTTTGATCATTTTTCTCACTTTAAATCACTTGAATCCGAAGGCAAAAGGAGGATAAAATCTTAAGACAGACTTTTTTTTTTGCAGTGTAACTTAGTCATCACTAAGAGTTGGCAGGAGCTCAGTAGTTTTTGGCAAAGGAAGACCCCACAGCCGCTCGACTCCAATCATGTGACACAAAAGAGGCGTCATTATATTTACGGGATGATCATAGCTCTGACTCAGAATTGGCTTAATTTACTGTCAGGGGCTGATGAGGAGGAGGAACTAAAGCTTTCTTCTCGTGCCACAGTCAGATGTATCATTACTGACTGTGAACCAGGAGCAGACTTAATAACAAGATGACATCTGTGAGAAAGTCCCTTCAGCAGATGGGGAGAATTAAACATACAGCTCCTTCAAAAAGTCCACCTTTACAGATGCTGCGGAGACAGACGTGCGTGTTCTTCCCTCTTGTGCAGAGTATGCGTAACTGCAATCTATTTTTCTGGCCTCTCGGAGTTGGGCAAGCACAATCTGGTTTTAATCATAAAACCCTCTGGCCACATGCCAGAACGGAGTGAGGCAAACTTGGTATATTTGTGACGTCCATATAAACATAAGCAGCGCTGCACAGTAAAGCAGCTCCTCGCATTATGCTGCAGGGAGAGACGCTGCTCCGAGCTTCAGGTCGAGGCTGGCAGCCAGAGAAATGTGTGTGTGTGCTTTGAGCTTTCATTTATATAGTGAGACAAGAGTTTAATTAGTTGTAAGTGTAATGTAGCTTTTCTGTTCAACACTCTTCGCCCTTTCTTCTCACTTTCAAAGTCTTTCAGAGCACCGATGCAGTTGACATTTTAAAGGCCTGAATCATCTGAATTAATCACCCAGAGCAGCTTTGCTGTTAAAATGGCTAGCACAACAGATTTTGTGCTACGCAACCACGCCGCTCGCACACACACACACATTATTTCTCATTATAAGTTTGTCTTTTACAAAAGTATATTTCATACACATTTGTACTTTTATACTTGTGACATAATTAGAGCTGCAACAATTAATCGATTAGTTGTCAACTATCAAATTATTAAACAACTATTTTGATAATCGGTTTGAGTAATTAATAGTAGTAATAGTAGTAATAGTAATAGTAATAGTAATAGTTAATAGTAATTTAAGGTTTCTTTATTCCTCTATGACAGTAAACTGAATATCTTTGAGTTGTGGACAAAATGAGACATTTGAGGACGTCATCTTGGGCTTTGGACCAAACAACTAATCGATTAATCAGGAAAATAATCGACAGATTAATTGACAATTAAAATAATCATTAGTTACAGCCCTAGACCTAATACATTCCCCAATGTTAACCTTAGTCTTAATCCTAAAACAGCTCCTAATTTCTCTTTTTATTGATTGTAGGATCATCATTAGCTAATGTGGTGTCCATGGATACACACAAAGGAGACTTGGTCAAACTAATTAGCTTAAAACAAGACTGGGGTTGCATTTGAAATTCCATCCTAACATGATATTTAGTACGCTAAAACAGTATGTGAGATATTTTAGTATGTCTGAAGCTTTAATATGGAACCAATAGTACGTGAATTGCATACTATTTCTGGTGTAATATTACAGTATATATGACGTCGTAGCTGGACACTACGACGTCATATATATCCCACAATGCAATGCGGTAGTGACGACAACGTTCATAACAGATGTTGGCGGACAGCTCTGTAACGTCAATAACGCTTCAATTTAACTGTAAGTATGAGATTTCACTTTGTTAGGCGTCATATATTTTTTTAATTAATTTAGATTTTGAATCTCACAAACCGTCATTTTGGTCACATGAGGTTGGCACAGGTTACCATGGTTACACGTCTCCAACCAGCAAGGAGGCTCTACTCTGTGCATCCAAACAGATACATACTGCTGTTTATTCACACAAAAGTATGTTGAACGATAGTACACCTATTGGGTATGTAATACATAGTATGCGATTTCGGACGAAATATAGATAATATATATAGACCTTTTCATTGCCATTCTGTCGCTAGGGCAACAGTTTTGGTCCAAGTTTACTTCCTGTCAGCTACTGCATTAACAAACATTGCAACAGGAAATACAAAGGGGCCCATTTAGAGTGTTTATGTTGTCAAGTTTGACAAAAAAAAACACAAAAGATGATTGCAAATGTGGATATTAATATTAGAACCAAGGCTGGATTACAAACTGGGCAACATTCTCTGTCCGCCTACTCCAGATGCCCCAGAGGCCTAAAAAACTAAAATGATAATGGGTCCTGTGTCAAAAACTAAATTTAAAAACTTTAGTTTATTTCAGTGTATATTGTGCTTTCATGGTGCCCATGCTCCTAAATAAATGTGTGTTTAATGAAATTACCACATATTAATTGGTACACAACAATCTGGAGGTAGGAAGTATTATTCCTGCGTGGGAGTACTGGTTTCTGGGCTGAACGTACCTGGCATGTCTGTTTTCAGGTCTGTACTTGATGAATACCCAAAGGCAAAGTGTTATACACAATGCACGGAGACTCTTCATGATCTTATACTTTCATTCTAGTCATTTTAACTCATTTTTTAATTGTTTTAACTTGTATACTCTGTTTTTCACTAATTTATACTTTTGTTATAATTGTATTTACATGTATATATATATATATATATATAGTATATTAGTGCTGTCAATCAATTAAAATATTTAATCACAATTAATCACATGATTGTCCATAGTTAATAGTGATTAATCAAATTAATTGCACATTTTTTCTGTTCAAAATGTGCCTTAAAGGGAGATTTGTCAAGTATTTAATACTTTTATCAACATGGGAGTGGGCAAATATGGTGCTTTATGCAAATATATGTATATATTTATTATTGGAAATCAATTAACACAAAACAATGACAACTATTGTCCAGAAACCCTCACAGGTACTGCATTTAGCATAAAAAATGTGCTCAAATCATAACATGGCAAACTGCAGTCCTCCAGGCAACAACAGCTGTCAGTGTGTCAGTGTGCTGACTTGACTATGACTTGCCTCAAACTGCATGAGATTATCATAAAGTGGGCATGTCTGTAAAGGGGAGACTCGTGGGTACCCATAGAAACCATTTTCATTCACATATCTTGAGGTCAGAGGTCAAGGGACCCCTTGAAAATGGCCATGACAGTTTTTCCTCACCAAAATTTAGCGAAAGTTTGGAGCGTTAATTAGCCTCCTTTATGACAAGCTAGTATGACATGGTTGGTACCGATGGATTCCTTAGGTTTTGTAGTTTTATATGTTGCCAGTATTCACTCTAGCCCCCTACAACCTAAAAATTGCAAGTTGCGTTAATGTGTTAAAGAAATTAGTGGCGTTAAAACAAACTTGCGTTAACGTGTTATTATCGCGTTAACTTTGACAGTCCTAGTTAATATGCTCTGCTCTGTGTTTCTGTTGCTATACAGTCAATTGCCTCTGGCTTACAGAATGGGGCAGTCAATGGGGGACCACAGCTCATTTTTACTCCAGGGCGGTCTGCTTGGTTAATCCATGACTAGAAGTAGGCCGATATTTCACTTGCAAAGACGAGGACTGGTATAAATGTCCTCCCTTTCCATAATGTCCTCACTCTCAAGGTCTAAAACTAACATTAGTCTTCACACAGACAGAAATACATGAACACACATGCAGCAAAACTTTGATACAATCTGGTTGTGTATCAGTTACAGTCCTCCTCCACAAGCGAGGCATCATGACTCACAAGGACACACACCTTCACTTTCAGAAAAATAGAGATCAACACTCTGTTTCTGTGTCTCCATCAGTGAATGATGTCAGAAGATAAACCTTGAGAAGAAGTGCCGTTTGTAGGTAGAGTGTTTGAGTCTGAGTCCTCTGAGATGCTGAGTTCAGAATCTAAATTATTTTTTTCCCCCTCTTCTTCTTTTGTTATGATGTTTCCAGCAGGAGCTGATGCCACTGAGACAAGCTGTCAGCCGGTGGAAACAGAGCACGGCCTGAAGGTGGGGATGTTTCCAAAGGGAAAACTCCCCCCAAGAGTCGACCTGCAACTCACGCAAGCACAGAAGCATGGAGGAGTGGCAGTCAAACCTCTCTGAGAATTCATGCTTTTGCTGTTTCTGGTGAGGTAGTGGCAAATAATGAGAACCTGTGAACTGCTACTCAACAACCACCAATAGAAACATAAAGGTATCTTTTCATGACAGTGTTAATTTATTTTATACTAGGCTATTTTTTTATTGCAAAGAAAGAAATCTATTTTCAGGCAGCTTACACCAGTCTGGATACTACCTAACCTAATGTATATCAAGATTTATATCATCTAAACTATTGTACAGATATTTTACAAATAAAGAGTTTTTTCTCACTGCTACATAGGGCTGTGTATTGACAAGAATCTGGCGATATGATATGTATCACGATACCTGGGTTCAATATAACGATTCAATATATTGTGATATATTGCAATACTGTAAGCAAGGCAATACATTGTGATTTTTTAAATCTAATTTAAGGAAAACTAACACCATCTGAGTAAAAGAAAGTCACAATGTGAAATGGCAAGTAGGGGGACTAACATCATCAGACATCAATACAATCGGGCTCAATGGATCCACATGAGTCTCAGCTTTACAGTGATACCCAATTTATGTAATTCAAGACTGTTTAGAGACCCCAGTATGCAGAAATATTCAAATACACCATTTTAGAACAGGCGAAAATAACACATTTATACTGCATGCATAAAACTGCATGGTTTTTGTCCCAAACTGCATGTAATTATCATAAAGTGGGCATGTCTGTAAAGGGGAGACTCGTGGGTACCCATATAATCCATTTTCATTCACATATCTTGAGGTCAGAGGTCAAGGGACCCCTTTGAAAATGGCCATGCCAGTTTTTTTTGGTTGGTACCAATGGATTACTTAGGTTTTCTAGTTTCATATGATGTCAGTATCTTCGCTACAACAACAAGCTCTGAAATATTGAATGGCGGCCGGGTCCGCCGGCGGGCCATCACATTTTTAAGAGGTTAATTAAAAATCGATACAGTGTTTTGGAGAATTGATACATTATCACAAAACATAATATCTCGATACTCCTGTGTATCGATATCTTCTTACACCCCTACTGCTACATGGTTGTTACAGCATGTAAGAAGAATAATCAGCAAGGAGACAGGAAAGTCGGAGATTAAATTGCAATATAACAGATTATTCTCCCCTTTTTCACACAAATCAATCTGACATCTCATTTATCTCACTCAGAGAGAAGTGCATTGACCGCTGAGTGTCCCACATTTCAATATGAAATAAAGAATTGACGGCAGCATATCATTGCCCCTGACTCATCTGGGAAATTATTTATGCATTCATCGAGTCTGATAGAAGTATCAGACTATAGTGAGTATTGTGGGAATACTTCTCGGGCTGATCTGGAGATGGCAGTGTGTGATCTCTCGCGGCCTTATTCTGTCAGGGCGTCCCGGGCCAGCCAGGCTCTCTGTTTGTTTAAATCTTGTCTGAGATTTTCACCACTCTGCTCTCACGAGCTCCTGCTGCTATCAGAGGGCACCGCTTCCCCTCAGACAACTACATTAATCCATCCACATCACAAAACACCCCTCGCTTTCTGTCTCTTTCTCTGTGTGCATCACTGATGGAGAGTTATGGTGGCAGATGGAGGATGACACACGCAAACTGTTAAGTGTCCTGACCACTTTGTCACTGATCACCGTCTGTGGCTGCAGCCTATAGCAGTTAGAGTAATTGTGTTATAATGGTGAGTGAGAGGTGAGGTTGTAAAGAGTCGATTAGAAGTCTGAAGGTTAGATAGATGGACGAGGTCAAGTGCCAGAGGGCATTATTACTTGTCAAGAGCAACATTCATAATGAAGTTATCAGCCAGTGGGGCGCGCTCACATGCACTAAAAGGCAAACAAAGCACAGAGAAACTCAGATTACAGATTACTCCTCTATATCTGTACATTAAAAATAGTTTGCTGCTAAATGAAGAGTTGATTTTTTTTGGCACCCCTGAGCATCCTATTATGTCATGATTTAATAATAGTACCGACTAGGGCTGCAAAGATTATTTTAACTATCAATTAATCCGTTATTGATCACCCATTGTTTTCGGACGGCCGTTTTGAAGCCTCGAGTTGAGCATTTTGGCCGTCGCCATCTTGATTTTGGCCATTGCCATCTTGGTTTTTCTCAACCAGAAGTGACACAAGAGGGTGGAGCTAAGTACAACCGAACACTGAACAAGACATTTCTAGGTGACCAAAATGTTACAATTAACTTTCATGAACTGAAAACACACTGTGAAAGGGTTAAAGTTGTAAGATGAAAACACGGAAAACTCCCAGACCGGACAACGCCGTGGTAGCGACCTGTCAATCACAAGGTAGCCACGCCCTAAAGCATACCCTGCTTTGTTGTCTATTGTATTCTAAATGGGACCATAATTTACTAAATGAACATCATGCTGTATTGAAGAAGACTTGAAACTAGCAATTGAGACCATTGGGGCTGTCCCGAATATCATTTTTGGGCTTCGAAGCTTCGGTGAGAAATATTCGAAGGTATTCAAAGCTTCGGGACAGTGCCGCTGCCGCACTACTGTACACACACACACACACACACACACACACACACACACACACACACACACACACACACACACACACTCACACACACCTCTACATATAACAAACAGCAATATCAGTCTGAGAGTAACTAATAATAATTAATGCTGAATATGAATAATGAATAATGTTGTGGGATTATTCCTTATTTCATAGGCTATTTGGGGATTTATACATTATTATTATTACATACAAATATATATATATATATATATATATCAAAATAAAAAATAAAATTAAAAAAAAGCATTCAAATATGGATTGGATGGATTTGGAGGTTGATACCATGGCAGTGGTTGAAGCATTGAAGCATTCGGGTCAGCCCTAGAGACCATAAACTCATGTTTATGATATTTACTTGGGTAATAAATCAAGTGAGAAGTAGGGTCATTTTCTCATAGATTTCTATACAATCAGACTACTTTTTGCAACCAGAGGAGTCGCCCCCTGCTGGCTATTAGAGAGAATTTAAATTTAAGGCACTTCTACATTGGCTTCACTTTTCAGCCTCGGAGGTAGCCCACAGTTTATAACCAGCAACCGTTGGTTTTACGGCTGAAATGACAACTCACTGGCAATTTTTATCAGTTGTAGAAAGCTAGATAAATAAGAGTTTCAATTAAGCTAACATTCCATGACGCCCAATGAAATGAATGAAAACGCCATCTCCAGCTTTTTAACGTTTTCAGCCGATTCGTTTTAAAACATGAACCATGTAAAAGAATCTTGAAGTGGCTATAATCCATATTTTTATAAAAAGGGGCAGGTCGTAGTGATGAACCTACAGAGGATTATCACCTGAATCTGGAGCTGAGATTGTGAGATTGATGCACTGTGGAACAATTTGAACTCTTGACCTCAGCATTTCTAAAATATGGCAACAGACCTGCCCAAAACTATTCACCTTAAAATGTTATTAAACACAGAAAAGCAGTACATCCTCACATTTGAGAAGCTGGAAGTTTGTAATTTTTGCTGAATAAATGACTGGACTAATGCAGAATCATAAGTGCAGCATTGTGTCTCCTAAATGATGTGTTTTCTTGCAGGAACAAAGACTAAATATTTTAAAGCTTAGTCATGAACTGTGTCAGAATATTTTCCATATTCCAGATACAACATCGCTCTGCTTGCTGCAGGAGAAGTCTGCTTTGGCAGTGAGATAAAAGTATGCTCTTTCAACTCTTTTCACCAAAATCTAACCTTTAAAACAAATATCTTGTTCAGATCGCTGTATGAATACCAAGTTGAAACCATCAGTCCTCAGAGCGATCACTTTAAGGTCTGCTGGCCTGGATCTCAGATAATGTCTGCTGCACCTAAAGCCTAATAGACTTTGAGAAAGGCCATGTCTTGGCCTACTGTCCAAGTCTGAGCCTTTCCGCATACCCCGTCTATGAATCTTGTCAGACAGAAGGCATACTGGCTGAGCTGCTGGCCGTGCCGCCTTTGTAAATACTGGAGTGACTCTGGAATTTCAGACAGAGATTCAGACCAAGAACAACACCAACTCTTAGCACTGCCATCTCCCGTTGGTCTCATCCATCCAACAATAATACATGAGTAGGATGCTGTTAATACCACAAGTGTTTGATTCCTGTCCAGAGGAGTATTGTTTCCTGGTCTGTTTAGATTCTGGATGGAAAACCACAGCAGGCTGAACAACTTCAGTCTGAGAGGCTACGGCCGGATCCTGCTAGTAACAGCTAGTTGCTCATAGATCCAACCAGCCTCCTGAACCACTGGAAGAGACAGAAGAACAGTACGGGGATACTCAACCTGCTTTTGCAAAATTACTGTTAATAAACAAACATTAATAATATTTATCAGATAAAATGAATAAACATTAAAGAGCCCCATAACTCATCTCTTTCTAGGATTTGAGGACATTCAGGGCTTAGCCCGGCCCTCTATGGGGGGTCCGTAGGATTCTCTACTGGCACTAATAAATAAGCTCTATTAGTCTATTTTGATGTTTTTTTAATGCACTCTGGCACCTTATTTACAATCAAAATACATAAAAAAAAACATTGTGAATCAATTTAATTTCATTGTGATTGACAAAATGGTTGGCGGGCCACCCGGCACGCTATCACGGGCCAGATTTTGCCTGCAGGCCGAAATTCAGAGCATATCTATTGCCTCCATATGGAGACGGCTGAGCCAGCGGCTCACAGCTAACGGTGCTAACAGTGCAAACAAAGGCAACAGTGCTGACAGAGCTAACAGTGTTTACTTACCTGAGGGGGAACCGGAGGGCGAGCGCCACGCTTCTGTGACGTCGCCGTCGGTCGGGCCGGCGTTATCAGCTGTAACCGCCGTATGAGCACAGTGCAGAGCGGTGGCCATGAGCTAGCCAGTGGGGCGCGCTCACATGCACTAAAAGGCAAACAAAGCACAGAGAAACTCAGATTACAGATTACTTCTTTATATCTGTACATTAAAAATAGTTGTTTGCTGCTAAATTAATGCTCTGAATGTCATAAAGAGAACCCTTCAGGTAATGACTAGTTTTAAGTGATTACACAACAATAATCTACAGTGTATTTTCGTGACTGGAAAAACACAGAAATCACATTTCGGTTACATATGAAGTTAAATAGGTACATACTAATACATTGGCCATTCCAGTATATCGGCTAATAATAGCTTATTGTAGATATATTGGTATCAGTTTACGTCACAACCGCATCAAACATTTGTTTACTGTTGGCCACGGCCATTTTGGTTTCCAGGTTCAAATCATGGATCTGCCTCAGTGGCGCTTGAAGCCAAAATGACTCGATTGGCAAGTCATAAAATTACCCGGATTTTTCACATTCATTTAGCCCATAGGGAAAGTGCACTAGCGTTTCCTTTATCCCCGCGTCCCAGCCGCTCAGTCTCGGGCTCATTCTGGATTTGGCTATTAGAGCGTTTTACAATTTTTAGGACCTAATGATTTAAATAAGGGATATTTAAGTGTTCATACCGAGAAGTTGATTTACCTCAAAAAACATATTCCGCTGTTTACAGCATATTTGCCAACCCTCCGGATTTTCCCGGGAGACTTCCGCAATTCTCCCACATTTCTCCTGATTTATGGCAATTTTTCACACCTTTTTTTCCTTTCCATTATTTCAACATGTTTCTGGCACTGTACAGCGTGTATAAACCATAATCCCTACTGTTTCCACTCGGACGGCTATAGAGCTACACCAAATGTCTTTTCCCGGCTGATGAGAACTGTTCGCGACACCGCGGCGTGGTTTGAGCTGCGCTCACCACACATCACAGGATCACAGGAAAACTGGCGTGGCGTGGCGCAAGCCATTGGGAATAACAAGTTCCAGAGCGCAGTGGTGCTGTTGTCGCATTGTGTCTGAAAGGGCCTTCAATGAGTGAGAGAAGGAGAGAGAAATAGAGAGTACTAAGAGAAAGAGATACTCAAGCATGGGCAAAAAATTAATGAATGAATAAAAACTGATGATTAATAGCCTAGTTTATACTAGAGATTTTCAGAGAGGTTCATGCCAGAGGGGCGAATTATTCAGTTTTCTTTCCTGAGAATTAAAAGTAAAATTAAAAGTAGGCATATTTTATTTAAAAAAAAATGCTGCTCCAGTGTACTTAATATTTTGTTATTTTCATAACACCGTTTCTAATCATAGCAACCTGAGCCATTGCTTTATTTAGTTGGTTAATTTGAACCCAGCTCCCTCATACCTGTGGGCAGCAGCTGCACCAAACGCCAGATAAACACATGTTAAACATGTGGCAACATATTCATCTTGCATAGACACATAACAGGAAGAAGCTCAACTAAAAGCTCATGATAACCATTTTTACCTAAACACAACACCAAGCAACTAAATGAGCACACAGCAAAAACACAGCGTCTACAACCAAAACTCTCTGGCAGCCGAAGAAGAGGAAATATAAACTTCACTTTATGCAGCCATAACCATAATTTATGCCTTACCTTTGCTGTTTTGTGATCAAAAGTTGTGTTAGAGGGCATATCAACGCTGCTAATGTCTTCTCCAATGTCTCTGGGTCGTTTCTGAGTCGGTTCCAGCCGTCTGTAGACTGTAAATAAAGCTGGACGACATGACAGCTCCCCAAAGTCGAGTGTAAAAGTCCCGATCGCCCCCTGGTGGCTGGCTGCGGTAGAGGTCATAAATCCCGCCCTCTCACTGCTAATGGATGGGACATGGGCCAAACTAAAATGTCAGAGTAAATAATATATTATATCCATTAGACAGTCTACACTTTGATTGATGTCTTTTGGACCAATAGTTTTTGAGAAAAGTGGGGAAAAGTAACGCTGCCGCCTGTGTTCAGAAGATCATTAAGCTTAACGGTGTTCCGTACAGAGCGCATAACATGATTTCAACGGCGATTAAGGGAAATTTGAAATGTCAAAATATTCGATTGATATAATAAACGTTAACTTTATTGACCTTCTATTAAATAACACTGCTGTAACATCAATATCGCGCGCAGGATTACGAGCAAACAGCGACTGTGTTGACAGACTTGCTGCTACAGTCATTGATGTTAAAAATGCTCATTTGAAAGCGTTTATTCAACAAAGGGTAATATATTTAACAACTTGTGATAGCATAATAATCATTTCATACAGACTACAGTACTGTCAGAAGCATAAATTAAGTTGAAATGTACATTTTTGCTGCTCTATCCATCTCCTCTCTCAAGCTGCGGTTGGGACCGGAGCTTCCCCTCCGGGCGCTGTGGGCGCACCCTGCAAGCTTGCAGAAATGTCACAGGAACAAATGGCGTGGAGGTCTCTTGTTTGGGCGGGAATGAAAGAGGAGGAACTGAAAATGAAACCGATATAAATTTTATGCACGGCCTGGAAGTATTTATTCAGTGATCGTCGAAAAAAATTCACTAACAGAACATTGTTAGTGTACAGAATATAGTTAGTGTTCGTTACACGTCAAATAAAATTTTCCCAAAGATGGTTTCTGTCATTTGAGGCAGTTCAGATCACTCTGATGTGTGTTCAAGTGTTCAATTTTTCTGATAAGTTTGGTTTTAATTAGTTATTTGATGCTATAAAAAGGGGGTGAGACGTCATGATTGACAGCTGTGATTGACAGCTGCTCTGAGTGAAGTAGTCACGGAGCCGGAGGCTCAGGAATTATACGAGAGAGGAGACGTAACTTTAACTTTCCATAACCGTCACGAGCCCGTGTAATAGGATAGGATAGGATAGGATAGCAATTTATTTATCCCCGTGGGGAAATTTCAGTTTCACAGCAGCACAGATTCTAACAAAAGACAGTTCATAAAATAAAATAAAATAAGAATAGAAATAAGAATAAGAATAGGAATAAGAATCGGACAGGGCATACAATAAATACGAATAAACGATATCCAAGGGATAAGAACACTAGTAAAATTATGTTATAAGGGTAAATAAAAGGTAAATAAATATGTGCAATATAAATAAATTATGTGCTATAACAGTAGTGTAAATATTATATACATGTGAACAACGTGAATAGGACTAAAGGGGCAGTGCAAAAACAGATGGTGTCAGAGACCACAGAGTTGGCTGAGACTGAGGTCATCACGGCAGTTGGTATTGTACAGCCGGATGGCTGTAGGTACAAAGGAGCGCTTGAAGCGCTCCTTCGAACACCTCGGAAGGATGAGGCGGTTCCTAAAGGAGCTTCTTAACCCATTCATCTCCTCATAGAGGGGATGAGATGGGTTCTCCAGTATCTTCCTGATCTTGGACCTCATCCTCCCCTCAGCCACCTCCTCCAGGCTGTCATGGCGCACTCCTACAACAGAGAATAATAGAACATGTGTCAATTTGATCATAAATGTTGTTATAGAGATATTATGGTTGTTGTGCCTTTCTAACGTAGCAGCTAGGTGGCTCATGCTAGCGGCCGTGCTTGGCTCGTGATTGGCTTGGGTGGGTGTGTGTGGGCGGGGCCTTGATACCGTGGCTCCAGCCCCCTGATCACTACATGATCACAACCAAAAGATAAAATAAAAGGACGTGTACTTGTGGATGAACCCAAAACTAAAACAAGTAGAAGTACAGAAACTGAGTTGCTTTGCTTTTAAACAGAAAGCTGTTTATGATCAATTAGGGATTTTCACTTTTTTTTCTGTAGTCAGATTTTTCAAAGACAATCAAACAAGGGATTCATTTTGATTCCAGAAAATGAGAAGCTCACAATCGCTTCCTCTAGGCGTTTTAAAGTGAACAAAACAGATTGCTTCACAGACAAATTAATACAAGTGTTTGAAGTAAGAGATGAAGAGCGTACATACAGACAGTACATTGGATCAACAATCAAAGAATCGCAAATCCTTTGAAACATCCCTCCACATGCCACCCAAGTCACAATACCACCCAGCTAGAAAGAGAAACACAATTCATCATCAGTCCTACTCGAAGATGACTCCTCTGTGTTTTGTTTCAGTGTAGTTTTAATTTACGACGCTGTGTCTGCTGGTTGTGTAAGTGACCCCCGGGTGAGGAAGTGGCCCAGTGCGTCTGCCCTACACGCCCTCGCTGGTCTACGGCTGACCTCAGCACTGCTCTTAATCTCAAAGGGATGACAGAACTGCTGAGGAATTTCTCTGCTCTGTGGCTAAACCAACCCGTCAAGACGCTCTTTTTAGGCCGAGCACGTTTCTCTGGCACGTCCCCGCTGGCTCTCACGTGGCCCCGCTTTGTTGAAATATGACCTGGAAATACCAAACCCTGGCCTTAGTAACCTCTCCAAACACTGCCCACCTACGTGCAGATGCATCCGGAAAATGTCTCTCCTTGCCACAGTATGTTCAGTGTAGGCTGCAGGCAGATGGCAAACCCCGTCCCCTCCTCACCTTACCTACCTGTACGCTGGATTGTGTTTGTTGAGAGGTGCCAGACTGCCCATTTCTTTTGTTTTTTGGCCTTTGCCAGTGCTGTTCTGTGCTTGTGTAAGGCTAACGAGAGACTCCGTCCAGATGTTGGTGTGAAGCTCCACAGCTGAGCAAACAGTCGCCGTCTTCTCTACAGCATGACATGTTTAAAATGACATGCTGGTCCAAAAAGGAGGAGACCAGCTGAGTTCTGAGGAACACATTCAGCCAAACACTCATCACCTGATCGGCTTGTTAGAACAGCTTAAAGTTCAACATCCCTTGAATTTTTATTGGCTCTGGGGATGGCGATGTTGGCCTGACTTATAAGTGAGTAAAAAACACAATGTCAAGAGGGTGAAAAAATCAGAAGATTAACGCCAAATGGCGAAACAAACAAGGAAATCCTGCAGAAACTTTTATTATATACAGTTGGTATTGACTTTAATGGAAGACATCTCTCTTGGTGTAAATCAAGTGGGACCCCAGCGATGGCAATGTCTGTCTGTCCGTCATTCGGTCCACCATTTTGATTTTGATCATGATAGTGCTAATTAGCAAATGTTAGCATGCTAACATGCCAAACTCTGTGCGTTCCAATACCCATACTACCATACTATTTACTATGCCAGAAAGATTTGGTGTGTCCCAATACATAGTATGTCAAATGCAGTATGCCAAAAATATCAGGATGTCCTACATCTGGTTGTTTTGCAGTATGAAAGCCAGCATGCTTTTCTGACCCACAATCCTCTGTGCAGTAGATATATGAGCAAGAGGGTCAAAGTTCAAAGCACAAAAGGCTCGTTCGAGATGAACTGCGCCTCGCCTGGAAAGTGGACGAGATCAGGCGGCAGCAGCAGGGGGCGGTGACAAAAAGCTGCGGTCAAGTCGGACAGTTTCCAGCAGCCTTCAAAGAATTAACAGGAAGTCACAGGAAAAGTTACGTCCTGGATCTGTAGGCTACTTGAAGTTTTCAGACCACGTTTGGATTTATTTATATTTGTTTGTAAATATATGTGGAAATGTGTGTGTATCTGGCATTGGATTCTATCCTCTATTATTTTTATGTCTGCCTTGTAAAGCACTTTGTAATGAGCACTCGTGATAAGTGCTACATAAATAACCTTCATTATTATTATTATTATCAACCACACAAGATGTGTTTGTTAACAGATGAAACTTTCATTGCACAACATGAGACTAGTGTAAAATATTACAATTACACAGAGAGTCAGGGCTTTCTACAACACGTGGGTTTGTTGTCAAAGCTAAGAGCCAATCAGGCGACAGCCAAGTGTTTCCCATAATGCCCTTGGTCTTGCAGTGGGTTGAGAGCAACTGCGGCGCGTGGCTCTAAAAACTGCGGACACAAATCTAACCGGCAATGCATTGTGCGCCGATCGCCGGTGATAGATTCTGCGCAGGACTGGCTCATCTCGAATGAGCCTATTGTTATGACGTAGTATGTTTCAATTGTGTGCATACTGCACGCAACAGTATATACTTTGTACGGGCAGCTACAGTAAAAAGAAAAACTATGCGATTTGTAACGTAGTCATTGTAAAAAGTATACGTGGTTAGCATTAGCATGTTAACATTGTCATTGTGAGCGTGTTAGCATACAACCTCACAGAGCTGCTTGCATGGCTGTGGACTCTTAATGGTGTTACATCTGTTCAGATCAGACTTTCAGATTCAGACTGATTTAACCCTCCGCTACAATGATCCTAGTCACTGTCTGTAAATATTGTCCCAGACAGACAAGGATGGAGTCGACTCGATGGGAGTCGGGGGTATTTTCCAGACACTTTCAATAACATAGACAATCTACTCTGGCAGGGAAGCACCTTGGTGACTTCCAACATAAACCATTTCAATTGCGCTTAATCTTCCCGGTTCGCTGCTTTCTTAAGCTGAGACTGAGCTCTGTTTCGTTGTAAATACCTGACATCTGTGCATTTAACAGTGCATACATTGTCTGGAGCCTGTATGTTTTCCAATACATCGTTCAAAACCTCCTTCATGATATATAAAGAGAGTGATCTGTTGGAGGTAAAAAACATCTTTGAATCAGGTGAAGCACTGCAGAGTGAATACAGGTTTAGTGCTCCTCCTGTCATCCTTTTGCTGTTTGAAACAGTCTAGTGCTTGCTGCAAAAACACATTTGTCCTCCTCGGTAAAAACATCGTTGAGTGAAATGCTGGAGATATTCTCTGGCGGGTTGTGTCAGTCCTCCCACTCAGATAAAATATCCCAGTGCTATTAAAACGGCTGTCGTCTTAACCCCAATGGACGCGAATGAAGCCGTGATGCGTTGCATTCTGGGCCAGGAAGGAGTCTTTTACAGACACTTCTTTTTACATGCACAGAGGAGGAGAGAGTGAGAAAAGGCCTCCATTCATGGTGCTCTGGCTGTGTTGTAGTATATATGGCACGGCTGTATAAGATCCTGTGGCTTGTGTCTTCACAGAGGCCTGTCAGCAAACATGCCGCCAGCGTCTGCCTGCAAGCCTGTTTGTCTCCGAGGCCACGATCTGCACGCATCACTCAAAGTAAAGCTCCTCCATTCAGCAGGACAAGGACGAAACACTCATTCAGTGCTGCAGCGCTGTGATGCTTTCTACGAACAAGACGCTTTTGTCCACACAGGATTTAAACTATTAAAAGAAACTATTTTTTAATGGTCCTTGACATTTGCTACAAGATATCTTCAGAGAGATGAATAGCTAAACAACTTTGATATTTTGGCCTTTTAGAAGAGCCTGTGGTTATCATTGAAAAGAAAAAGGAAGAATTGTTATAATAATAAACTCCTCTCTCCTTCTCACCATCTTTATTGCATTAAATCCAGCATGCCAACAGAATATAAGGTTTTCAACAATGTTTTAACAATATTAACAGTTTCACAATACAGTTTTCCACATTTTTCATTCACTCAGTTATACAACAGCAGGCATTCATAAAAACATACTACCTTTAGTATTTACCATAAAATGAGATATTTGCAATTTGCTAATGTGACCACCAAGTGGTTAAAGAATAATCTCTATAAACAGATTCTGCATTTAAATAAACTGTAAGCAAAATGACAAGATTTTGGTATCAAAATCGTTCTGGTTTCTGTTTGTAGTCTGAGTAGTATTGACCAATCACGTTTGAGCAGTCTTTGGTTGAATGCAGGTAAACAGACAAAAGAGGCTGAACGCATTGACTGAAATGCATTCTGGGAACTCGTCTGACGATGATTTAGCTTTTTATTGGCGTAAAATTAGCTTGTAAACTGTCTAATTGAGAAATAATACAGTTGTACACGTCGTCTCTCAACTCCAACTCCAGCCTCGCATCTCAAGCTGCTAATCGGACTGTAAACAATGAGCAGCGCACAGAAAAGGAAGTCTTGGCCCGGCTATCCGCTGGCTACACCGGAGGCTTATCCATCATCAGACCGATAGCCGATGGGTTCCAAGATTGGTTAAAGAATAACTGATAATCTGTATTTTTTTAGGGCTGTCAATCGATTAAAATATTTAATAACGATTGCATGACGATCACATGATTGTCCATAGTTAATCGTGATTAATTGCAAATTAATCGCACATTTTTTTATCCGTTCAAAATGTACCTTAAAGGATGATTTGTCTAGTATTTAATACTCTTATAAACATGGGAGTGGGAAAATATGCTTGCTTTATGCAAATGTATGTATATATTTATTATTGGAAATCAATTAACAACACAAAACAATGACAAATATAGTCCAGAAACCCTCACAGGTACTGCATTTAGCATAAAAAACATGCTCAAATCATAACATGGCAAACTGAAGCCCAACAGGCAACAACAGCTGTCAGTGTGTCAGTGTGCTGACTTGACTATGACTTGCCCCAAACTGCATGTGATTATCATAAAGTGGGCATGTCTGTAAAGGGGTGACTCGTGGGTACCCATAGAATCCATTTTCATTCACATATCTTGAGGTCAGAGGTCAAGGGACCCCTTTGAAAATGGCCATGCCATTTTTTCCTCCAAAATTTAGCGCAGGTTTGGAGCGTTATTTAGCCTCCTTCCCGACAAGTTCGTATGACATGGTTGGTACCAATGGATTCTTTAGGTTTTGTAGTTTCATATGATACCAGTATCTTCACTCTAGCTTTAAACTGAGCCCACTACAACCTAAAAATCACAAGTTGTGTTAATGCGTTAAAGAAATTAGTGGCGTTAAAACAAATTTGCCTTAACTCGTTATTATCGCGTTAACTTTGACAGCCCCAATACTTTTCTTATTGTCAACACATCCCATGAAAAGACCAAAACCAGCAGTGAATTGATCCTACCGTACTAACAAATACACCATCCTGCTACAAGAAATACTCACTTTCACATCCAAATCCGCGGCTAGAAATAGTCCCTAACAAATGCACTATTTGCTCCTGTTTGAGAAACATTCGCTAAAAGCTACAGCACGCAGATGTTTTAGGATCAAATTTAGTCTTTTTAGAAAATTAAACTATATTTTTGTGACCTGTTTTTAAAGATTTCTGTCTTCAGTAGGAACAAATGGACTTGGGACTGAGAGCCACAGACCGGCTATAGAAGTCAGAAAGTATTAAGAGACAGACTAACACATTGTTGGTTTTGGACTTTTTATGAAATTTGTTCACAATAACAAAATACAGAATATCTTATCCTTTAAATAAACCTGTAAAAACTAATGATGTGCACGTAACAATAACACAAAGCAGAAAAACAAGACAAAGACAACACGTGGCAACAAGACACACATTTCAAGCAATAAACCAGCATTCAAGAAATACATGTATATGAACACAGTACTTGTATTTGTTAAGGCAAAAGAAGATATCTTTTTGTTATGAATTCAGGCACATTTGTAGAAATACATAATCAAGTAAATCTGAGGATCTCACTAGTTTAATGTACAAAATATGTGTAAACGTTTGCATGTATTTCCAGTAAATGCAACACAAGACTATATCAGTTATAATTAAACACAATTGCACCTTTTTGTTAGTCACAGAGTTGCTGCTGCTGTACAGTACTGGGAGAGATGTTTGCTGCAAAACCCCTGCAGATAGTACTTGAATGGAGGATTTCAATCCCTGAAAAAAGGAAGAAAAAGAGACATTAAAATGCAGGCATCCACATTGTTAACACACAAGACTTCATACAGAATCTCTCAATCGTCATCAGACTGTTTTGCCCTTTTTTCTCATGTATTCGTTCAACAGAAACACTCGTACGGTACCTTGATACTCGACAGTTGCGTGTCTGAACATAAATTCCTGTGTATGTGATATCACATCTCACTATGTTGTTGGTGAAGTCTGACTCCAGGACGTGGGAATTGGGATTGACAGTAACCTGAAGTAAATGAAAACAGTTTTAGCAGCTCTGCAGGCAGTTTAGTTGAATAATGAAACCTCCATGTAGAGAAGTAAAACAGTTAAAGTGAAACGTGTTACCTTCAAGATGTAGTTTCCTGGAGGAACGTCAGTGATGTCGATCCACTGACAGTCGATGTTGGCCGCGTAGATGTCATGGCATCCTGGACTCAGGCCCTGAAAACACAACCAGTGTGGTTTAAAGCTTTTGACTCTTCAGACGACTTTGACTACTTTTTTCCTACGAGCGCTGCAAATGAAGCAGATTTGAGTTTTAGTTATACAAACAGTTCTTTGGAAGCGAAGCTGTTACAAGAAACCAGCGCTAAGCTGTGCAAAGCTGGAATCACAGAGCCCAGACAACAGATATAATAAATATTCCCATGTCCTCAGGAAGCTTTTTTATTATTATTGGCGTACACTGGAGTTTTAGTTAGAAAAACATTTCTCAGAAGTGGATCTGGAGGATTTGTAAAAAAAACTCCAAAACAAAAGTAACTGTAACTCGGAGCCTTGCTACCTGCACTATGTTTTGTTTGACTAAATAAAATACTTCTACTGTACTAATGTACATCTTTGAACTACACACCAAATGGGGGAGATGCTGATCTACTGTATGGCAAAGTCATCCAAACTGGTAGAATAAATCTAGCTAGTTAGTTGGCTTGCTGACCCAACACGTTCTCATCCCAACTCGTCACATACGGCCGCTTTCTCACGCCCCTTGGCGTCACTTTATTTTTGGCAACAAAACCACTATAGTTAGGTTTAGGAAAAAACTACATGGTTGGGCTTAAAATGACTACGTTTGTAAGTGTCAGTGAAATTTGGCGCTGAACGTTGTGAACACGAAACACGAACGAACAGCTGATTGTAACGTTAAAGTGAAACTTAACGCACAGGAACGCTCCCGCCCGGTGTGTGTCTTCTCGCTCTTCAAACTACGTCACCACACTCCTACCGCATTTTGTCTTAGCGCTTACTGCTGCCGCGGATGGGTTTACATTGTAGTTAATGGAACGCCCAGTGCGTTTCATACTTGGGCTAAGAGGTGCCTTGCATACTTGCCAACCCTCCCGATTTTCCCGGGAGACTCCCGTTTTTCATTGCCCTCTCCCACGTTCACAATTCTCCCATATTTCTCCCCATTTATGACACATTTTTCACACCTCTTTTTTCTTTTCCTTATCTAAACTTGTTTCTTGTCACGGTATGGCACTGTATCCTGATACCTTCAGACTTTTTGTAGACCAGACTGAGTTGTTTTCTGTGTTTTGGGTTTTCTGTACTCTGTTTTCCCTCCTGTGTTCCTCTACTGGCTTTCCCTCCTTTGCCCATCTACACACCTGCTCTGAATCAGCCTCGTTAGTCCTTTCCTGCTCCCTGAGTTCAGCCCAGCTACAAACCTCGTCTGAATCAGCCTCGTTAGTCCTTCCCAACCAATCAACTCCTTTCTTGTTCCCAGTGTTTTTCTCCTGCCAATCAGCTCCCTGCCCATTCCTCGGCCTAATCACCTCATTTCCCTCACCTGAGCTTCTCCACCCATCTCTCCACCTACACTTCATCCTCTCGTTAGATCAGTTTGTATTTAAGTCCTGGTTTTCTGTTCAGTCTTTGTTGGATCCTTGATTTGTCAAGAGAGTTTCTGTTCTGCCTTGCCTGCATTGGATATTGAATTAAAATTATAAGTTCCTGTTGCCTGTAATCTCCTGCATTTGGGTCCACCTGCTCCACCCTCTGTGACACTGCAGCATTTATTTCTGCAAAAACGTCCACTGTACATTCACTAGATATTCTCAGGGCTAAACTAACTCTTCTGCAGTGTGTAGTGTGCGCGCATGCAGATAGGTGGAGCGAGCTGAGAACGAGCGTGGTGTGTGAGTGAGGCACGCAGCGGAGCAGAGACTCCGGTCCCGGACACCAGGGTCTCCCCTTTGTCTTCTGGCAGCGTTCGGGGGGCTGGAGCAGGATAAGTTCACACTGTTTTGCAGGACGGGCTTCACTAGATATAACTTTGCGGTTTTGGTGCTTCCGTGTAGTTTGTTTTGGAAAAGCGTAGCCAAACGCGAGCACGCATGGGACACCGACCCGTAATGATTTATGAGTGTAAGAAGTTACAAACAGTCCCTTTAACATGAAAATGCCGTTGCAGTGTACTTATTATTTTGCTAAATTCATTCTTTAAAAGTCACCAGAATGCAGGACACAAAGTGTCTGAAACTACAATTTTTCTGGGGGGGGAACCCCAGACCCCCCATTTTGGTTTTGAAATCTTTCCTATTTTTGGGGACTTAAAGTTGGCAAGTATGGTGCCTTGTGCGGTGATTTTACATGTTTAAGTCAGTTTATTAATCACATGGACTCTGATACAACCCGTGAAAGCAATTGTTTAACGTCTTCTGTGGCTCTGGAGGAGGTTTGTCAAGTCTGAAAAAATGACTCAAGTGACCTCGGCTAGGTCTCCCAAACTTTTCATTTTAAACAAAAGGGCTGCATTAACAACTAAAGGTGTGGAGTTTGAAAGACGTGGACGCTAACTGAGGAGGGAGAGTCTAACAAAAAACACTATCTAGTTGCATTATAGAAAGTGTTTTGGATCTTGACCCATACCAGAGACCAAAAACCAGGATCTCTCAGGCCTCTGCTGCGCAGATAATGATTGTGACTATTTTTAAAATCAGTACTCTCCGAACTTTATTGACAACTTGTTGACTACCTAACAGTTTAACCTGAACCTGCACTACAATATAAAGGTATCCTACTAAAGTTGATTCAGTATATTATATCTCTTCTTAAATTTAGATCTACTGTTCACCAGACCAGACCTCAAGACTCCAGCCCTGATCCAGGTCCATCATACTTCCTATCACAGTTCTAGATGGCCATCTCCTGGGACCTGACATTTGTGCACAGTAACAACAAATCATGATTTTTTCCAACCAAGACATAGCTAACTCTTCTATTCTATTCAATACAAACCAAAGCAAAGATTACTTTTTTTAAGCCCTTCTGAGTGAGTCACGGTTCTTTCTCACCTTGTGAGTTGTTTAGAAGGTTGCCTGCTTTCTGGTGAAATTGTATTTTCAACACAGGGCTTTCATCCAGGAGGCCGCTGTTTGTGTCCCTTATGTTAAGTTTCACTTTCAAGTTACAATCAGCTGTTCGTTCGTGTCATCAACCATGATGTTTTTTCCTAAACCTAACTATAGTGGTTTTGCTGCCTAAACCTAAGCAAGTGTTTTTGTTAAATTCACAACATGAAGCACCTGTTTACTGCGACCGAAAAGTGACGTCAAGGGATTCCTTCGGGTTTCTAGTTTCATATGATGCCACTACTATCTTCACTCTAGCTTTAAAAGTGAGCCCGCTACAACCTAAAAATTGCAAGTCGTGTTACTGCATTAAATAAATTAGTGGCGTTAAAATGAATTTGCGTTACCGCTTTATTATCGTGTTAACTTTGACAGCACTAGTAAATAGCCTACTAAACTTGGGAGGACTGACTTCCAGTACTTTGTGCCATATAACTTGACTGTCTCATTCCACTGGGTTGATTTAAACTTTTAACTTTGTACATATTTAGAGATGTCTGTGATTGTTTCTGATTCCTCACTACGAATTTCCTCAGTGAGGCTTCTTGATTTATTAAAGGCTAGACAACATACTGTTTAAGTTTATATTACCTGTGTATGAGACGTGCAGGCGTAGCGCCGCCTGAATCCAGGGTCACAGCCCGTGTCCTCCAGGCAAAAACTGGCCTTGTGTCCCTCGGCCACTTTACGTCCAGTGACGACATCCAGCAGGTCGTAGTTACTGAAGGCGTCCATGCTGTGGTAGTGTCTGAGGGGGCAGAGCAGAAAAGAATAAGGCTCAAACAGGGTTCAGGGATGCCTTTAAACCTACAATCTTATGTTCTTAAGTGGATTTTGAGGCTGTGGTGTTTTTATCAGAGCTGAATGGAGCTGTGCGGATCATAACATTTAAAAATAATTTCACTTTTATTTTGAGTGAACTCACTGGTGACAGCTGTGCCAGTCCCACTGATATCTGGGCTTGACAGGAAGGAAGTCAGTGGTGCCTTGGTTCTTCACTTTCTGGGGGAACCGCAGGAGGACTCTGAAGTCGATGTCCCTCACGGCGGGTGCATAAGCCGACCTTGGATGGATCACAGGGGAAACAGGGGGCATAAGCTGCGTTGGAAAGTGCCACTGGCTGAGCTCCAGGGGGCTACAGTAGTTTTCACAGTGCAAAGGGTTTGTTCCATTGTGCTGAATGCTTTTGGGAAAACCAACCCAGAACATTTATGTCTTGGCAGGACATCATGTTGGAGAATCACTGCTCCATTATAACATCAAACTGTTTTTGCAGCTCCATCAACAGAAGTTATACAGATGTAATTGAAACGTATCATCAAACAGCCAAAAGTTGTGTTAAAACAAGTCAAATTAACCTTCAATGAGCAGTAAAAACAAAGGAAACACCTGTGTGTTGAGTGTGTGTGTGTGTGTGTGTGTGTGTGTGTGTGTGTGTGTGTGTGTGTGTGTGTGTGTCTGAGGAAGTGAATCACTTTTGGCATCACAGATTACCTGGCTAGACAGTTCTCCTCAGCTGCACAGCGGAGCGCAAACATCTGCATGCGCTGGATGTAAGCACCTGCTTGGATGGCATACGGGTCTGGCACCAGGTCTGGCAGTCCTGGGAGAGCAGATTAAAGGGACAGTCTAAGGTTTTTTTTTGTAATTCTGATATCTTAATGTTGCCAGTTTTTTCGTGCCAAGACAAATTCACTGGAACAAAAGGTGTCCAGGCTGAAAAGCAGAGCAGCTGTTTGTGTTTTTGTTGGCATAATTCAAAGTGTTTTACATTCCTGAGCTTTCAGTCTGGGATACAAAGCCAAAATAAGAATATTTTTCCCTTCTTGTCATTCGGTGTTTTCCCTCTCAGTGAGGGAGACATGAGGCTATGAAAACAGGCTTTAAACTATTCACAAAACCAGCTGATTTAAAACGTAATATTTGGTGTAAGCTCATTTCAAATTAAGAGGGCTATACTCACTCCTTCACTTACCATTTTGGAAATATCTTGTTCCAGACCCTGTGCCAGGCGGACGGCGCGTGCGGGCCACTGACCTTCCTCTTGTGGGATACGAGTTGTAGAAAACAGAATTCCTGTGGCTTTTAAACGGGTTTCGAGGGTCGTCGTTAACCATGTCCTCTCCATTACCGTGCGCCTCGTTTGACCCATCCTCGCTAAGTGCAGGTGATGGAGCAGGAGCCTCTGGTTCCCTTTCCAGAGCTGAGGGATATACTGAGATGGACTGATCCGTCTGCGCGGGTTGCCTGGAGACAGACACCGCCTCTGGCACCGCGCGTAACTGTTGGTACTGCGCACCGGGCCCCGGGTCTCCTCCTCTGGTGTGCAGCGCAGTAGCATCTACACCTCCTCTCCTGCCTGGGAGATCTGTGAACCTCCCCGGTGCAGAGGCGTTGATGGTGTTGGTGCGTTGTGCGCCTAGATAACCCGCAGCTCCTGTTCCGCGAGGGCGCTCAGGCTGCTGTCTGGCCGCTGACGCACGACCATTAAAAGGCGCATAATGTCTAACATCGCGTCCCGGCGCAATAGATCCTGGCTCTAGCCTGGGCTCAGCCTGTCCAGGTCTTACAAGCGTCGCTCCTCTGTGCGCTCCCGACATGTGGCTCCTGGTGCCATCCCTCCTGCCGGTAAAATACACCCTCGACTGGCTTCTGGACCGAACCGGAGCGTGGTACTCTGAGCCCGTGCTCATTAAACTATAAACCTGCCCGTTGTTCTCCCACTGAATCCGGTGCCGCCAGGGGCCAGCTGTGCGCTGCTGCTGCTGCTGCCCAAAGATGAAGGGAAAGTGTCCATGGAAAAAGTATAAAAATAAGAGTGACAATTTTGCCATGGCAATAAAACTAGAAAAAAAATCCTCCTGTAAGTCAATGATAGATCAGATTATGACATGAATTGCGTGGATATCTCTGGATGAAAAGCAGGAGCGCGCTCTCAGTTGCAGCTCTCACACAGAACAACATATCAGTACGCAGGAGGACTGACAAGTGGAGAGGAGAGGAGGACTGGAGACTTTCTTTCTGCTCATTTATCGAATTCAGCCCAAAGTCAAACTTTCTAGCAAGAAGATTTAACCCATGCCTCGCCGTGGCGAAGTTCTGTTACGCAAGGCTTACACAAGGACGTTTGCTTAGTAAACTTTACGCACGGGTGTTAACTGAAGTCAACTGAATGTTACCGTTCAATCTGGTTATTGTCAAGAACCAGTCCGCCAAGTAGAGGGAAAAAAACAAAGGTTATCTGGTTTTAATTTCACTTACACGTCAGTAATTCCGCTGAAAATATAAACTATAAGAAAAGTATACTCTTTAATGAGTATTGTTGTATTAAAATGCCATTAGAAAACATAAATAATCTAAATATTTTCTTAATAAAGTGCCTCACACGGTCAGTTTAACAACATTAATGAACAGATATCAGACAAAAGTTTTGAACCAAATCTGCTAACATTGTGCAACAACTTTGGAGAGGCTTCATGGCCTCGTGCAGGACTGAACGTCCACCACACGGCGGCAGGATGCGTCTGCATCATCATCATCACCATCCTGCAGACACTGACGCTCCAGAGGAGCTTCTTACTGTATCATCCTGAGAGTCCATAAAACAAAATGCTTTTATTGTTGATCATATTGGTCCTGAATATTGTGTTTTGAGCATCTGCTGTTTGGTTTCCAAACAGCCCAAACACTATTATCAACTTAATTATTATTTGGGCTAAATTCCATATTTATAGGATTTAAAAGAAACAATATATGCAAACAATTATTTCCTCTGTCAATGCAAAATCAGTTCAACTTACACATTTGTGTTGCATCCTTAATACCTTTATCATTATTATTTTATTTTTTAAATTTGGAGGAAGAAGAACTCAGATATTCTTATAGTAAATGCAGTATTATCACAGTGTAAAAGTACTGTGTTACAAGTAAAAGTCATGTATTTAAAATATTACTTAATAGTTCATTAGATTCAAAATATACTTAATGCACCAAAAGTGAAAGTGCTCATTATGTGGAATGGCAAAAATAAATTATGTTATTGGAATATAATTAGTGAATCATTAATGTGTAAGCATGACTAATGTTAATCTATAACAAAATATTATAGATATAATATAGATTTCATTTTTTTTGTTGATTTATATTTCCTGTTAAAGAGGACCTATTATGCTTTTGTGCTTTTTCCCTTTCCTTTCATGTATTATATAGTTTTTTGTGCATGTAAAAGGTTTGCAAAGTTACAAAGCCCAAAGTCCAGGCCAAAGGGAGTTACTCTCCTCCACGAAAACACGGCTCCTTAACGCCTTGATTGAAGTCCCGCCTTTTCTTCAGTAACGTGGTGATGTCCCCAAGTAACACATTTGCATAATAACTGCCTAGCGGCTAGTTTGGTACGCCCTCAAACAAAACTAGGTAGAGTGGAGCTGGAGCGAAGTCTGAAGAGTTTGGTTCAGATGACCAATCACAACACTGTGGGGCAGCTGACCAATCAGAGCAGACTGGGCTTTACAAGGGAGGTCACTAGCTCAAACAGAGCGTTTCAGACAGAGGGTGAAAAGAGGTGCTGCAACACAGCCGGTATGAGAAAAATAAAGCGTGTTTTGAACTTTGTGTTCTAGTAGAAACCCAAAATGCAAGAATGCACCTAAAAATTAATATAAAAGGTCGTCTTTAACAATTTGAATCTATGAAGTAACGAGTACAAGGGGAGTAAAGAGTACAATATTTGTAACATAGTCAGTACAGTATTTGAGTAAAAGTACAGTTACATTCCACCACTGGTTGCTGAGGATGTCAGAAGTATTCACTAAATGTAATTTCAAGCAGTTATTTCAATGCGTTCTTATCTCAACTCGTCACAAGAGAGGCGAAGTCCCGCCCCTTCCAGTGGACCACCATGGGACCTTATTTCAGAAAAAATATGAACGTCATTGCAAAATTATCTTTTAAATTGACAAACATCATATGTGTGATTCATGTCGCAATTCATACGGGATAAAAAATTCTTTGTCTCTCGCCGTTGACTACTGTACATATTTCTTCCGAAACAAGGTCCCATGGGGTCCATCGGAAGGGGCGGGACTTCGCCTCTCTATACTGACGCTTTGTCAGACCCCTCGGCGTCACTTTTTGCTCTTTAAACTACATCACCACAACACCTTCCCTGAGTGTTTAATATTGACGTGGATGGATTTACATTGTAGTTAATGGAAAGCTGGTTCGTCTCAAACCGACACTGAAGGGTGCCTTGTGCGTCGGTATCGAACACAGATGGCTGTGACAAAGAGTCGATATTTGACGCCCTGGGAATGAGAACAGGCTGGTCATTTGTAGCAGTTTACACTGAAAGGAGATAAACAACACTAACATAAAGTAGTTTGCTTTATTGTATATGTTCACTTGTTGGCCATTGAGTACAGTAATTAAACTCACTGATGTTGCCTATTTAACTCTTGGCTTTTTACATAAAACTAAAGACTATAATTAACGTCACTATGATCTTCTTTTCAGGTAAAGAACTGAGGTTGTGTGATTTGGGTCACAGACACTGAGTCAGGCAGAGCTCAGAATATGTCGCCTCTCACATGAAGTGCCTTGGTGTGTGTTTCCTCAGCCAAATAGGGCATCAGGACGGTGGGCCTGCATGCTTTTCTATTCTTAGTTAAAGAACCTTTCCCCTGCTCCAAAGTCCAGCTCCGCCCCGCTCCCTGCTGCTGCAGTCCAGATTTATAAGAGCCACCGATCCTCGGCACTGGTTTGGCACAAGACTTCCCGAGCAGGACATGTAACCCACAAAGTTTAGCCAGTAAGTATTAATGTTGAATTGAGTCTTTCTTGTGTGTCTGACCTGGAAGTAAACAAATCACAACAAATGTTGCCACAAAAACTAATCTTGACTGTAAACTAGGAGTGCTTGTAAATAAAATAAAGTTTCTGGTTGTTTTCATGGTACGCCTACAGCAGCAGCAGCAGCAGCAGCGAGTGAAAGACTAATTCTTTTACGCTTTGAATATTATCTCATGAATCTAGGTATCCAGGGCTGCACACAGCTTTGCTTCTTGTGAGATTTAACGACGATGATGGTCTTAAAATGGTTTTACCACAAGAAAACTGCCCCACAAGGAATACACCTGTTGTCTTCCCCTGAGGCCTCACACTGCCAGTCTGAGGAGTTTACAACTAAATGATAGAGCCAGAGGGTTTACCACAGATCATGGGGAGAAAATACAGGTGAGATGCTGAAAAAATGTGTGGAAAAAATGAAAATTATTTAGTTCCTCCTGAAAGCAACAATGTGAATTCTTAAATAAAACTGACTTCTTTTTTTCTAACCTGAGTTAAAATAGAAATGTCTAATAAATGATGAATTATGTGTTACTTGACGACTGCAGATCATCAGGTTTCTTGTGTTGCTTATCGTTAATTAACCTTTGCCAGAATCAGCGTGGTCAGCTCTCCTCACGTTTCATGCTGCTGTATCTATTCTCACGTTTTGGTCGATCTACACGTGACAAATTAATGTTGAGAGCACTTAATATGTGAGCTATTAAAAACTGTGTCCAGTGGACCCTTAACCCAAATGTTAATACCTCCTGTTGTTAAGGGGTTACCTTGCCTTTAAGCTCTACTGTGTGTGACTGCTGCTACTTCTGTTTTAACGCTTGAATAAATGTATTTTAGATCAAAAATCTGCAGTTACAGAAAAGGAAGACAAACAGAAAGTATCAGGCAGCAAGAATCATTTATGTATTTTTTCTTTAGAACTGGATAAACTAACTAAACTAAATATATTGATTTATTTTTACTATTGATTTTTAATGAATGAAGTTTACTGTACAGTTCAACTTTATTTATCAGAGCCAACACACATTAATTAAAGCCAATATGATGTAAATTAATCAGATTTATCCAAAAGGCTGATTTTCATCTGCAGAATAAAAAACATAGATCAGTATATGTTGGACAACAATTAGAAGTTTAAAAACTAGTGGTAGTTCTTAAGGCATATGATATGTGATATTTAGTTTTGTTTTATGTTGGTTAAATGTGTATCTCCTTATCTCTTCAAACATGTTTTATAAATATCATGAAATTAAAGTGGATTTCTTTTAAAAGAAACCTAAAGACATATCTTTTTAGCCTGGCTTTTACTTAAGGTCCCTCATCATTTATTGCCTTAATCATTGGTTTTCATACTATTTCTATCTCTTGAGCCTATTTATTTTAGTCACTTTTATTTATCTTAATGTTATTGTTTATTCTTGTAACTTTTAGTCTTGGAAAATTCTACCTATTGTTGCCTATTTTTTGTTTTTTTGTCTGTGCTGTTTTAATCTTGCTCTGTGAAGCACTTTTAGCTGCATGATTGTGTTAAAGATGCTATATAAATAAAGTTGAGTTGAGGAAATACCACAGAAGAAAAAAGAACACCTTAAGCCACATTCACAAAACCAGCTCCAGGAAAAAAACAACAACAAAAACAACAAGAAAAAACAACCAGAACAATGTGACTGTTACTGTAATGACTATTTCTCTCCTCAAATGTTTTCAGAAACATCTTGTAGTGTAGTGTTTAGCTGTAAAGTGAGATTTTGTGACCCGGCAGCCATGTTGAGATCAGTTAAGGAAATATCAAGCACCGCCCACCAGCCGGACGAAACTTTATCATTTTACAGCTAAACAGTACACTACAAGATGTTTCTGGAAACTTTTGAGGAGAGAAATAGGCATTACAGTAACACAATATTGATCCATATTTGATCAGCGCTGCCTAGTTTGACCGTTTGATCGGAGTTCACGAGTGATTGACAGCTGCCTCCGTTTTCTCTCAGAACACTTTAATTACAATATGATGAAAGCTATTATCTAAGTTTTGCCCAATGATGCCAAAAACATTCTGCCTACTGCCGGTTTAATACCTGGTTAATAACACACTATAATGTAGTTGTAAGCAGATATAAGTGTTTATTAATGTATTTGTCAACAAGCATAACTCCTGGGGGCAGAGGCTGCTGTATAAACAGATAATGATTGACAATATAGTAAAACACTGTTAAAACTACACTGTATAAAATATGTCTTAAAGGTAATGTGTGTAGGATTTGGCGGCATCTAGTGGTGTGGTTTCAGATTGCAACCAAATGAGTACCCCTCCGCTCACTCCTCCCTTTCCAAGACAGCGATAACATGAGCCGCCAAGTGCAAAACTGTGGTTACGCCGTTCGGACCCTGTTCGCCTCGCTCAGAGGCCATCCATACCATAATAACACTACTTTAGGAGAAACGGAAGTCAGACGGCGGCTGGCGGTACCACGGTTATGGACTCTGCGGCTCACGTTACCTCAGTTTCACAAGCGTGCCGGAGAACTACGGTGGCCTTCAGGTAACGTAAAAACGCGAAAGGCTCTCTCTAGAGCCAGTGTTTGGTTTGTCCATTCTGGGCTACTGTAGAAACATGGCGGAGCAACATGGTGGACTCCGTGAAGAGGACCCGCTCCCTATGTAGATATGAAGGACTCATTCTAAGCTAACGATTCAGGTGATTATACACTAATGAAAACACAGTTATGAATATTATATTCAATTTCTGCGAATAGATCACCCAAAATGTTACACACTGTTCCTTTAATAAGCAGTTAAAATGTCCTTACACCTGCTTACAGCTACATTATAGTGTGTAATAAACCATTTATTAAATGTTTATATACGGCTTATTAATGCTAAATAGGGGGACTTTAGTTCTTCACATTTAGCCACAGCGAGGCGGCCATAAATATTCCTGTCATTACTTCAGTGGCATAACCACAACTGTTCACATGCCTCAGCGGTCCTCACTTACTCACAGAGGGGGTCTGCACAGCATGTGACAGCCGCTCATCTCCCTCTCAACCTAAATATGGACGCCACGGCTGTACTTTCGGGGGCTGCCATGGCGGCGGGTGACGTGGGATCCCGAGGTTCTCGCCTTACCCACCCGGTGGTGGCGTGTGGGGACTGGCCCCTGAGTCAGAGCAGGCGGCTGTGTGGCAATCAGCAATTGGCTGTACACTCGTTACATATATTCCCCTGACACCCGGGACACTTGGCCTAAATATAAACTACTGACAGACCAGCTCCCCTCTGTTCCAGGCCAACTGCTGGCATCTAAAGACTCCTAGAAACGTATCACAAGACCCTGAACCCCCCCTACCCCAGCACACCCTCTGTGGCTATGCCAGAGTAATGTGCAGTGTGCGTGATCAGAAGAAGGAGAGATCCAAAGAAAGCCTATATGACACTAAATATTTAACGTACGCTCAGACTATAATTCCTTTAATGTCTTAGTCATCACTGCCGGTCAGACACAAGTCATTTGTTTTATGGCTCATGCTTTGTAGTCAGCTGCAGACGGGACAGACAGACCTCAAGGTGACCATATAACTCACTGGCTTTTTAATATTGAAATATCAATAAAAGTGAAAATTTACTGCCGTTTCCCCTCATTTCTGTGCAGACGGTGTTGGCTGAGGGTAGAGCGATGTGGGTGACTTTTAACAGGACGTTTGATCTTTTAGAGAAGTGGTAACCTATCGGGGAAAAGGACAGGCACTTTCACTCCATGTCTTCATGAAGCTGATGCCAGTAATTGGAAAAAAAATAAAGCATACCTTATTCACCAAAGCTACAGGCTAGAATAGAGAAATGTTACTGGATGTGTTGTTAGCACAGCAGGGAAGCATAATAACAAGGACCTTCCTGTGTGGATGCAAGTGAAAAGAGAATTTCCTCAGCAAGGTTTACAGAAACATGATGCAGATATTTTTATTCAGTGTCCTGATAAGTGTTCCTCACTGGTTGACAATTACATTTTTCTTTCAGACAAATGTAGACAGAGGCAGACTGGAAAAGGGCGGGCAGAGAGATAGAGAGAGAGAGAGAGAGAGAGAGAGAGAGAGAGAGAGAGAGAGAGAGAGAGAGAGAGAGAGAAAGAGACAGAGGGGTATGACATGCAACAAACAGCTGGAATCGAAGCATGGACATTGTGGTTATATGGCAGGCTCCCAAGGCCAAATTTAGGTCAAGGCTGGACTAATTATTTTTCCATTTTTCAAAAGGTAAAACAATAATTATAATACTGTTTATTATCGAAGTTATAGATGTAATGTTAAAGAGATATCAATAGGATGCAGCATTACAAATCCAGTTCCAGGCACTTTAAAGCAGCAGTGGGTACAATTGGAGAAAATATGATTAAAAGTAGTTATTTTTATAAAACAATCACTATATCCTGACAGTAGTGCATGAGACAGGTAATCGGAAAAAAAAATCATGTGCCTCTGTGTCCTCCGATGCACCTAATGGCATCTGCAAGATTTCACAGATCGGAGGAAAACAACCAATCAGAGCCGAGCTGGAGCCTGCCGTCTCTGAGCAGCTGTCAATCACTCACGAACTCCGATCAAACGGTCAAACTAGGCAGCGCTGATCAAATATGAATCAATATTCTGTTACTGTAATGCCCATTTCTCCCTCAAATGTTTTCAGAAACATCTTGTAGCGTACCGTTTAGCTGTAAAATGAGAAAGTTTGTGACCCGGCAGCCATGTTGAGATCAGTTGAGGAAATACCAAGCACCGCCCACCAGCTGGAGCAAACTTTCTCATTTTACGGCTAAACAGTACACTACAAGATGTTTCTGAAAACATTTTACATGAGAAATAGGCATTACAGTAGTTTGACCGTTTGATCAGAGTTCGCGAGCGATTGACAGCTGCCTCCGTTGAATGAACAGCCAATAGGAACACTCTCTCTCTGAAATGACCTGTGATTGGTCAAAGTCTCCCGTCACGGGCTAGATTTCCTAAATTCTGAAAACAGAGCCATGATGAGATGCAGAAGTCTAGTTTTCTCTCAGAACACTTGAATTACAATATGCTGAAAGCTTATTCTGGCATTTTTGCCAAATGATGCCAAAAATATTCTGCCTACTGCAGGTTTAATATGGTGACTAAAACACACCAGTTGCCTTTCTCGTGGTGTGTTGAGACACAATTACAAAAATATTCTTAGTTATAGAAGAAGCTCAAACGTTATTTTGATATTTATCTTTTCTAATGTTTAAAATGACAGTTAAGTGGCGACTTAGATCAGACCACCTTTATTTGTCCTTCTTTCTTTTTCCTTCCTGTAAACTGCAATAGTTCATCTATTGTGTCTTTTAGAGGAAAACATCCTCTGTGATTCAGTTTGCAGGCCACTTTTATTGAGGCTCTAACTCTAATCTGGGTGATAAGGAGTCTCATTCAAGAGCCGCAGGATGTTATCGGTCATCCTCAACGTACATATATGTTTGTGCAGTAAAACGTGAGGTTGTGATTCTGAACAGGGCCTTTATAGGAGCTACATGTATACGTGTGTGTTTGTGTGTGTGTGTGTGAAATGAAAACAGGAAACTCAAATTAGATTCAGTGGTTTCATTTGGTTGCGAGACACAAATCCTTCGTCCCAGTGGGCATTTCATACGTTCACGTACAACAAGATCAGAGTGGAGATCTGTCCATGATGTTCAACACTGGGCGGTCCAGAGGTGGTTTATCTTTTACAAAAAGTTACACAGGACTATACAGAACACAGCGCTTCTGCCTTTAGTTCTTAATAAGTTACAGGATTAACTATTTACAAGTCAGGCTAGAAGTGCAGAACTGGTGTTACACATTCAGGCAAAGTTATATTTACAAGTCTATACACAAATCCATTGTTATCCCCGTGTTGCTGCGGAGAGAGAGAGAGAGAGAGAGAAGTTACTAACACTGATGCTGTCACACTGTCAGTGAAATTAAAATTAATAATATTTTTTATTTACCTATAAGCTGTTCAGTAGGGTGTTTTGAACACTTTCATACACTTTGTTGTATATATCGTCCTTAGATGTCATCCCATCAAGGTACTCTGTCCAGAAAAAGACAAATTATAAGTGAATGAGAGTTATGTCAACGGGAGAGAGGGGAATATTCTGCTTTTATTTTGACGATAGCGATATGGATAGGGAGACAGAAGCACTGTAAGCACATGAAGGGTCGTTGATATTTTGATTCAGATGTGAGGAATATGCTCAACATACTTATTCTGTCACAGTTGTTCTCCATCTCTTTCCTGTGTTTCAAGTACATGGGCCAGACGTGGCCGTCGAACAGGCCGGGGGGGTCAGGGAGCGTGTATGTCCTTGTACTGCAGAAAACAATGGAGTCATTTTATCGCCTGTAATTCGTCCAACACTTCATTGTCAAAGTCACGGCGAGAGTTTGTTACCTTCTTCTCCTTTTGCACTCCTCATAAGGAATGGAAATGTAGAAACATTTGTCGTAGACGTCAATTAGAGGCCTGCAGAGGGGAACCGAGGGACAGATTAGTGAAAAGCATCAGAGGTCAAGAGGCCTGTGGGGTAAATTTGAGAGCTAGAAAAACGAGTAAGATAGCAAGCGACTCACTTGTAGTTGTAAATGAGGAACCCCTCCACTATGAGAATATGGATCCCCTCCTCCGAGTCGGATTCCTCAGCTTCGGGTGACAGGCTGACGCCGTGTGAGCGGGCAAACTTGACCGGGTTCTCCTGCCAGCCTTTCACAGTGTTGACCATAGCCTCCATGTCCAGGGCGCAGATCACTGATACAGAACAAGGAGAGGAGAAGAGCAGGCTTCACCACACATGGAACCAGCACGCTTCACCAATGTGCTTTAACACACATCGGTCACAATTAGTGAATGTTTGCAGCATTCACAGAATAGATGATAGAATATCACACAGTTTAGGATTTTACCAAACTGAGGAAATGTGCAGGAAAGAAAAAGTACATTACTGCATGGTTTTCCTACGCAAAATCCATTCTTACCATCCCACTGTCTAAAGCCGTCCTCCCCGACTTCTATTTGATCGGGTTTCTGAAATAACAGTCACCAATAAAACATTGCTGCAACCTAGTAACCAGCCGGAGCTGATCACACCTGGACAGGACAGGTCAAGGACTCGTCTCCACCAAAAGTAGCGCACGGTGACGCTTTTACTTGCGGCTAAAATGTTTAGTTTTTTTAGCGATGCGCTTTCGAAATATCGGTTTCAATACCTTAGCGCACACTTTTGTATCAATAACTTCTTTTAAAGCTATGCAGGAGGGTCGTAACGCTCGCTGTTGTCTCGCTTTGATGAAAGTGTTTTTAAAGATGGACGCTAGCTCGTTTAGCAAACTGACTGGAAATCGCGTTTACAATTCTTTGTAGTCGCGCGGCCCTCGACGACCCCCTCGATGTATCGCTATAGCAGTATAACGCGAAAAGTGTATAATATACACTTTTCGCGTTATACTGCTATAATAGTATAACGCGATATGAGTGGAAAAATGACATCAAGTCATTTTGATTTTAAAAACAATTGGTCTTTACAGGCCCTGAATGCAGCACGAAAAGATGGATGTGATAGAGATAAAAATCTTCTGGCTTCTTTTGAGCCAAATGAGGTTTAGCAAAATGTTGGTTGCAGAATTTGCAACATGATTGGACAAAGTCTGACTTTAAGTGGGGACGCTCGGCCCTTTGATTGGCTGTCCAGGAGACAATCAGCCAGATGTATTACTAGGCTACTGTGATGACAGCACATCTGCAGGTCAGCCTGGCAGTTTATTAAAGTAGCAAATTTAACATAGCAAAATGAAATATATCAAATACAAAACTTGCAATAACTCAACATTAATATAATAAAATTGTTACTGTAGCTTTAAACTGAACATATAGTGACTTATATAAAGTGACTTTAATTCAGCTTACCTTGAAAAAGTCATCCTGGTGCACCACACAACAGTTGGGTAATGTCTTTAATAGTCTATTTGTTAGAGTGGTCTTCCCACCGTTGGTCACTCTGAAATTAAGATTTCATTCCACACAGATGTGAGTTACATTCTACTAAAAGACAAGCAGAAGTATAAAGTGAATAAATGAAATGAGACTTACCCTCCAATGCCTATGATGAGCTTCATTTTGACTTTGTGTCTTGGTCACCTCTGGAATTCAGTAAATAAAAGAAGGGAACCCACCCAAAGCAAACAGTCTATGAAAGGCTTCTTCTGAAAACCTTTTCCTTCTCCTCTGCCACAGACGTTCCCCCCTTTTACTACTTCATTGATAGACAATCTCCTTACCGTACATATAAAGGATTTAGCTGCAGCGTCACAGCTTCTCAAACCAATCGGCCCCCTTTTCCTGCAGCCTATAAGCTGCCGCTTTACAGCCAGCGCAGCACCAATGAGGAGGAGGAAGATTCACAGTTGCATGAAAGTAGATCCCAAATATTCCACGTGCTGCTGTCAGGGGTTCCAGTGAACATACAGAGAGATAATAAAGAAATGATGATGGGGCTAAGCTGTGAAACACAAACTTAATTCTCTCTTTGGAGAGAGCCACATTCACATGTGGAGTCTCAGAAAGAAAGCTGGTGATGCTGATAGTTTAGAACATAAAGTCTTTGTTTAGTAAGATGTAATTTAAGTGCAGAAGCCATTTATCATAAGCAAATCTTAGAAAAAGCACTGTATGCAGAGGAGATAAAGGCTGCAAGTTGTACAACCAGTAACATTTACTGTAATACATGTCAGAGTATTAAAGTACTGACACATCTGCATCCCAGCTCAGAGAGAAACATCATTATTTGGCTTTTTAGAGGGAAAGTTTTCCATGCTTAGACAGCTCCGGCTGGATGAAAACCAGAAGCTCTATATTTAGTCGGCTATTGTGTATCGGACTGCTGCGTCACACATTTTTCTGATGCAACCATCTGGAGTACATACCGCCAGCCATGCGACCATGTGACCTCGAGTCACGGCTATAAGTCTGATAACACACATCTACGTCTTTGAGTTTATCATGTTTGTTAAACAGCTCCAGATATAAGCAGTCTAACCTTGAGTTCATTATGTTTGTGCAGGATTTTGAACAGATTGGTTTCTCTGTAATCGTATGTGTGAAAGAGGTGAACTTTGAGTCTCAGCTATCAGAACACATGGTTTCATGTTTCACTGGCATGACATTCCCAATGCAGAAGAGATGCCTGTTGACACCATGTGATGATAATATTTCTTTTGCCTCTTATATCAGAGCGATTGGCAGCGTTGATGTGTTGTAGTCTGATGTTGGTTAACAGAAAATGCTGCATTCTGGGATTACAAAACTGTCCCATATAGTCTCAGACATTCTGTAGGGCACTAAATCACACATGGTCCACACCGTGTGAAGCATGTGGTGCTCATACATTTTCCTTCTTAGTCAGACGACAGACAAACCTTTACTTGAACAGCATTTTTTTTGTCACAGTTGGAATTTGAGTGTAATATTCCCAATCCAACCTATAACAATTTATTAAGATTTTGCCCATGATGTCAAATTACCAACATATCCAGGCTTAAAGGAATAGTTTGATATTTTGGGAAATACGCTTCTAGAGACTTAGATGAGAAGGTCGATCCCACTCTCATGTCTGTGCATTAACTATGGAGCTGAAGCCATAAGGTGATTAGCTTAGTTTAGCATTAACAGTGGAAGCAGGGGGAAACTGCCAGCTTGGCTCACACCAAAGTTCAAAAGTATGCCAAAAGCTCACTAATTAAAATGATCTATGTTGAATGAGAAAAAGAGATGTGAAAACGCAAATTTGTGGTTTTAGAGGGTGTCTACTTTCCTTCTTTAGACGCCTAGTACATATTGACATTTCCAACGCGTTATCTTTCAAGTTATTTGGCTTGCTTTACTCACGGTTGTGGTGACCTTTGTGGTTTGGCTTGTCAGGCTGGCTTGATGTTGAATGGCTCGTGCGGTTAATCAGAAATAAATCAAGGTTGTTCCAACACACATTCAACAAAGAAAATAGACATTTACAACATCAAAACCAAAAGAGGCAAAACTCAAATAAAATAATCAGCAAACTTAAGTCATCTAGAGTTTAAGTCTAGTTTACGTTAAACGATTGAGAACTGTCTCTCCTTGGAGTCTTCAGCCTCAAATTGCCCACACCTGACTCTATTAATTGGCTGGAGCACCATGGGAATTGTAGTCCTATTATTTTCTATGGCCTACAGAGGTCACCACTAAGTGGCAATATTGTTTTGACTATTTACACAAAACAAAACTGGCTCTGACAGAGGGAGTTATGGACGACACGACACTGGGAAGTCACTGCATCCGACTGTAGTTCGTCAAGAATAGAGAGGCGAAGTCCCGCCCCTTCCGGTGGACCCCATGGGACCTTATTTGGGAAAAAATATGAACGGTAGTCAACGGAGAGAGACAAATATTTTTTTGATCCCTTTTGAATTGCGCCATGAATCACCAACATTAGCTAGCGAGCTAACTTAGCTATGTTCCACACATGGGTGTTTAGTCTTTCTAATTACGTAATTTCACAGTCTGATACTTCATCAGTTTTACAACAAACTGCGACTTTCTTGACTTGCAAAATTCTGTTTAAATTGACAAATACCATGATTCATGTCGCAATTCAAACAGGGTCAAAAAAATATGTCTCTCTCCGTTGACTACCATTCATATTTTTTCCGAAATGGTCCCATTGTGGTCCACAGATAGGGGCGGGACTTTGCTTCTCTCTCTTTCCACATAACTTCCCCTATAAACACACATTTTACCCCATTGGTGACGGCCTGGCCAGGGTAGCTGTTTCTCACTGCTTCCAGTCTTTATGCTAAGCTAAGCTAATAGCCTTCTGGCTCTAGCACTATACTTAAGGCCAAGTCATGAGTGGTATGGATCTTCTCATCGAACTCTTACTGTATGCCTATTTTCCAATATGTTGAACTATTCCTTTAAATTGAACATTTCATTAATCCTTTTAATCCGTTATAACCTCATGTTCAGTAAACATACCCCTTTTCCATTTTAAATTTCCATGTTGAAATAGGAACTTTATATTATCATAGGCTAAGACACATAGGAAGAATTAATATAATTTAACTGAACTAAGGTCTCTTTTTCATGTCTGAAACAAAAAATTGTTTAAATGACTAACTTTACATAATAGACTATACAAGATAATGGTAAAAATGTCAAAGAACATGCAGGAGAAAGTTTATTATGGGTTATGTATTGTGTTAATACCTTGTGATCACAGTAGCCTAACGTACAAATAAAGAAGGATCACCTCAGGAGAATTATTTCTGAATGTCAGGGTACACAAAGAACATTGACACACTAATAAATCATAATAATACCTCTTAATAACTCATCATTAACTGCCTGTCAAAAACATTCTGGATCAAACTGGAATATATTTAGAGGCAATAAACAGATGAAAAGCTGTAATGTGCATCTGTTCTGTATCAGAAGTCAAGGTTGGATACAAGAGGTGACACAAGCTTGTTTTAGTTCATTCATTTATTTATTTTTTTACAAACAGTAAATGGCACATTTTCGTAAATAACACTTTTAGCAATTAATATGACTCTCTCTTTAAATATATTTAATTTCATTTGTAACAATGTATGTTTTCCATCTTGTAAAAGTACCTTTTGACAAATGACAAAAACAAATGAGACAGAAGGATATAAACAAGCATGCCACCTGCATATGAAACTCTGGAAAACTTCACACACGTTTGCATCAGAAACAGCTACTGTAGGTCTAAGAAGAACAATATCATTGCACATTATTTCTCAGTAAACGGCCATGAAACCAAACAATAACCATGCCACTCATATTAAAAACCAAATATCATGTGCAAACGCCGTTCTCAAAAATATCTATATCTATAATATAAGTATGTACACTTAGAAACAGATGATATTCCCGGCTTTGTCGGAAGATGCTTGAGTGTTCATTCAAGTCCTTAAATTTTCATTTATATAGTTGAAGTCATGCTGCAGATAACGCTTGACATGCAGATACTTTTAAATTTAGCTATACTCTGTAATGCTTTGGTGTAAATGAACTTTTAGTTAGAAGCAAGCATGTCACTGAAAATGATGTTTTTGAGAAATGATTGTCTTGCAGAAAATGGATCCAGTCAGGCGAGTTAAGCGTGTGATGGCGGTCTAGGCTGGCTCCCATTTTAAAGAATGAATGTCCCCCATTGGTTCTTCAATTTAAAGCTCTGTAATGCAAATACAGACAGTTTCATTGTTCAAATACAAATACAACATTTCCTATATAATCCTTAAAGGAACAATATGTAGCACTGACAGCTAGCGTTTTAAATAGGTAACAGGAAGTCCACATTCAAAACATTGGAGCCGTGGCCCGTCCGCCCCTCCGGTGTGACTGATAGCAGTTAGCGTGTGTTAGCATCAAGGCGTTAGCCTCGGCCAGCAGTAGTTGAAATCACTTCACCGACTAGTGTGACCAGGTGTCACCATTTTATGAGGGACTGCACAGCATTTTTATCCCTTGTCCCACATCCCACATATTGAGACGATATCCCTCATTTTCATTGGCTCCAGTTTTCAGAAGTCCACTGTGGGTCAAGTGCAAGTTAACCTGTCACCGCCTTTGCTACGCTACGCCCAACGGGGAAAATTACGAGTCACCACAAAGTCACAAGCTATGCAGATTTAGGCGGAATATGATGGAAACTACCACAAAGAAAAAGAAATGCAGCTACACCAAAGACCGTAAAACTACTTATAAGTGGGTGGGTGACGCCGGTGGAAGGCGATTCTCAGAGTTTTGTGCGAAATTTGCCAAGCGGCACAGTACATGCGAGTCTCACAAAAAGCGTAGCTCAAAAAGAGATGTGCCGATCTATGGATGCATTCGGGCAAAGCATAGAGATGTTATACGAGATAAGGGGCAGAATAGAAATGTTTATTATTTAAGTTAAATAGACTTTATATCAAAATTGTAGACTACCTTGGTTTGTTGGGATCTGGTCACCCTACCACCGACTGTGTGTCTCAAATACTCGCTGCCTTGATAACCCAGCTGCACACGGACCACAGAGAGATGTGCAGAGGCTTTTCAGGTCGGGTGGAATCTAACGTTATGTTATCTCTGTTGATCCAGTTTTTCTGCTTGCTTCAATGGCTGCAGAAGGCTGTGTTTGTGTGCCAATTTGTTTCATATGTGGCAACGGGGTGTTAAAATGGACAGTGGACGGGATCACACAGATCCAAAACAAAAACAGACGTTGTGGACCGGAATGGGAATTTCAAAGGAGAACATACTGGCTGTAGTTTGTTGTCGGAGAAGCCAGTATTTCAATCCAGCATGTTTCCTTAATCTCTGATTTGTCATTTTATGATTTATTACAGAAAATATATTACATATCGGTCCTTTAAATTTGGCAGTGCGTCAAGCATGCATTGAATTCAAACTAGTTCCAACTTGACACATTGCCTATTTATTTCTCCCTGCCTTCTCCCTTGGCATTTGGTTAGGAGATGGTGTCTGTGTCCATTCCTGGGATTTCAGCCAGTCCGGCTGATAGCTCCTTTGATATATGGAGGCTGAAAGGAACGTGGGGGGGGGACGTTTCTAAAATAACCCACCCCACCCCAAGCTGCTGCTGTGGCGGGTATTTCCCCCAATTTACGGACTGTGCGACGCGAATCAATTTGACAGACCTCAGTCGTACAGCCCATTAAAAATAGAATCGATCGGTTGTGTGCAGGCAGGCTTAAAGAGATCAGCAGATGTGCTTTATGTAACACGGGGTACGAAGGGAATACGATGTTTGAGGATCAGATAACATTTCTTGGACTCACACGCGGTCTGAATTTAAGGAACCGAAACATGACTTGGCAAAAGAGAAAATGAGCTGGACTTGATGACCGACAGTAATCATACAGCATTATAATGTGTGGTTCAGCCTTTCGTTCAGTGCTCTCAGAGAAGGAAACACATGGTTGTTTCTTTACTTTATATTTATGATCACGGGCTTCAGTACGACTGGAACATTTTGAGGCAATTTGAATCTTCATCAGAGTCAAAACATCAAAGTGATTAAAGTAATTAAAGAAACAGGTGCATGCTTCAGTTTCCTCCTGGGGCTAACTATCTACTGTATGAATGACATATACTTTAAATTAGACTTGTATTCTATTATATAAATATATATATCTCTCTATATATATACCGTATGTATACATCTTGTTTGTACGTACTGCTTTTGCCATATACATAATGTCTATATGCTATTATTTTTATATGTAACATATGGTTATAAAACATGTAACAACTTGAGTATCTCCTGTTTACAATGGAAAAATACCAATAAAAAGAATTTAAAAAGAAAATAGACTTATATTCTAAAACTACAGATTGATTTGCGATTATGATTATTTTCCTTATCGATTAATCTGTTAATTATTTTCTTGATTAACAGATTAATTGTTTGGTCTATAAAACATCAGAAAACAGTGAAAAATGGCCTTTATACCAACAATATAAAGGACCGACAGTCCAATACCACAGAATATTTAATTCACTATAATATAAGACAAAGAAAAGCAGCAATTTTTCACTTTCGAGAAGCTAGAATGTTCAGCATTTTTGTTTGATCAATGACTTAATTTACTTCTGATCAACTAATCCTTGCAGATCTATTCGTGATTGAAAAAGTAAATGAGCTATACATCTTTTTAGAGTAACTGAGATCTGAGTAATCTCATTTTTCTGCTTGTGGTCTCACCTGACTTGGTACGATACTGTAAATTGGACCTCGGTACCCCTGAACTGAGAGCTGACCCTTTGGACCTTTGGTGTCAGTGACCCAACACCCCAGACAGGCCATCGGCCGTCCAGCATTTAGGTGATTTACTGGATCGTGTCTCTTTTGTACACACAAGCGTGTGCGTGCGTGTGCGTGCGTGTGTGCGTGCGTGCGTGCGTGCGTGCGTGCGTGCGAGTGCAGACGAGAACATTTCCCTGTATGTCAGAGATTAGTTACACTGGGCTGACATTACAAACCGGCCTGGTGAAGTTTGTGGAGGCAGTTATGTCAGCAAGAAGTTTACCTTAATGTCAGATGTCATGGCCAACCTCTGCTATCGTTGACTTTGGCCTGGAAATGACAGATTAAAGTTAAGCCATAAGTAAATATACATCTTTAGATTGGTCATCTATTCTAGCCCATATTAGGCTGTGCATTAACACGTGGCTGCACAAGTTGCTCACACTTAATTTAAAGAGAAGAAACGTACAGATTGATTTTCTATCAGCCTTTTCCATCACATTCTCTTGATACTAACGGAGGGAGCTTTCCTATTTCAGTATCTTCGCTGACTAAATGATATAAAGTTGTACTGAGTGTATGTGAGAGTGAAATGGCTCAGTAGCCACCAGCTTTAAATAAAATAATAAAATGTCTCCATGTTGTAGTGTTGAAGTAGAAAAAAAAAATTCCAAAAATGGCACTGGACTGTATGTACTGTGAAAAGAGGTCACCTTTCTTTAGGCAGTGTTGAGTTGGTCTGCTGCTGGTCTTGCTCAAGTCTGTAAGTAAGACAGGCAAATATTAATAATAATAATACTTAGATGCAAAAAAAGAGCAAGCATTAAAACTCTTAAAAATTATATATAGCACAAGGAGAAAAAAATTTAAGATGAAGTTTAGTTAATGGATAAATTAATGGATTGATGTATATAAGAGGGTTTTATTTATTGTTGTTAAACACTTAAAGTGAGATTATGTAACTTTTGAAAGAAGAAATAATACAATCCTCCTCCAAATTAAATTTGAATTCACACGTAAAACAAAACAAAACAACAACAACAACAACAAAACAACAAAAACACTCTTTTTTTCTTTTTTTACATAAAATCACATGAAAATCTACTGCTCACCTTTCTCTTTGTGCTCGTATCTTCTCGTCATCATACCTTTAAAAAATGAGAATAGAAATGTCGAACTGATGTATCATTACATCAACATACTAACTACAACATACAAAGAAGCTAAAAGTCCATTGCAGTACGCTATAGCAAATTAAATGTTTACTGTGTTTAAGTATTCACTACAGGTCTTCCCAAAGCCTCTGGTTATCTCACCCAGCTAAAGTTCCAAGGTACAGCCACACACAGTTTTATTAAAAACCAATATGAGTTTTTACTTTTTAGAAATCCTGGTCTACTTTATGCTGTATGCAGGGTTCCCACATCTTTTAAAATATCAAATTCAAGGATAATACTGAGGATTTTAATAATGAGAGCTAGCAGACTTTACAGAAGCTCACAGACAACAAATAGAAAGAGAAAGAGGCTTGAATGTGTGAGAACTTCTCAATTGTGCTGTGTAACAGTGATGGCAGGCTATAATAACAATAATAATAATAATAATAATAATAATGTGGTGTCTTCTCTCTAACACAGCACAGCAAAATGAGTAAATAAAATATCAAAATAACTTAAATTTCTATTCTTGCACAAAATATATAAATTCAAGAACTTTCAATGACCCATGTCCATCATGTTTATTTTCAAAAAACCCTAAAATTGGCAAACTTTCAAGGATTTCAAGGACTTATGGGACCCATGGGAACCACGTGTGTAGCATGTGACTGTCATGGTTTCTGTTTCAGATACCTGGTGTGTGCAACAAAAGACAGAAAGTCTGAATGCTGCTTTAGAGTAGTGACTGCTAGCACATTGCACATCATCTCCATCATCTACTGTTTCAGCTGCTCCAGTACATTAAAATAAACAGTGAGAACTATAAATGCTGACAATGACACAAACTAAATATTAATGAATGAAACACAGCTTGGCTCAGGTTGAGTTCTCTCAGGGTGTTGTTACTCTAAGAATGCCATGTGGGCTGTGATAGACGTGTTTAGTGTCTCAACAGTGACCCCTGGTGGCTCAGAGTACTTACTGCAACACACACTCCGGGATCTGCACATGCTCCATGGGGATGATCTGGCTGAGCTCCTGCAGGGTGTGAACGTAACGGATCTTATCCATGAACTTCACGCTGCAGAAAACATCAACAACATGCAATTATTCTCACAAATTAATTATTGTAGAATTACTGACGGTTCATACTTCCACTGCATTTTTTTGAAGGCCATCTCATTAATGACTTCTGGGTCAAAGTATGTAAAGAAATTGACATTATATTTAAGAAAAATTGTCCCTTGAACCTATTTACTGTATTGTTGGAATACAATCAGCAGCACTGAACATTAGCCCCTTTTTAATGAAGCTGCTTCAGGTGCTTCTTTTTAGTGCAAGGAGATGTGTTCTTCTTTGGAAAACCTTTTAAGTTTCTGGTCTATATTGGAGATAACGGGGCCCAGGCCCTTAGGAGTGGTCTCCATGGACTGGTGGGGACTGAGATCTCGAGGTATATTTCCATGTAGATCTTAGTGTTTAAGATGCCATTATCCCATCATTATATATATATAATATATACAGTATATATATATTTTTATACTTAATCCTTGATTATTTGACCCCTTGGAAATCAATATACTCTAATAATATAATAATATACTCTTCAAAATAAATAAATAAATAAATAAAGACAAATGATTTATATCTGTATCAGTGTCATCAAGGCCAGGCCTTGTAGCAGAGCTCTTTCTGTTCTGTGATGGTCTGAATCGATACACAACTGGATCATTATATCATGACTGTAATGTATCTTCTTCCTGTTCCTTAGATGTGTTTGGAGAAGAGGTTCTCAGCCACTCAAGGATAGACTGTTGGACTACAAGCCACACCGACTGTATCCTCACCTGATGAAAGGTCTCGAGATGGCCAGGACGGTCCGGATGAACCACGTTGGGTGAGCGATGAGGAGACACTTTAGATTCTTCCTCAGTCTGCAGGAGACATTCAAGTGTTTGTGATGCTTTCCCCCTTCTAATAATCATTTTAATCATAATATCATCATTTGTCTTTCGCATCAACAACATTAGTTTTAAATTCTTGACTCTATTGTCATTTCCATCACATTTGGCCAAACTGTTCTGATATGTTGTCTGTCTTACTTCCTGTCAATCATCTGGTAGCATCTCTTCAGCCAGCTGATGCCGGGCATCTTCCTGCGAGGAGTCGCTCCGTTCAGGTAAACAATCATGTAATCTTCTGCCACCAGCAGCTCCAGGCTGCTCACAACGTACCTGAGAACAGAGCAAACAAGTTCAGATCGGACTCAAGACTGTACAGTAACATATAAGATGGAAACTCTTTACTTGACAGAATTCCTATGTTCACATTAAGTGGAACCGATCCAGATATGTACTTCACAAAGTAATGTAGCCAAAATGAGTGTTGTTAAACTTATTCATCTTTCATTACTAGCATCCAATGTTAATACTCATTTCAAACATGATTTGACACGCATATTTCATGGAGACATGTTCTCCAGTCACATCCTTTGATCAAATTATACAGTGGAGGAAAGAATAAAGTAGAAGAATAATGTTATGATAAGGCTCATGATACAGCATGCTACTGTAAAAGAGTCCCATAAGAGACCAGAGTGGATCTTACAGGAAGAGATTCTCCATGATGTACGTGTAGTCCTCACAGCCGCTGTCGGGAAGGTAGCAGGCTGCAAACACGATGATGGCATTCAGACCCTCGCCATAGTAACCTGAAAGAGGAGAGAGAGACACACATTCAGTATGATGGCAGCTGCATCAAAGAGTAGAGAAGCAAAGAGGCGAAACTCTCGAACTCAATGGCCGCTAGATGGTGCTGCTGTAGCGCTGCCGCCATTTTGGACTAAAAACGCCAATGAGTCCATAGCTGTGAATGTATAAAGTGACGTCTGTAAATCAGAGGATCATTTCATTTTTTAAGTAAATGAACTTCCCAGTACGAACACTTAAATAGCCCTCATTTGAATCATTATGTCCTAAAAGTTGTAAAATTCACTAACAGCCGAATCCAGAGTTATTTTCTTCGGAATAATAAATGTGTATCAAACCCACGGGACTGCACCGCCCTGCACGCTCGTATGACATATCTCTATATCTACTATGCATACTTATAATATTTTTATTGTTCAACACAGGCATTTCGGAAGAGACATTAAAATTATGATATTGAATAGAAATAATTTTGTTTTACTTTAGTACGGCACTTTGTAGGCGAACGTTTAACTGGCGTCCGGTAGTCGCTTTCAGTCCAAAATGGCGGAGGCGTAGCTCTGTTGCTGGGCGCTGACGTTGCAGTTGAACGAACAATTGACTTTCACTTCTTAGCAACATATGTTCTTTCGCTGCATTGGCAGAGTGATATGACACTGGCTGCATCATCATGAGGTCTGAAAAACTATGAAAACCCAAAAAATATTATCTGCCAAAATGACTTTATTTGCATGTTGTATTATCAGTTGCTTATAACTTTTCTTTTTAATGTTTTCTTTTATTACTGACTTTTGTCTTTTCTATTTAAAAATGTTGTGTGCTTTTTGCTTGTTGTGGATTGCGTCTGGTTAAAGTCATTAAACATATTTTAAATGTGAAGCACGTGAGTTTCCCTTTCTGCATGAAGCCGTATAAATAAGTGTGCTTTGCTTTGCTTTTCTTCCTTTATGATGTCCTTGTTTTTATGATCTTTTATCTGTGTAAAGTGTCTTTGAGTTCCCAGAAAAGCGCTATACAAATAAAATGTATTATTATTATTATTATGAGCTCTGATGTCCTTTTACGGTCTGAATAATGTTTCAGGCTGGTAGACAAGTGTACTTACTCTTTTGCACACACGTGCCAAACGTGCAATTTGCTTGAATGAATGAGAAATTCTAATCTGTTGTGAACACACAAACTAATTGTTCAGAGATTTGAGCTCATTGTTTTGAAAAAAATAATTCTCATTCGAGAATTGAGCCAAAGCGAATGAGAAAAACTGTAAATACTAGTACACACTGGTTTACTAACCTCCATGTGTGACCACCCTCAGGTACGGTCGGATGACCTGCATGTCAATCCGCTGCTCCTGGTCACCGATGATCACTGTTCGCCACAGACGACCTGCTGAGTCTCTCTCCTCTTCACTTTCACCTGGAAGACGCTTGGCAGTGGCCACAGGAGTGTCATCTGGACACAAGGTGACACAAAGATTGTTTAACCTTCCTTCCCCGCCTGCCGTCCTTAACATTTTTTAAGTCAGCATGAGGCAGATAAGGGTCAAGGAGTTGGAACTTGCTATCACTGCCTGCTAGAAAACTTCAACGTGATTCATAGCTTGTAACTAGAGCTGCCTCCTCTTAGTCGATTAGTCGACTAACCAGTCGTTTTGGTCTTAGTCGACTAAGATTTCTTTATTAGATTAGTCGTTTTTTATGCTTTTTCAAGCTGAATGACTTTTTTCCAAGAAACCTATGAACACATCTGCCAAACACAAGATTTAAAGTTTTGCTTTTGTGTGATTCTTTTTGGAGAAACTCAGTTTCAAAGATCTGTTGATTAAATCAACTAATCGATTAGTCGACAAAATCGTATGAGTGTTAGTCGACTGAGAATTTCTTTGGTCAAGGACAGCCATACTTGTGACACTTTCTACAAATATATTGCCGGTCTTAGCCAAACAGAATCTAACTAATTAAACATTGTGGAAATATTAAATGTTGTGAAAAAAGTAATGCTATGAAAAAGTTTAGTAAAAAGTTGTGAAAATTCAACTTTAACTATGATTCTTGACACAAAACCTGTGAATTTTTGCACAGCTCCTACAATATTATTCTCAGATTTGAAAATACTTTCATGTCATCACAGACTGAACTTACAGGTTGTCGACAGAATAGGAAGGAACACCTGACAATATTTTGTTATCCAATACACAATAGAGCGCTGCAGGGATGACGTATGACGTCTGAGGCCCTTGACCTTAAAAAAATGTGTGCCTTCCTCAATATTGATCATCTAAAGTTGTCAATATCATTTGACCTCCGTCTGACCTTCCCACTCCAGCTCGTTGCCATTGTTGATGAACTCCAGCGAGTCGGTCTCGTCGGGAGTCTCGATGTCGTCTACGTTGATGTCCAGGTCGTCGGGCGTTTCCAGAAACTCATCGGACAGCACCGAGCCCTCGCTCTGATCCAGGGACAGGTTCATGTCGGGGGCGACCAGAGTGCGACGCTTACGCTGGGCCATGGACTCGCCCACGTTCAGACTGGTGGGAGGATCTGGACAGGCAGGCCAGGGAAGTTTAGATACAGTATATAGCAGAGGTGGGACCAAGGCATTGTTTTGCAAAGTCACAAGTAAGTCTCAAGTCTTTACACTCAAGTCCCAAGTCAAGACAGACAAGTCCCGAGTCCTAAACTTTGAATTTTGAGTCCTAAACAAGTCATAATACTCTCTTCATCAAATGTAATGCCATTTTAAAGGTATAATATGCAACAATTTCCTAAAAAACAATGTATAGACTGATTCAAAAATAATCCCTCTCAATCATCACTAATGCCCCACTAGAAGTGTGTGGTGGTGTCTGTATCTACAGAGACCCTGCAGCCTTTTGTCTGTATTTTCTTTTTTCTTATTATTTTGATTTACTCCGGATGCTTCTGGTTGTCTGCAAACAGCCTTTGGGCCCCGCATGGGGGTGTAACCCCCAGCCAATCACAGTGCACAGGGTGTGCAGCCCGTTCAGGTGGTCGTATTTGACGGATGGGAACGGGTTTGTTACATCGCTGTGAGTTCCCCTGTTCATCTGTCTCTCCTCTGCTGTGTGCAGTGGCTGCTGTGTGCTGCTATCGTGTGCATGTGTCAGTCTGACCGAGGCACACACAGCAGGCAGAGAGGACAGCCTTCCTTTCGGCTGCATTCATTCAAAATCCGGCAACTCGGCACCTCACCGCAGGGTTGTGCGGAGGTGTGCACAGTTAGTCATGTGTTTATTTGTGTTTTAGAACGTAAATGCTGTGAAACAATCAGAAAATAACGTTTTATTTCTCTGATTCTCAGCCCCATTCGCAACAAACTGCGATGCACTGTGTGTTCTGACACCTTTCTATCGGAACCAGCATTAACTTTTTCAGCAATTTGAGCGACAGTAGCTCTTCTATTGGATCGGACAACACGGGCCAGCCTTCGCTCCTCACGTGCATCAATGAGCCTTTGGTCTGACCCTGTCGCCGGTTCACCGGTTTCCCTTCCTTGGACCACTTTTGGAAGGTCCTGACCACTGCAGACCGGGAACATCCCACAAGAGCTGCAGTTCTGGAGATGCTCTGACCCAGTCGTCCAGCCATCACAATTTGGCCCTTGTCAAAGTCGCTCACATCCTTACGCTTGCCCATTTTTTTCTGCTTCCAACACAAAGTTCAAAGTTCAAAATGTTCCCTTGCTGTCTAATGTATCCCCCCCCACTGCCAGGTGCCATTGTAACGAGATAATCGATGTTATTCACTTCACCTGTCAGTGGTCTTAACGTTATGGCTGATCGGTGTATAGTTAATGCTGTGTATTTATTACACTTACTGGTTCTGTTGTCAGTGAGGCCACATGAGGAATCAACATATCCATCCTCTGGTAGTGGCCTGCAGAGAAAGACATCAATATACAGCATAAATACAATACAGTAGAAATAAAAAATAAAATGACATATATAGGAATTATAGTTTAGTAGTCTTTGGCCTTTTGTTTTTTCTGTTACCAAGTTAATGATTGCTTTGGTCTTTTTGTAATTGCTAGTTATAAGCGTTAACATTAAACATTAGATAGATAGATAGATAGACAGACAGACAGACAGACAGACAGATAGATAGATAGATAGATAGATAGATAGATAGATAGACAGACTTTATTCATCTCCGAAGGGAAATTGAGGTGTTACAGCAGTAATTTACATACAGTACATCACAAAAATGTGAATCACTCAACGATACGAGGTAAGTACAAAAAAACACTGTATTTACAAATCTCTATATATACAAACTACTACTTTAAACGAAAAACGATAAAAGAAATAAAAACAAAATAAACATAGAATTATAGCTGTGCAAATTGAAAGTAAAATATGTGTGTATTTAAGTAGAATGTCCCTTGTGCATTGCCACTAATTAACATTAAAAAGGTGAAATAAAGTGTGAGCAGTCGTTCAGAGCATTTTCGCTCTCAGTCTTTTGTTGTTGGTGGTGTGGTGCTATTATTTAACAACAGCGTGTCCTTGGAAACAATATGTGTTGTTAGAGAAAAACCAGTAATTACCAACTCCCCTCTGACATTATAATAAGACAGCTGAACCCTCAGTAATGGGGGCACCAGAGGGCTCGATTATACTGTAGTAGATAGCACACACACGCACACATACAGAGACAGAGAAACACACAGACGTTAACACAGACTTGCATGCATAGACAAACACGCCCTAAAATACCACAAGTATGGGCGAGCTGATGGAGCTGTTGGAATAATTGCTGTTATTATGTTGTCAGTAGCTTTGTCGAGGTAAGTTAAACACAGCTCCAACAGATATTCAAGAGTGAATTAAACAGTGAGGAAGAGAAAAACTATTTACTGTGTAAAAGCAGTTTCTCTTCTATAGGACTCAGTTTAAATTGTTTTACGTGCCCATTATTCCTCTAATCTAATTACATTATTTGTATTGTATAAGCTTTAGCAGACTGAACTACCAGGATACCATTGTTGTATTATTATATTTTATAAATACCATAACGACTTGCAGCAGATAGATATACTATGTAATAAACTGTATCTAAATACGTTGTGAATACACTGGATGTCCTCATAAATAATCGGTTTCTTCTGCTCAAACACATTTCCTCTGCTGCAGAAATGATTCTTGCCAGTAAAACAGTGGTTGGCCGACTATTTTTCCATTGCTGGACACCGTGACGTGTTTGACTTGTCCTCTTTTTTTTGTCCTCTGCGCGAGCTGCTATTTAGTTCACTGGCATGATCCGACATAATCACGTAACACTACATCAAGGAAAGAACACACCTGCTGCCTTTCACCATTCAACACACGTGACTAACTTCCCATCATAGCTGGGCCTGTTTGTCAAAGCCTGCGCACAAATCAGACAAACTGCTCACACACACGCACGCACGCACGCACGCACAAACGCACGCACGCACGCACGCACGCACACACACACAGAGAGGAATACCTGGGGAAGTCTTCATCCTGCCACTCGTCCTTAACCTCCATGTTGTCCATGCGTAAAGTGGCTTCTGCTGTACCCATCCTCTGCCAGGGAGGACGGGCTTCAGCTCACTGTGGTTGACAAACAAATGAAACAATGTCATTCAGCAGGAAACCACGTCTCAAATTATTGTTAAACCAAACACTACCTGTAGCTGTCTTAAAGGGGCACCCCACCTATTTTACACATTACGCAACCCTGATGATTTCATCAGAATAACCTGAATTTTGACTTTTGAGATAAACTTACGACAGACAGCCAGCGTTCAAACTGAAGGTGTGGAGTTTGGAAGACGAGGGTGTTAACCAGGCAGGGAGGGTTTAATTAAAGACACTACCAGTTGCATTATGGTAAATGTAGGATTCAGTGTTTTTGGAGCTTGAACCATATACTTGGGACGAAAAATTAGGATATTTCAGCTTCCTTTGCTTCAATTTTTACCGTTTCTTTTTAAATCTGTCTCTCATGTCAAACAACCTTATGGAAGCAGTATACTACAGTATATTGCTAGAGTAACCCTTAAAGCTGCAGTGGGTAGAATTATGAAATATGATTAAAAAAGTTATTTTTATAAAACAATCACTATATTCTAACAGCAGTGCATGAGACAGGTAATCTGAAAAAAACCATGTTCCTCTTTGTCCTCCGGTGCTCCTGATGGCATCTGCAAGATTTCACAGACCGGAAAACAACCAATCAGAGCCGAGCTGGAGTCTGTCGTCTCTGAGCAGCTGTCAATCACTCGTAAACTCCAACCAAATATTCAAACTAGAGAGCGCTGATCAAATATGAATCAATATTCTGTTACTGTAATGCCTATTTCTCTCCTCAAATGTTTTCAGAAACATCTTGTAGTGTACTGTTTAGCTATAAAATGAGATGTTTGTGACCCGGCAGACATGTGGAAAACAGTCGAGGAAATACCAAGCACCGCCCACCAATCGGAGCAAACTTTCTCATTTTTCAGCTAAACAGTACACTACAAGATGCTTCTGAAAACATTTGAGGCGAGAAATAGGCATCACAGTAACAGAATATTGATTCATATTTGATCAGCGCTGCCTAGTTTGACCGTTTGATTGGAGTTCACGAGTGATTGACAGCTGCCTCCGTTGAATGAACAGCCAATAGGAACGCTCTCTCTCTGAAATGACCTGTGATTGGCCAAAGTCTCCCATCACCAGCTAGATTTTCTAAAGCCTGAAAACAGAGCCATGATGAGGTGCAGAAGTCTAGTTTTCCTCTCAGGACACTTGAATTACAATATGCTGAAAGGTTATTATGGAATTTTTACCCAACGATGCCAAAAACATTCTGCCTACTGCAGGTTTAAATAGGCCAAGTAAAAGCAAACTTATTCACAATACAACATGATACATAGCAAATAGGAGCTCTGATGACAGAAAAAGTCAGTTTCTTGAAACACTAGTGCTATTTTGCCATGGGTAATAATTGTATAATGATGTCATAATAAATACAAAAATGTCAAAACTAAGTCCCAGTGGTTTTCCTTTCCCTACATCCCTGGGGAAAGGGATAGAAATATAACAGCACATTGCTCATACAGCCCCTCAGGGCGATACGAGAAAATCATCCGTACCGCCATATAGCAGATAAGTCATCTGAACTTCCATATTTTACATAACCAAATCAGATGTCTCCACCTAAAGCCTTTTCTTGGTATGTGACGTAAAGCTTTACTGCGTCTCGTGTTTGTGTCGATGGTTGTTGCAGGCTGTCATAGGATCAGTCATGCACAGAGTGAACATCATATGCGAGTCTTGTGTCAGAGATGTGCGAATAGGGGGGAGGAGAGTCCATCCTACATCACTGTCCCGGCCAGAGTTCATGCTGCAGCAGACGTTACCACAGTCCATTTGTCCACTGGGATGGCACTGATGTGCTATAGTGAGTCACAGCAGAGACTAAAAAAAGCTGAGGTCTAAAAAGCACCGGCCCTCAGGCATCACTCTGCTGTGTTGTGATTGGATTCTAAACGACGGAGGAGAGTGTTTACACTGTGCTATCCCATAAGAAAGTTGCAGTGTTTGATATGAGCTTGATGGGGAAATCCTTAAACATCACTTTGATAAAGATCCTCCTGGCCAAGTCACATGTTGAGTCTCCTTCCTCTGTTCTCTGTTCACTCTAATCTTTAAAAGCTTTGTGAAACAGATTGATCATTCTCCCTGCTAAATAAAGAATGAAAGAGGGGTGTGCCTTGCTGAGAATAAAGTGGAAAATTCACACGGAAACCGGCGCAGATCAGTGCGTGTGGTCTGTGCAGATGGCTCAGCTGCTCATACAGTGAACTGCTGATTGATGGACACAAAGTAATGTTGCAGGAGCACGTGTTTGGTGGGGATTTGAGTCCAGATGGCAGAGCTGCCTTCATTTCCCAAACACTATCTTGTGAGCTATTCGCTGCATTGTGTCTAACAAACCAAACACCTAATAATCTGTCTCAGAGGTGGAAAGCAAATAGTGGAAAATGCTTTATGTGGGGTGCATTTTTTGTAGTTTTTAAGTCTATTTCTTTGACAGGCAAATTGTAAGTGAAGCAGTAGAGCTTCAACCTGAATAGAACATAACAGCATTCCTTCCTCCTCTGCATTATGAAATCATTTACATGGCTTGCAGCTCGGAGATAAGCATCAATAGAGCTACTGATAATAAAAGGCAAGGCGAGGGAATACATCACGAGTGCAGCCTTCCTCAACTTGTTTTGATTGCAAAATCACAGACAAGAAAAGCCCCAGTACTTTGGCTTCAAATCTTAAGTATTTCTTCATAACATTAAATATGTATGACTAAATAAGCAGCAAGCAAAGTTAAAAACATATTTAGTTATCATTTAATAAGAGTTTAACACTTGAAATCTCAGCTAATCCGCTTCGTCAGGACTGAATGGCTGTAGTTCGATCAGATTAAATCCTGATAGGTGCACCAAAGTGACCACCTTTTTTCCAAATGAGCTCTGTCCACTTCAAGGCAGCGAGAAGAGCACAGAGAAACATAAATATCTAATGTAAAATAATAAAAAATGTTCTAAATTAGACAGAAAAGGTGTGTTCATATAGGTTACCTACAGTATATAAAGAAGGTGATTGAGACATTTTCAGGGCCTTAAAATGTACGTGAAAGGAGAGAAGCTATTCGGTCACGACTGTCCTTTCCTCATCTGACAAATGGAAACAGACACCGTCTCAGTAACTTGAATCACAAACAGTAGCGTAACGAAACAAAGCATTAAATATGTAATTGATTGAGAATCTACCCCCTTGAAGAAAGGCACATTATCCAGGCAAAACCAGAAAAACCATGGCTCATGTAAATGTACTCACATAGTGTGATGAGGAAGACTTCCTCTTCACCGTTTTGACAGCTTCCCTGTTTTGCTTTCAGACGCTCCTCTTTGTTTTCTTCCTCCTCCTCCTCCTTAAATCTGCCTGAGCAGAGTGAGGGTCATCACTGTTTACATCTGCAGGTGGGACACCGGTGTGCTCAGGATCTGGGCTGCTGGATGATTCTCACTGTTCACTGATGCTCCTAATGGAGGCTGAGAGAGAAATCGTATCCTCCTGTAGAGAGAGGAGAAGGGTTAGGAGATTCAGGGTCATCACACATCGAACACCATCCTGCTCTCATCTCTTCAGTCTCCTCTGCCAGTCAGATTCCACGCTGCTTTTTGCTCCAAAGATAATCCTGCGCTTTTAGCTCGTCTCATGATGATCACCCTCTATCTCTCTTCCTCCCATTTATTTCTGCTGAATCCCCCTCTACCCCGCCTCCTCCCTCTGCCAACACTAATGCCCCCACCCCAGGCTCTAATCCTGATGTGATGATGTCACCCGTATGTGTTGTGGTGGTTATGCAATCACACCTGCCTACCTTCTCTTTGAGGCTGCTGGGTGTCAGGATCAGCTCTTTTCCTTCTCCTCACGTTCAGTCGATTTTGCGTCCATGATTTAACGTGTTTCTATCCTCCTGCGAGCTGGGAAAGATGGACGTTTCTACTTCACCGCTGTTCCCTGGCAACAGCATCTTCCTCCCTCACAGTCTCCCTCTCTCTTGCTTTTTCTCACCACCTCTTTTAAGCTCTCTCGCTCTTGATGAAACCCCTCCTCCACATGAATTCCCCTCCTTTTCTCTTGCTCCCTAGATGTGATCCTCCCTCCCTTCCTCCTTCCCTTTCTCTCCTCACAGCTGCACAGAGCTCTGGGCGATGTCATGACACAGAGTGGCTTGTCTCTGGCATTGCACTCATCGCCCAGTGGGGGCAGCCACAGTTTCCCATTCTTCTCCTGCCATTGGCTGCCTGACAGAGAAAAGCATTTCGGGTGTGTTTACAGTTTTCTATTAATAACGGTACTTTGCACAGCACTGAAATACTGCAGCATGACCAGACTTGTGACTAAAAGCATTTGTTTCCCCAAAGATCCAATAAATAGAGTAGATAGCTTTAGGTGTTTAAGAACATACCAACATTGTTTTGATGGCTCATTTTAAACCTGCTGTAGGCAGAATACTTTTGGCATCATTGGGCAAAAATCCCATAATAACCTTTCAGCATATTTTAATTCAAGTGTTCTGATAACTTGACTTCTGCACCTCCTCATGGCTCTGTTTTCAGGCTTTAAAAAATCTAGCTGGTGATGGGAGACTTTGGCCAATCACAAGTCATTTCAGATAGAGAGAGCGTTCCTATTGGCTGTTGTAGGCAGCTGTCAATCGCTCGCGAACTCCGATCAAACGGTCAAACTAGGCAGCGCTGATCAAATATGAATCAATATTCTGTTCCTGTAATGCTTATTTCTCTCCTCAAATGTTTTCAGAAACATCTTGTAGTGTACTGTTTAGCTGTAAAATGAGAAAGTTTGCTCCGGCTGGTGGGCGGTGCTTGGTATTTCCTCAACTTATCTCAACATGGCTGCTGGGTCACTCTGATTGGTTGTTTTCCTCCGGTCTGTGAAATCTTGCAGATGCCATTAGGAGCACCGGAGCACACAGAGGCACATGATTTTTTTTTCAGATTACCTGCTCATTCATTACTGTCAGGATATTGTGGGGTTCTTCAGGCTTTTCTCCTTCTCAGCATCTGCCTGAACCCGAAAATGGTCTAAAGCACCACAGAGGACGCATGGGACAACTCACTCCTTTCTTTTTCCATTTATTACAGTCCAAAGTCAATGCAAACAAATCACTTGGTTGTTGTTGAACCTTCTTTGGATACTGCTGTTAGGAGTTCGTAAGGAGTTTGTAAGGTTGATAACCTTTAAAGAAAACAAAAAACAAAAATGAGAGAGAGAAATTAAACCATACTGTCATAATGAACAACAATGCCTAAATAATTCCTTTCCCTTTATCTGCTTTCACATTTGTTAATTTTATTACTTCCAAACAAACCAAACTAACTAATTTACCCACAGATATTATTGTTACCATTATTACTATTAATCACACTCAAATAAATCAGGTCAATTATCAGTACATTTAAGAAATAATAAATCCAGACTATAGTCTATCCCCAAAAGCATACATGCAATTTATACTGATAATCTCCTCAAACCACACTATCATTACTTAACTCAATTATATATCAACAATCTGATTAAACACCATCAAAATTTCCTTAATCAAAATATTAACCCCGCACTGCCCAAGCCGAATAAATTAAATAATTCAATTAAATCATTTATCTGCATTTAACATACAAGGGCGCATCTCTTACAAACATTTCCGGCCACAAATAAATCAACAGCAACCTGCGCACGATCACAGCTCTTAAACAGATAAATAATAAACATCTGTCATGTTTACAAATTATCATCATCACTCAACTTATACATACCAATAGCGTCTCTGAGGTCATCTACGTATATGCTGAACAAGCCCTGTTTCTCTGCAGCTTCACACACATTCTCCCTGCAGTAATGTCTCCCAAATCACACACGAAGGAAACCCAGCAGGTCTGAATCCTGTTTATCACTTCCCACCTGGATCCCTGGAAGTGTAAATTGCAATCAATTACCCTGGTCTCCTCCTACACTTCAGGTGAACTCAGCTGCTCAGCGCTGCCCTCCTGTGCAACATTCCATTATTTACCTACCAACACACATGATATTTAAATAGCAACTTAGATATGAAAATGAAATAAAATAACTCATCTTTATATTTTGGCTTTTGCCTTAACAGATATAGAGACCTTTTTATAAAAATATCTTTTTGAAATCATATTTGCTCCAATTCTACCCACTGCAGCTTTAATATAAGTTAGTAAATTGTCAGTCTTTCTATCTTATTTCAAAGAAAGGCTTGCCTAGCTTTAAATTGTGCCATATCTTGTTTTGAATACTTGGCTATCTACAGAATTCTTCATAGTTAATAAGGTGAAATGACCTTGTAATGTTCTGTTTTATTTTTCATAATAAACTGTAAACTCCTTGAGGTTTTTGCAGAGAAAACACACAATCTTGTTTCAGTTCCAGGCCCACGCTGTATTGTGTTTAATTTTATTAAGTATTAAATAGTTCTCTGTATTTATATGCATCGCCCATGTGTAACTGGGTCACCGAGATATTTTTTTGTCTTGCGTGTTGACTGTCCTGCCAACAGATGGTGGTAGAGTGTTCGCTATGAAAGACATCTGCAATGCCATAGATACATGGGTTGGACTGACCTCTTGATAACCTCATGTAGAGCTTGTGTTATATTTAACAAGGTTAATATATGTTGCATTCTAACTTATGGGCTGTTACCTTAAAGTCCTGTAGACTATTCAACAATATAATTTGGAGTTTGAGAATAAAACCTAAGGGTGTAGGATAGTAGTTGATGTTACTAATGGGGTTACAAATTTCTCTCTATATCTAAAAAAACAAACCAAAATATACTTATCCAACCTAAGGCCTGTGACAAATGAGACAAATGTCATTCAAGAAAACACCAGTTACAGTATACAGACACAAACTGACTATTATAATTATTAACAATATTTGCAAATATTGTCAACCTAAACTAGTTTTATCAAATCCTAAAGTTTAACATATTATATCAAACAAACTGTACATAGAACACCATCAGGATGTGTGCTGTTAATTCCTCCTGCTCCTCATGTACTGAAGGTTACGTCTCAGAAATGTATCACTCCTCCTGATAGCAGCTGTTCCTGTAGAAAGTAAACCTATTTCATAGGATTTCTATCAGCGGGGAATAATGGCAGCCAAAGGTTTTATCACAAAATGTAAGCAAACTCAGACTAAAAACAAACCCAAGAAAACACCAGTTACAGTATACAAGCAGAAACTGACTATTTTAATTAATAACATCTATGCTCTATTTGCAAATACTGTCAGCCTATACTTGTGTTTTTTTATCAAATCCTAACATTTAACATTATACTGTATATCAAACATACTGTACATAGAACACCACCATTTAAGCTGCAGGAAGTGTGCTGTTAATTCCTACTGCTCCTCATGTACTGAGGGTTACGTCTCCAAAATGTATCACTCCTCCTGATAGCAGCTGAAGCAGGGGCAACTAATTCACTTCCTAACCTCTGTTCCTCTAACATCTGCAAGTCACAGAGTTTCTTTCACAGTTTTTTTCTGAAGAGCTAAAACATGCTCCTGGGGATAACTGTCCATATTGTAAGCTAAATGATTTTCGACTACTACTGTATACTGGGTAGTAAAACAACACCTCATCAATTAAACAAAGACAAAAAACAAGTATTTTGTTATCGTATCCCAAGGAATCTTTGCCATTGGACGCAGATGTTGTCAAGCCTCATGAAGCTCAGATCAAAGACCTTTCTTCCACTAAGCTTTTTTCTGCAGGACTGGAGCGCTGCAGCTCATGTCTGGACAGATGCTGCACTACACCCACACCGATACAGTCACCCAGCACATTGATGGAAGTCCTTAGACGATCCCTAGAAACAAACAAGAAGATCTGCGGCTGTAGTAGGAACTTGTCAGTGTGACTTTAACACATCTACACACAAGTTTAGGGTGGTTAAAAAATGTAAAGTTACAGGATACTTTCATGGTGAAAGTTGGTGACAATAACATTATTCAGTTGAAAATATTCTCATAGTTTTAGAATTCTTGCCATTTAAAATAGAAAGGATAAAAAGTTAGTTTCTACACTTGTATTTCTCTACTTGTGAACAGACCTCTGAAGAAGTGAAGATAAAATGATCAAACTTCCCAGAAATGTTCTCACTCTCAAGATCTGAAACTGATATTGGTTGAATGTGCACTCACAGGATCCAGTCAACCATAAGGAGCAGTGATATGTCTTCAGTAGGCAGTCCAGCTGATTCCAACACAATCATCATGCTTACCATGCCGGCCTGTGGGATGCCTGCTGCACCAGTGCTTGCAGCTGTGACAATCAAACTGAACAGTAGAAACAGTGATGGTTACGTAATGTAATCCTTGTTAGTGTGTAAGAAAACAGGCACAACCCATTAACAGTGCTCTTAGGCTTGACCACTCATGTTTGTGGATCCACACACCGAAAGAAACCCCTTCAACTCTATGGGAACTAGTCCGATGTAAGGACTCTATTTTTCCATATCTTCATCTGCTAATGCCTAATTTATACTTCTGCAAAAAGCTTGTGCGGAGCTTCCACAGAGCCGTAGAGATGATTTGCGAAGCTCGCAGAGATGCGCTGCGCACCTCCCGAAAAACACGTCACAGACGTTTGATTGGGATCAGAGCCGGGAGGTGGCATTTCCAGACAAGTACCTCACATCCATTACAACAACAACCTCATTACGTCTAGACACAGGAGCTCCTCCTGATCAACCAACTATCCATCATTTTTTTTCCAGCCTTGGAGATTTGTGCGGCCCAAATTTATATGGAACTATTGAATCACGGCTATCAAATAAATTAAAGACCAACTGACAAAGGATTTGAAAACCACAGATCCAAATCAAAATGAAATTACATGCTACACACAATCCTACACAGTACTATATATGCCTGGCGTGCGTGAGATGTGCCTGCACCGGCCCGCAGAGAAAGCATAGGCGCCCAGCCGCAGGAGTATATATCAGGTATATGTTCGGTAACTCACAGAAATAAGTTAATGGATTAATTAGAGAAAAAATGTTTGAGCAGTCTGAGCTCAATGTGGTTTGAGCTTACCTGAGGGCAATGATCTGACCCAGGTTAAACTCCATATTATTAACCTGGGCAATAAATAATGCAGCTACAGCTTCATAGAGTGCTGCACCATCCATGTTCATTGTGGCCCCAATAGGGAGCAGGAAGCGTGTCACTTGTTTGTCCATGTTGTGATTTTCCTCCATACAGTAGAAGGTAACAGGTAGGGTTGCAGAACTGTGAAAAAACTTTAGGTTACCAGAGAACCGGGGCTACCCTGGTAACCTTAAGTTCTCTTTCAAACCTTGCTCGGTATGTCACCATAGGAGATGTAGCCCACTCCCAAATTGCTTGCTCCAAAGCCCATAACGCCTCGACCCACACGGGGCGACATCTCAAGCCCCCCCCATGGGTTAGCAACGCGCATTTAACAAGAACCCACACTCAGGACTGAGTGAGCCAATGAAGGTGCAGTCACGTCAAGGTGGTAAAACCAAATAAATGTGTGTAGGGATGCCCAACTGGCAGCAGCACAGATGTCATTCACAGAAATGCCCCTGAAAAGGGCTCATGACATGACATGGCCAAATTCCTGGTGGAGTGAGCCTCGTCTCCGGGGGCTACAGTCCACGACTTAAGCCCGAATTATAGCCTCCACCATCCAATGTGACAGGCGCCGGGGAGTCAGAACCTTCCTTCTGTGAGTAGGGGCCCAAGATACAAAGAGTTGGTTGCTCTTCCTTAATCTCTTGGTCCTGTCGACATTGATGCGTACAGCTTTCAGACAGACAGAGTGCGTTTAGCCGCCTCTCCCTCTCCCCTGCAAAAGGCAGTGAGTGAAAGCAAACAGCTCCAGCATGGGGCAGCTGTAAAAAGACTTGCTAACTTTAGGCACAATAGCAGGGTTAGGGCACATTACCTTTGTATAGTCAGGGGAAAACTGCAGGCAGGATGCGTGCACAGACAACACATGTAACTCACTTATCCGTTTAGCTGACATCATTGCCAGCAACAGGAAAGTTTTTAGAGGGCAGCTTTAAGTCAACACATTCCATGGGTTCGAAAGGCAACCCTGAGAGTGCCTCCAAAACCGTAGGCAAGTCCCATGACGGAACTAAAGGGTTTACAGCCGATGGGCTCCCTTCATAAACCCACATGGCAGGCTGAAATCAAAGCAAAAATAAACCTTAATGGTGGAAAAAGCTTTACCACTGTCCAATAAATCCTGCAGAAGGGATACAACCTCCGGAACAGAGCACTGGAACGAAATAATGGCTCTAGCCTCGCACCATTTCTCAAATACGCACCATTTATTGTCATATAATGTATGCGTAGATGAAACCCTCACACTTTGAATAGTCTTAATCACTCTCAACGGGAGACCCGATTTGATCAGATTTACCCTCTCTGTGACACTAAGTCTCTGCGTAATGACAGTGGCCATGGCTGGCCGTGAAGAAGCCATACTAGCTCCGCCTCTACGATCTGCTGGGCCAATATGGGGCAATCGGAGTCAAGGACAGCTGCTGCTTCCTCACTTTGATGAGTATAGGAGCTATGAGGCTGAGCGGGGGAAATGCATACAGCAGCACGTTTGGCCATGGATGAGCCAATGCGTCCGCTCCCAGCGGTGCGTCTCTGTTTCTTAGCAAAAAGGGCAGAGGACACTGCGTGTTTTTGTGCGATGCGAAGAGATCTACGGATGCTCGGCCAAATCTCTTCCACACCAGGTGACGCACTTCGGGGTTGAGCCTCCACTCGCCGTTACGAGGATTTCCTCTGGAGAGCAGATCTGCCCCGTTGTTCAATACGGCGGGGACATGCGCTGGGCACAAGGACAGCGCATGCCCCCCTACCGGTTTATGTAAGCCATCGCTGTTGTATTGTCTGTCCTGACCAACACATGACAATCACCGTTTTCCTCATAATCACCATGCCCAAGGGGATGCCGGTGGTGAACACCCCCGGGTCTCTCTAATGACGGAGAGCAAGGACACATTCCTGGGAAACCAACATCAACTGACTGAGATGATGTTGTACGTCCAGACGTAAGGAGGACACCCGGCACTGGAATCCCTCATTCTCAATAACCCATGAGGAATGACAGAAATGAATGAGGTCATCAATCTTGTCAGGTGGAGGCAGTCTCGTAATGAGACTGAGTTTCTCATTCCGAAAATAAGCAGAATTTATTTTGAGGCCCAAATGCTCTATATTCTGAAAGGAAGACAAGACGCTCTTTGCGTTACACAGCGCTCACTGGGACACTGGTGTGAAACTTCACCTCTCCTCATAGGGAAGAGGAAACAGTCTGTCTCTGGGAGGCTCAGAACAGGGATCTCTCTCAATGCGGGTGGTGGGCGAGGTGTTGTCTTGCGGGGAAGACGGAGATTGAACGCCTCACCCTGCTTGACCTTCTTATCGTGGTCCGGCAGGCTGGAGAGATTTAACCACAGCGATCTCTCCCCCACCACAGCCAGGCCCATGACGCAGCTGCAGACCTGAACTGCACCCCTAGATTTCTTCCCAAATAGTTGGACTTGGAGCGCCCTTATCTAAAAGGTGACCTATGTCCTGGAACATCTCAGCTTAATAAGCTGTAAGCATGGTGACCACATTTAAGTTTTTCACCGACTGAGCTGCTGATTTGTACACTTTCTGGTACATGGAGGCAATGAAGCACTCCACTTTGCCCGGGAGAGTGGGCCAGGCTGAAGTGGGGGTGGATTGGAGGTTGGGATGAAGGCGGTAAGCCATCGACTGCTCCACCACCGGGGTGTCTGTGAGCCCCAGAGCCTTGCTGTTGGCAATATCCAGGCCAGAATAACCCTTGATGGGAACTCTGTGATGAACGGTTTGTCCCAGTAACATCTCATTTTCTTCATGCACACCGGGATGGCATCCAGCGATGCGGGCCAGTGAACAGCCAACTTGGTCGCCGATCGTTTACACACCTTGTGCAGGTCGACTTCGCGGGGAGCAGGGGATGGCTGCGCCTCCCTGACAATGGAGCTGCTGGGCCGCAACTGAGCGGTGGGAAGGATGGCATCTTCATCATCATCCTCCTCATTCTCGTTGCCGAGGAGCAGGTCAACCTCATCCTCGTCGTCTCCGTCCTCTGAGTCGAGGAGTTTGCTGAACAGTGGGGGGATCTGTGTATCGGGGTCCCCCATCCCCTCTCCCCAGTCAGTACTAGCTGCAGCGGGCTTCTCTCTGGGCTTCACCAGCATGGCACAGGAGTGCTCACAGGACTCTGAGTCCGCGAGCAAAGCCTGGGCATTTTCACCTCCCATACATGCGATGCACAGGGGGTGGGGGTCTCTCCCTGAGATGGTTAAACCACACGTGGCTGGGTAAAGGCAGGACTCAACGTCCTTAACCTTGCCACTACCAGAGTTTCCCTTAGAGGATGTGGTGGTTACCATAGCTAATAGCTCAAATTAACCTTGATGGCTAATGCAGAAAAACGGACACACAGCTCACCTCGACATGCTAGGTTGTCCTGTAGGAGATAGAAACAGATAGACATCCTCCACAACACGAAAACACCCACCAGAACCTACCTACAATACAATTCTTCTTAACGAAATATAAATCCCCAAAATCCTGACACCAGATCTCCACGTTCGATGACTATCTTGACGGCTGCGTCGGAGAATAGTTAAATGAAAATCCGGATGTCAGGACAGCTGAGGAGCTTGTATCATCTATCTTCACAGGGAAGAAAGCGAGAATGACAGACAGGACGCCACGGGCGTTTACAAAGGGAGACGGGCCAGTCCGTGCATCTCAAGATGATTGTTCTATCTCCCGACAGACGTTGTGTTATTGGAGCTTCCATGTTTGGTCATGCCTGAAGGTGCTCCCCATAGTGAGATACCGAGCAAGGTTTGAAAGAGAACCCATGTAGTATATACAGTAGAGTTAGCTACCATTCAACCATTGTTCATGTGTCTGCTATGTGTTATGTTTAATATCAAGACTCTAACTCACCTTGATGAAGTGCCAAAGGCAGTGGTGAGAGCCTGGAGTACACCAACCATAAACCTGAAGGGATTTTTTCGTGTGACCACGAAATAGATGAGGGGAAGAGTGAGGAGGCTGTGGATTAGGAGGCCAGTGATCACGGTGACAGTATACATGGCAACTTCGCGACCTATCTCTCCAATGTCTGTCATCTTCAAAATCTGTCCTGCCAGCAGGAAGAGGATTCCCACTGGGGTATACCTGTCATATAGAGGTGAGACACAGCAGAGGAGAGGCAATGAGAGAGGCTCAATGTTGAAGGAGTCAGTGACTATATTCATATTTGAGTCACAATATTTCATAGTGCATGCAGATGATCACCTAGGCAGTAAATCACAATCAACTTCAGGCATGTAACAAACACACAGACAATTCATTGTTTATCACATGCCAAAACCTTGCCACAAAAACAAATAAAATACAGCATTTAATCAGCACTATAATAAACAGTAAGCACTAGAGATGAGGGCTGCTAGGCCTTAGTCTTTGGAGAGTTATCAGCATAAAATTGATAGCTAATACAAATGAAATGGCACATTAACAAGACAACACACAGCCAGTTCATCTCCATGAACGCCTCCTGTGCTTACCAGATGAATATGTTGATCAGATGCATAATGGCTTTATTCAGGCAGTCAAAGAAATCTCTCAGAGGTTTTCCCTCAGTGCCCATACTGCCCAGGATGAGGCCAAAGGCAACAGAGAAGCCCAATACACCCAAAATATTAACTCCGTCTACGGTGCCTGGTACTGGTACTGGTACTGTGTCATCTATAGGGGACCCAGGAATGTTGTTAAGACCAGGTGGTGGAGTGACAATGTAACGACAATAATGAAGATCAGGCAGATGACATATTAAACAAACATAAGGGACACTGGGTTAGACAAACATTTGGTTCCAAATTCCAAACACAGGACAAAAAAAAAAAAAAAGGAATCTCACTGTTTTCACTGGTCTCAGTCATATTGATGACATCAAGACTCTTTCCTGTAGAGACACTCCCAGAATAACCTGATTTGTACTAGATAAAAAGTATAAGCAAATATTAACCGTTGGTAAGTTTGAAACAGTGACAGTATGAATACAGAACCAATAATAGCCGTTGCAGATCTTACCTTTCTGAAAAAAGCTTCCACAAGATTTGAGGGAATCATGTTTCTATAAATCAAAAACACTGATTAGGTGTTTTAACTGCCAATTGTATCGTTACAGGTTCCCTGTAAAAAGAGTTTGATACACACCTTATTAGATCTAGAAAGGAATCCACAGTCTGCACAGCCTGTGCATTTCCACTAGAGGACACTGAGGCAGTTCTGGATGATTTCCCTGGTTGGATAAGAACAGCTAAGGCAATGCCAGTAAATGCAGCAATAATTGTGGTGACCATGTAATAGCCGAAGGCCCTTAGCCCAATCTTCCCATAAGCCTTCTTGTCCACAGATGATATTCCTGAAATAAAAAAAAAAATGTGGGTTTAATAGATGAACATAATTCCATGTTAGATTGATAAACTAAAATATTAATCTATTTTATATAAGAAAAATAATATTTTATATTAATGGGATAATTTCAATAAAAACATATAAGAAAATATAATATGAATATAAGAAATATTTTTGAGTCCCTACATACAGTGTTTTCGAAAAAACATTAAAACATCTTGAATGATACTCAACTTGGATCGGGGAGGTCACAATATCAAACTATGGTGAAATGTTAAATGTCAAAAAACACAAAAAACTAATTAAACTAAACCTTGTCTACTATGTAAACTCAAGATCAGATGTTTCAGGGTTTGTTACGTAAAAAGAATCAGCTAAAGTAAAGAATAACGTAAAGTTTTGAAAGCATTTTAGAGACTACATATCTTTTGTGGGGAAACTATTAACAGAATTTTAGGTAATCTCAGACTCAGTTTGAGAGCCTCAGCTCTACACACAGGCTGTTCTCCACTTTCATCTGTCTTAAGGCTTACTAACATTTGCACCGGCCACTAGTGTGGCTACTGATTGTGTTTATCTACTATCATCAGGAAGCTATTACCATGTGTAATGTCCGTCAAACCATTTCTTTATCGATCGATTGAATTGAAAATCCAGTTTAAAGCTGAAGTAGGCGAGATTGGAGCAAATGTGATTAAAAAAAGTTATTTTTATAAAACGGTCGCTATATCGTGACAGTAGTACATGAAACAGGTAACCTGAAAAAAATCATGAGCCTCTGTGTCCTCCGGTCCTCCTAACAGCATCTGCAGGATATCACAGACCAGAGACAAGCAGTAAGAGCTGATCTGAGGTCTGCTGTCCAGCTGCTGTCTATGAGAACCGGCTGTCAATCACTCTCAAACTCCGACCAAACGGTCAAACTAGGCCTCGCTGATCAAATATGAATCAATATAATGTTACCTTAATGCCTATTTCTCACCTCAAATGTTTTCAGAATCATTTTGTAGTTACTGTTTAGCTGTAAAATGAGAAAGTTTGTGTCACTGTAGCCATTGTGAATTCTCCTGAAGGAACGCCAAACTACCGGTCACATGACCGGAGTACAGCCAATAGGAATGCTCTCTCTCTGAAATGACCTGTGATTGGTCAAAGTCTCCCATCACGGGCTAGATTTTTTAAAGCCTGAAAACAGAGCCATGAGGAGCAGAAGTCTAGTTATCTCTCAGAAAACTTGAATTACAATATGCTGAAAGGTTATTATGGATATACTGAAATATTATGAAATATACTGCCTACTGCCACTTTAAAGGGACTATTTGTAACTTATCACGCGCATAAATCTTAACGGGTCGGTATCCCATGCGCGCTCGCGTGTGGGTACGCGAGCGCGCAGCAGCTCTGCTCCTGCCTGTTTGCACACCGCGCTCGTTCTCACTCGCTTGGCTCGCTCCGCCTCCACGTGAACGCGCGCACACTACACACTGCAGAAGAGTTAGTTTAGCTCTGAGAATATCTGGTGAATGTGCAGTGGTCGTTTTTGCAGAAATAATTGCTGCAGCTCCTCCAGACCAACAGAGGTTTCCCGTGTCTTGTGAAGTGACGGGGCTCCGCAGCGAGTTACGTTATCGTCCCGACCGGGTGTCGGTGTCTCCCCCCCGTTCCCTCCGTTCCCTCCGGATCGGGAGGAAAAGCCAACACTAGGATCAGCATTGATTCATGGAGAGACCTTCCTCTGGTCAGCTAACATTACTGCCAAGCAGGTGAAATATAGAGTGATATTGTGGTTTTAGCTGACGTGTGTCGCCTCACTGTTTTGACGGACGCTCGCTCACATTCAGGTAGCGCGTGCACACGGGCGAGCGCGAGCCACAGGACGCTGACTTTCATTGACATTGCGGCCACAGGTGTCGCTGTGAACAAGCAATTTCTGATTCTTACATATAGCCTCTTTAACCAAGCCGAAGTGTGACTCTAACCTGCAATCACACTGGAAATGATGAGAGGAAGCACCAACATCTGCAGGATTCTCAACAGCAGCTCTCCAGGAAAGGTTAAATATCTCACATCCCTGGCTGTCATATTCATGTGTCGTAGAGCAAAGCCCAGGCCAATCCCTGAGAGAAACATAAACAACATAAACATCAGCAAGTCAGTGCGTCCTTCAAAGGGTGAGTTCAAAATACCAAAAGCAGAATAGCAGCAGCAGATTGCAATCTGTCTTTACAATGGTATGGTAGATCAATGGTAGATTAAAAGACACTTTTCAGGTTTTATTGGAGAATAAATGTTTAAACAGTGTTTGAAAACCACATACCTAATGCAACACCGGCCATTGTGAGAACAACGAAAGCATTTCTCTTGAGAAAAGCCATAACCTTAGATCCATTCTGGGATGTAGATACATGACCTGACGTCTTATTACATTTGTGGTATGTTTGGGTTTCCAACTCAGAGAGGTCATTAGGGCTTGGCAGCATCTCTTTCATGATTAGTCCTTACAACCAGACTGCAGAAAAAGACAAGGACCATTAAGACAGGATTCCTAAGCTTGTCAAAAGACATAAAAACTAGAATATACAACATGAAACCTGGTTAATATTATGAATATACAGTAAATAACATTACATAACAACCTGTCTATGGGGCTGAGCGATATGGCCAAAATCTTCTAACCTGATAGAGGTCATTTCATATCTCAATAATGATATATACCCCGATATAGCATGTTTTCTGGTAATTAAAGAAAAATAGTTTACATAAAATACCCACATGGTAAAGCCTATATTTGTATACTTCTGTGTGAATTACTAGTATTTTCTCATTTTATTTGCACTTTAGTGCAAAATGAACATAACTTTTAAGTGAAATTATGGAGAATAAATAAATGAATATAGGCCTCACCTATATTTTATCTAAACAAAGGGGAAAGCAAATGTAATATGAATCAAAAACATCTGATAAATGCATTTTACAGGATAGATGGCAGACATTAAGGCCCATAATAATTTATACAAATACATCTTGGTCTGATTCAGCTGCATGTAAGGTGTATATAGTTTACATGACCACACTGATTATTATATCATTGGTTATAATAACCGAGGTTAGCTGTAGAGAGTAGCTTTTTGTACTGGTTTAGACCTGCTTTGTTTACATTCGGTGTCATTGCAATGTAAAATCAATCGACATGTAGTGTGATAGCGTCAAAACCTTTCTGTGTACCGCAGTCTGCAGTCTGTAGTCCGTTAAGGTGCAGATCTTCCTGTAGTGGGGACCGGAGACAGGCAAACGGTGCAGAAGATGTTTTGCTGGTCCGTGTCGGACTTTATTCCGAGCTCTTCTTGTGTTGGTTGGGCTCAAAGTGGGTCGTGTCTACAAAGTAACCCACAAATTGCAAAAACTTGCAAGGACTCTCGCGAGACTCGCTGTCCGACGACCTCTCCTAAACATTAACCATCTTTCGCAACTTGTGGGTTACCGTCTAGACACGACCCAGACTTTGAGGCGCGTTCCCGGTAACTCTGCAATGGCTGTCCCGCTGTCAAATTCATCAAGTGCATGAGGGCTGCCCACTGACATTTTGGAGCCCTTTATGAACACCTTCCATCGTTCTCTTAATAGAGAACGATGGAAAGGAGGATGGGGAGGAGGGGGACAAAGAAGGAGGACGGTCTGCAGGACAGTTAGTGCACACAGTGCACTTTAATAGACTGAGCCATGAATTTCCCTCGGGATCAATAAAGTTACTATCTATCTATCTATCTATCTATCTATCTATCTATCTATCTATCTAATACATCCATGCTTTCCATAGGTCCACATTTCTGCAGTTTTCCTGAGGGAACTGCCCACAGTTCATAGCGTTGTGATGTTAAAACACGGGATTACTGGGGGAAGCCTGGAAGTTTAAAAAAGTGTAAAAGGACGGCACATGTTCAGCCTGCTATATTAAATTTACACAGAAACACTAACAATGACTGAAGATGCTAAATAAAAAAACATGAAATCAGAGCAAGCGTAGATATTACACACCTGGTTTATTCATCAACCATTTCTTTTCATTTTGCTTACTGATGCTGTTTTAACAAAAACAAGTAAAGAGCCTGAAGACGTTCAAATAGGCAGGAAAAAACATAAAATAAAAACCCACAATTGTGCATAACATGTTTTGGCGTCATCAAGGTGTCAGTTAAGTCGGAGGGTTCAGAGCTTAAAGGTCCAGTGTGTAGGATCTGGCTTTATCTAGCGGTGAGGTGAGGAGATTGCAACCAACTGAAGCCTCTCCCGTGTGCCAAGCATGATGGAGAGCTATGGGGGCGACGCAAAAAACGCGAATGGTCCTATCTAGAGCCATTTGGAGTGTGTGTGTACGAGGGAAGTGAGTGGTGAAGCAAGAGAGAGAAAGTGGCGGCAACGGGAGCGAATAATGTTATCGAAAAGTTAACAGTGTTTGTTTGGTTTGTCCGTTCTGGGCTAGTGTAGGAAAATGGCGGTGCAACATGGCGGACTCCGTGGAGAGGACCCGCTCCCTATGTAGATATAAACGGCTCATTCTAAGCTAACAATAACACAATAACATATTTTTTCATCCAGCACTATATCACTTTTTGCACTACACTCACATTTTTAATAGTCCTGTATCTCAGTTGTTACCCTGCACTATATTCATTTTTATCAGTTTTCTTCATCTCCTGGTATTTTTATATCTTGTATATGTTTTATACTTTGTACTCCTAACTTGTGCCTTTTTACTAATATGTTTGCACTATGGAACTGTGATGCTGGAAACTTGAATTTCCCTCGGGATCAATAAAGTTACTATCTATCTATCTATCTATCTATCTATCTAATAAAGTCCTGTAGACTATTCACTAATAGTACTAATAATATGGAGTTTGAGAATAAAATCTAAGAGTATAGTAGTTGATGTTACTAATTGGGTAATAGAGACTATTTCTGTCATGATCCTGGATTTTTGTTAGTCTGTTTCCTGTTTTAGTTTGAAAGTCCTCTCCTCTTGTGTCTTGTCTGGTTACTTCCTGCCTGTTTGTTTCACCTGACCCTCATTAGTCCTGCACTCGCCTCACCTCCTGCTCACCTGCAGTCAGTAACTATTAATGCCACCTCAGTTCCTTTGTTAGTTCGCCTTTCGCCATGTATACAGTTTTGTTTGCATGTTACCTGCCTGCATCTTGGCCTCTCAGTTTGTTTGCCTTTTTGTGAATTAAATATCTTTGTTTCATCTGGCTGTCTCTACATTTGGATCCTTCCTGCCTGTTCTGCTCCCTGCACCGTGACATTTTCTCTCTCTACCTAAAAAACAAACAAAAACACACATAAAGGCCTGTGGCAAATTATATTTGTCTCATTTGCCACAGGCCTTTATGTATATTTTTGTTTGTTTTTTCCACAAAAGTACACTGCTGTTCCTGTAGAAAGTAAACCTATTTCATAGGATTTCTATCAGCGGGGAATAATGGCAGCCAAAGGTTTTATCACAAAATGTAAGCATTATGGGGGCAAACTCAGACTAAAAACAAACCCAAGAAAACACCAGTTACAGTATACAGGCACAAACTGACTATTTTAATTAATAACGTCTATGCTCTATTTGCAAATACTGTCAGCCTATACTTTTTTTTTTTTTTTTATCAAATCCTAACGTTTAACATTATACTGTATATCAAACATACTCTACATAGAACACCACTATTTAAGCTGCAGGAAGTGTGCTGTTAATTCCTACTGCTCCTCATGTACTGAGGGTTACGTCTCCAAAATGTATCACTCCTCCTGATAGCAGCTGAAGCAGGGGCAACTAATTCACTTCCTAACCTCTGTTCCTCTAACATCTGCAAGTCACAGAGTTTCTTTCACAGTTTTTTTCTGAAGACCTAAAACATGTTCCTGGGGATAACTGTCCATATTGTAAGCTAAATGATTATCGACTACTACTGTATACTGGGTAGTAAAACACACCTCATCAATTTAACCAAGAAAAAAAACAAGTATTTTGTTATCATGTCACATGAATCTTAGCCATTGGACACAGATGTTGTCAAGCCTCATGAAGCTCAGATCAGGGAGCTTTCTTCCACCAAGCTTTTTTCTGCAGGGCTGGAGCGCTGCAGCTCATGTCTGGACAGATGCTGCACTACACCCACACCGAAACAGTCACCCAGCACATTGATGGAAGTCCTTAGACGATCCCTAGAAACAAACAAGAAGATCTGAGGTTGTAGCAGGAACTTGCCAGTGTGACTTTAACAAAATTACAAAATGTAAAGTTACAGCATACTTTTCAGATGAAATCAATATCAATCACTGGATGCACCCGATTTGACTGTTATCAGGCCATTAAATAGGCGTTATCAGTCGCTACAAGCATCATAGATGTGGGCCATTAGGGGCCTACTACACCTACTACGTCGTAAAAGTGAAACTTAAAAGCAACACGTTCTAACATGTTGTAAAACTGAATGAAATGTTACGTTTTGAACACAAACAAAAAGGCTTCTTTAGGTTTAGGCAATAAAACTATAACTTCTTTAGGTTTAGGCAACAAAACTACAACTTCTTTAGGTTTAGGCAATAAAACTACAGACTATTTAGGTTTAGCCAACAAAACTATAACTTCTTTAGGTTTAGGCAACAAAACTACAACTTCTTCAGGTTTAGCCAATAAAATTACAAGTTCTTTAGGTTAAGAAAACAAAACTACAATTTCTTTAGGTTTAGACAACAAAACTACAACTTCTGTAGGTTTAGGCAACAAATCTACAACTTCTTTAGGTTTAGCCAATAAAACTACAACTTATTTAGGTCTAGCCAATAAAATTACAACTTCTTTAGGTTTAAGCAACAAAACTAAAACTTCTTTAGGTTTAGGCAATAAAACTACAGATTATTTAGGTTTAGCCAACAAAACTACAACTTCTTTAGGTTTAGGCAAAAAGAAAACAGTTAGGTTTAGGCAATAAAATTACAACTTCTTTAGATTTAGGCAACAATACTACAACTTCTTTAGTTTTAGGCAACAATACTACAACTTCTTTAGGTTTAGGCAACAAAACTACAACTTCTGTAGGTTTAGGCAACAGAACTACAACTTCTTTAGGTTTAGGCAACAAAACTACAACTTCTTTAGGTTTAGGAAATAAAACTACAACTTCTTTAGGTTTAGCCAACAAAACTACAACTTATTTAGGTTTAGCCAATAAAATTACAACTTCTTTAGGTTTAGGCAACAAAACTACAACTCCTTTAGGTTTAGGCAACAAAACTATAACTTCTTTAAGTTTAGGCATTAAAACTACAACTTCTTTAGGTTTAGGCAATAGAACTACAACTTCTTTAGGTTTAGGCAACACAACTACAACTTCTGTAGGTTTAGGCAACAAAACTACAACCTCTTTAAGTTTAGCCAATAAAACTAAAATTTCTTTAGGTTTAGGCAATAAAACTACAACTTCTGTAGGTTTAGGCAACAAAACTACAACTTCTGTAGGTTTAGGCAACAAAACTACAACTTCTTTAGGTGTAGGCAATAAAACTACAACTTATGTAGGTTTAGGCAACAAAACTACAACTTCTTTCGGTTTTGCCAAAAAAAAAAAAAAAAAACTTATTTCGGTTTAGCCAACAAAACTACAACTTCTTTAGATTTAGGGAAAAACAAAATGACTAAGGTCGCTGTCGTGTTCTTTTATACCTTCTTTCGCCGATCAACCATGTGAATAGATGATAAAACCTACTAGTGGGTGTAGTAGGCCCCTATTGACCCAAATTTATGTGGCTTATAGCGACTGATAATGCCTATTTAATAGCCTGACAACAGTCTAATCGGCTGCTGGATTAGTAAAAAATACTCATAGTTTTAGAATTCTTGCCAATTCAAATAAAAAGGATAAAAAAAAAGCAGTTTATCCACTTCAATACCTTTGTATTTTTCTACTTGTTAAGATCCTCATTCATGTAATGTACTCACTAACCTCCAATTGCAACCGTTCACTACATGCCTATCCCCAACCTTTACCTTAACCTTAACCTTAAACAGACCTCTGAAGAAGTGAAGATCAAATGATGAAACTTTCCAAAAATGTTCTCACTTTCAAGATCTGAAACTGATATTGGTTGAATGTGCACTCACAGAATCCAATCCACCATAATGAGCAGTGATATGTCTTCAGTAGGCAGTCCAACTGCTTGCAACACAATCATCATGGTTAACAGGCCGGCCTGTGGGATGCCTGCTGAACCAGTGCTTGCTGCTGTGACAATCAAACTGAACAGGAGAAACGGTGATGGTTATGTAATGTAATCCTTGTAAGTGTATAATAAAACAGGCACAACCCATTAACAGTGCTCCTAGGCTTGACCGCTCATGTTTGTGGATCCACACACCGAAAGTTTCCATTTTTGTTTAAGCATTGAGAAGAAACCCCTTCAACTCTATGGGAACTAGTCCGATGTAAGGACTATACTTTCCATCTCTTCATCTGCTAGGTCTTCAGTAACTCACAGAAATATGTTAACAGATTAATTGAAAAAAAGAATATTTGAGCAGTCTGAGCTCTATGTGTTTTTAGCTTACCTGAGGACAATAATTTGACCCAGGTTAAAGTCCATATTATTAACCTGGGCAATGAATAAAGCAGCTACAGCTTCATAGAGTGCTCCACCATCCATGTTCATTGTGGCCCCAATAGGGAGCAGGAAGCGTGTCACTTGTTTGTCCATGTTGTGATTTTCCTCCATACAGTAGAGGGTAACAGGTAGGGTTGCAGAACTGTGAAAAAAACCCATGTAGTATATAAAGTTAGTTGCCATTTAACTGTTGTTCATGTGTCTGCTATGTGTTATGTTTAATATCAAGACTCTAACTCACCTTGATGAAGTCCCAAAGGCAGTGGTGAGAGCCTGGAGTACACCAACCATAAACCTGAAGGGATTCTTTCGTGTGACCACGAAATAGATGAGGGGAAGAGTGATGAGGCTGTGGATTAGGAGGCCAGTGATCACGGTGACAGTATACATGGCAACTTCTTGACCTATCTCTCCAATGTCTGACATCTCCAAAATCTGTCCTGCCAGCAGGAAGAGGATTCCCACTGGGGAATACCTGTGATATAGAGGTGAGACACAGCAGAGGAGAGGCAATGAGAGAGGCTCAATGTTGAAGGAGTCAGTGACTATATGCATATTTGAGTTCTCACAATATGTCATAGCTAGCGTGATAGAGCACACAGTAAATCTCAACTTCAGGCATGTAACAAACACACGGACAATTAATTGTTTATCACATGCCAAACCTGACCACAAAAGCAAATGACCCACTGCGGTAACAATTTAGAAATAACGATAATTCATAAGCGGTAAATTGATAGCTAATTAAACTTAGTTTATAGTTATTTTACTGTTAACAAACAATGAAATGATAATTAATGTTTAGTAATTATTATTAATGCTATAATTTCTTATTTTAACAGTTTATTACTGCACACATTATAAGATCTTATATACTATATATATAAGTATTTGTTAGTGATTAAGATATTATTTGTAAACCTTAAAGAAATTCTTTGTAAATCATATATAAACATTACATAGATAGATATTTTGTTAATGGTTAATAATTGGTTTCTGGTCCATCTGTCTACGTAATGTTTATAGATGTTTTACAAACAATTTCTTAAAGGTTTACAAATCATTTGGTAATCATTGACAAATACTTAATAAAGTATATCAAATGTTATAAATTGTGCAATAATAAACTGTTAATAGTTTATTGATGTATTCAGAATGTAATTGTTATCGTCTCTTATCAGCTATGATACAACATATCATTTATAAACTTATAATTTCATATTACACAAACTTATAATAAAATAACATAAATTATTACATTACAAATAATAAGTACACATTATTAATTATAATTTCATTGTTTATTAATAGTAAAATAACTATTTACTAAGTTTAATATGAATGTATTGTTTATAAATGATGGTTATTAATGAGTGTTACCAACACTACATTTAATCAGCACTATAATAAACAGTAGGCACTAGAGATGAGTGCTGCTAGGCCCAAGTCTTTGGAGAGATATCAGCATAAAATTGATAGCAAATACAAATCAGTCAGTTCATCTTCATGAACGCCTCCTGTGCTTACCAGAAGAATATGTTGATGAGATGCATAATGGCTTTATTCAGGCAGTCAAAGAAATCCCTGAGAGGTTTTCCCTCAGTGCCCATACTGCCCAGGATGAGGCCAAAGGCAACAGAGAAGCCCAATAGTCCAAAAATATTAACTCCGTCTACGGTGCCTGGTACTGGTACTGGTACTGGTACTGTGTGATCTATAGGGGTCCCAGGAATGTTGTTAAGACCCGGTGGTAGAGTGACAATGTAACGACAACAATGAAGATCAGGCAGATGACATATTAAACAAACATAAGGGACACTGGGTTAGACAAACATTTGGTTTCATCTCCAAATTACAGGAATAGAACAAAAAAAAAAGGAATCTCACTGTTTTCACTGGTCTCAGTCTTATTGATGACATCAAGACTCTTTCCTGTAGAGACACTCCCAGAATAACGTGATTTGTACTAGATAAAAAGTATAAGGAAATGTTAACCTTTGGTAAGTTTGAAACAGTGATGGTATGAATACAGAACAAATAATAGCTGTTGCAGATCTTACCTTTTGGAAACAAGCTTCCACCAGATTGGAGGGAATCATGTTTCTATAAATCAAAAACACTGATTAGGTGTTTTAACTGCCAACTGTATCATTAAAGGTTCCCTGTAAAAAGAGTTTGATACACACCTGATTAGATCTAGAAAGGAATCCACAGTCTGCACAGCCTGTGCATTTCCACTAGAGGACACTGAGGCAGTTCTGGATGATTTCCCTGGTTGGATAAGAACAGCTAAGGCAATGCCAGTAAATGCAGCAATAATTGTGGTGAGAATGTAATAGCCGAAGGCCCTTAGCCCAATCTTCCCATAAGCCTTCTTGTCCACAGATGAAATTCCTGAAATAAAAAAAAAAATGTGGGTTTAATAGATGAACATAATTCCATGTTAGATTGATAAACTAAAATATTAATCTATTTTAAATAAGAAAAATAATATTTTATATTAATGGGATAATTTCAATAAAAACATATAAGAAAATATAATATGAATATAAGAAATATTTTTGAGTCCCTACATACAGTGTTTTCGAAAAAAAATTAAAACATCTTGAATGATACTCAACTTGGATCGGGGAGGTCACAATATCAAACTATGGTGAAATGTTAAATGTCAAAAAACACAAAAAACTAATTAAATTAAACCTTGTCTACTATGTAAACTCAAGATCAGATGTTTCAGGGTTTGTTACGTAAAAAGAATCATCTAAAGTAAAGAATAACGTATAGTTTTGAAAGCATTTTAGAGACTACATATCTTTTGTGGGGAAACTATTAACAGAATTTTAGGTAATCTCAGACTCAGTTTGTGAGCCTCAGCTCTACACACAGGCTGTTCTCCACTTTCATCTGTCTTAAGGCTTACTAACATTTGCACCAGCCACTAGTTTGGCTACTGATTGTGTTTATCTACTATCATCAGGAAGCTATTACCATGTGTAATGTCGGTCAAACCATTTCTTTATCGATTGATTGAATTGAAAATCCAGTTTAAAGCTGAAGTAGGCGAGATTGGAGCAAATGTGATTAAAAAAAGTTATTTTTATAAAACGGTCGCTATATCGTGACAGTAGTACATGAAACAGGTAACCTGAAAAAAATCATGAGTCTCTGTGTCCTCCGGTCCTCCTAACAGCATCTGCAGGATATCACAGACCAGAGACAAGCAGTAACAGCTGATCTGAGGTCTGCTGTCCAGCTGCTGTCTATGAGAACCGGCTGTCAATCACTCTCAAACTCCGACCAAACGGTCAAACTAGGCCTCGTTGATCAAATATGAATCAATATAATGTTACCTTAATGCCTATTTCTCACCTCAAATGTTTTCAGAATCATCTTGTAGTTACTGTTTAGCTGTAAAATGAGAAAGTTTGTGTCACTGTAGCCATTGTGAATTCTCCTGAAGGAACGCCAAACTACCGGTCACATGACCGGAGTACAGCCAATAGGAACGCTCTCTCTCTGAAATGACCTGTGATTGGTCAAAGTCTCCCATCACGAGCTAGATTTTTTAAAGCCTGAAAACAGAGCCATGAGGAGGAGCAGAAGTCTAGTTATTTCTCAGAAAACTTGAATTACAATATGCTGAAAGGTTATTATGGATATACTGAAATATTAGGAAATATACTGCCTACTGCCACTTTAACCAAGCCGAAGTGTGACTCTAACCTGCAATCACACTGGAAATGATGAGAGGAAGCACCAACATCTGCAGGATTCTCAACAGCAGCTCTCCAGGAAAGGTTAAATATCTCACATCCCTGGCTGTCATATTCATGTGTCGTAGAGCAAAGCCCAGGCCAATCCCTCAGAGAAACATAAACAACATAAACATCAGCAAGTCAGTGCGTCCTTCAAAGGGTGAGTTCAAAATACCAAAAGCAGAATAGCAGCAGCAGATTGCAATCTGTTTTTACAGTTGTATGGTAGATCAATGTTAGATTAAAAGACACTTTTCAGGTTTTATTGGAGAATAAATGTTTAAACAGTGTTTGAAAACCACTTACCTAATGCAACACCGGCCATTGTGAGAACAACGAAAGCATTTCTCTTGAGAAAAGCCATAACTTTAGATCCATTCTGGGATGTAGATACATGACCTGACGGCTTATTACATTTGTGGTATGTTTGGGTTTCCTGGGGTTCTGTAACTGAGTCCAACTCAGACAGGTCTTTAGGGCTGGGCAGCATCTCTTTCATGATTAGTCCTTACAACCAGACTGCAGAAAAAGACATGGACCATTAAGACAGGATTCCTAAGCTTGTCAAAAGACATAAAAACTAGAATATACAACATGAAAGCCGGTTATTATTGTGAATATACAGTAAATAACATTACATAACAACCATGGGGCTGAGATAGGGCTGGGTGATATGGCAAAAATATTCTAGCCCGATATAGGTCATTTCATATCTCAATAATGATATATACCACGATATAGTATGTTTTCTGGTAATTAAAGAAAAATATTCTATATAAAATACCCACATGGTAAAGCCTATATTTGTATACTTCTGTGTGAATTGAATACTAGTATTTTCTCATTTTATTTGCACTTTAGTGCAAAAAAACATAAGTTTTAAGTGAAATTATGGAGAATAAATAAATGAATATAGGCCTCACCTATATTTTATCTAAACAAAGGGGACAGCAAATGTAATATGAATCAAAAACATCTGATAAATGCACTTAACAGGACAGGTGGCAGACATTAAGGCCCATAATAATTCATACAAATACATCTTGGTCTGATCCAGCTGCATGTAAGGTGTACCGAGTCTACATGACCACACTGATTATTATATCATTGGTTATAATAACCGAGGTTAGCTGTAAAGAGTAGCTTTTTGTACTGGTTTAGACCTGCTTTGTTTACATTCGGTGTCATTGCAATGTAAAATCAATCGACATGTAGTGTGATAGCGTCAAAACCTCTCTGTGTACCGCAGTCTGTAGTCCGGTTAAGGTGCAGATCCTCCTGTAGTGGGGACCGGCGAGAGGAACACGGTGCAGGAGATGTTTTGCTGGTCCGTGTCGGACTTTATTCCGAGCTCTTCTTGTGTTGGTTGGGCTCAAAGTGGGTCGTGACTACAAAGTAACCCACAAATTGCGAAAACTTGCAAGGACTCTCGCGAGACTCGCTGCCCGACGACCTCTCCTAACATTAACCATCTTTCGCAACTTGTGGGTTACCGTCTAGACACGACCCAGACTTTGAGGCGCGTTCCCGGTAACTCTGCAATGGCTGTCCCGCTGTCAAATCATCATGTGCATGAGGGCTGCCCACTGACATTTTGGAGCCCTTTATGAACACTTTCCATCGTTTCCTTAATACATCCATGCTTTCCATAGGTCCACATTTCTGCAGAGTTGTCCTGAGGGAATTACCCACAGTTCATAGCGTTGTGACGTTAAAACACGGGGTTACTGGGGGAAGCCTGGAAGTTTAAAAAAGTAAACAAAGACAGCACATGGGTGTTCAGCCTGCTATATTAAAATTACACAGAAACACTAACAATGACTGAAGATGCTAAATACAAATCCATGAAATCAGAGCAAGCATAGATATTACACACCTGGTTTATTCAACAACCATTTCTTTTCATTTTGCTTACTGATGCTGTTTTGACAAAAATGAGTAAATTGATTAATTGACACCTCTCGTTCACTCTGTGAGGCAAGAGCCTGAAGACGTTCAAATAGGCAGGAAAAAACATAAAATAAAAACCCACAATTGTATATAACTTTTTTTGGCATCATCAAGGTGTCAGTTAAGTCGGAGGGTTCATGGCTTAAAGGTCCAGTGTGTAGGATCTGGCGGTGAGGTGAGGAGATTGCAACCAACTGAAGCCCCTCCCGTGTGCCAAGCATGATGGAGAGCTATGGGGGCGACGCAAAAAACGCGAATGGTCCTATCTAGAGCCATTTGGAGTGTGTGTGTACGTGGGAAGTGAGTGGTGAAGCAAGAGAGAGAAAGGGGCGGCAACGGGAGCGAGTAATGTTATCGAAAAGTTAACAGTGTTTGTTTGGTTTGTCCGTTCTGGGCTAGTGTAGAAAAATGGCGGTGCAACATGGCGGACTCCGTGGAGAGGACCCGCTCCCTATGTAGATATAAACGGCTCATTCTAAGCTAACAATAACACAATAACATATTTTTTCATCCAGCACTATATCACTTTTTGCACTACACTCACATTTTTAATAGTCCTGTATCTCAGTTGTTACCCTGCACTATATTCATTTTTATCAGTTTTCTTCATCTCCTGGTATTTTTATATCTGGTATATGTTTTATACTTTGTGCTCCTAACTTGTGCCTTTTTACTAATATGTTTGCACTATGGAACTGTGATGCTGGAAACTTGAATTTCCCTCGGGATCAATAAAGTTACTATCTATCTATCTATCCATCTATCTATCTATCTATCTATCTATCTATCTATCTATCTATCTATCTATCTATCTAATAAAGTCCTGTAGACTATTCACTAATAGTACTAATAATATGGAGTTTGAGAATAAAATCTAAGAGTATAGTAGTTGATGTTACTAATTGGGTAATAGAGACTATTTCTGTCATGATCCTGGATTTTTGTTAGTCTGTTTCCTGTTTTAGTTTGAAAGTCCTCTCCTCTTGTGTCTTGTCTGGTTACTTCCTGCCTGTTTGTTTCACCTGACCCTCATTAGTCCTGCACTCGCCTCACCTCCTGCTCACCTGCAGTCAGTAACTATTAATGCCACCTCAGTTCCTTTGTTAGTTCGCCTTTCGCCATGTATACAGTTTTGTTTGCATGTTACCTGCCTGCATCTTGGCCTCTCAGTTTGTTTGCCTTTTTGTGAATTAAATATCTTTGTTTCATCTGGCTGTCTCTACATTTGGATCCTTCCTGCCTGTTCTGCTCCCTGCACCGTGACATTTTCTCTCTCTACCTAAAAAACAAACAAAAACACACATAAAGGCCTGTGGCAAATTATATTTGTCTCATTTGCCACAGGCCTTTATGTATATTTTTGTTTGTTTTTTCCACAAAAGTACACTGCTGTTCCTGTAGAAAGTAAACCTATTTCATAGGATTTCTATCAGTGGGGAATAATGGCAGCCAAAGGTTTTATCACAAAATGTAAGCATTATGGGGGCAAACTCAGACTAAAAACAAACCCAAGAAAACACCAGTTACAGTATACAGGCACAAACTGACTATTTTAATTAATAACGTCTATGCTCTATTTGCAAATACTGTCAGCCTATACTTTTTTTTTTTTTTTTTATCAAATCCTAACGTTTAACATTATACTGTATATCAAACATACTCTACATAGAACACCACTATTTAAGCTGCAGGAAGTGTGCTGTTAATTCCTACTGCTCCTCATGTACTGAGGGTTACGTCTCCAAAATGTATCACTCCTCCTGATAGCAGCTGAAGCAGGGGCAACTAATTCACTTCCTAACCTCTGTTCCTCTAACATCTGCAAGTCACAGAGTTTCTTTCACAGTTTTTTTCTGAAGACCTAAAACATGTTCCTGGGGATAACTGTCCATATTGTAAGCTAAATGATTATCGACTACTACTGTATACTGGGTAGTAAAACACACCTCATCAATTTAACCGAGATAAAAAACAAGTATTTTGTTATCATGTCACATGAATCTTAGCCATTGGACACAGATGTTGTCAAGCCTCATGAAGCTCAGATCAGGGAGCTTTCTTCCACCAAGCTTTTTTCTGCAGGACTGGAGCGCTGTAGCTCATGTCTGGACAGATGCTGCACTACACTCACACCGATACAGTCACCCAGCACATTGATGGAAGTCCTTAGACGATCCCTAGAAACAAACAAGAAGATCTGAGGTTGTAGCAGGAACTTGTCAGTGTGACTTTAACAAAATTACAAAATGTAAAGTTACAGCATACTTTTCAGATGAAATCAATATCAATCACTGGATGCACCCGATTTGACTGTTATCAGGCCATTAAATAGGCGTTATCAGTCGCTACAATAATCATAGATGTGGGCCATTATGGGCCTACTACACCTACTACGTCGTAAAAGTGAAACTTAAAAGCAACACGTTCTAACATGTTGTAAAACTGAATGAAATGTTACGTTTTGAACACAAACAAAAAGGCTTCTTTAGGTTTAGGCAATAAAGCTATAACTTCTTTAGGTTTAGGCAACAAAACTACAACTTCTTTAGGTTTAGGCAATAAAACTACAGATTATTTAGGTTTAGCCAACAAAACTATAACTTCTTTAGGTTTAGGCAACAAAACTACAACTTCTTCAGGTTTAGCCAATAAAATTACAAGTTCTTTAGGTTAAGAAAACAAAACTACAACTTCTTTAGGTTTAGACAACTACACTACAACTTCTGTAGGTTTAGGCAACAAAACTACAACTGCTGTAGGTTTAGGCAACAAATCTACAACTTATTTAGGTTTAGCCAATAAAACTACAACTTATTTAGGTCTAGCCAATAAAGTTACAACTTCTTTAGGTTCAAGCAACAAAACTACAATTCTTTAGGTTTAGGCAATAAAACTACAGATTATTTAGGTTTAGCCAACAAAACTACAACTTCTTTAGGTTTAGGCAAAAAGAAAACAGTTAGGTTTAGGCAATAAAATTACAACTTCTTTAGATTTAGGCAACAATACTACAACTTCTTTAGGTTTAGGCAACAATACTACAACTTCTTTAGGTTTAGGCAACAAAACTACAACTTCTTTAGGTTTAGGCAACAATACTACAACTTCTTTAGGTTTAGGCAACAAAACTACAACTTCTTTAGGTTGAGCCAACAAAACTACAACTTATTTAGGTTTAGCCAATAAAATTACAACTTCTTTAGGTTTAGGCAACAAAACTACAACTTCTTTAGGTTTAGGAAATAAAACTACAACTTCTTTAGGTTGAGCCAACAAAACTACAACTTATTTAGGTTTAGCCAATAAAATTACAACTTCTTTAGGTTTAGGCAACAAAACTACAACTCCTTTAGGTTAAGGCAACAAAACTATAACTTCTTTAAGTTTAGGCATTAAAACTACAACTTCTTTAGGTTTAGGCAATAGAACTACAACTTCTTTAGGTTTAGGCAACACAACTACAACTTCTGTAGGTTTAGGCAACAAAACTACAACCTCTTTAAGTTTAGCCAATAAAACTAAAATTTCTTTAGGTTTAGGCAATAAAACTACAACTTCTGTAGGTTTAGGCAACAAAACTACAACTTCTGTAGGTTTAGGCAACAAAACTACAACTTCTTTAGGTGTAGGCAATAAAACTACAACTTATGTTGGTTTAGGCAACAAAACTACAACTTCTTTCGGTTTAGCCCAAAAAAAAAAAAAAAACTTATTTCGGTTTAGCCAACAAAACTACAACTTCTTTAGATTTAGGGAAAAACAAAATGACTAAGGTCGCTGTCGTGTTCTTTTATACCTTCTTTCGCCGATCAACCATGTGAATAGACGATAAAACCTACTAGTGGGTGTAGTAGGCCCCTATTGACCCACATTTATGTGGCTTATAGCGACTGATAATGCCTATTTAATAGCCTGACAACAGTCTAATCGGCTGCTGGATTAGTAAAAAATACTCATAGTTTTAGAATTCTTGCCAATTCAAATAAAAAGGATAAAAAAAAGCAGATTATCCACTTCAATACCTTTGTATTTTTCTACTTGTTAAGATCCTCATTCATGTAATGTACTTACTAACCTCCAATTCCAACCGCTCACTACATGCCTATCCCCAACCCTTACCTTAACCTTTACCTTAAACAGACCTCTGAAGAAGTGAAGATCAAATGATGAAACTTTCCAAAAATGTTCTCACTTTCAAGATCTGAAACTGATATTGGTTGAATGTGCACTCACAGAATCCAATCCACCATAATGAGTAGTGATAGGTCTTCAGTAGGCAGTCCAACTGCTTGCAACACAATCATCATGGTTACCAGGCCGGACTGTGAGATGCCTGCTGAACCAGTGCTTGCTGCTGTGACAATCAAACTGAACAGGAGAAATGGTGATGGTTATGTAAAACAGGCACAACCCATTAACAGTGCTCCTAGGCTTGATCGCTCATGTTTGTGGATCCACACACCGAAAGTTTCCATTTTTGTTTAAGCATTGAGAAGAAACCCCTTCAACTCTATGGGAACTAGTCCGATGTTAGGACTGTACTTTTCCATCTCTTCATCTGCTAGGTCTTCAGTAACTCACAGAAATAAGTTAATGGATTAATTTAAAAAAAGAATATTTGAGCAGTCTGAGCTCTATGTGTTTTGAGCTTACCTGAGGACAATAATTTGACCCAGGTTAAAGTCCATATTATTAACCTGGGCAATGAATAAAGCAGCTACAGCTTCATAGAGTGCTCCACCATCCATGTTCATTGTGGCCCCAATAGGGAGCAGGAAGCGTGTCACTTGTTTGTCCATGTTGTGATTTTCCTCCATACAGTAGAGCAGGGGTGCCCAATACGTCGATCGCGATCTACCGGTCGATCGCGAAGGTAGTGTGGGTAGATCGCATGGCATTAAAAAAAAAAAAAAAAAAAAAAAAATTAAAAAAAAAAAAAATTAAAAAAATAAATAGACGTCAGCCTATCATCCATCCTCACTATGAAATTTGTCACTTGATTGACATACACAGAGCAGATTGAGAACTGTCTGTCAGAGTTTGACAGACGCTTTCAAGACTTTGTTTTACTGGAGCCAGTCGCTACATTCATGTGCTACCCTTTTCGGGAAGATGCTGAGGTTGATTCACTCGCATCAAAAATTGCAACACTGTTTCACCTGAACTCATCTGGAGTGGAGGATGAGATTTTGACACTACAAACTGACATTCAGCTTAAGTCCAGGGCTCATGGACAGTTCTGGAACTTACTCACAGAGGAAAAGTACCCCAACATGAGGAAATGTGCTACCTCCATGACTGCATTATTCGGCTCCACTTATTTATGCGAGTCAGCCTTTTCCCACATGAAGATTATTAAGTCCAAATACCGTTCCACCTTGACTGATGATCATTTGGAAGTGTGCTTGAGGCTGGCTATCAGCAGCTACTGTCCAGACTATGCATCCCTAGCTGATTCCATTCAGTGCAAGTCATCAGAGTAAGGTAATGACAAAAAATGTACAGAGTTATATTGTACAATATGGGTTCATGCAGTTATGCAAGGTACACCAACATATATTGTACATATAAAGAATACTCAATATATTTATAAATACAGTAGAGGGTAACAGGTAGGGTTGCAGAACTGTGAAAAAAAAACCCATGTAGTATATAAAGTTAGCTGCCATTCAACCGCTGTTCATGTGTCTGCTATGTGTTATGTTTAATATCAAGACTCTAACTCACCTTGATGAAGTCCCAAAGGCAGTGGTGAGAGCCTGGATTACACCAACCATAAACCTGAAGGGATTCTTTCGTGTGACCACGAAATAGATGAGGGGAAGAGTGATGAGGCTGTGGATTAGGAGGCCAGTGATCACGGTGACAGTATACATGGCAACTTCTCGACCCATCTCTCCAATGTCTGTCATCTCCAAAATCTGTCCTGCCAGCAGGAAGAGGATTCCCACTGGGGAATACCTGTGATATAGAGGTGAGACACAGCAGAGGAGAGGCAATGAGAGAGGCTCAATGTTGAAGGAGTCAGTGACTATATTTGAGTATGTTCTCACAATATGTCATAGCTAGTGTGATAGAGCACACAAGTGCACACAGTAAATCTCAACTTCAGGCATGTAACAAACACATGGACAACTAATTTTTTTTCACATTCCAAAACCTGACCACAAAAGGAAATGACCCACTGCGGTAACAATTTATAATAACCATAATTCATAAGTGGTAAACTGATAGCTAATTGAAATTAGTTTATAGTTATTTTACTGTTAACAAACAATGAAATGATCATTAATGTTTAGTAATTATTATTAATGCTATAATTTCTTATTTTAACAGTTTATTGCTGCACACATTATAAGATCTTATATACTATATATATAAGTATTTGTTAGTGATTAAGATATTATCTGAAAACCTTAAAGAAATTCTTTGTAAAACATGTATAAACATTACATATTATATCATTGACAAATACTTAATATAGTATATAAAATGTTATAAATTGTGCAACAATAAACTGTTAATAGTTTACTGATGTATTCAGAATGTAATTGTTATTGTCTCTTGTCAGCTATGATACAACATATCATTTATAAACTAATAATTTCATATTACACAAACTAATGATAAAATAACATAAATAATAACATAACAAATAATTAGTAAACATTATTAATTATCATTTCATTGTTTATTAATAGTAAAATAACTATTAACTAAGTTTAATATAAATTTATTGTTTATAAATGATGGTTATTAATGAGTGTTACCAACACTACATTTAATCAGCCCTATAATAAATAGTAGGCACTACAGATGACTGCTGGAGTCTTTGGAGAGATATCATTATAAAATTGATAGCTAAAAAAAATGAAATTGCACACTAACAAGACAACACACAGCCATTTCATCTTCATGAACGCCTCCTGTGCTTACCAGATGAATATGTTGATCAGATGCATAATGGCTTTATTCAGGCAGTCAAAGAAATCTCTCAGAGGTTTTCCCTCAGTGCCCATACTGCCCAGGATGAGGCCAAAGGCAACAGAGAAGCCCAATACACCCAAAATATTAACTCCGTCTACGGTGCCTGGTACTGGTACTGGTACTGTGTCATCTATAGGGGTCCCAGGAATGTTGTTAAGACCCGGTGGTGGAGTGACAATGTAACGACAATAATGAAGATCAGGCAGATGACATATTAAACCAACATAAGGGACACTGGGTTAGACAAACATTTGGTTTCATCTCCAAATTACAAGAAATAGAACAAAGAAAGAAATCTCACTGTTTTCACTGGTCTCAGTCATATTGAGGACATCAAGACTCTTTCCTCTAGAAATACTCCCAGAATAACCTGATTTGTACTAAATAAAAGTATAAGCAAATGTTAACCGTTGGTAAGTTTGAAACAGTGACGGTATGAATACAGAACCAATAATAGCCGTTGCAGATCTTACCTTTCTGAAACAAGCTTCCACAAGATTTGAGGGAATCATGTTTCTATAAATCAAAAACACTGATTAGGTGTTTTAACTGCCAACTGTATCATTAAAGGTTCCCTGTAAAGAGTTTGATACACACCTGATTAGATCTAGAAAGGAATCCACAGTCTGCACAGCCTGTGCATTTCCACTAGAGGACACTGAGGCAGTTCTGGATGATTTCCCTGGTTGGATAAGAACAGCTAAGGCAATGCCAGTAAATGCAGCAATAATTGTGGTGAGAATTCAATAGCCGAAGGCCCTTAGCCCAATCTTCCCATAAGCCTTCTTGTCCACCGATGAAATTCCTGAAATAAAATAAATGTGGGTTTAATATATGGACATAATTCCATGTTAGATTTATAACCTAAAATATTAATCTATTTTATATATGTAAAATATTATTATATATTAATGGGATAATTTAAATAAAAATATTTTGACATGTATGTACAGTTAAGAAATATTTTTCAGTCCCTACATACAGTAATTTCAAGAAAACATTAAAACATCTTTAATGATACTCAACTTGGATCGTGGAGTCACAATATCAAACTATGGTGAAAGGTTAAATGTCAAAAAACACTAAAAACTAATTACACTAAACCTTGTCTACTATGTAAACTCAAGATCAGATGTTTCAGGGTTTGTTACGTAAAAAGAATCAGCTAAAGTAAAGAATAACGTAAAGTTTTGAAAGCATTTTAGAGACTACATATCTTTTGTGGGGAAACTATTAACAGAATTTTAGGTAATCTCAGACTCAGTTTGTGAGCCTCAGCTCTACACACAGGCTGTTCTCCACTTTCATCTGTCTTAAGGCTTACTAACATTTGCACCAGCCACTAGTGTGGCTACTGATTGTGTTTATCTACTATCATCAGGAAGCTATTACCATGTGTAATGTCGGTCAAACCATTTCTTTATCGATTGATTGAATTGAAAATCCAGTTTAAAGCTGAAGTAGGCGAGATTGGAGCAAATGTGATTAAAAAAAGTTATTTTTATAAAACGGTCGCTATATCGTGACAGTAGTACATGAAACAGGTAACCTGAAAAAAATCATGAGTCTCTGTGTCCTCCGGTCCTCCTAACAGCATCTGCAGGATATCACAGACCAGAGACAAGCAGTAAGAGCTGATCTGAGGTCTGCTGTCCAGCTGCTGTCTATGAGAACCGGCTGTCAATCACTCTCAAACTCCGACCAAACGGTCAAACTAGGCCTCGCTGATCAAATATGAATCAATATAATGTTACCTTAATGCCTATTTCTCACCTCAAATGTTTTCAGAATCATCTTGTAGTTACTGTTTAGCTGTAAAATGAGAAAGTTTGTGTCACTGTAGCCATTGTGAATTCTCCTGAAGGAACGCCAAACTACCGGTCACATGACCGGAGTACAGCCAATAGGAACGCTCTCTCTCTGAAATGACCTGTGATTGGTCAAAGTCTCCCATCACGAGCTAGATTTTTTAAAGCCTGAAAACAGAGCCATGAGGAGGAGCAGAAGTCTAGTTATCTCTCAGAAAACTTGAATTACAATATGCTGAAAGGTTATTATGGATATACTGAAATATTAGGAAATATACTGCCTACTGCCACTTTAACCAAGCCGAAGTGTGACTCTAACCTGTAATCACACTGGAAATGATGAGAGGAAGCACCAACATCTGCAGGATTCTCAACAGCAGCTCTCCAGGAAAGGTTAAATATCTCACATCCCTGGCTGTCATATTCATGTGTCGTAGAGCAAAGCCCAGGCCAATCCCTGAGAGAAACATAAACAACATAAACATCATCAGCATGTGAGTGCGTCCTTCAAAGGGTGAGTTCAAACTACCAAAAACAGAATAGCAGCAGCAGATTGCAATCTGTCTTTACAGTGGTATGGTAGATCAATGGTAGATTAAAAGACAATTTCAGGTTTTAATAGAGAATAAATGACAGTGTTTGAAAACCACTTACCTAATGCAACACCGGCCATTGTGAGAACAACGAAAGAATTTCTCTTGAGAAAAGCCATAACCTTTGATCCATTCTGGGATGTAGATACATGACCTGACGTCTTATTACATTTGTGGTATGTTTGGGTTTCCTGGGGTTCTGTAACTGAGTCCAACTTAGACAGGTCTTTAGGGCTTGGCAGCATCTCTTTCATGATTAGTCCTTACAACCAGACTGCAGAAAAAGACAAGGACCGTTAAGACATGATTCCTGAGCTTGTCAAAAGACATAAAAACTAGAATATACAACATGAAAGCCGGTTAATATTGTGAATATACAGTAAATAACATTACATAGTAGCCACTAGTGTGGCTACTGGTTGTGTTTATCTACTATCATCAGGAAGCTATTACCATGTGTAATGTCCGTCAAACCATTTCTTTAGCGATTGATTGAATTGAAAATCCACTTTAACCGAGCCGAAGTGTGACTCTAACCTGCAATCACACTGGAAATGATGAGAGGAAGCACCAACATCTGCAGGATTCTCAACAGCAGCTCTCCAGGAAAGGTTAAATATCTCACATCCCTGGCTGTCATATTCATGTGTCGTAGAGCAAAGCCCAGGCCAATCCCTCAGAGAAACATAAACAAGGTAAATGGACTTGCATTTATACAGCGCTTTTCTAGTCTTCCGACCACTCGGAGCGCTTTACACTACATGTCACCATTCACCCATTCGCACACACATTCATACACTGATGGCAGAAGTTGCCATACAAGATCCCATCAAGATGTAATCTAATCGATCTAATCTAAATACTCATTCACACCTCGGGAGCCATTTGGGGTTAAGTGTGTCAAGGTCATATCGACATGTGACCGGAGCAGCCGGGGATCGAACCACCGATCTTCCGATTGGTGGACGACCTTGCTCTGGCCTCTGAGCGATAGCCGCCCCGATAACATCAGTAAGTCAGTGCGTCCTTCAAAAGGTGTGTTCAAATACCAAAAACAGAAGAGCAGCAGCAGCTTGCAATCTGTCTTTACAATGAAGATCAGTAGATCAGATTAAAAGACACTTTTCAGGTTTTATGTAAGGGATAATGTACAGCGAGCCGGTCATTGATGTGAAAGAATCCCCGACAGGGCGATGTTGCACCCCGACACGATGCCCTGAAGGGGATTCTTTCTCAACAATGACCTGCTAGCTGTACATTATCCCGCTTATTACACAGCTATTTACTTAAGAAATCAATATTTTGACACAAAAACGGTCCGCCAGAGTCCGACCTTAGAGCTTGCCCATCGCAACGGTCTGTTATACAGAAATTACAGACCGCAGAACGCTGTGATTGACCAATCAGAATTGAGTATTCAACACAGCCGTGTAATAATAGAGAATAAATGACAGTGTTTGATAACCACTTACCTAATGCAACACCAGCCATTGTGAGAACAACGAAAGCATTTCTGTTGAGAAAAGCCATAACCTTAGATCCATTCTGGGATGTAGATACATGACCTGACGGCTTATTACATTTGTGGTATGTTTGGGTTTCCTGGGGTTCTGTAACTTCTACTGAGTCCAACTCAGACAGGTCATTAGGGCTTGGCAGCATCTCTTTCATGATTACTCCTTACAACCAGACTGCAGAAAAAGACAGATCTCTTATAGAACAAGCACCATTAAGACATTAATCCTAATAGAGTATACAAAGTTTACAAAAGACATAAAAAACTAGAATATACAGCAGGCAACAGGTTATTATTGTGAATATCAATAACATTACATAACAACCTGTATATGTAAGTAACAAGCAAGTATTATGAGAAGTAAATAAAAAAAATTCTCACATTCTCCTCAGTCTTGTGGAAAAAAAAGATCACCTTTTAGATGCTCTTCCTTGAACAGTTTTCACGAATGAAATCTGGTCACCACAGCAGCAGTAGATTAACCAGTTCTTCAGCACAATGACTTCCTTACATAAATATTCAGGTGTCTGTCTGTGGACAGATTTTGTCACCGCGATAGGAACCTGTGGGCTGCCTACCCAATCAGAAGTTAGAAACGGTACTGGTATTTTCTGTACTATTATTACATTGGCTGAACTAAAAAAATGTTTTCCATACCTTTTGATTGGGTGGACAATACCCATGTTTGGTGCAGCGGTGGAGCACGTACTGTAGTGATTCAAAGAGGTAAAAATGCAGCCACTGCAGAAGTTTTATGCTCTACCTTTCATGGGCCTGCAATGTAGGGTGAATGACACTGAGACCACAACTGGCTCTATTTCTATCATAGACACAGGACCACAATGCTACTCTGTGTTGATACAGTAGTCTCTCTCATCCTATCCACATAGAATAGGTGCCTCTATTAAATATTGGTTGGAGGGGTGTGAATAGTTATGCAATCAATAATTTTATTTTATGTTTGTACTTTTAGATTTGACATCAAAATATTGAACCAAATTTAAAAAAAACAAAACCTGACCACATCCACTAAGTTTCAATGTTGTAAAACAATGAAACAGAAAGCAAACACACTTTATAGGTCAGAGGTCTAATGTCTACACTGATATGACCTTTCAAGAGCAACTATGGTCAGCTTGAATTTCTGAAATTCTCTTCCAATAGATTCCAATGCTGACAAGGTTTTAGGTTGAAGAAAATCTAAATATCAAAATGTCCATATAAAACTCTCAAACCACCCTTGCAGCATGACCCATTTCTTTGCTGTTTGCTCTGTGTTGCATACATTTGTGGATTTACAAAACTATGGCCGAATATATTATAAAGTGTCAGGTGTGTACATATATTAGAATGAGTCTGAAGAGTCACTCAACACAATAACCTCTTAAAGTTGGACAAGTTGACCTCAGTCCACAGGACAGGAGAATAATTTAAACAGATCTTCTGTCATTAGGTGATCTTAAGTCCTATGAGCCTCTGTCCAGAGCCTTATTAGTTCTGTGTTAGGAACAGGTCATGAAGGTGTTAAGTCCAAAGTGTCCCTAAAATACTGAGTCTTAGGAGGACAATATATGGCAGCAGTAGTGGACAGTATAGCTGATCAGGGAGATTTTAAGTATCTTACAGCTTCTTGAGTCTCCTTAAATCACAAATCCACTAGCTACAGAGGTCCCGTCAGGACAGGCCAATAATCCACAAAATATCCTTTAATTAGTGTGAACTGTGCTTCATGTGTGACTTTAAAGGATTATACTGAGACGGACATTATCAAATGTCTATGAATTCCCAAAGGTTTGGCCATATCTAGTAAAATACTGGGGGTAGTCTGGGATGCTTTTAATAGGAAAATGTTCAATAATGAGAATATATTTTCTGTATATGGCTCTTGTGATGCTTCCTTGGCAAACTAGTAAAAAACTAAATTTAAACTTATATTAACAAATGAAGACAAAACATTGAAAATGTATGTAAATGTCTGCTCAATGAATAAAATTCAAATCATGGACTAATTATCATATTTGCAGGTTAATACCTGTTCATATGTTCTTACTGTTCTTCTATTCCTTTTTTTCAGATGACACAAAGTTAGAAACTAGCTGGTGACCAGTCAAGCACCTACCAAACTAAAGTTCAAGACCATTTTCTTAGGAAAAAAGGCCGATCTGGACATTCTAATAGTTTTGTCCACCTCAGCCTACTATTGTTGCAGCGCTGCTCTCCTATATGACAGCCTACAGTGCCAGCATTTTGCTGCATATGTGTATAAGTATCTGATCAGACTTGGTATCAGCAGATAGTATCAATAATAAATGGTTGTTCTCTGGATGGGACCCAAAAAAACTTGATCGGGACATCCCGAGATGTCAACATCGTGCCCTATGTTTGCAGGGACATGCAAACGATGAGGTTTGAGTGATTGGCAGCACTAAGGAAGCAGGAATAGGGTAGTATAACCTTGGGCTGTCAATCGATTAAATATTTTAATCGCGATTAACCACATGATTGCCCATGATTAATTGCAATTAATCTCAAATTAATCACACATTTCTTTATTTGTTCAAAATGTACCATAAAGGGAGATTTGTCAGATATTTAGAACCCATTTTTAGTCACATATCTGGAGGTCAGAGGTCAAGGGACCCCTTTGAAAATGGCCATGCCAGTTTTTCCTCACCAAAATTTAGCATACGTTTGGAGCGTTATTTAACCTCCTTCCCGACAAGCTAGTATGACATGATTGGTACCAATGGATTCAGTAGGTTTTCTAGTTTCATATGATGAAATCTTTAAAACTGAACCTGCTACAACCTAAAATCCGTAGTAAACATCTTCCAGGTGTTAGTGGTACTGTTCATGCTAGGAGCATCCATTCTAAATAATTAAAGCAATGGAACCAGTGTCCACCTAACAGTATTTTAGTATTTTATATAATTACTGAATATTTGTATCTCCTTGCAGCCCCATGAACCGTAAAAAAATATTTTTGTAACTTGTAATAATTCTTTAGTAACTATTGCTTCTATAATAATGTACAAATTTAAAACTGTGTGCTATTATTACATTATGGGATATATTGGTATCTGCTTTTATCTGTGTTTATTACGGCCTTACCCCCTGTCTACTTTAGTAATTAGTACTGGCTAGTGAGGTAGACAGCAGTGGCCTACATCCTGAGGGTCTATCCTGCTGCATCTTGTTGACAAGGTAAAGACTTTCCGTTGTCTGTAGGCTTCCAATTATGAGCTAAGCTCTTTAGCGGTTTTACTCCAGCCACAAGTTATTGATACAGTCTAATCATCCTGACACACAATAGCCAAGGTTTCATTTTGGAAAGTTTGAATAGCAAGCAGCTCTTGTTGATAATTTGTTGTGGTTAAAAAGATTGGATTTTAGTGATTTTAGCCTCCTCTCTTCCACTAGCCCTCGGCCTCCCTTTCCGTGCAGGGCTGAATAACATCTATTTAAACTGAGCTATGGTGTTAATCGTGAATCAAATGTTTCACCGGAGGAGGTGATGAAGAGGACAGTGAAGCAGGAGCAGGAGAAAAGGAAACGCCAGAGTCCAAAGGAATGTCCAGGGAGGAGTTTGAGGAGTACCAGAAGCAGCTGGTGGAAGAAAAGTGAGTAAGCAGAGATGCTTGTATCATTCCTTCATAGCAAGACTGACTACAGTGCTTCAAATATTTCTGACTGGAGTAGCACAACAGGTACACTGAACACTATATCCTGCTTAAAAATGGTTAATGGGCTTTGTGTGGAGTATGCACACATAATACGGATCTTAAATTACATGTGTTACAATGTTTTAGAGTGTGTCACAGGAAGCACTTTGCAAAATGGATAACACCAAGCTGCACAATTCTATGGAGAAAAGTGAGCATAATTAATCTAAGATTGTTTTATACTGAACTGTTGAATAGAGTGGAAAAAGTAAAGAGAAAATATGACCTACATATCCATTAAGCAGGGATTAGCAGGTGTGATTAGTACTACTTAAAGTAGGCTCCCACTTCATGTTTGTCTCAGAGACACAGATATAAACAAAACAAAAAGCCTCACACCTATTATTATTACTATTACTATTACTATTATTATTATTATTATTATTGGCAGTAGAAGTAGTGGTAGTATTGATACTGATGTTAATATTGGCATTGATATTAGTATTCATATTAGTAATATTATTATTATTATTGGTGTTGATATTGGTATTGTTGCTGGTGTTAATGTCGAGATTGAAGCTAATAGTATTATTATCATAAGTGACTATTATTATTCTTGTTATTGTTTCTGACCATACTCATACAACTGTTAGAACCAGGATTATCTGTTTATTTATTTATTTTATGTATATACACAGTTTACTGTTCTTCTGTTTCTTTTTTTTTTGTGACTTTAAATTATTTTGAATATAAGATCACTATTTTTTTTATAGTTTATCTATATGGACATTTATTATAATTGCTATTATTAGTAGTATGATTATTAATTACATGGTGGTTGTGAGGGTGATGGTGGTAATGGTACTAATGACTAATAATATAATACTGATACTAATAATTAATTATTATTATTGTTACTATTATTACTATTATTTTCACTCAATCTTTGTCTTACACTCACCTCACACACTCACACACACACGCAGACACAATCAATCCACTCAACACACAAACACAACCCCCAACCCCCAACCCAATCTCTTGTTCTCCTGTGCGTGGTGGCGTATAGCAGTGCTGGCCTTGGGTTTGATCACTCATTAAAGTCTCCTTGGTGTGCGGTTGATGTTGCATAATAGACATGAGCTGGAGTCCTCCAGACCCACAACCCACAATGACAATACCATTAAAAAATTTTTTTTTTTAAAAATCGTAAATTTCAACCTGCTAAAATGGTGTAGCTTCTTGAAATGGATGAAGGATTAGTTTAAACAGGTTAGATTAGATGCACCTTTCGATAAAATGCGGTCACAGCTAACTGCAGCCTTAAAAAGTCCAGAGTTGACACATCTCTGGCAACACAACTGAACATAGTGTCTCACAGAGGTAGGTTCAGTTACAGGGCCGGTGTATTGGAATGTTGTATTGTAAGGTGAACCTAATGGTAGACTACATGACTGGTGGTTTCCTGACTCTGCATATTCAAATCCAATGAACTGTCCCGAGTGATACCCGAGGTTATAGTTAACTCTCAAATGACAAACTACAAAGATCTGGTTTGGTCTTCAATCAGTCTCGAGCTGATTTGAACTCGGTCTTGAGTTGGACTTGACTGTGCACGGTCTTTGACTTGTTTTGGACTCAGCTTAGGCCATTATGACCAAAGTGTGTTTCCCAATTCATTTGTTACAGTGGATGGAGGTTTAGATAGAGTATGATTTCCATCCAGTCATGTGTTTTGCAATCTTAGGCCCTGTTCACACCTGGTACTAACATGCGTCCTGAGTGATCGGATCACAAGTGGACAGCTCTAAGTACAGGTGTGAACGCACTCAAGACGCATTGAGGACGCATTGAGATCCGATCGTTCAGACCACATTCGGAGGTGGTCTGGGCCACATTCTTTTAGCAGTGTGTTCAGTAACGTGTCCTGGGCCACATCGAGGACCACCTACTCAACTGACGTCCCGCTGGGATCCGTGGGTTAACGGGGTGCGCTCCTCAGATGAAGAGACAGGCAGACACAAGCGCTTGTCTGACTCGCAGGATGGTAACAACCTCTGTGCTATACAGTATTCTGTCAGTACAACTGTATTTTATTAGAATATATCTTATCTATAGGCTACATAATCTACAGACTATCAAACTAGGCACGCAAAGTGCATTATTATCATACTGTCGGAGATGTGTCTGTGTTTTTGTTCCGGTGCTCTGCACGGAGCTGACACCCGTCTGCTTGCTCGCCCGCTCTCTCTCCTCCCCGGCTCTCTGAAGCTCTGTACCCCACTGTTGCCTTTCAAAGGCAGCGGTAGCGGCAGCACGGAGGTCCCCGGGGACCACCGGTACAATAACCTTATATTTTGATGTTGATGAAATGTACCCAAATTCACGAATATGTAGGATATTACTACTGACATTCATGTAATATTACGTCACAACGTCTGCTACATTGGCCATGTGTTTACTACGTGTGCATTTGCATATAGAGCGGAGAAGTGATATCGGATCACAAGTGGTCACTCAAGACGACGTGGAGACGAAGACCAGGAGTGAACAGACGTATTTAAAGCTGGCCACTTGTGATCCGATCACTCAGGACGCATGTTAATGCCAGGTCTGAACAGGACCTTACATATTACAAACACCTCCTGATGGGATATGTTTGCTACAAATTACTATAAATTAGGTATCCTCAGTGTTTAATTGTCAATTTAGCGGACAGTACAACTCTGTGATTGATGAAATAACATTGTATGAATTTTCCTTATACACAAATACTTGTGAATTGTATTAAACCCAAGTCTTATACAATTTATTACGATACGTTGCGAGTTATTGATATAATAGCTGATCAGTTACCAGTGCCATTTGTAACTAACACAATAGATTACGTTGATTTCAGTTTATTATAATGTGTGTGCGGGTGTGACTTAGGCAGTTTGAACTTGCTTGCCTGTGTGGCTGTGTGTGACATCAACGGATGTGAGCAAGGCTTACAAGGTAGCTTTAGGTAGGAGTTTATTTCCTTGGGGCTCAAATTAGCCAGAGAAGCAGATTAGGCTCCGTGTGTAATAACTCGTCAGGGCTCGGTTTCAAGAAGCCACCATTAAACACGTCTCTCAGCCAGCGTGCTTTAAAACAATAATTATTTAATCACCTTACAATCTCAAGTAATGCTGATGTGTTAGTTATCGCTAATTAAGTAAAAAGGCAAATTGTAATGAAGTTAAGGTGTAATTGAAAGTGTGGCAGCCTGATAAGACATTATTGTATAGTCTACATCTAGTTAGAGTGTAAATAAATAAAAAAAAATATATTCTTAATATTTCATAAGTTTCACAGCCCCTTTTTCCATGTTTTCTCAAACAAAATTAAATAGACATGTCAGAACTAGGGGCTGGCTGTTAAAACAACAGATTACTTGATTAAGGTATTAAGGATGAGGTACAAATCCTCATGTTGTATATCTACGTAAGAGACGGTATCTAGGTCTGTGGCTGAGTCACAGTTTCAGTAAATCTGAAGATCATCTTCGTGTATAGATGACACAATGAGGTGAAGGAGTGCAGCCCTGGCCAAGACATCAAGTAACCGTGGGTCTGTGCCAAGCTGCAGCTCTATGTGAAGCTAATCTTATTAAAGGAGGGTCAGTGCCTGAGCAGACCACCCTTAAATAGACACAGTTCAAACCTAGTAACAATATGGAGACTGCCCTATGGTACCGATGATGACATTACTGCAGGTACACTTACAGAAGTGGGCTTAAAGTTTTTTAGAATAATTAACAGCTTGCAATATGCTTGTTCATTGTGTGCAATATTCATGTCCATCATGTGCAATATTACTTCTTTTCTCATCATATGCAACATTACTTCCTTTTCTGTTTTTTTTTTTAGCTTACTTTACCTTTTTTATTGTACTTATCTTATTTACTCATTTTACTAAATGCATCTTACTTTATTGTTATTCTATTAGGCACTGGTGCTAGAAATAGTACTTTTATTTTATACATTTGTATTTTATACACTTGAACTTGTAATTTTGAGCAATCTCTGGCACAAGAATTTCCTTCGGGATTAATAAAGTTCTATCTTATCTTATCTTATCTTATTTTCTGCTTTAGTTAGCTAAACCCTATTTTCTTTTTACCAAATGTTTAATGAAAACAAATGTCTGGTATTCTGCCTGGCTTAGTTCAAAAAGTCTGACTCAAATGTGAATTGTATTTGTCTTTTATTAAGTTAAACAAAGTCAAACCAGGACAAAAACTTTACTGTAACCCTAAACAAAATAATTAACCCAAACCTAAACTAGACTAAGATAACCTAACCTTAACCAAAATAATTTAATGCAACCTTAACATATAAAACACTGACCTAAAATGGAACCAAAGAGTGGTGCAAAGGCAAAGTCACAGGTATGCTATGAATGGGTCGAATTTGTAGTTGCTACAAAAACTAGCAACGCTGTTTGTGTGGGGCATAATTAAGTCTTTTAAAGGGGCATCATTACAAAATGCATTGGTCTATAACTCCCCTTGTGCCTGCATCAACTCTCTATGCTTTTATAGCAAATAAGGATTTCCATTTATTTTCAATTCTCTTCACAAATAAGACAATTTGCCTTATTTTACGACCATTCAAAGTTTTACATTTTGATCTTAACATGTAGCACTTCCACTGGGCCAATGAGTAAACTAAGACATTTTCTAAAATTAGGGATGCACCGATACCCATGTTGGATACAGATAATGACTCAAATAGCTGGATTGGGTATTGGTGACAATGGGGCCAATCTATTCAATTAAATTCTATGTTTATATGCTATATACATTATATAATGGAATTTTAATTCCTGTTTAAATTTTGACAGATTTGTTGCTGCATTAAAAAGGTTACACTAATTAATTGAAGAACCTCCATTAAGTCAAGTAGTTGGACGAGTTTTTTGGACTCGGGGTGTCTTTTATATTCTCCACAGTCGTAGCGATCCCAACAGGCCAGTCTGTACTCTGTTGTAAAATGACTAAACACAAGGCCATATTGTGTGATCCCTCATATCTTTGTGAATAAAAATTAGAATGACGTAAAAGCAAGAAAAAAAAAAAAAGGTTTATAATAGCACCAGGATCATAAAACGGATCTCACAGATCCACACGGGGTCATGGTACAGTAGATGAGGACAGGTACAGTATAAAGCTTTCTTAACCAAATCAAACCAGTGCAATGTGAGGAGTTGACTGGGTTAATAAGATCATGTTTCATAGAATGCATTCGTGGTGTGAATTGTTTTCCCCTGCTAACAACATTACTGTAATGTGGTAATGCTGCTGAGCATAAGACGCCAGTCTTTAAGGAAAGCTTTACTCAAAGCCACCTGCTTCTTTGTCTACCCTTTAACCTTTTAATACATTGTCCTTATGCTAGGACACATTGTTTGGGCTTAGGAGTACTGAACACAGGACACAGGGGACACAGAGATAATGTATGGTAAACATTCAAATGTAGGGTAAAGGGATTGCACAGATAAACACTATAAGCTGAAGATAAACTATTTAACTGAAGAATAAAATCACATTTAAATTTCCCTTGTATTAATTGAGATATTTTAAAATATCAGTTTACTAATCAAAGTTATTTTGCAGTTTACGTTACTTTTTTTTTTTCTCATTTCTTATCCAAATATTTTTTATAGTTTCACCAAAAGCAACAAAATGATTGATCTTATCCCAAGACGCTGTAATAATAAGGGCAAGTAACAGTACTTCTATTTAAATACAATATTCCTGTGCTCCTTTCATTATTGTATTAGACATTTTGTTTTTCTTTTGTAAAAAGACGACATTATTGACATATCATAGCAGGAAAATCACATCACAGGTGTAAGTAAGTATGCAATTTCCAGTGGGGTGGTGCTGTGCATGCTGGCCCATGGTATAACTTACTAGGATACTTAAATGTAACAGAGCCATTGTTAATGTTATTAGTTACACCTGTGATCTTCCTGCCATGACAATGTAAATATCTGCTGTGAAGGTTCATACTACTAAATGAGGCTCCATATAAAGGTGTTGAAAATGCGAACATGCTAGGTGTTCTTCTGACATTATTCTGTCACAATTTTTCCTCATATTTGTTATACATTTTTATATATTATATTTTTGCTTCATTTATATGTGTATTGCCTCCGTCTCGAAGAAAATTTAACATAAACATTACTGGGTCATTCAGAACCTGTGGATGGTCTGACCATCAGTCTCCATGTGATAATATTTGACGTCTTCTGTGAATATGTGCTCAAGACGCTGCAACAGTTCAGACGGCTGGAAATGACACAGAACTGCCAGAAGACCTCGCAAAAATGATGGAGGAATGATGAGGAAGAGGAGGAGACTTTAAGTGAGGGAAGCATTAACCAGGTCAAGGAAGGTCCTAATCTGGATGAGGGGATGGAGGGTTAACTCCTTTGACTGACCAAAAGATTAAAAGATAAAGTACCTTCATGTTCCAAATATTTATTTTTCCCTCGCCTAACAACTTTGTCTGTATCAGTTAAAATAGTAAATAAGCAGCACACTAATAGAGCAAAAGCATTGGATTAAAAATAAGTAAATCCAGGAACGTGCTGTACATCCATCAAGGATGCACTCCAAACTACAGTACAGCCTGATCTCCCTGGATTTTTAGTTGCTTATACCTACAGAACATGGTACAGGGTATACTGTTTAATTTAGTATTAAACCTTTTGCCCTGACACCTGCTTGTCCACTCTGTTGCTGGACAGTCATATTAGATTACTTGTTCTGGTTGATAAAAATAAAAGTACCTATTTTTTTTTACTTATAGACCATAGACTGTATATAAGAAGTGGACGTAGTCACCGTGACATCACCCATTCGTTAGTTGACTACGGTTCTGAAGCCTCGACTTTGACACTTTGGCCGTCGCCATCTTGGTTTTTGACCGTCGACATCTTGTTTTTTTGGAACCAGAACGCTGAATATAAAATTTTTAGGCAACCAAAATGTTACAAATAACTTTCATTAACTGAAAACACACTGTGAAAAGGGTTAAAGTTCTAAGACAAAAACACAGACAACACCCAGACCGGACAACGCCGTGGTAGCGAGCTGTCAATCACAAAGTAGCCACGCCCTAAAGCATCCCCTGCTTTATGGTCTATTTGACTCTAAATGGGACCATAATTTACTAAATGAACATCATGCTGTTTGAAGAAGACTTGAAACTAGCGATTGAGATCATAAACTCATGTTTACAATGTTTACTGAGGTAATAAATCAAGTGAGAAGTAGGGTCATTTTCTCATAGACTTCTATACAATCAGACTTCTTTTTGCAACTTGAGGAGTCTTCCTCTGCTGGCTATTAGAGAGAATGCAAGTTTAAGGCACTTCAGCATTGGCTTCACTTCTCAGACCCAAAGGTCGCCCACTGGTATGGCCATGTGAGATATCCTGAACTGACATTTTAGAATTCAAAACAAAATTAACTTTAAAACATTTAACTCTGGCAGTTAAAAGCAAAAAAATATCTTTTTACTAACTGGCTCACACAAAATGATCATGAACCAGCACGTCTACGACTGTTCAGGATGTGACAGTGTCAGCTTTTCCTCCACATTTCGGCTCAAGCTGGTCACATGACCAGTCTCAGCTTTTTACCCTCCCTTTCCATCATCTTCCTGTCATCCCCCTGCTGCTCACCATCCCCCTTTCCCCCTGTAAGCTGACACAGCGCCTTGAAACATTAGCTGCTTTCTTCCTGATAGGATCCCATGGGTTTAAATTGTCATCTGATAAAACTAAGGAGCTTGATAGCTATGCTGCACCCTCTTAACCAATTTGTACTCAATTAGGATAATGGGGAAACAAGCAAAGAGGGACAGCTTTAATATATTAATGTGATAAAATGATTATCAATTTCCCTTGCCTACGACTTGGGTGGTATTAGGAGCATCTTGCAAGTGTCATATAAATATTAGCCATTAATGACGTGACCTAAACATTAAAGGAAATCAGAACTATTTGAATTAGATTCAAGAATGTGTGAAACATCATCTGTCTAGAGTGGCATAGCATAAATGGGACTGAGCCATCATTAATGTTAGTAATTACAGCTGTTCTTTCGTGCTATGACATGTCAAATGTTTACCGGATATGTTCCCTGCAATTTAAAGAGGCACTCCAGTTTTAGTATTGTACTTCCATAAAGTTGAGGGACTCACAAGAGACAGATTTAAAAAGGAATGGTCAAAAGCAAAGCAGGTGAGGTTCCTTTTAGTCCCTCGTACGGGCTACCCTTCAAAAACCCTGGAGCCTACATCTCCCACAATGCAACTTGACAGGATCTTTTATCAGGCCCTCCTGAACACATCTTAACAGCCACATCTTTCAAAGTGACCATGTCTAGTTTGTAACGCAGGGTTTCTGTTCAAATTGATGTATAATTTTGCTTATGAGGTCTGCAAACTCTTTCTTTGGATAGTTCAGTGGTCTTTAAGTGTAACCCTAACACTGAAAATTAAGAGCATACTAACTGTGTATTAAGAGGGATTGTAGCAAGTGTACTTGACAATCAACTTGAGAAATACCAGCTGATCCTTTTATACAAATTATTACCTACTGACAACACTGTTAAGATTCAAATTAATGTAATACCTCATACTTTTCTGACAGGGAACAAAATGTATTGAGTGCATACTAAATTTCTGAATATATTGAATCACGAACAATGAACCTTCTCACTTGCATCACTAAGTAATGGGACTAATTATCATTCTCTAAGTCCATTGACTGTCTTATGGTATCAGCTTACTAAGGCAATTAATGCTTCTTTCAATGTTTTGCCTTGCTAGAAGAATATTTTGACATCCTGGTACAAAATATTTGACATGATAGAAGACAACAGAAAAACAAAACTACCACTCATTCATTTAAAAACTGCATAAATATGATAGTACCTTATTAATCAATGAATTTTTGCACACTCTTTTGTTTTTGTGAGTGTATTGAACGTTAGAAAAAGATCGCTCTGCAAAACATCCCACAGGGGAGCCCCGATAGCTCAGTTGGTAGAGTGGGCGCCCATATAACAAGGCTGAGTCCTAACCGCGGCGGCCCCGGTTCAAATTCGACCTGTGGCTATTTCCGCATGTCGCCCCCTCTCTCTCTCTCCCACTTTCTAAACTGTCCACTGTCATGTCAATAAATGAATACAAAAAGTGCCCCAAAAATAATCTTTAAAAAAAAAAACATTCCACAGGCCTGACTTTCTTTATAGTCACCATATGACAACAACCTACTTCATAGCAAACCCCTGCCACAGGGGCGTCTTTATGTTCTTTATTTCATTCATGTAGTGGCAAAGCTTGACGTTCACAGGCGAAAATAATGAGCTTTGCGGTCTCTGCTTTCTCGCAAAACAACCTTGACAACCAAGAAAAGGTGTTCAGCTAAAGCCACTTAACCTACCTACAGCCATTCTGGTCATAGAAAACATTGGCAATGCAGCCCGATGTTGCCAGATGGCTTTAAACTTGTTGGCATTTAAAATTCCTCAGCTACTTAGGCATGTGCAAATCGTGTAGGCAAGTGCTAAGTTTTAGTGCATCTCACTGATTCCGAGAAGACCGTCGCTAGGGTCTTTAATACATGTCAAAAGGTGTTGCAGAAGCTCTTATTAATCTTTTACCACATGCAGAACTTTCACTGACTGCTACTGTAGTACCATAAAAAGTGATGTGAATATGAACATGCAAAATATGTAGGTATTGGTAGATTAGACTTCTGTATTTACTGTCAAAATGGTCATTTACTAATACAATGCCCTGTTAAACAATCCAGGTACAATGTGCTGCAGTATACAAGGGAAACAATTAAATACAATTTGGGGGTTTTAAAGGGATAATAACATAATAAAAAAAAGTCAGTATGCTCTTGATGTGGCTTGGTTGATGCTTCAGACTAAACTCAATGCAAAAACACCTAAATTTGCATTCCTGAAACATTTGTTTTCTCATATTAAATACACACAACATACTGTCGGACAAAATACTTTCTGCACCAGAGCGTGCAGACAACTCCTAAATATATCTTCAGATAGGAAGAGTGAGGTCAGAGGAAATCTCTAGTGAAGTCTTTAGGCTCATTAAGGATAGGATTGATCTCTGCAACACCTACTGTAGCTGCCACAGCTTTGGTTGTGCCAGCTGGCATAGGAGAAATTTGCAGGCTGCAGGATAAAACGCCCCCGATGCCCCTAACCCAATTCTACTGTGAACGATCAGAGGCTGAGCAACAAGATTATTCGTCAAACAGGCCGTATTAGTTGTTATGTATTCATTTGACACGTGTAAACAATGTCGTTAAATGTCACACACTCAACTGAAAAATGTTAAAGGGGTGATAAGGACTGGGTTCAACATTAGTGTTAATGCTAATTGCTTGTGTTTTAATTAATCAGGTTAAATAGAGAATTGTACCTTTGCCTCTCTAGACCTGTGCTTTAAACTCATTGTTGTTATTTTTGTTTCTGATAGGTCCCCCTGGTATAGACCTGAAAAATGTAGCATCAGACGATAATTATTATTATTATTATTATTATTATTATTATTATTATTATTATTATTGTTAATAAACAGTGTGACTTATTAGTTGTGTACTATTTATAGTAACTCTTTCTAACATTGTTTATTCTTTTTCTTTAACAAAATAATATTATGTAATCAAATTTGCTTTTCTTCGTTTGATTTTTATTTCATCAATAAAGCCAGCTATGTCCGAAGCAATGCTGCTCATAAAGAGTTAAGTGCCTACTTGAATGAAACTATTTTTTGAATACAAGTCTTTACAGTGTGTAGCCATTCAAGTTAAAAGTCCATCTCTGTGTCTTTTCTCCCTTACATTGTCTATAATGAAGGGATTAGCGAAAACTCTCAGTACGAGCCATTATCTTTCAGACAATAGATTTTTTGAAAGAAAGTTTTGTCGAGGCTTCATTAGCAATGGCCTCCCTCTGTGGTCTGAATGCAGGACACATTTGGAGCAATTACTTGACCAGAAAACAACTGTCAGTCATTCTTAAAGGGGAAGGATTCCAATTAATAAACCTCTTAAACCCTTTGGTTTTACTACCATTCCCCTGCGAGCTTCGGTGTCTTGTGTGGTTAAGGAGAGTTTTGTCAGGAGAGAAAGACATTACATGTGCTTGTTGCACAGGACTCCAACGGTAGGTCCTTTGCTCACTTGTGTGCAGGGGATTTCAAGGACTTAACTGGGAGTAACAAGTGCCTCCAGTAGATATTGTTAGTGTCATTCGTCTACTTATGGACTACAGAGACACCATGTGTGTAGCATAGCCTTTGGCAGGAATCTGAAAGAAGGTAAGATTACTTTTCTGTACTTTCCTTACTGTGCATTCTGTCATTTCTGTCAACTGATGCATGGGTTTCCATAATGCTCATTTGTATTCAAGAAAATATTGTCCAAGGGCAGCTTGCATTTTGGTGCCTCTCAAGACGTTCTCAAATGTCGTTGGGTAGATTTTAAACCAAATTAACTGCAAACCTATGTAAACACTTTTAAAATGCTGGGGTTTAAAATGTACAAGTAAAAACTGATGGGAATCAGACGCGAGAGAAAATTGATTACTCTTTCTAGACACTATAAATTAAACATTCCTCACCGATTCACATTTGAATTCTTCCTACTTTTTTTTTTTTCTTCTTTCTATATATTAGTTTTTTTGCATGTAGTCAACAACATGTGTCATCATTACTCATTGTAATGGAAATTATACTAACATAGCATAGCTTGGCGAAGTTTCTTGTGGTTAGATATTCACACTCACCATTTAAAGTCATGTTTCTTAATATTCAAAACAAGGGAACCTGCTCGACTAATGTCTAATGTTATATCTTGTTTCTTTTCTCTCATTCCCTTGCAGACAAAGATGTGAGTTTGTTCAGCTTTTGTGACAACAACAATATCTTCAGCCTCACTGAAGAGATTCTTGAAGGATACGGCCCTCACGCTGCATATAAATCTGCTCCATTGCACGTGAAGCAGAACAACAGCTCCGTACAACAACTTCTCTGCTTTGTCTCGGTTGGTAGCATTTTGCTTTTTTTCTGACAAAGAAGAGAGAAAGTGTCTCAAACGGCTCGGATGCATTTGTCAATGGATACCCTGGGAATAGTGGACGATAGCTGCCTGGACAACTATGACATGGCAAAAGGTGCTGGGTCAAGCGGTGGAGGCCGGGTCCACAGTATTGATGTCATACTGGGATTCACTAAAGACCAGGACCCTTTACTCCAATCGGTAGGCGATGAGGACAGCCAAAAAGCCAACGGAGAAAACCCACAGCACTCTGAGAAGCAGGTCCCGTCGGACCCCTATGGGCACCTTCCAGAACTGGGTGACAGCTCCCAACATTCTTCCTACCATGGTGAGTCTTTTCAGAAAAGAAACCATCAGGCACAAAAACTCTTTAATATATTTCTTCAGGATCATAATGGGGATTGTCAGGGGATTTTGTCTTCAGCTGTACAACAAGTTTGTCAGAGTCTCGTGCGTCCGGTTTAAAACGCAATACTCCCACATAGTTTTACCAACGTATTGGACCAGTGCCCTTCCATAAAAAAAAGAGTTCAATGTCACCTTTTAGCATCCACTCTCATGATGATGAGTTATTTGGTTGTTCAAGTTATAAGTTGTACTTAAGCTGCCAATTGGCAAAATGATTAATAACGGCAGCAGTTTTGGTGAGTAGAAAAGTGGGAGCATAGTACTACATTTAAGTGCATTTATATTTGTATGCTTCATCTATAAGGACAAAACCAGTAATTTCTCAGAAATGTCATTTTATGCCAATCGGACTCTGACATTTGCAGTACAACAACAGAAATACAAAGGCCAGCCAAAGAAAGATGAAATAATAGCAAATGTCTCTTAGTGCCCAAGATAATGTTACCCAGGCTCAGGGGTGTCCAAGCTATGCTGCTGAATCCTGATTTTTCCCTTAAATGTACCCTTACATTGCTTTAAAGTTAGAGAAAACATCTTTGACGATATCACTCTGTGTCTGCCTGTTCTAAAATTTGATTTAATAAGTATTAAGTATTTAAGAGTAAAATAATTAAAACCAGGATGCATTTTTTTTATTATGGCTGCACCTTTACTGTATATCAAATATAAATATATGAAATGATTTTTCCTGTAATAAGTCTTTTCTTTTGACTTGACACGTGGAGCTACTAATGTGAATAACGGTTAGATTCCATTCAGGTTTTAGCTCCAGGGCCCTTAGTTACACCTGTGCTCTTCTTGCTATGTCCATCGTGAGACAAGTCCATTCAGACTGGAATATTTGTTACCTTTGGTAACTTTGTGATGTTCGTTTACTTTGGGATGTTGTGCAAATTCAAAATAATGTTCTTTAAGTATGGACATACTGGTGGGTCTGGTTGGAAATACGAGGTTACTACCTACTGCAAATCAGCTAAACTTGCATGTAATAAGGGGTGTTGTTTGTACATACTTCATTTTTCCTTCACTTTTGTTTTACAACTACTTGTATGCTAAAAATCCTATTAAAGCCTGTGATAGACATGACCCTTCAAATGTTATGAGCATACTCACCTGCGGTATGCTTAAGTTATCTAATGCAATGTTGCTATACTCTTTGAAATAATCTATGGACATGATGAAGCTGTTGTAGTATTTTAAAAATCAACAACAATACCACTTAACAGACCTTGCAAAAAGATAATAAAAAACAGAACTATTTGGGAGCTGTAGAATTATGGACCTGTGCAATTGCAACTCATATTGTCTCTCAGTGGCCACATGCTTGAATGTGACCTGCTGTTACTCGGTCAACTTTAAAGATTTCATATGTGTCCTGTGTACACATGAACACTGCAGATTTTTAATAACCAAGATACACAATAATTCTCTGTATATGTAGGATGTGATAAAGCATGCCTGTCTGAATATAGCCTGCTATGCAAATGCTGTTTATGCTTAATAGCTGAAAATATGAATAGTATATTGACGTAGCTACAAGCTATGTGAAAACTTACTGCCACTGTTTGAGTGCTTCATACACCAAAGCAAGAATTTGCAAGACTTTTATATGAGCTTTCGAGGGAAAATTTAAACTTCAGATTTTAACTTCAATTTAGATATTTAGCTAACTTTTTTTTCACCACGCTTGTGGTGATTAAAATGATAATTTGCTCCGTAGACATGACTGATGAAGGTGCACAGAGTGACTCCTTTCCTAAAGAGTTATATGTTTAATCTAGAGTTCACCACATTACGGTCAAAAATAACACAATTTAAATGGGATGGTGTTGATGTGGAAAACCTTTTTATCTTCCATTCAACAGAAAAAAATAAGGGCATTAAATGTTGATGGGTATTAAAAGCCAGCATCCCACTCATTCTCTATTCATGGTGTACCCTTTAAAACAATCAGGCCTTTAAAGATCTCACAAACTACCTTGAACGTAAAGCTTTTGCTGCCTGACATCATTATTTCAGACTAAAGATCTGTCGACCATATTGCCTTAAACGATTTGGTATGATTAACGAGCTTTGGTGCATCAAACACATGGCTCATTTGCTCTACATGTACATCCATGTCTTGTAACACAATCTGGACTATGACTATTTACTCGGCTTGTGCAGAAGCCAACTAAAGTCCCTTGTTAGATTAGAGGAGGCGGGGACTCGCAGGTTTAACCGGTAGCATCTGTTACTATGGGATTACTGCAAGGGAAGAATTCAGTGAAAGACGTGATGTCATTTGGACTTGCCAAACCCCTGGTGTTTGCAAGGCCTCAACTGTATAAAGGGCATCAGACATTAAGCTGTTTTATCACGAGGAGAAGAGTTAAGATTTCACTTTTTGATCAGGCTGTATGTTAAAATGTTACATCTATTTTGAAATGATCCACAATCACAATAAGTAGAAGTGTGTTTTTTCTGGCGATATCTTTTTTTCTTAAAACTAGACAAAAGACAACATATAGTAGGTCAAGAATAATGCATTCATTATTTATTTAATATCAAATATAGCTGGGATTAATGAAATAAGATACACACTTTTTGGAAATGCTTTGGAAAAACGTTCGGATATTGCTAAAGCTGCTAACTAAATTTCTGGTTGAAACAGGGTGACACGGTGAGAAGTAATGTGGGGAGTGACTTTTCAAATGTCAAACACACATACGTGTGTTACTTTGCCTTTGTTTGTCCATAACAAAAACTCTTAAAGTTTTACTTAATGAATCGCTGCTCTAAGAAATGCTTTACCTATTTTCTTGAGGTGTCAAAACTTTTGAATTATTCAGCATGAATAAAAAAATAAATACAGACCAAGTTGTCTTTGGAAAACCAAAAGAAACTTTGAGGTGTAAACTAGCGAAGATTAGCTGATATGACATGTTATTACTCTTGACTTTGAAGTTATAGATAGGGTAGTACACAAAACTGATTGTCCCTAAAATGATGGACTCCTTGGCTGAGAGGTTCGCTTTTGTGGTTTTTAAATGTACAGTATAGTCCTACTGTACCTCTCAAAGATGCTTCATTGCTCTTTTATGTCCACCTTGCTCTTTTCTTATGGCCTTGGCATTAAGATAAGATTTGTCAAAATGGTCCTTTAAGGACTGCTTATTGGCTTGATACCAGTTGCACACCAGTTGGTTGTTTCAAATGTTACATTAATTCTGTAAATATAAAAACGAAAATACATCAAACATCCACCAATTTGCGTATACGGAGTAAATTCTTAGAAAAATTTGATGCATTTTTTTTTTTAAATCACACCCAAGGTCAAGAGTAAATGTTTAAACATCAGACATAAGGAGAGAGTGTGGGCTACTAGCAGATCACTCACATATATTTCGGAAATGACACAAAATATTAATGTTCTGGAAAATGGTGCACAAACTTCTGCAAAAGACGCTAGGATATGATATCCCTATGAGCTACATGGTAATCTATTTGTGTAATTTTAATTTTACAGAAGAAAATGTATGAAAAAGGGAGAAGTATCTGGTAAAAATATTGCTGATAGCTAGTAAAAAATCTATCACAAGGAAATGGGGTAGAGTGGATCCCATTCTCAGGAACAATGGATAGAGATAGTAGAGGAAATCTACATAATGGATTACAAGAAGCATAGATGGAAGAAAAGTGGGAGAAAACGACATTATCCATTATTATAAGACACGGAAAGGACCGCTGATCTAGTTGATCTAACTGAGAATGTATAAACTACTAAACATGTAGCTCCCAAACATAAACCTTTTCCCTTTTTATTTTCTGTATTACCTTGATTTTATCTTTGTTTGTTTAGACGTTCATCTTCCGGATTTCATGTTTGTAAATGGTGAAAATATCACTAAAAACTAAAGTGGAAAAAATGTTACATTAATTCTGTTAATGGATATAAATTTTCTTGCATCTTACATTCTTGCTATATTTATCCTGTCCTTCATTTTAGAATCGGACCTTTTCTCTGGTGATAAGTGTGATGAAGAAATGAGCAACTTGCAGAAGGAAGTGGACATTGCTGAGGGGTCTCCAGAGGCCATTACAGAGGAAGAGCACACTAAAAAGAAACACAGAAGAAACCGTACCACCTTCACCACCTATCAGCTTCATGAGCTGGAGCGAGCCTTCGAGAAGTCCCACTACCCAGATGTCTATAGCCGTGAGGAGTTGGCAATGAAGGTTAACTTGCCTGAGGTTCGAGTTCAGGTGAGGACTAAGTGAAATCCTAATAGTATACTATGGTATTAGTTACATGGCCATGGTAATGGTATTGGTTACACGGCCTGTGCTGTACTGAGCAGAGAACTGCAGCTTCAATTTATGGCAAACTGGGCCAAAAATGCTATTTATAATTCAATATACCACAATGTATTCATCATTTATCATACATTTCCCCCCCATATTTCATGGTGCACCCAGCAGCAAGAATAGTTAGTTTAACCTTGAACACTTCTCATAAAACCACTTTTCCAACCTCCAAATGTATTTTACTAAGTTTATCTAAATGTTATTGTGGATGCCACATTCATTTGAAAGTCTCAGACTTCTGCACAACCTAATGGTAGTATCAGGAGGTACACAGCAAAATCTGTGCAAGACTTTGTATTTTTCTGATGAATGATTTTTGCTATTGTCTCAGTGCCTCGCTGCACAATCTCATCTCATTTCATTTCTCTTTGTCCAGGTGTGGTTCCAGAACCGAAGGGCCAAGTGGAGACGACAAGAAAAGATGGACACTAGCACTATGAAGCTCCATGATTCCCCCATGCTGTCCTTCAATCGTCCTCCGATGCCTCCTAGCATGGGTCCGGTGTCCAACTCGATGCCCCTCGATCCCTGGCTGACTTCGCCCATCTCCAGTGCCACGCCCATGCATTCCATCCCAGGGTTCATGGGTTCACCGCAGGGCCTGCAGCCTGCCTATTCGAGCCACAGCTTCCTCAACACCCCACCTGGCATGGTCCAAGGTATGCAGCCGATGGGCCCTCCTCCCTACCAGTGCCCACCCAGCTTCAACGATAAATACCCGATGGAGGACGACAGGAGTTCCAGCATCGCAGCACTCAGGATGAAGGCCAAAGAGCACATTCAGTCAATGGATAAAACCTGGCAGCACATGTGATCCGACGAGCTACCGTGGAAGGATTTTTGAGCCGCTCCCGTGAATGTTTACAAACTGCTTTTCCACCGTTTGTTTCATGTACTCGCGACGAGGACACATGACACCAAAGGAGTCAGACATTTTTTCACTGACGCGAATAAGCATCTGTGAAAATAAACTTCTTGTGATTTACAAAAATAAATCACTTTAAAATGTTTTTAGCCCTAAGGGAAAATTATCACATCTCTGAGGGGCTCTTATTTTGGTCTAGCTCAAAAGGTTTGGGAATAGACTCTTGTTTAGAGACGATCCTCAACATGAATGTTTGAACACTTTTATGTCAACATTAATTTAGTAAATTTCTGATAAATTTCAGACAGCGCTGACAAACTGAAATATAGTATATGAGAGGCTAAGTAGAGCCATGTGGTCAGCAGTAGCAACGTTTGTGGTCTTAACTGAGGGGTGTCCTTTTTTGTGGAAATAAGATATTTTATAAAATATGTAATATTGACCCTAACTCTGTCTATATGTACCTGGGTGTACAATTTTCCTGCTCCTCTGGAGTGATTATATCTTTATGAGGTTTAATGAACACTGTGCTTTGATTATTGCAGGTATCTAGATCCTCAGAACTAGACAATGTTAGTATAAATTTGTTCAAAGAAGTTTTTTCTCCCTGTATGTCTGTTTGGGTTTTCTATCTATTATTTTTTCTAAACAATGCAGATACTGTCAAGCATTTTCTAGTATATTTTCAGGACCTTTGTAAGTGGGCACAAATGTGTATTTTAAAACCACTTCTCCCACTTAAATTTAAGTTTGATTAGGTTTAAAATCGATATGTGTGTGTTTTATTTAAATCATTAAAACTGGCCTTTTGGAGGGCATTGAGCCCTGATGGGGGAGGTTATCGGAAGTCACAGAGCGTAATCTGGCTCCGAGGCTAATTTAAACAGACAAGCATACCTCTTAACACCTAATTACTGCTTTTAAAGCGATTAACCCCGGATTCTCAGCCATAGACAGAATGCCCTCAGATGCCCCTTAAAAATCCTTTTCAAGACCTGATTAACCTCGCCCCTCCCCTCAAACGTGAACATTTATATTATTTCTAATTTACAGATACGGCCCAACATCTCAATGTTGCTTTTTTACTATGCCCCGTCTTAAGCTTAATCTTATTGGTAAAGGATGCTCCTCATTGCGTTGTTGACAAAATATTCCCTAAAGACAGGTGGATTAAGAGTGAGAAAGTTAATGGGTGCTGGCAGCCTCTCTAACCCTTGGAAGTAGCACAGTTTGACGTAACTGTTGGACCACAACTAGAAGGAAATGACGTTACACTGACGTTTGTCAGAGACATAAGCTCATGCTAATATTGCTTGTGTGTTTTATACTGAATGTGTGTATTTGGTGTGTGGCCATTAAAATGATGCAGAAGGGTGCTGGGCTGGCAAAGTACATTTTCCTATAATCTATACTTTTCTCTCTGGCTCTTGAAAGACAACAAAAACATTTAATTTAATGGAATCAAGGGAGGAAGAACTTGCCATCAATTTTACCCAGGCTTATCTGGCAAAAATAACGTGTCATTAAGTTAGTGTTATCATTATCTACTTACAAAAGGCGATACTGAGTACTGTGGCAATGCTTTGAGGGAAATGTATCTGGCAATGGAAGTCCCCTGTGGACACCATAATGGAGTGTAAGGAAGAGTTATCATTTACATCACTTCAAAACTTTATCTATATCATGGCCTTTAGAAATGGCAGCATCCACACTGTCATTTTTATAGGTTTTGTTGTTTATATTGTTATAATCCCTGTTGACAACAGTGGACTAAAAAGCCAAAGAAATAAAAAAAAAAGAAGACGACACATTTATAAATGTGTGAGGATGTTTATTATTTTTAAATATTTTTTTTTTTCATCAGTTTTCAATATCATTATAACTAATTTCTAGTCCTTCCAAGTTTTTAGAATGTGACTTTCCATGTGCAAAAACACAGAATAAAGTTACAGTAGCACCACTGTAGAAGCACTTTGATTGTGGATCTTGTTTTTCTTTCTACACATGCATTAGTGAGCCACCAACATGACTTAGTGCCGTTAATGAGCGCTGGTGTACAATAGGCCATGTAAGCTGTGACAGAGCGAGCTGGCCTGATGGAGGCCTGTTGTGTTCGTCCAGGCCTGTGGAGCTTTGCCAGGCCGTTAGGCAGATGAAGCTCCACTCCATCAGGCCCAACCGGGGGTGTCAGGACGCCCCGCCTGCTGGGCTGCAGAGGCCACAAGGGCTCAAGTTCTAATTGCCCTCCAGTAGCCTGTGTGGTTTAGCCGCTCCAGTTTATTTTTGGATGGTGGTTCCTATAGAGGCCTATTTTGCATTTGAGTACTTTGCAACAATGTATTAGTAGGCAGACAACCTTAACTCAATACCCACCATTTTTTTGTGATGGAACAGTTTTTTAAGTTGACATCAATAAGATCTTTCTGTCAGATGTTTCACAGCGTCTATCTATAGTCAAACATATTTGGAGGTTGGGGTAGGAAATTGTTAGATACTGGAACAGTGGCTTTATGAGAGGTGTTTGAGGTTCAGTATATTATAAAGTAACAATTATTTGCAAAAATTCTCTAAGGGGAAGAGGTGAAAATGAAAAACTCTTGTGTGCAGGGTTACGTTTATTTGATTTGACTTGATTTGATTTGATAACATTGCACCGGAGCACCACCTGAGCTCCCATAATGGGACATTAAGAGAAACTGTTGGGAAAATATTTTTGTGTGTACTGTAATTGAGTCTTAGTGAGGTAGATTTGGACCTGTGATCTTTTTAGAATACACCCTTTAAAATAGGATAAAAAGAAATATTGCCCAGGATGGACGCTGCTCAAACCCTTAAGGACTTGTTTAGCTACTGGATAGGGAAACTTGCTTCCTGTCCATACATATAAACTGTTTTAGAGTTGTCAGTAAGACTGATACTAGTCTTTGAGCCTTTGAGATAAGGGCTTTATTGACTTTTGGGAACATAGTAAGAAAAATCATTCCAAGGTTTACCAAATAATATGTAGGCCTCTTAGCACCTCTGCACGCTGAAAACAATTGCCAAGGATAGGACGTAACGCACCTAACTAAGTGATTTCTCTCACTGCCCAGCTCTTAATTGCTACCCTTTAGTTTTGCAGGTTGAGCAATTGCAAAATATTAATACCATTTATATGCTCAGCAGTTTGACGTAATAAATCAGTGGAAAGGATGTAGATAATAAGTGTTAGACTATGCTATTTTCAATGATAACCCTTTCTCACCACACCTTTGTCAGAAAGACTTAATGTAGCAACACCCAATCTATGCTAGAGACGCACTCAGAACTAGTAATTAATTACACACATTATTATGTTATTTTGCTTGGCCAAGCGTGACGTTCGCTGGGGCCTAGGCTCTAGTTAACAGGCTGACTAGCGGGACGTGGTCCACGGTGGAAATAATAAGGGAAAGGAGCGGAATTAATTGGGTTTGATTAAGAACACTTTTCAAAGGGACACCGTTTTCCCCCGTTGACATAATTGGGGATCACTTAGAGGGTGGGGGGATTTTGATGGCTGGCGCCAGTTGCTCGTCTTCGCCCCAGTGTTCACTTTGGGAAAACGGACATGTCACTCAAAAAACACTCGCTCCCTCCCTCGCCTTACACACATGTGCAGAGCATGCATCGGCACACATGTTAAAGGTTTAGTTTTGCATTCAATGAAAATCAACTGGCTGGAGTGTCTTCTTCTTTGCCATCTTATATTTGCAAAAAGGGGGGTTTTCATAAATTACAGACTGTAGTGCAGACCTCCCATTGCTGTTGCATATTATTGTTTTTTAGAACTTTACAAAAGGTGAGATTGTGAGCAGTTTTAATGTCTTTTGTAATGATCTGTTTATGCAATTATAGGGCAGTCTTTTTGTTTCCTCCTCTTGACTATAATTTATTAAGGTCATACTAAAAAAATCTTTTATCACACCCCGGAAAAAATAATTTCTCGATTACATGTTAACTGTAGTCAGCTTGAATTCAGTCAATTACAATGGATTCCAATAGCAACATGTATCAAAATGACCATCTGTATGCTCAGCATGTTTGTACAACAACATAGGCTGAATACACTGCTTGTTTCAATCCTCAGCCACAACAAGCAAGCTATGTATTGGTTTGAGCACATTAGATCACCAGTCTCTTACCTGAATTCCGGTGCTGGTGCGAGTGCGGAGTGGGTCTGGTGGTTGGCTTCGTCTTCTGAGGTGTTGGGACTTCCAGGCTTTATCTCTACTCTCTACCTGTATACAAAATAAGTGTCAGCATCAACATCTCATTCATTTCATAAAAGCAGCAAGATCAAAGAGGAGGCTTTTACTTTGTGCCGGGATGGGATGGCAACAGAAACATGACGGTCAACTTGACAGCTCGGTCATCAGTAGATGTAATCTGTCCATATTGTTTGAAGCCATCCAGCCGCGTCGGATCCTGTGCATACAGAACAGGCATTGGAGATTAATTGGTTGATGTGGGGTGATGTATGTATGGATAGTTTATCTGATTACTGTGTTATCTTAACCTGTACAGTGGTCCAGGGTCCCTCCAACACAGTCTCTCCTAAGATTGTGGCCATTAATCCCTCTGCCCATTCCCCTCTTTGATTCTTGTTGTTGGTTTTGTCAGTCTTAGTTTGAGACCAATAAAGAATTTTACTTATCAGGTTTTGATATTAACGGGACAACTAGATTTACCAACAGCATTCAGACTTTTCTGAGTGAAGCATTTCAGCAGTGTGGTTTGATCAGTTATTCAATAAATGTGTAATTTAACTGCAACATTTCAGAGGTCACTCGTGCTACCTGGCCAATACACTGATGGTACCTGACATAAATGCATGAAAGGGAAAAGGAAAACCTCATTACTTTATACCACTGGAATTATTTGTCAACTAGTAGAACATCCATTTAAAATGATATAGCATTTGTTTTTGTGTAACACTTCATTTTACACTGCAATATAACTTGTAACTTTCGTAAGTATACCAATTAACAGGTATTTGACATTAAAAATACATTTATTTTGCCTGTAAGCAATATTACACATTAATACAGACATGCAGCTATCCTTTATTTGACGTCGCAGAGCAGGGCAACCCCACGCAAGATCCAGTGGTCTGGTGACTGGATGGTAGGCAACACCACTGCTGTGATGTAATTCAGGTCTGTGCGGCTTGGTTTCTTGTAGATGGGGCAGACGTATAGCTTAGGATCCACGGGGGCAGTGGAGTTGATGGCAAACATGTGGATGACAGGCAAGGGTGTGAACAGCACTTTGGGTGGGGACTCGATGAGTTGGGTGTTCTTCCTGTCCCAGCCGGCGCCCTCCAGGTACAGACCATAAACATAAACTCCCTCCTGTTGAGGAGGTTGCAGTCAGTCACATATTAATACATGTTTCCTAAAAGAATAAACATATATTGTTCTCTTGTTCTCACAATCAAAATGAGCAGACAATACTCTCCTACTTATTGTAATGTCCTAACAAGTTTATCATGAATGTAGGCGTAAGCTGAATTTAAGATTTATGTATTTTTATTATGTGGTGCATTGCTATTATCTCCATGCTTTTGACTCACTGTAGGTGAGGCTGTGATCTCCTCCTTTGCCTGCTTCAGTACTTTGTTGTGCAGGATGACAGTGTCCAGAGCCCAGCCTTTGTTTGCCCTTGTTACTTCTTGTCTCATAGCTGTTAGGAACCCTGCAAACATACCCCATTAAAGACATTATTAGCATAAGTCTGATATCACTTCAGCCCCAGCTGATGGCATCAATTACTGGAGGTCTTCATATAGCACATCTTACCACCGTCAAACTCAGCGTGTCTCATGCTTTGTTCACACTACGAGTGACACAGCAACAGGCTACAAGTCATTTTCAATGGAAGCCGAAGACATGAAGCTACAAACTGACGCCCGACATTTGTCTCTGCGTGACGGGCGTGATGCGCTACAAATCAAAGTTGAGCTGGTCTCAACTTTTTTTAGCGCTCCAATGAAGTGGTGAAGCGTCAACCAATCATATGCTTTTGTTTCATTCTGTTCCGTTCTATCTAAAAAAAATGCTGTTGGCCAGTCCCCAGTGCTATTTAACGACATAACTACGTCAACGAGCGCTTGAGCAACACTTCAACAGTTACTCGCCGACAACGTAGCTGGCCATGCTGGCCGTTTTGTTGATTTTGTTGCTCGTAGCGTGAACGTAGCATCAATCAATCGGATTGAATCTGTTGGGATTAATTTATTTTCCTTTATCCTCAAAACTACAGTGACTTAAACATTAATACAACACGTCTAGTGTACGTTATATTTATTAGTGTGAGAGCACTCTAATAATGCCTTACTTTACAAAAACCTGTTACTCACCCTGTGGGTTGAAGAAGCCTGTCATCCAAAAGGTTTTGGGTCTTCCTTCAAACACCCAGCTGTGGAACTGCTCGTTTCTCTCCAGAAGCTCTGTGAACCAAAAGCCCAGTGTGGAGGACTCCCAGGAGATTTTCCTCCACAGGTTTGGAACACGGGCATCAAAAATATTGTCCAGGGCATCACGGAGGTTCTAGGAGTCAAGAACAGATCAGTGGTTTCACTGCACTTTAAACCTACATGATGATTAATTAAAGATATTTTTATGTTTTCACTGGCGTTGGTTTGTTTGTTTGTTGGTCTGTCTGTTTGCAGGATTACTCCAGAAGTTCGCAATGGATTTGAATGAAATGTTTTGGAGGGGTGGGGTGTAGCACAATGAACAATCCATTAGATTTTGGTGGCGATCCGGATCATGATCCGGATTCAGGACATTTTTTACAGATTCTGATCAGCCACAACATTATGACCACAGGGTATAACACATGCGCAGTGTAACTGATGACGCGTTGATGACGCGTGACCCCGCCTCCTTCCGTCTTCGAGCAGAGAGATACGTGTGTGGATGTGTGGCGAGACATGGAGGTGCGGGAGCTGCTGGCCGTCCGCGGTGAGAAAGAAAAAAGCGGTAGATGACGGGATGAGAGACAACGTAGTGTAACGTGTAAGGTCTGCGCTCTCCGAGTGCCATTCTAGTTTTGAATAAAATTATTTTTCAAAATTACATGTTCCAGTATTGCAATATGCAAATATTCAGTGAATATTAATTGTGGAAAAAAATGTTAGACTTGAATTTCAAATATGTACTGAAGTTAGTATTTCAAGAAACAAACAGTAAAGCGTTGATGTTTTAGAGTGAGCAGTGAGATGAATTAGTGATCTGACCTCGCTCATTATGATAGTACCATCGATGGCCAGCTTCAGCTCAGTCAGACTTGTGCGCACCACACTGAAGATCCTTTGAATTCGATCCACCTCCTGACGTACGAAGACGTTCATTGGGTTCAGAGCTCCCATCCTCAACAGCCTGGCTTTGACCTTAACCCATAAAAAATGCAGAATTTGAGTTTCAGTTGGTGCAAGTGGTGACTAAAACCCCAATGATCAAACAAACTCACCTCATGTGGCACATAATCAGGGGGCAGTTTCTCCAACATGTCCCCTGCCATGTTGTAGACAATGGACTCCCGAGTCGCTCCTGATCCCCCTCCACTTTCCTTGGGCTGGATATTCATGATTGTGTCCAACAATTCAGCAGATGTGTTCGTCTGATAGCTGGTCAACATTGAACACAAAGCATAAAAGCTATGTTAGCAATAACATTACACATTATAAGCACAGCATCTCTGTCATTAATAGTTTTAGGGTTTCCTTACGTGATATCAGCATTAGGATGCAGCCCCAGCACCAGGGGTGAATCCACAGTGGGCAAGCTCTGAATACATTCCATGTACTCCTCTACTGTCTTGCACAAAGGAATTTTGTAGCCCGTGTAGAAGGTAAATGATGGGTCAAACATCCTTTTACTGAACCACACCTGCAATGAAAAACACTCATTCTCATGTATTGTAACAAATCAAATACACGTATTAATCAAGGATATGTAACACATGAATGAACACAGAAATGGGATTATTACATGCGCAAAACACTTGAGTAGGCGTTTGTCATAGTCATCTGTAACCCTTCCTCCGTATTGGACCTCAGCTAGCATGTACTGCACAGTTACCCAGGACACATCCTGTGGGAAAGCACAAAATGACAAGTAAGTGAGGATGATAAAAACATCTTTGAGGTTAGACCACTGTTGTCGAATTCTCACCTTCTTGGGGCCACAATCATCCAAGTGTCTCTCAACAAATTCAACACTCGCAGTGAAATCAGCAGAGTTGAACTCATACGGTATGTTCCAACCCAATGGTCCAAATTTGCGTCGTTCCTCAGAGAGAAAGCAATAAAACACATGATTATGTGTAAAATAAAGTGAATGAACATCAATCAATACTAAAGAGAAACACTGTGTGATTATGAAGAGCGTACTTCTCTAGGAAAGAAAAAACTAGGGATGCACTGATCCAATTTTTTCAGTCCCGATACCGATAGCGATACCTGGGCTTGGGGTATCGGCTGATACCGAGTACCATTCCGATACCAGTCTTAAATTAATAAGCTGTATGCCTCAATGTGTGGAAGTGACTGGGATCATTCTGTTACGTGTAAGGCAACACCAGGCTTGACTTAAACATTATTTCCCAACTTTGTCAAACAAAATGTAACAAATAAATAGATACAAATTTAGTGAATTGTCAATTATTATTGAAATAATAAATCGTACACTAACAACTTGGCAAAAAAAACTTAAAAACTAACAAGAATTACAGGTGTAAACCTTTTTAATGCAGCAACAAATAGGTCAAAACTTAAACAGGAATTAAAATTCCAGTATATAATGTATATAGTATATAAACAAAGCACTGAATTTAATAGATCGGCCCCTTTGTCACCGATATTCGATCCAGCTATTTGACTCAGTATCGGCCCAGATATCCGATCCAGTATCAGTATCTGTGCATCCCTATTAAAAACTCAACACATAGTTTGATCAAGCATTTACTGTTGCGAATAGTTAAGCACACTTTGACATTTAAAAACATTAATGACTTAATTATAGTAGGCTATCAGATGGATTTCCCTATATCCATAATAGCAATGTATGAAAGACATTAATTTCTCTTTCCAAGTAACAACATGAAAAACTAAGAATTAAGAAGAAGTAGAAGTACGACTATGTCGGGATTGCCTTTATATTTTGCTTTGTTCCCAGTCTGAACTGTGCTAAGAGCTACATCTTTCTTTATTGGCTCCCTGACCTTGGAATGGACAGTACTGTACCTGCACAGCAGAGTGGAGAAAGGCCACACTATACAGCATGGGCTTCCACATGGGCAGGTTGCTGACTTCCAACTGGTTCTGGGAAATTCCTGCAAATGTGCGTTCCAAGCCAGCACGCACTCCCTGGGGTGGATCGTTGGTAAACTTGATAGAGGACTAGAGGTAAAGAGGTGAGAAACAATAAGCTTGTACATGTACTTGTTTATACAGCAAGTGCACCACAGTATTTATAGAGGTTAGGTCAGGAAATAAAGTCATCATTTCATAACACCTTACATAATAGCTTTGTAAAGTGTCACCTGTAGGAGTGTGATGGAGAATCGATCGTGTGGCTCTGTGGTGATCCACACCCTGAAAGTATCATGCATGGGCTCTGCAGTTGAGATAGTTTCTAGCAACTCATCCATAAACTCCAGGCCCAGGTGGCAATTTTGCAGAAGGACCCAGCCTCCCTATACATATCCAGATACAGAGGCCACAGATCAGGTGAAAAGGTCAGCCATCACTTTAGAAGTACTCATTCACACAACGTACTACTTCATTACATACATACCTGCGTCATTGATGTCTGAAGAAGCTTCCTTGCATGCACCTCCTGCCCTTGCCCCATGGATATAGCTCTGCTTTCTGTAAGACACAACACACAATGTAGTGAGATGATGACATGTAGCACATGTACGATTCTTCAGGGTTAAGTTGAGAAGCTTATAACAGTTGTAAGTTTAATAGGGCAGTAAAGCTCACCAAGTTCAAGTCTCTTAGCAAGTGCTTCAATTTGGCCAGTGGGATCTGAGCCCATAGAGAGGAAGCATATAAGAGGGGTGCGAGGGTCGCTCTCCTCCCATGTGCTGTGAAGGTTCAAGATGACCGGCTCAGCAAACCTCGTGCCCAAGGATTCTCCGACATACTTTCTGGCCTGAGACAAGGTACGGTCAGGACACCACGACCTGTGAGAGAAATAGCTTGTAAGAATATTATATTAAACATCATATTGTGTATTTGAACACACAAGCACCATGAGGAACAGCAGGATCCAACCTTATTAGCAAAAGTTTGAGGAAGATATCGAGGGAGTTGTATCCATCTGGGATGACACCTTCCTCTGGGGCATCAAGTTTGAGCCATGCTTTCCAGGCTTTCCCATTTTGAGACACCTACAAAATATGTTCGTAGCAACTTGTGAGGACTCTTTCATGGAGGATTCAGATGTATGATCTTACTTACGTACTTAAGCTCACCTGTCTAATGATGTCAGTGAACGGCCGCGATTTGCTGAGTTCCACCAAATTTAGCCATACCATATCCAGGATCCAGCTGAATGGTTTTGCGGGGCAGGTCTTCAGGTCAAGAGCGGCGCCACCTATTTGTATATTTAAAGGAGTAATCGTGTAATACGACACCATGACAAAAAAGTGCATTCAATTTTCCCGGCAGTGATGATTATCTCACCTTTAATAAGTATCTGAAATTTGTTGTGCTCTATTTTGTTATTCTGTAAATCAATCTTGAGAGCCAGCAGGAGTGTGAAGATGAACTTGTGGTTTTCATACAGGCCTCTCACTGTGTACCTGAACACCTCGTAGGTCAGGAATTCAATGATGTTTGCAATTCGCCTCTTAGTTTTGGCGGACTTCTCAGACCTGCAAAAGCATACGCATGATAGCAACAACACTAAACAGGAGAGACGGAGTGTGCAACACTGTGTCTCGATATGATAAGATGGCAAAGGTGAAGAATGCTGCAACACAAAGTGGCAATTATTTTCTACATCAGTACACCTTGAGGCGCATTATAGCACCTATAGCCTGGCCACTTACCACTTTTTTAAAATTGCCATCTTTGATGGTTGTTAGACTAAGACATAGCTGGGTTAGTTTAACGCTGAGTTAATTTTTAACAGTGTGAAATAAAAGGTCCCTAGTACACAGCCCCATGCTTCATACTCAAAACAAGTGCCAAGATTGTTCAGACATACTTCTTATACCGGTTTTGGTGAAACCATACCTTGCCAGTGACAGGTCAAAGACTTTGAGGAACTGATCCAGGGAGGTCTGGTACATGACATTGACCATGCTCAACTCTGTGATGAGGAAGTAGAGGGTGCTGCCTCGGGAGGCAACAGGACGATATTCTGCTTGAGCTATATTGATCTTGAACTCTGCGTCGGCTGCAACACTGAGCTTTGCACTAACTTCAGCGGCCGTTTGCTTAGTTGTACTCAGAATGACGATCATGGAGTCATCATCAACCAAGGAACCTTTAATCACACAAACAGAAACACTTTTATTTTTTAGAAATATGCAAATACATTACCGGTATGTCTTCAAAAAAATTGGCGTTGACCTACACCAGCAACTGTTGTACCTTTTGTGCTGCTGAGTTTGTACAGCAAGTTGTCTTCCAACTCCTGCATCTTTCTCTTATTGAAAGTTACATCCTCAATTAGCTTCAATCTTTCTGCCTCTAGTTCCTGTTAAAAGAATTGTAATAACATTCACAGCTTAGTAGTGCAACTAAAATTCATATAGCCCAAAACACTCATCAAAATCAATATTAATGCTCAATACTGTAATAACAAGTCAATAAAAGAGAAAACATTGATTCAGCTAGCCCTGTTATATTATTTAGTGCTAATAAAAAATATCCATGTGAGGAAAACCTGTTTAGTACAACATGGAAAAAAATAGACACTGACATGTTTCTCTCTGAGAAGGACGCGACCAAGTAGTTGGTTCTCCAGGCCCTTCATGTTTACAGTGAAATCGATGATGGATGTCTTGGCACTGACTTCTGGGGTGTATGCTGGATTAGGCAGTTTGGTGGTTATATACAGCTGGAAGCCATCCATCACATTTACCTCTGTGTCTCCCACTTTCACCTACACAAGACAAATCCAAGACTTTAGGAGGGGACAAATTTTAGTTGTATTGTTGATTTCAAGTGGGAATGGCAGCAACATTACCTTGAAACTGTTTTCAAGTTTAATAAAGTTTTTCTCAAGGACATTGTCAAGGGCAGGGTCTAGCTCCTCACATACATCTTCAATAAGCAGTGGGCGTCCCAAAGAAAGACAGTCTTCAAAATGAGAGCGAAAGAACTTGTTGTTGAGAGATGTCACCTGAAAGAGGGATCACAGATTAGTTCCATACCATGTATTAGCAAAACAACTAATATGGGTTGTACTGCACTTGTACTATGTACTTGGAGTGCATTAGCCTTTTCTTTTTCCTTAATCCAAGCCTTTCCCTGAGTCTGTGGATCGATGAGGAGGGGATATCTTGTTGCTTTTGTGACGATGATGCCATTCTGCACAGACAAGTCATCTCCTGGGAGTCCTTGAAGGTTCCACTCGCTTATCTTAAAACAAAAAGCGTATGTTTCATAGCATGAATAACTTTGTGTGCAGCTGCTGTAGTAGTAGTGATGTAAAATAAAATGAGGTGCATGTTGTTCTTACAGTGGGAGGGTCCACTAGGGCAGAAATGAGGTTGAGATTTTCTGTATAAGGGATTTTATGTCTCCTGAGCTCTTTCTCCCAGATGTCCTTCAACAACATGTCACGGTAACTCTGGTTGAATGGCCCACAGTAAGACAAGAAGCCAGTCAGCTGGAGCACGTCGCCCACAAGTCTGCAAAGAACAGAAGCAAATGACCTCATTTAAATGCTTTTAAGCTCAATAAATTGCAAATCTCCCCTGAAAAAGCCAGACCCAATTATAATATTAACAACCCCCCCCCCCCCAAAAAGTGTCCCTTGGGAATGTTATGTAAATACAGTTTTCTTACCTGTTGATCTGTGATTTAAATTCTTTCCTTTGGTCTATCCAGCGAACTTTCTCTCCACTGAGTCCATCAATAAGTGTAGATGCAGCCTGCATTTTATTCCTACACATCTCAGCATCATCCAACAAGTCCTGAAAAACGCAATATTTTAGGTGATCCAAAATTTAAATTTCTAGCTTAAAGTAAATGCAATATTAAAAATGTTTTTACACCTGTTTCTCTTTCATAGCAGCATCACATTTGGCTTTGACTTTGTCAAACTCTGCTTGCTTTCCAGCCAGATGAGCCTCAGCCGCCTCTAGCTCATTATTAGCCAGTCTTTGCCGCCTTTCCTGAATGGCCAGGTTAGCCTGCACACAGACAAAGGACACTGAAGTTCACAAAACCACAATCAAAGCAGTATTTTATCATTATTATAATATTTACATATATATATATATATATATGTCTACGATGCAGTCCTGTTTTATATATACCTAAAATGTATGTGAACTCCCTCAAACAGAATAGGAGCAGAAAGTTTTGAACCCAATATTAAAGCTAGGGTTGGTGATGTTATGTTTTGTTATATTCGTTGAATTTCTCATTACATCCTGACATCGATCAATAAATTAAATGCTCTGACTGAAAAAAAAAAAACGGTATCTGTGGCTGTCGCAGGACTGTGATAAGCCCGTCCTGGCCTACCTCTCTGCATGCACTCTGCTGTGCACTCATTGCGCGTCACCTGAGTCTTCCACAAGCTGCTCGCTTGACAGCTGTGAGTACTAACAACAGCCATGTTCGTTGTTTACGTTCATAATGATAATTTGGGGGGAGTGGCTTTGGAGGGACGCCTACAACTATGCCAGATCTACATTGTAAAAAAATTATTAGCTGCCATGATGAAGATCAACTTTACCTTGAGTGGTAGCACTTCTTTGTTGATGCCGAAGAATTTGGCCATAGCCCGGGTCCATGCTAGCAGACCAGCTACACTACCACACACTTTCTTGGCATTCTCCATCGTGTAGTCCTCCATGTCAAAGTATGGCTGCAGCAGTTCTACAGTTTCCGCATTAATTTTGTCTGTTGGGAACTGCTGGAGGGCCGATAGAAAACCAGTGACAGCGAAGAGCTAAAGAGTAGACGAGGGAAATTTGACAAAGAGGAGCCATAAGTAACTTCACAATGTTGATTATTTATGTATTATAATTATTATTAACATTACAGAACACACATAATGGAACTTACATACAGACTACAGTCATATCTCTCTATATGAGTGTAGAGAAAGTGCTTACAATGTGCAGGTTATGAGTAATTAGAGCAGAATCCCAACAACTGAAATTTAATACAAATATGTTTTGTTACCTTCTGCGCTTCTCCCCATGATGGCTTAAGACAACGTCGTTCTCGATCTATAGAGATAGTGTCCAACCTCTTTTCGAATAACAGCAGGCAGCAGTCCATAATCCTCATGATGAGATGTGGAGGCGAGGCTAATTTTTTCACGGTGGAAATGTCAGCAGGCTTGATGGTCTGTAACATTTTTAAGTGTATCATGTAGTGCACACTATATATGGTGTAAATACACAAATATATTCAAAAAAGTCACACAAATCTCACATTGAGTGCAGCTTCGGCTTCTTCTAAAGCTGGCTTGGCAGCCTCCAGTTTTTCCTCTGCAATAGCTTTCTCTATCTCAATTCCATGCACAATTTTCTGGGCTATATCCTTTGCAACCTGGACCTCATTCTTTACAACGGTAGCAGCTTCAGCACTGACCGTCACCTCTGCCACCACCTATGGGAATGTGACAAGAAATGTCTCGCGTGATAAATTGAATCACATAGATACCAATAAGCTGTTGACCTTTCATCAACAGGGAAGATATTTATATTTCCATAACTCCCTTTGACCAATTAATGAACGTACTCTGTTGTGTACGTTTTTTTCCCCCTCATGATCAATATGTGTCATACTTAATCCAACCTTTAATGCTTGTTTTTATGTCATTCAGTAAATTCTGATTTGAGAAAAGTCACGAATTACTATCCATCCATCATCTATGCATGCTTATCTTGTGCAGGGTCGTGGGAAGCTGGAGCCTGCATTATTATTTACTGTACCTTTTCAGCTTTGCTAGATGCAATAGCCAGCTCTTTTTCCTTGACTTCAAGATCTTTGGATAGTTGAGCCACAGACTTACTAGCCTCCATCAGTTTGTCCAACCCTGGAAATCAGTAACTTCTTTTAAAATCCCTTCCCTGAGTAGAAGTATGGACAAAGTTGTCCATACATTTCATCTTCATAGCATAACCTTGCAGCCAAAACTTTCTTACCAACATCCATGCGCTCTGCTAGTGTGTTGATATAGTTGTGCTTTTCAGCGTACAGTGTTTTGTAACCATTTACAAAAGAGAGGTAGGATTTAGGGGTGACATGAGTTCTTCTTCGAAACCTGAAAGATGAACAACATACAACTTGAAGTTCATGTTAAATATGTCTCTGCACTAAAAACTTGAGAATATCTGGATATAGATAATTACAATGCAACAGTGTGAAACTAGATATGATTTGTGCGTTATACCTTTCAAAGTAGCTTTCACAGGCATCGGATACTTTGTCATGATATGTACCCATGGTGGTCACCACAGAAGCCTTCACATCAGCGGAGCAAACCATTGGAAACTCTGACAAGAAATAGTTGGACACAGCCACCAGAGCCTCATTGGGCCAAGGGGTGAACCAGTCCATGGTGCAGCCAGAAATTAACCCTGGAAACTTCAGGGATCTGGAGCGAAACTTCTGCCCCACCTGTCAAGGAGAGTAGATAATGTAATTCAAATGAGAATATTCACTTATGCTGGGATAGCTTAGTAAGTGCATGTTTCATGCATCAGTTTATAATTGGTGTGCGTGAAACAAATCCATAATATCTGAGTACCGTCGGGTTATTGCTTTTGGGTAACAAATATGCAAAGTTTTAACCTACCGGTGAGAAGCAAAGAACTACATGCAGATTCTTTCTGGACCGGGATATGAAGTAGTCATAAAGATTGTCAAAAGTTGGTGGAACACGAGGAAACTCCTTTTTCATTACAGAGATCAGGTTCTGGGTGATCTCTTGCATCTCATCTTTAGCAAAAAGGTTGGAGACCTGCACACAGATAATTCACAGTGAAGCAATAAAGACTAGTAAAAGCTTTCCTTTGAGAATGATTTGGTCTGACCTCTTTGTTTCTGTGATATAGAAATGATTTATTGTTTCAATGAGAATAAATAGGAAAGTTCTCAACTATATTGTCTAAATGCAGACTCGGCTGTTATGGGACTTCAAAGACATCAAATGTTTTACTGTTGAGGTGAAGTCCTCACCTCTCCAGAAGAAAGAACATTGTTGAGGTACTCAAGGAAGGCTTCATCTTTTATTTCATTGTCCGTAAAGATGAAGGTGATGCCTTTTCCATCAGCCCCGGCTTTTTTATACAACAGTTTCAGGTCATCCATGAAATTACTCATGTTGTATGTTCTGATGAAAAAAACAAAAAACATAGCAGTGTAAGAAACAAACTTTAAGTATATCCTGTATATCCGCCTGTAAGTGTGAACGAGTGAAAACTGATACAAGTGCACAATTTTGGACAACTGGATACCAACAGGACATGGGATACTTATTCTATTGCCTTTTCACAAAGAGGTCTAGTGCTTCTTTAAAAACGTTCCGTTTCTAATGAAAATGGTCTTGCCATGAACAAAAATGTACATAACATCTTGGTCTAGTCCAAAATAACACACATAGCATAATATTTACATACAGTATGTGTTATAGGGTTGCTACTATTGGACAATATAGACCTCAAATGATGAATGAATTTGTTCATTGCTACCAAGTAGAAATTAACAGGCCCATGTTTTTCATGAACTACATTATACGACAAACTGTCCAATTACTCCAGCATTTTATCAAAGTATTTAAAATGTCAAAAGTGACAGTATTAGGTTAATAACAAGTTAAAATAACATGTATATAAATTTATATTGTAAAATAACATTTTACAATATATACATTTATTTGTAAACATTGGAGTCAATGGGAATTAGGTGATATAGTAATAGCAATGTTTTGCAGTGTAATCAAAATGGAGAGAATAACCTTTAAAAAGTTTACACTTTTTAAAGATTAACAAGATCAATTATCAGAATATTTTACTTTACCAATGGAACTGTACAAATTAATTTAAAACTGTTAATTATAATTGATATATAATTTAATTGCCTCACGAGTAGCATTTCTACAAACATTATAAAACAAAATACAAAACTACATGACAGAAGTTTGTTTTTTTTTTTCCTGTTTTTACCTGGTCAGTGTGATCTGGAAGATGCTGTATCCAGCCATGTATGAGGCCAGGCGAGTCAGGCTCTGTTTCCCTGATCCTCCCACTCCCACCAGCATGGCATTACCATTGTCAGTTCGAATGATTCGTGAGATCTATACGAAGGCAAATCTCAAATAAATCAGAATTATCTATAGTTTACTCTACAGGATGTGTATGGGGTTAGATTAGCTTTTAGTCTGACCTTGACAAGGTGAGTCATGGCATCCGTGAAGAAAACCAGATCTAGGCTGGAGCCTCTTACAATCTCATTGTACTGGGTCTGATACATCATCAGCTTTTCGGATAAGAGCTCAAAATTTGGCAACTGGAAGAACGTTAGTTTGCTCAGATTTGGTGACAGTTTTCTACATTGTTATTACGGATATCATCCAATAGTCCACAATACCAAGTTCATACCAGTTCATAAATTTTGGGGGCATCACAACAGACATCATCATCATCATCATCTTCGTCTACCGGCTCGGGAGCATCTCGCAGGAAGTCCACAAAGTATGGCTCAGGATGAAGCGCTGGGACAAGGCGGGGGTCAACATGCTCTTGAATCACACGAGATACAGCCTTCTCGAACCACTCTCTGTCCTCAGAGCGAATAAACCTATAGCAAAACAATGTTTCAGTGTGCCTTTTTGTTGTACTTAAAAAGGGATTTACTGTATGTAAGCACTGTACCTGTCAGCAATCACCCTCGTACATTCACTCTTGAAAAGGGCCAAGAGAGTGGGGATATCATTACACTCCTTGGCCTTAATGTTTAACATTCCTTGCCAGATCCTGGACAAGTCTCTCAAGTTGAAGATGTAGTGGAACTTGGATGGTGTAGGAAGCATTTTTGTCTTCAATGAGAAATCATCAAATCAAGTCATGCCTTCATTAATAAATCGATCCCTATAATCAATTTCACATCATCTTTTAAGTGATTACCTTTGTCCACTGCCATACAATCCTCCCCGCAGACACCAGACGCTTCACCATATCTGAGATCTCAAGCTTGAATCCCCTGCATGTATGGAAATATCCACAGCCGATTACACCTGCAGAGAAAGAGCATGAAAAAACAATTGGAGTGTTTCATACTTCCTAAAGTAAGCAGAAAAGTGAATAATCTTAGTGACGGCTACCAAAGATCTTATCAATGGAGGTGTTGGATGGCAGAGTACAGTTGAAGACCGTAAACTGTCTCTTCAGTCTTTGTGGGATGTCGTTTCTCCCACCACCAGGGTGAATCATGGCAGCTACAATCTGTACGTCCACAATAGTGGTGAAGTCTCCTGGTTTGTCTAGGTTGTACATGCCGTTCATTTCCATCATCTGGCGTACTATCTCATTGGTGATCTGGTTGGACAGTCACATACAGTCTGGTTACTCAGACTGAACATAAAACAGTCTATATATACTGTATATAAATAAAACCCCTGCTATATAAACACCTGATCTCCCCATTCATTGACAATGGGCATGTTGATATCATCAATGAAGACTGTCATCCTGCGTCCCCCTGGGGGTCCATAGGTACTGCCAATCCTTTTTTCAATGTAGCTTTCCACTGTTCGCTGTAATGAAAAAAATGCTTTCGCAATCAAAAAACAATTCAGAACTGTACAAAGCCATGCATAGAGAACGTGATAAATATCCTACCTGAAACATCTTGGGCTGTGTTGCAGATGAGAAGTTCAGGGACTTGGACAGGTCCGTCTCAGGATCATATTTGTTTGTGTAGCTTTTTATCATCACAGTCTTGGCTGTCCCTTGTTCACCAATAAGCAGTACAGCCTATACAAATACAATATTTATCTTTCACAACACACCTTAAAGCAAAATAAATAATTACATTTTATAAGTAAAAATACTTCGGTTATTTTAAAAGAGACAAGATCACCTTGCGTTGTTTGGCAATAGTCTCCAGCAGGAAGGAGGTTCTTGTGTTATCCACATTTGGCACAAGAATAGAGGCGTAGTCTGGCACAAGATCAGTAGGATACACATACTCCCCCACATGGTTATTCCAATGACACCATTCACCTGAAACAGAAGTCACCATACATATAGTCGTAGGCCCAGGACAAAGCAGTCCTTCAAACACTCACTTAAAAGCCAGGTAAAGACAGGAAAGAGGTGGTATTTAATGTAGAAAATGACTACCGTTTGGGTTGACCATGTAGTCAAACATAGTCTCTCCTGGCTGTGTTTGAGGCACGTCAATGCCACTGTCATGAGCTCTGATGTACTCCTCTAGTTTGTCTCTATCATCTAACTCCAAAAGGGCTCCCAGGCTCCACATCAGGCAGAAGACAAAGAGGCGTTCAAGGTGTTTGCTACCGGCCAAGCCCCCTGTCTCCTTGGTTGGGAAAAGGCCCTCCAGCAGATTCACAGACTGAGGGTGGATCATATTCAGATAATTCAGTGTTTAGTGATTTCATTTCAAGCTTAGAGGCATCATCTAATTCCTGTTTGTCTTCAGTATTTTTCTGCATACATACCTGCATTATGTAGTTGCATTCCAAAAGCTCCATTTTGGGTTTAAGGTTCTGCCTCATATATAGGAAAGCGTCCTCAAATATCTTGTCGTATAAATTCGTAATGCTTTCTGCCTCTTTAGCATTGTGCTTGTGAGCCCATCCCTACAACATAAAGCACATGTTCTAACTAAGCACGTCACTGCAGAAAAGAATCAATGCTTCTTTTACAAACACTCTCTCCTTTGATGACTTAAAACAAAACAACTGTACCTGGAGTATGGGTTTCCAGCTGAGAGCGGAGGAGCTCATGATGACCATTCCCACCCGGGACACAGTAGCAGGGGAGGCATTATCCATGTTGTGCACCTCGAACACCAGCTTGCAGGATGGAGACATGGTGATGCGGTCACCATTAGCCAGGGTTAGTGTTTTGTTATCATCCAGCACAGAGTTGAGGTTCTCAATCCATATGGCATCCACTGGGCCATCCAGCACAATCCATATGAACTCCCCTGAAGTGTATACATTTCAAAGCCATCACAATTCAGTCCTTAAATTCTCAAACTATCTCTTCCACATTTTCAGTTACTCATTCTGTTGTTCTGTCTCAAGGAAAGACCATTTTACAGGTGGTATTACCAACATTTTTAGGTGTAAGGGCCTGTGTCCATGTAGTGTCTTGTCTTGCAGAAAAGCGCCAGCAGGGTGCTGGGGAGCGTTTCATCATAAAAGCACTCCGAACACTTTTTTTTAATGTTTCTATGACAACAATATCTTGACAACATATCACCACTCTAACCACCTTTGTATGATAAATTAGTATCGCCCCCTTGCTTTTTATTATCTATTTGTTTGACATACTCTGTATGAAAGAGCTCGTCACCGCTCAACACGCGTAGAGCAAAGAGGACGATCCGTGACGGCGATAAAAGCACAACACTCACCAGCAACATTCAGTGTCCGCCTGGCCGATCTGCTCCCACAAATGGGCTTTTCGGTCTTTGTTATGATAGGGTCTGTCTGACATATGAAGCTCAGGATAGACAGACACGGCCAAAACAAGCTTCTCCTCCATTTTCTACAGTGACGTCACCAGCGCTTTTTCATTCAAGTTCAAAGATTTTCAACTAGAAGCGCTCAAAGCGGCCGCACAAAAAAGGCGGAGCGCTCAGTAAAAAAGATGCTGGGTGCAGCGCTTACTCTCGAGGCGGCCGCGTGGACACAGGCCCGAAGCATGCATCACTGTATGTCTGCTGCTTAAGCAAAAAGTGAACAGAAGCTGCTTTCATCAGATTAAACAACTAAACTGTATGAACCTTGCTTCGTGTTCTTATACAATAATGTGTTTTGGGTAGTGCAATCTTTTTTTTTTTTTATAAAGGCAAGTTGTGACATAAATTGAGAAATACTTGTTTGAAATATGCACTAAACTTTGTGTTACAAACCTTTCTTGACTTTAAGTGTCCTCCTCCACAGAGTGGAAAAGATCCCATCAGTCCAATCATTGGTGGCTGCATCAAGACGACCGAACATCTGCGGTGCAGTGATTGCTTTGGGGTTCATGCGCATCTCCCTGTGTGGGGCTCCACATTCACTCATAGCTCGCATGAGCAGGTTGATGACTGTGGTCTTCCCAGCTCCACTTGGGCCCAAAGTCATCAGGCCATGGCGCACCTGTGAAGTCTCATAAAGCTGATAGTGACAGTAACATGTCAGTGATGTATAATCCAAGCAAAGACATTATAACACAAAAAACACAACAGGAGCTTAACGTACAGACAAAGAGGCTTTGAGGTACCTGAATCAGCTTGAGGTTCCATGGTGGGTGGTTGACAATACCAGCAAGCTCAACTTGATGGGCAACAGCAGCTTGAAGTTCAACATATGTGCTCCCATCCAGCTGGATACCAGGGAATAGATCATTGATCAGGCTAAGGAAGAGGGGCTCATCCTCATCCACCTGAAACATACAGAAAGATTCACATACACAGAATCTGCTGACACAGTACCATACCTTCAAAATATATTTTATTATCCCTAGTGGTTAACACTGAGTTCCCGTCATACCAGTTTAGAAAGATTCATGTCACGCAGCACTCTCATGACAGTGCTGGACTCTGTGTCATCAGGTCGTGCTCTTTTATTGGCCCCCAGCGTTCTTAACACAGACAGGATGTTCCTCAGGCCAAAGTCATAGTGGACCTGGCAAATAGAGGCTGTGTGTCAGTACTAATAATCTAATAATAATCATACAAAAATACTGTAGTACTTCAGCACTGACCACACATTTCTCACCTGTTTTGTAAGTTGTTCTTCACACAGTTTATAAAGGACGAAGAACTTCTGGGCTAAGATGACATTGTCATTGAATCCACAGCTGGCCAGTTTGACTCTTATGATGATCTGCCAACGACAACAGTGGAGAAGTGACCGTGTGTTAAGACTAGAGCAGACGGAAAAAATATGACTTTCCAGCAAAAGTAGCCTTGACCCACCTGCCGGTCTGGTACCATCATTGACACTGTCCTGAATTGCACTTTCAGGTTTTCAGGAAGTTCCTGACGACCTGCATACCCAGGGTTCTAGACATGGAATGTCGACATGTTATTTAGTTTATATTTAGTGTTTCTTATAAGATTCCTGTGCTTTCGTGTGTCCTACCATAGTGATAAACAGGCCGAACTCTGGATTCAGATCCACACAGTCTCCATCAGTAAAGATGAAAGTGCTTTTGAGTTTCTTGCGTGCCATCAGAACGATGTAGATCTGCTGAGCAGCAACAGAAAGCACCGGCAGGTCGATTCTGTTGAACTCATCAAAGCAGCCCCAGGACCCTGACTGTGCAAGGCCTGAAAAAAGAATACATCATGAGATACCTGAAATTGTACACCACACTGCTCGATGTATTGTTTCATTGCCTGGGATACCTTTGTATATCCTGCCAAGTCCTCTGAAGTCCATCTGGTCCGAGCAGTTGAACACCACCACATACTTGCCCAGGCAGCGACCCATGTCTTTAACGGTTTCAGTCTTCCCGGTGCCGGCTGGCCCTGCAGGGGCTCCTCCCATGCTCATGCCCAGAGCCTGGGACAGCGTGATATAACACCTGTTGATAAAAAGCCGTTCTCCGATTCAACTTAGAAATTAAACACTATGAAAAGTTAATTCAATGATTTAATTAACAAAAGAAAATTCCTCTTCTCTTGCCTGTCAGTCAGAGGGGTGATGACCAGACGGTCGGTACAGCCTAGGAACTCATTCTGATAAATGAAGTCCACATTGGTAATAGACACAAGGACCTTATCCAGGTCATCCTTGAAGTAAAATCTGCTCTGCTTCAGCCATTCAAAGTCACCGACAGATTTTATACGCTTTTTTACCTGAGGACAAATAGAATATCAATCTGAACGTGTTACATAAATGACAATGACAGTCAGTTAATAATATAATAGGATCCATGACAAGTAAGACGTTTGAAAGAACCTACTAGGTCATTAAATATGTCACTCTGGTGCACATGGATTGTGACCAGTGTCTCATATTTGACTCTGTCAAATTTGCTCAGGTCACAGGTGGTTTGCTTAATGAGTGCGCTGAGTAGATTTAGGAATTTCTTGTTGGTAAGAGGCATGGCGTCCCTGTCATATTCAGCGTTTTGCAGTGCCTCTTCTGCATCTCTTGTCCAAACCATCTGGATTCCCAGCAAGCCCACCTAAAACAGTAAGAGCAAAACAATGCAAGAAACGCTGCATCTCATGAAATGAATCATCTGAACGAGACCTGCAAGTACGAGCTAACATACATTAGTTGCAGTGCCATCCTGTACTAAAAAACAACTAAAGATCTATCGATGTCACAAGTCTTTCTTTACATCTCTTAGAACTACGTGTACTAATTTTTGTTATTTTACAAACTTTTCAATCAATCAAATCTTTTTTTTATAGCACATTTCGACAGGCGTAGACTCAATGTTTTGACACAATGTACATCCAAGAACATAAAAAGGACCATGGCTATCTTTTGTTAGGCTGCATCAGTCACTGATGAAGGCAGGAAGAGAAAAGTGAATTAGCAAAATAAAGTCACGATCAACGTTGTAAATGTTTCTTGAGGCATGAGGCCATCATTCTGGACACTCATGCTAGGTCATCAAGTGATCACCATGTAGTAGTTTGATCAGGATATGAATAAGCCTTTCCTAAAATGTGTACTGAGGATTTTCTAGGAAGAGTACAGTGTATAAATCCTCTGTTGTGGAGGCATCTACAAGGTCGGAGCTGTGGTCAGTTGTTGTCACGATTCTGACTTGTTACACTTGGTTTGTGGTGTCAGACTTGAACAATGGAGAAAAAAAAAATCAGAATTATACTCTGTACAAGCCTGGTGTTGACCTCATATCTAATACAAAGGTATTAGGGTGCTACTAGCATGGCAACTGTTAACATATTCAACATTTTCATTGCTGTCTTCTGACCTGTGCTTGGAAGTTGTTGAGGAAAGGGAGGAGATCGAAGTCTTCATCGTAGATCTCTAGAACTGCAGCTTTGATAACACAGTGTAATGAAGCCTGCTGTTGAAACAACAGCTCCCCGAGCCAGAGCTCCACTGCTCCCTTTGCCATGACAGGACTGTTCAGCTGAAACCACAAACACACATTTACTGTATTATACTATACTTCTGATGTGTACAGGAAAGCAACAAAGTGTATTTACCCAGGTACCATTTTGGATAGTTTAATTTTTTTTCTCCATATTTTTCTCTCCTACACTGCACTTCCAAGTTATTTTACAGATTAAGATTTCACAAACAGAACACATGACACACTCTACGGGGTGCAAACTATACTATTTGATGTATTGTCAGAGATTTCCCACATCACATTATATGATGCAATGAAAATCTGCTCCATTTAGACCAGCTGCAACAAAGAGCTTTACATGAAGAGTGACACATGCAGTTCCACATTATTTTTCTATTCTGCAAATGCAAATAGCATTACATACCGGTAGTTTCTCTCCCTCTTGTGAAATAACAGCCACAATCTTGTTATACTCAGCTGCATGAAACTCCGCTTCATTGACATTGTCAAACACTCCGAGAAGATGTGACTGAAAAAAATAATTGTAGCTAAAATTAGTTTTACTACATTTTTTTACCAAACAAGTTCAAGAAATCAACATGACAATATGACAGAATACTATTTGTTGTTGTATAATTTATCAGCGTACATTTCGTCACTATGAAAAGACAATCATAGGATTCATGTGCCAGATGTTTTTTATTTAAAAAGTGTAGCAGTTCACAAGAAAATAAAATGTATGAGGTCATGAAATCCATTAACATTTTCCTGATGTGTATCTGTACCAGGTTTACATCCTAATCCTCTCTTCCTTGGCCATATTTTCCTCCAAATTTCACTGAAATATGTTTTTGAGGTACCCTGTTACAGTAACACCCAGACCTACAAGTGGGACCAAAAACACATCCTCCTTGGCAGAGGTACTAATTCCTTTTTAAACTATACAGTTTTTAAAAACAAACAAACAACTTTTTATAGTGACAATCAATGTTCTAACCTGAATTGTGTGACTATCACTGGCTTGTCCGAGGATTTCCAACAGGGCCGGATCAGACACAAAGAAGAACCGTGGGAAGAGGAGCCTCTTTTTCTCAAGGTACCTGTTGAGTCAGATCACATCATCTCCAGTTTACATATCGCCTCCATCAACTGTAGCAAAGCATTTGCAAAGTGTGAGGAGTAACCAAGATTAAATGGAGAAAAAAAAAAAATAAAGTCTGAGGACAACGCTTGAATGTAAAACATTAAAATGCAAATGAATTACAAGAAAATGCAAAGAACCATTAAAGTGATAAGTTTCACCTTTCACCGATCCTGGCTTTCTTACATTGGCTACCTGTTGCTTTTAAAATTGACTTTAAAATATTACTAATTACTTACAAAGCCCTGAGAGGCCTTGTCCCAATTTATTTAGCAGATCTATTATTACCCTATATCCCTTCCTGCACTCCGAGATCCTCAGACGCGTCATTCCTTGTGGTTCCAAGGTCCAGATTCATTCACAAAGGTGATAGAGCCTTTGCAGTCAGGGGACCTAGACTATGGAATGACCTGCCTGAGGAGATCAGGGCTGCAAACTCTGTTGCGTCTTTTAAATCACCTTTAAAAACTCACTTTTTTAGAACTGCTTTTCTGTGATTTTATTTATGTTTTATGACATTTTAGTTGTTTTACCCTTTGGGTTTTTATGAGTTTAGTTATTGGCTTTTAGTACCTTTTAAATGTGTTCTGTTATAAATAAAGATTATTTATTATTATTATTATAAGTGATTTGATAAAAAACGACTTTGCAGTTACTTTGCAATGAGGCGGTAAAAGAGCCACACTTCTATGCTGTTTGAATCTCTCATATATCAGTATTTTGTTTAACAGAATACTGACAGTAGCAATTTGTAGGAAATCTAGGGGAGATCACTAAAATGAAAATACATGTAATGCACTAACAAGGTAGCACTATGTCGAAGAGTTTTTAGAAAAATGTTTTAATCCTACTGATCTTTCTAATACAAAGTACTACAAAAAGAGCTTTACAAAGCTGTACCGTGCGAGAGATTTTTGACAGAACTCCAGCTGTTTCTGAAGATCTGGTAGGACCTGTCCCAGAATTGAATCACCCGCACAGCACTCCACCACATTTGGGATTTTTTGGGCTCGCTGCATGACCGTAATCCAGGACTTGTCAATGTTCTGAAAACGCTTTGCTTCCTACATTGGGGAAAATTAAGGATTTTTGTATTTTACTAGGGAAAAGCTCAACATTGTAATTTTCGATATATATAGATAAAAAATATTAACTCTACCTCTGGCAGGTCTTTGGCGATATCACCCCCAACAAACACAGCCTCCAAATAGATCCACAGGGTTTGCACAATAACCCACTGTCCAATGACATCAGATGATGTTGAAAGCTTTGACAGCCAGTCCTGGATCTCTGCTTTGTAGTAGGCACTGTACCTATAAAAGACAGATGACACAAGTTCCTTAAGGCAACACAAGACACTGTATGGGCACTATGTCTGAAAGGATACCTTCAAAAAATAGAACCAAATTTATCGGCATCAGTACTTTATTTCCCTCTTTGAATCATCAGTTATAGTCACAGTCTTTCAGTCTAGCAGCAGTCTTTTCTGTTTATTGCCTCAATCCAGTTTTCTTACTTGGTGTTAAAGCAGCAGTGGGTACAATTGGAGTAAATATGATTAAAAAAAACAACTTATTTTAAAGCTGCAGTATGCGAGATTGGCGCAAATATGATTTAAAAAAGTTATTTTTAGAAAACGGCCGCTATATCGTGACAGTAGTACATGAAACTGGTAACCTGAAAAAAATCCTGTTCCTCTGTGTCCTACTGTGTCCTCCGGTGCTCCTAACGGCATCTGAAGGATTTCACTTACCGGAGGAAAACAAGGTCCACCGTCCAGCTGCCGTCTATGAGAGCCGGCTGTCAATCACTCGCGAACTCTGACCAAACGGTCAAACTAGGCAGCGCTGATCAAATATGAATAAATATTCCGTTACTGTAATGACTATTTCTCACCTCAAATGTTCTCAGAATCATCTTCTAGTGTACCGTTTAGCTGTAAAATGAGAACGTTTGTGACGCGGCCGCCATTGTAAAATCTGTTGAAGGAAGCCAAGTTCTGGTCACATGACCGGAGCACAGCCAATAGGAACGCTCTCTCTCTCTGAAATGACCTGTGATTGATCAAAATCTGCCGTCACAGGCTCGATTTTTCTAAAGCCTGAAAACAGAGCCATGAGGAGGAGCAGAAGTCTAGTTTTCTCTCAGAACACTTGAATTACAATATGCTGAAAGGTTATTATGGAATTTTTGCCAAATTATGCCAAAAAATTGTTGCCTACTGCCACTTTAATAAAACAGTCACTATATGCTCACAGTAGTGAGTGAGACAGGTAGCCTGAAATAAAAAAAAAATCATGTGCCTTCCGTGTCCTCCGGTGCTCCTAATGGCATCTGCAAGATTTCACAGACCGGAGGAAAACAACCAATCAGAGCTGAGCTGAAGTCTGTCATCTCTGAGCAGCTGTCAATCACTCGCGAACTCCGATCAAACAGTCAAACTAGGCAGCGCGAATCAAATATGAATTAATATTGAATAATAATGAGAAAGTTTGTGACCCGGCAGCCATGTTGAGATCAGTTAAGGAAATACCAAGCACCGCCCAACAGCCAGAGCAAACTTTCTCATTTTACGGCTAAACAGTACACTACAAGACGTTTCTGAAAGCATTTTACTGTACATGAGAAATAGGCATTACAGTAGTTTGACGGTTTGATCAGAGTTTGCGAGTGATTGACAGCTGCCGCCGTTGAATGAACAACCAATAGGAACGCTCTCTCTCTGAAATGACCTGTGATTGGCCAAAGTCTCCCGTCACGGGCTAGATTCTTTAAAGCCTGAAAACAGAGCCACGAGGAGGTGCAGAAGTCTAGTTTTCTCTCAGAACACTTGAATTACAATATGCTTAAAGGTTATTACGGAATTTTGCCCAATGATGCCACAAATATTCTGCCTACTGCCACTTTAAATATTGATTTTGGTCAAAATTTTGAAATCTTATTTGTTAATAATTACAAGTCAGTGCTTTGTTGTACCTGTTGCTCAGCATTGACTCCAGCATCATCAGACTATCCTCCAGGTTGGTGAGTATCTCTGCTGTGTCTGCACCTTTCAGCATCACTTCACCTCTATCCTTGAATTTCATCAAGCTCAGGATCTGGCTGGACCACACTTCTTTCACTTGTGACAACTTGGCCTCAATATCCTTCTCCATCACAGCCGATTTGCAGATGTCCTACAAATGCAAAAAGCCAAGCATATGAGGGGTGAACAACATAATGAGATAAAATATTGTAACTAAAGATTAGGGCAGGTTGCAACAACAGTATCCAAACTGCCAGCAAAGCAAACCTCAATATCATCCTTGTACTTCAACAGAGGCGCTTCCATGATGTTCTGCAGGGCAAAGGTATCGGACTCCACTTCAAATTGGTGCCCAGTCAGGTCTGTGATCCGGTCCCAGTGTCTCCTCATCATAGACTTGTTTGTCATAACCTCAAGCAGAGGGCATGACTCACTGAAATCATCAATCGTCTTCTTCAGGTCTTGGAAGGCTTGCCAGTCCTTCAGTCCTTTGGGTAGCTTTAGGCATCTAGAAATGGGGATAATCATTGATGTATATGTCTAAAAAAAATATACAAAGCACTTAGTAGTAGTTTTCATTTTCACTGCCTATATTTGAATACTTTCATTTTTTTTACAGTAATTATAGAAATAATATTGTATCAAGTTGGGCAAGATGATTGTACGGTTATGTACTATGAAGTTATTCTCCATCATATAAAAAAATCACAGTGCATAATAAATTGGTTGCAACAGTAAGGTGGGGAGAATTTACATAAATACTACTAATTACCTCTTCTGAAATTCCAAAAGTTCTGCATTGATCTTCTCAATATCCACATCTGTCCACAGAATACCAAAGTATCCGCTAACCTTACTCCTCACTGCATCATATAGGCCATAGAGTTTCCGTAGCAGGTCAAGCTCTTTTCTAAGGAAATCATAGGAAATCATAGATTCTAATTAGTCTAAATACATTACAAAATACCATAAAGATTAACCAAGAATTGTCATTGTTCTGGTAATGTAGGGTAAGCTTTTGTAGTGGCAACACACTTTTTCTTTTGTAGACAGTCATACTTTGTGACTGGCAAGCCAAGAAGCTGCTCCCCAGAGGTATATGTGGTGAAATTTCTCCACAGTTCCTCGAATCTAGCCTGAGTAAAAGAAAAAGAAAAAAAAAAAGGTGAAAAATAAGTATTACATTAGACATTAAATATGCAAGAGAATCTAATCAAAGAAAATTAAGATGCTGGTATATTTTGTATATTATTAAGCAGAAATCTAAGTGACTTGATCTAAAACATTAAAGTCTATATTAAAGTGGAGGATCTAGAGAAATTAGTTTGTAAAATTTAAATAAATCTTAAGGAAACAAAGGTTGAAACCTTCATTCGCGGTGCAAAAGCTCCGAAAAATCAACCTTGTTCCGAGAAAAATTGCGTTGCGTTTCTGCAAGGTAATGTTCATGTTCTGTGTGGAGGTACTAATGACAAAAACAACAGTTCGAAAAAATATACTGATGTAAGAATTAATCGCACAAAAACAACGCCCCCAGTGTGTAAAGACCTTTAACTTCAAACTGAAATGTTTTTAGTGTGCCACATACTGTATTCAGTTTATGGCTTTTCTACTTGTTTAAATGTTTTTCATGCATCTAACATTAACCAGTACAGTATGGTGGATGGTATTAAATCAACTGACAGTGGTACCTGACAGATCTGGAGCCTGCGGCTGGCTTCTTCGGAAGCTATTCCATCAGCCATGGGGCCTTCCTAAAAAACAAGGCCATAACACCATAAGACCATTAACTGATTAATTTAAATTATTTGATTGAAAGCACACAAACACTGATGAGATTTAAAGATTCACAGATTACTTACTGAATCATACTGTTTCATAAAAGTGCTAACATCATTTTGGAAAATGGCAACACACTCCACAAGGTTTCGTTTGAACTTGGGCTGCATACGAACAAGCTCATCTTGCACTGATGTCTGGGAAAATCAGGAATCAAAAAAAAAAGAAAAAAAGATCACAGCTGAGTTACAGAAGAAAACATTTTAAAATACCGAAGCAAAAAAAAGGATAAATATAATGGTAATACTAACAGCTTTAGACTGAAGCTTTGTGAAGAAATGCCTCAGATTGTACACCCCCTCTGCTTCCATTTCGGTCACCTCTGCTTCATATTTAGTCAAGATTTCAAACGCTTCCTGTAAAATACAACATCATCATAAAAATATCAAGGAAAATAATGTATCACTTCAAATAAACGGTCAGTGAAAAACATTTCTGAACCAACTATGACAATCTGTAAACTTTATGAGCACAAATTTAAGACAGAGCATGTGAACCATGAATTTGATGGTGATGGAAATCAAAATCTCCACAAATAATCTCTGATAACTTTCACTGATAATGCACAGCCAGCAATTTATTCACATCATGGTGTATTTCTTGTCTTTTACAATGCCTAACTCCCTTTAACTTTACTCCTATCATTTCAACATTATCTTTCTATAATCACAAATACATTTTCACCAAAATTTGTCCATACTCCACATCTGGAAACCTTAAAAAAAAAAGATTAAATTCATTCTGTGGATCCCATTTAGTCTGCTACTTGAGCAGAATGCATTTATTTCAGGGAGACCACTGGGTTGGCACGAGATGGGTCCCAAAGCAGAAATGCAAAAAGACAAGAGGGTCCTCTAGCAAGAAAGCAACTAAAGCAAACTACTGTTTGCCTCCATTTGTCAAGACAGACGATAACATGATTTCTGCTGTGAAAGCTTTCCAGAGTTGTAAAACCATTTCTCGTATCATAAACCGCTTTGTGGTGTTTTGGTGTCTGATAAATCTTAAAACTAATGGATCTTTTTACTTCCTGGATCATATTTCATCCTCTCACCAGTACCTGTACGTAGCCATACACCCTCACTATTGCAGCCTTTTGTGTTTATTTTTTTAAAAGCAGTTCTATTTTTGGTCTTTATGGTCATGCAACCATTGTAGTTACAGACTAGACTTAAGCTACATTATATCCTTGAAAACAAATGATTGTGCTATTCATACCTCAATGAAAATCAATGTCATATCAGTTTGTATTTCAGCATCCCGCAGCTCAGACAGGGCCCCCATAGCATGACGCACATCTTCCAGATTAGCCACAGGGTGAGACAGTTGTACGAGGTATTTGTTAGTGTGTATGCAGGTGTCAATAATTTTCTTCTCGTACTCCTCCTTCACGTATTTGCACAACAGTTTCTTCCAGGCTTTGGTCTCAACTGTCAAGGACTTCTTTAATGGCTCTGTACAGAAGAGATAAAATTTACAGTGCAGAATTTGCATTTCTCTCCTCTAAACACACAAAGTTCTCAAAACAGGCACAACCTACAACTGATGACATAACCAACTAAAACGTTTTGTTATATAATCAAATGTTTCCTATGACAAAAAGGATGTTGCTTCTTGGGTCACAAGGTTTCTTGTCGGAAAAAACATTCTGTGGCAGAGATGGCAAAGTTGGTCAGTCAGTCCACCACTTGGGTTCAGTACAGAGAAATATCTCGACAAAAAAATTGGATGGATTGCCATGAAATTTTGTACAAATGTGTGTGTGGTTCCCAAAGGGTACATTCCGTGACTTTTTCCTCTCCTAGCACCTCCACAAAATTAACATTTTTGGTTTTGAGTGAAATGTCTAATTATTGGATCGATTGTAATGATATGTACAGACAATCATGTTCCTCATATAGCTGCGTCTAACTGCAATAGTGGGAAATCTCTAAAGCTTTAGCTCCTTCCTCCGGCTGTGTCCTGTAAAACTTTATCACACGGCTGTGTTGAATACTCGATTCTGATCGGTCAATCACGGCGTCTGTTATTTCTTTATAGCAGACCGTTGTTATGTATAGCAGACCGTTGCTATGTATAGCAGACCGTTGCTATGGGCACAGTTCTGATGTCGGACTTCGGCGGACCATTTTTGTGTCAAATTATTGATTTCTTCAGTAAGTAGCCGTGTAATAAGCGGGATAATGTACAGCTAGCGGGTCATTGTTGTGAAAGAAACCCCTTCAGGGCAATGAGAGTTTCTTTCACAACAATGACCGTCTCGCTGTACATTATCCCATACTTAGCTATCTTTCTCCATTCTCTAGTGGAATTTGACCCAGCAGCACAGATTGTAAAATGTAGTTTAGAGGCCAGAAAAAAAAGTGGGGGTAGAAAAAATGTATCTTAGAATTAATCTGGTTGCTGTCTAGAACACATTACGTCCTTACCTGTTGACAATTCAGTAGACCCCAAAACAATGATCGGTGTGATATCATCAATGTCTTGTTCAACTGAGTCGTAGTGCTGGATTTCAGATTTGATCTCGTTCAATGATGGATTGCTGTCCATGAATTCCTTTTAAAAGTTAAGATAAACATGATATTATTATCATTATTATTATTGATGTAGAAAAACATATATTTTCTGTCAAAAGTCAAAACAAGAAAGTTATGTTCTCAGGAAAACAAACCTTGACTTTGAGGTTCCTGTCCTCATCCCAGATCGCTCTGAAGGGGTCGAACTGCTCCAGAACATCCCTTGATTGATATCTATGGGAGCTGAACGCTGATTTCAGGTTGACCACAACCTTTTTGATGTCCTTGTGTTCAGCAACTCTGTAATAGAACTTCTCTTTTTCTCCGTCTATGAGATCATCACAAACAGGGAAAAACACAACAATAATTAAAAACTGCTCTTGACAATTTAAAATCAATGTTTAATACGATTTATCATGTTCACACGTCAAACTAAAAATGGCTTTTTTAAGGGCTGTACATAACTTAGATTGCTATTGGCCATGTCAGAGGTACACCGGACAGTCAGAAAAAAAAAAGATTAAATAATACATTTAGAATTTTGATTATTGTTAAAACAAAGAAATCTAGAAATTAAAAACTGAATTAACTTTAACGTCATATACTTGGTTTAAATTTAAGAAGATTAATTGTTATTTACTTAAGATCCACATATGTTCATTATATTTTAGGATTTATGTAATTTCTGTCAACTTGTCTTTCAGGGTTTTTTCATGTGTATGCTGATAATGACTTACCTTTGTTCTTTGTGCCATCGTGACTGTACTCCCGTTGCCATGCAATGCCCTTGCTAATATCCAACACCAAGTTGATTAGTCGATTTACGGCCTGTTGGATCTCAACTTCAGTGGGAATCATTATCTGATGACAAATATCAGAGAGAAACTGAATTTTCTGTTCAACAAGATTGGTAAGGAATTCTAGATTATCCTAGTCCCCTAAATGGTAACTAGTGTGAAGTGGAATCAGTCGCCAATGAGTAGTAGAAACTCACCACATTGGGTACAACCAGCTGGACTTCACATTTTATTAGCGGCACCATCTTAGTCTCAGACTTTGACTTCTGGTAAGTGCTAAAATTCTCATTTATTGATAGTGATCTGTAAGAGAGAGAGAGAGAGAGATTATTTCTCTTAGATATTGGCCTTTGTTTACATACTGAATAACACAGACATACTTACTTAGTGCCATGAATTCTCCTTTTCAGGGTCTCCAGAGATAGCTTGATTGTTTTGATCAGTGCATCGAATACCCTTGCACTGAAGTATTCATAAAGCTTCTTAAACTCCTGAAATTAAGATTTTTATTTGAAGAATTAACATATTTGTTAGTATATTGTACATAAAGAGCAATGTTTTGGTGTTGGTAAGCAAACATACCCTCTCAAATTTGATTGCTTTAGCTCTATCTGGACCTTCCAAATTCATTCCCTCAACCTCATTGGGGGTCTTCTGGCTCTCTCCTAAGAATGTCACACTCCTCTGTCCTAAAATGTTCAAAGGGAGAAATAAAAAATATACTCACATATCATATAACAAACTTCAATTTTGAGTGCTGTATGACTGTTATTCAGATACTTTTATATTGCTTCCACTTGCGTGCACCATTTAAAACTGGGACTTAGGAGCACCTGAAACAAGTTCCTCGACAGTCTTCTTGATGCCTTCTGATTGATAAATGGCACTGAACACATCAGCCAGCTCTTTCACTGCTTCTTTAACACGACTATATGTGTAGTCCAATGTCTTCGCCCACTCCTGACATTGTTTCTAAACAAAGGATATATAATGAGTGAATTGGTAAACCAGACATAACTCATAATTTCTTTGAAACAGCACATAAAAAACGAGTAAAGCTTTTTTTTTGTCACTTGAGGGTAGCAGAAACAAGTTGTGAACACAACATTGATACTGTATATCATCACCTTTTATAATTATATGGCGAACTTGTTAGCAAACAGTTGCCTATTTACACATAGTTACAGAGCAAAATTGTCACTCTTCTGGAGTCGTGTTCCTAGCCACCCGATGAATGTAAGCCCGATATTCACTCTCCTCTCAAAGCTCTGTTTTTGGTGTCTATCTGAGGGAAATATCTAGATTTTTAACTGCCAAATGCTCCACTATGTTCACAATATAATTGCTAACTGTGTCTACATGCCATGGAAATACAGCTGCCTGCTGTGGCTGAAAACAATGCAATGAGAGTGGTAAGAGTGAACCAAAACAGTTAAGTTGCTGGCAGCAGGACAGCTAAACAATGCACTGAAACTCTGTATAACGCTCCGTAAAGCCGAGGGGAGCTGCAGATTCAGGTGATGAATCCCTTTCACATTGCCAAATTGTTCATCAAATCATTTGATACATAATTATACAAAATATTGATCATAGCGCTATAAGGATTCATTTAATGGAAGAACATTAGCAATTCAATTTTAATTCATGTCTTAATTTTGAGGATGAAAATAAGATAGCAATAAAAAAAAGTGAAAGTGAAGTCCATACCTCATTGCGGTCAATTAGGTGTTGCACTGAAGACGCATGACTTTCGGGGAGCTCAATCAGCACAGTCTCTGAGATGTCTGTAAGGACATCATCAATGTGTATCTGACAGATATCCTGCACCTGAAAAAGAAAATATGGCACATAAAAACATGGCCCTTGAGCAATAGTATTTTCATGAATCCCTGGAGGGTAAAAGTTTGACAAAGCGTTGCTGACTGGCGATTGCAATGTTAAATCATTTTCACATTGCACAACAGCAATATCCATATCTGAAAACGAAAGATAGCTAACATTTTGCTCAGTGCTTTTATTCAGTCACATACCTTCTTTACAAGATGTTTGAGCTCAAACAAAGCAGTGTCAACATTTTGGAAGAACTTGTCCAGGAGGAGGGACGACCAGCTGAGCAGCACTGCCCCATGGCGAAGCTCAGATTCCACCTTGTAATTTACCAAAAACATAATAGCAAATGATAGAAACTCTGGAAGCACTGATAAATTATGAAATAGTAATTCTTTAATAAACAAAAGCCATAAAAACATTTTAAAAAGTCAGAATTGCCGGTTTATACCTTTTCCCACAGAAAGCCAAGTATTTTTGTTCAGCAACAAGCAAGAGACTAACTAAGCAAGAAACACTTGTTTGTTTACATGACTTGAAGCACATATCATGAGTTGAACTATTTATGTTTACATTTATGAGAACATGATATGAGTTACTCTTCACCATTTTGATATTTTATAATTTAGATAAATGTTCTACTTTTAAATGTACTGTGTTTACAAACTGCTTACATTTTTTATTTTTGAAGCCATCAGGCTGGCGAAGTCTGCAGGAATGCTCTCACGTGTGGACTTGTACTCTGCCAAAATGGTCTATAAAAAACAAATAAGCCATACAAGTCATTTTATATTAAGGTTACCATCCATCTGTTAAAAAATATGTTATAATTTACCTTTAGTCGCAGGTGATTGGCGTTTATTTTGTTTTCCAATTTGACCAGATGCAAAGCCTGCTTTGGAACCTTCAGTCCCATCTTCAACAGACACTTAGCCTCCCGAATGACCTCAGCTACTTTTGGATCAAAGTTGACCACGAATTTTCCAGTCTTTGGGTGACGAACCAGCAGTGTAATATTCAAGACTGTTATGAAGCAGAATGGGGAAGAAAACACTTGAAATTAATATTACTAAAAAGGGACAGTGTGTGCCATCTAGGTAGCAACATATTAAGTCAGAGCCAGAGAACCAACCTTGATCTAGATTTGACACTTCATCCATCCACGCTCTGTGGTAAACATACTCAAACTCTACTAACGCAGCTGCAGTTTGATTGTACATTTTGACCACATCTTGTCCTTCGGGGCTGCACAGGATGTCAGAGTTTTTCTGTTAATGACAACAGATACAGTCAACGTTAAAACATTGCAGTACAATAATAATGTATTTTTAGTTTAGTAGGAGAATCGTAACCTTACTTTTATGTATGAGATTGGTTCCTCTATTTTCTGGTAGAGATGCCTGACCCAACCAATTCTTCCAGCCACAGGAGGCATGTTTCTAGCTAATGGGGGGTCGTCTTTCTGTTCGTCATAGAGCTGCCAAGAAATTTTACAAAAGTAGATCTGTTCACTTAATCAAAAACGTCAAAGTCCATATTTGACAATACATTTGACGATAAATTTATATTTTATTCTCAGTATCTACTCAAGCATGAAAATGGGTACCTTTTTCACAAACTCTACTTCCGACGCATAGTGCTGAAGAATAAGACCCAAAACGTTGGAAATTTCTGTGTCAAGACAGGGTATGTTCAGCCTCTGAAAACTACAAATAAAGGAATTTATGAGACTTGTGTTACAATTCTTTGATTATAATGCCAAATCATCCACAGTTGAAATGACTACAGTACAATCTTAATATTATACTACTAATACTATATTATACTGACCGCTGTAAAAAGGACAGAGCTTGCTGAGATGAGAAGATGTTTGAGAAGCATGAACTCATTAATGCCCGCAGCAAGTTCTGTAAATAAAGATAGCCCAAATATTAATATGACCATCTATACTGGAAAAAATACTTAATATATAAGAGAGGGAGACAATAGAAGCTACCTACACCATAGATTGTAAACAGAAGGAAATCATACATACCTCAATGCGGCCGATCTCAGCCATAAACTTAGTAAAATCCTTTTCGAATTCAACTGTCCTTGGAGCCAACATATTATACTGCGTCCTTTTCAGCTTCATGGAAACAGTGTGGAATTGTCTGGCCAGAACCGCAATGCCCTCAATATTTGATTTTCCAAGAGATTCGAACGTCTTGAACACTGTAATTATTTGTGTGATCTACAACACATAATGCTTATTGTTAGTATTGGTAAGAGTAGGATTCAAATTTAAGAAGGTAACATGGGACTGCACCTTTTCGAGTTGCTTGCAGAAGAGATCAAACTTGCAAAAGATCTGCATCTCTGGAACCTCAAAGGACTTCTTTGCAGGTTTTTCCATTGTCTGTTTCTTTGTTTTCTGGATGCAAGACTGATACTCCTGATATAAGCAGATACAGTCCTGCCAAAGATAAGATAAGATGAGTGAATTTGAAAACAGATGCATGTTGATGTCAATATGTGTTATGTTTAAGCCTAACCAATGATACCACAGATGTTATCCATATAGGTAGGTGTCATCATCACCTGCATTTTCTTGATGATATCTTCAGCATCTTGGTCCCATATTAGACGTGTGCCATTGTCAGTAATATATGACCTGCAGGCTGTAACCATCCGATTTGTGACCTGGAAGTTTTTTCAGGAACACAATTACAAAGTTTCACAAAGTAAATGGGGTCCTTCTATTTTCTGAACACAACTTATATTTTTTCTGAGAGTGAATACAATACACTTACTTTCATGAACAATGCAGATATCTTTTCACTGGTATTGTAGTACAGTGAAACATTGTAAATCATTTGGATAGCATTGATGACGTTCTGCACACTTTTCATCATGGTGACCTGAAATCACACATCCATGTATATTATTAATCTTCTAATGAACACGTACATAAACTCACCTTAAAAAGGGATAGTTCGGGTCTTATGAAGTGGGATTGTATGAGGTACTTATCCATAGTAAGTTGTTGCATCCAAAATCACATACTGTGCACTAGATACTGAACAGGTGTACTATCTTTCAACATACTAATGTGTGAATAAACAGTAGTATGTATCTTTTCGGACGCAGTGAGCAGTAATTTACGTCGTCACTTCCTGAGAGCCTCCTTGTCGGTTGGAGACGTGTAACCATGGTAACCTGTAACAACCTCACGTGACCAAAACGACGGTTTGTGAGAGCCAAGTCTGATTGAATTTAAAAAATATATTACACTTAGCAAAGTAAATATCTTATACTTACAGTTAAATTGAAGCGTTATTGATGTCACAGAGCTGTCTGTCAACATCCATTATGACCGTTGTCATTATTGCCGCATTGCATAGCCATTGCCTTAGTGTCCAGTGTTGTATACGGTAATATTTCACCAGAAATAGTATGCAATTCACGTACTACTTGTTTCATACTAAGGTTTCGGACATAATAAAAAAATCTCACATACTGTTTTAGCTAGTATGGAATTTTGGACGCAACCAGTGTATTACCTACAGTAGATGGTGGTGGCGGTCAGCACAGACAGGAGTACCAGCACAGAAGCAAAGTAATGTACTAATGTGGACGGGGGCAGCAGCAAAACGTATTTTAGCCACCTAAAAGAAAGGCTCACCTAAAAAAAATCTATATCAGTTTAAGTGTACGCTACATTTACAATATTTTCTGATGGGTAACTGAACTGAAAATGGAACTTATCTATACTGTTTTTGTCAATAATCTGGTGGCTTTAAAGAGACCATAGATAAGTTTACTTTCAGTTCAGTTCCCCGTCAGAAAGGTCTGTCTGACAGCAACATAAAGCGGTTAGGCGGGCCAATGGATTTAATGGTAATATCAAACATCATGCAAAATGTTTGATATTACCAATAAATCCATTGACTCTTAGTAATGTGGAGGGGTCACTAGTACTGCCTACTCTACTAATGGGATACCTGCGCCATTTCTAATTGGATAGAAAACATGCAATTGTTCAGTAACATATTAGTTTCAAAAACTTGATGGAGCAGTTACTGTTACTGCTGCATCTGAAATTGTTCACTTATCCACGATACAGAGAATTCTACATCAATAGTATATAGTGTGTTTTTGTCAATAATCAACAGGGTTGGGAGGGTTACTTTAAAAATGGAATTCGATACAATTACATTAATTACCTGTTAAAAATGTATCAGTAACCTACTCCAAGTACCACAATATAAAAGTCATGTAATCTGATTACTTTCCCTTATTTTTGGATTACCTCAATACCAAGGAGGGTGGAGAGAGGAGACGTGTCATATCTTTGGGGTACAACACATGCGCAGTAAAATATGGTCTGATCTCGCGGAAATTGAGCCAATCGCAACGCACAACCGCAGCTTCAGTTATATTGCGCATGTGTTATACCCCATACCCCAAGACCCGTGTCCAAGCCTCTTTCAATAGGCCTTGCTCAATACCAAATATACAAATAAAGACAAGAGAAAAGAAACCATCATTTTGTATGTAAAGCAGAAAAGGGGAACAACATCACAGTACAGTGCAAGTTATGCCTTCCAGCTGTGCAAATGCTGTCATCCAAGGACTCGTATCATTTGAGTGTAACAGATTTTAACTTGGAGCAGCAGAAGCAGTACCCATATAAATTAAAGTAACCTGGTTTGTCCTGTATTATGTTTCCTGGACCTCTTTTCACACTGGGATATTTTTATAAATACTAATCTGCTATTTTTGCACACATTGTACCTGAATTATGCCACAACATCTTACTGTGTATAAAATTATGTAGTATGCAGATATCATTCAATACGAACAAATACAACCTTTCCTTAGACATCATATCAAATTATTGACTATACATACCGGGTCACTGTTGTAAAGAGGTTGACAGACTTTCTCCAGTGTGCTAAGGAATTTCGCATTGTCTTTAGCCTCGTTGGCACGATCGGTTATCCTGATATCCAGCTCCCGCCACATCTACATGGGGAAATGGTTGAAAAAGTTCAATTTTGAAAGTAATCCTTCAAAAAGACAAGTTGAAGATCAACTTAAGTTTTATAATATGTACTTTTTATTAAAGGAAATGAAATCCTTTTGTCCGTAAAATGCCCTTCACAACTTACTGTACCAGAGTACTGTGATGTTTTCAGATTGCAGAATACTCAAAAAACCCAAAGATAACAAATTTGGAAATAAAATGAGAACAAATGTGTGATATCTGAACTTGATAAAAAGTCTTAAAAAGAGTTATCAATGATCAATTTACATTCTTCATCCACCTGGAATGATCATCTTCACACCGTGGACATTGGATCTGTGATAATTACTATAGCTCGTGCAACAATAATATTTTATATCATATAATTTGTACAGATATTTGTCTTGTTAATTTTACACATAATCAATTAGTCATATTGTGTCTTTACACACATCAAACCATAGTCTGAGCAGATCTTCCAAAAACCTGGTAAAAATGCTGTACAATAACTTCTGTAGGTATTACTTTGTTGAATCACACTCTAGCGTCCATACCTTCATAATCTTAGAACGGCTGATATGGAGCACCATTACCACTGCCTTGCACTCTGGGCCTTTGATGTGATTGATGATGGAGTTGAACATTGAAGACATTTCTTCCCAGTGTTGTAACTCAATCAGAGGCCCTGCAGAATCCTCCTCTTTCCTTAACTGATCACTTTCTATCACGACCTGATGATTATGGATACAGACAATGGTTAGCAATTCCTTCAATTAATCTACAATGAGATATGATACTCATTTAGGAAGTGTTATGCTTTAACATTTCAAAATATTCATTAACCATGGAAAAATGCTCCATGTCCAACGTTATCTGCAGTTTCCATTTATATTTTGGACCCACTGCACAGACCATTAACATGCTCTTAATGACACTGTATTGTTTGAGTCTTAGTTCTCTGATCTGATGCGAGGAGATACTCTGTTTCTGTTCACAGAAATTTGACCGCCTGTTAATAACAACAAAATATTAATTTTACCAACCTGCTCGATTTGTTTATACCATTGCATCAGAATTTCTTCCAGTCTATGCACCATGTCAACGTTGGCAGCTGCAACTTTCATGTCTTCAAGGGAGGCCAACTTAGAGAAGTCAACATCTGTGACTGTATTCAGATGAATGATACTCTCATTTCTCATCTGGAGATCTGGGGTACAAACAAGAAAGACAAAGTACAAGAAACTTAAGATTTACTTAAAGACCACCATTTGGTTAAAATAATATCACTGTTAACAGATAATGCAACAAATGACAATTTCAAAGCAATAAATTACGACTTGCCAAACAAAATAGTTAAGACATGTTACTGTTATAATGTCTTCTAAACATCAAAACTTTAAAGAAAAATCAAAAATGAGGCAACAAACAACTTTAATAAAATAATGGCTTACCATCTAAGGAGCTGAGACAATGTCTTATGGTGTACTTAAAGTTCTTTTTAAATCTTTTTCCATGTCTAGACTTATCTAAGACACCCCAGTTTTGTGCTGTGTCGAGAGCTGGTAGCAGAAAGTTGTAGGCATTCCTTGTTCCTTTCAGGAGGCCCTCTCTGGCATCAACCATTGAAAAGAAGATCTCCTACAAAGCATCAAGACAATACCATCCATCACTTCACGAAATCCAAAGGCAAAAAATAAAAACTAGCTTAGTGCTAGTTACATGGTCATCAGACGTGGGCATCTTCTTAAGTAATGCAAAACGTGTTTTCAATGACTATAGTTGCTTACTTTAACCAAATAAATATAGGGAATGCTGATTTGCTTCATCTTACTGGTTGAAGGTGTGCTAATAAGTAAAACTGTCTGTTTTGTGAATTAGTATTAAAAACTTTAGACTCCTCACACATGATAGCATCAACTTAAGCAATCTTACAAAATCTGACAGTATTTTGCCAATAGGAGCACTCCAGCAACATGATGCATGTCGATGGCTCATTTGTCATGGGTCTGATTGACTTGAACATTTTCAAAATTCATCCTTTTATAAAGCCCCAATATTTGAAATCTGCATGATCTCTATCTATCAGTGACCTATGAAGGTCTTTCAGTATTTCTATGTTGATCTATATTTAGAATAAAAAGTTACATAATTTTTGTATTATGAAGAGGAATATAGAGTTGTTTAGCCTTGGTGGATGTATGCACTCTCTGATAGCTAGGGATGCACAGATACAAATACTGGATCGGCTATCGGGCCGATACTGACTAAAAAGCTGGATTGGATATCGATGAGCACGGGGCCGATTTATTAAATTCAGTGCTATGTTTATATACTATAAACATTATATACTGGAATTCTAATTCCCTTTTAAATTTTGACCAATTTGTTGCTGCATTAAAAAGGTTTACACCCGAATTGTAATTCCTGGTAATTTTTAAGGTTTTTTTTGCCAATTTTCTGGTGCACGATTTACTATTTTAATAATAAATAACAATTCAGTAAATTTGTATCTATGCATTTATTTGTTACAATTTGCTTTAAAAAGTTAGGAAAGTGATGTTTAAGTCGAGCCTGATGTTGCCTTACACATAAAAGAATGATCCCATTCACTTCCACACAGTGAGGCACACAGCTTATTAATTAACACTGGTATCAGATCAGTACTCTGTATCGGCCGATACCCAAAGCCCAGGTATCGCTATCGGTATCGGGACCGAAAAAGTTGGATTGGTGCATCCCTACTGTTAGCCTTCTGTTTTCATTTTTAAAATAAGAAGAAATAAGAATAAGAAAACATGAATATACAGATAACAAGACAGAAAAAAGTAAATAAGTAACAATATATAACCATTTATGGCAACAGTACCAGACCACATGCATAAGAGCCACTTCAAAAACGGACTAAAATCAATATCTTCATTTAGTCCTGGATACACTCGGGCCTTCATTTGGTGTATGTAAAAAGTTTCTCTCTGCAGTAATAATTTCAGTCGATCACCACCCCGAATGTTCTTTCTTTTCTTATTTTGTTTTCATTATTTTCTCTGCTTTTTTGACATCCTGTAGAGCCATCTAGTGACCACATTTTGCACTTGTCACCTGAGAGTTTATTGGCCTCTTGCTCAGGTGTTTGCAATCATCAATTGTCTGCCATTACCTTGTACTCACAAAAGGGAAAACTGTGTGCTGAGGGTTACACCCTGAAGAAGGCTGTTCGTGCCGCTAAGCGTGGGTTGTTACCCTATCTGAACATGTACCAGCATTGTTTTTAGTATTTCATCATGAAATAGCCATTTGAATAAAGGCTTTTTATTTTTTGCCAGAACAGTGCCTTAGTCTCCCCCTTTTTTTAACCTTTGTGTACCCCACCAAAGAGCACCTTCATCACACTGATTTGAACTTCCGAGCACTCTGGACTTTTTCCCTTTTTTGTTATATATAGCTATTGTAGCACACAATGACTTATTATGATTAGTGAATCCTCTAAAAAATGAGCGGTACATGTGGCTTGTTAAGTAATAATCACAGCACTGGGGGTGCTAAACTTACTGATAATAACAAATAACAATAGCAATAATTCAACCTGAAAATGCGTCAATATCACCCAAAAACAATAAACAAATTACAATTACAGAAACACACCACTCTGCATATACAAGACTGTCTTACCTCGTGTATGTTTTCTAAATTCACAGGAATGTCCACTCTAGCCCGTCTGAAAGAGCAGCAAATGCCTGTAAGGCATGTCTGAGACAGATTGGCTAAAAACAGCCTCAATACTTTTCCCCCTTTGGTAGTCCCAGGATATGAGCGTCCACACTCTGAAATTAAATTAAATCCAAATGTTTTTTGATGAGATGAAAAACAGTAATGGACCTGTACAATTGATATAGATTCTGTGTACTTAAGTTTGAATATTCTCCAGTATAGGGACAAATACAATCAATAGTGCAATACAATTATGCCTACCTATTCCTGGGACTTCAGCCTCTTGATACACAAAGGAAATGGTTTTACAACCTCCTTTGGCAAAGAAATTATCAAAAGCAGCCAACTATTGAGCAAGAAAACAAAGAATGAAATGAAAAACTTTTTTAACAGTAATGCTGTAGTACAGTGGTTCCCAACCTTTTTCTTTAAGGGACCCCTTTTTCTATCATTGAATAAACTAACAACCCCTAACTAAGTAACATGTTTTATGTATATTTCATATTATATTCAATGCATAACAATAACAGTACAGAACATCTGATAAACTGTACAATAACCCAAATAGTGAATGCAATATAACTGCAGGAAGTTTGTGTAAATCAGGCGATTTGGTTAAATTTTGAGCAATTATTTCTTGTGAATATTGCTTCAGAGATGAGTTTTCTTGTTATTTTTAGGAACTTATAATACCATTCTCTGCATTATTTATTTTTTTTAACAATCAATAATAGGTTTCTTTTTTGACAAATTTAGTGTTTTCTTCTCCATGATGCTTGGCCATTGTCCTATTAGCTCTTTGGTTGTTTAAACTGCGTACTTTTCTAATGCAGGATGAGGCTGTTTAGCAGTGGGAGGCTCTGTGAATATAACTTGTGTTCAGGTCTTCACCGTGCCCTTATCCTTTGAGATTTGTTTTAAGTTCATATCTAAATATTTCTTCAGAGAAGTTAATGAAAAGCTGAGATATAGGCCAACTGTATATTTAAAAATTGTCTTACACCCCTTACAATCAAGAGGGCATTGCGACCCCCCCCGTGAAGCTTTGGCGACCCCTAATGGGGGTCGGGACCCCCAGGTTAGGAACCAGTGGTATAGTAAAAGAGGCATGAAAGACATTCAACCAAAATCACAATGTTCCTGTCATCTTAGATAGAAAAAAATATGAAGATGAAAACCGAAATCAAGAAAGCCACAACAACACGGTGCTACAGAATGTCATGAATCGACACCATAAATACAGAGAGCACATTTTTATCCAAATCAAATGTGAAACCCCTACTAACTTAATACTCCCCACAGTCATGCGAAGGCAATTTGCAACAAGTTTGGAATCATAAACCATCCAATCAACCATGCCATCATGCATATGATGCTCCATTCTGGGAAAACTCACGGATGAAGTATCTAATATAAATTCCTCTACTGCTGTTGGCTCCAAGGACAGCCTGTCAGCCAGGATGTCAATCATGTACTTGTGTGCAGGGGTGAGGAGCTCCTTTCGCTCTTCTCTCGCCTGCCTGTATTCGGCCTGAGGAAGACACAGGTTGTAAATAGTAGTAATAGTACTTGCGTAAAACCGCTGTACCATACTAAATAAATGGATTTGTTTACTTGTATTCTGTAAGCCAGCATGTAAAGGTGTTAAATCCATTTACCTGAGATCCATGCTTGTTTGGCTTTGGATCATGCGCATCCATCATGAAGAACTCAAGCAATATCACCTCCTTTGCTATTGAAAAAGAAAAAAAACTCAGTTATTCAGCTTATTCTCTCTAGATTACATACAAATAAACAGTCACTAGTGCTGGAGCCTCATGAACTTGTTTTCTCTAACGTAGTTAATTTAGTAAGTTAGACCTATCTAATACACACAGTGACTTCTATGACGATGAAGCCCCAAATAGGTGGTAATAAGCTGAAAAATGTGTGTATTTTTTCAGTAAATTGTGGCAGTTTTTCATCAATGTGACATTCATGATGACGACGAGGTTAACTTAGCTACATTTAACGGGTTAAAAGCGGTTAACAGTTATCTAACGTCTCACGTGCGGAGCCGGATATGACGCACCACACACACAAACACACAGCAGGGTGACGTCAACGTCAACTGACGTTAGCTAATCATTTAGCTGGTTAGCGTTCAACTAAGCTAACGTTCACGCAAAGTTGCCGTGGTAACGATATATCAGTGTTGAAAACAAAGCCTACCACAAGCTAAATAAAAGTAAAACCTAACATTAGTTACTTTATTGTCTGTAATAGCTAACGTTTGATGCTATATTCGTTTTGGTAACTAGGTGAGCGTTAACCAACGTTCGTTGATTAACCTGATGCTAGCATTAATTGTGAGAGCTGAATTAGCCACATTAGAGCTAACGTTAGCGTTTGTTAGCTCACATTACCGTTAGCAAACTATCCCGGATAGTTTGCTAACGGTAATGTTAATGTGAGCTAATATCTTACTTGATAACTTTGCTAACATTATTGTAACACATTTTCTGTACTTACCAAATCTCAGTAGAACACATTTTCTGTTAGTGCCGTTTCTGTTTTCCAAGTAGAAAAGACTCGTTGGTGTTTTTAGACCGCTGGCAGTGAAGATTTAATCCGAATCCAACCGTTATCAGCTCACCTGTAACCGTTATCTATCGAACGGTCAACGTTGAGAGGTGCCACGCGCTCCGGTCGTTAGCACCAGAGATGACGTAGTGAAGTAACGTTATAGCGTTAGCGGTAATTTAAATCTCAACGTTCCGAGCTAACTTCCAGTGTGTTTGTGGCCTTTCCATCACTTTTGGGGGGCTTGTCAAAGATTTTATTATGCTCGTACTATGTATTTCTTACAGTTGTAGCCCTATTCATTTTGTTGACTGTGTAATATTGTACTACTTTGTTTGAAACACATCATCAGGTGACTAACGTTAGTAGTAATGACTTCCGAGTCCTCTGGTCAAGTTCTAGGCCCAAGTCCAAACCGGCCCCTACACCCTCTCCATACGCCCTACCTACGCCCTACCTACACACTTCCCTACACCCTCTCCCTACACACTTCCCCAAAGCAATTCACGGGGAGTGGACTTGGTTTATAAAACCCTCCAACAGCGAGCCTGCATCGATGCTGACTTAACCAGCTGCCCTTACTGGCGACGTGCAACGCCGTTTTGTGTTCGTCATGGAACACGCTCCAATGTAAGTTCCGTGCGACTACCGGTACAAACATTTACTCGTAAAATGCTCGAACTAAGATAGACTTTAAATGTATTCTACTTTACTGTCAGACAGACGTTATCAACTTAAAGTAAATAGATTGTATTTGGGATCAAATATACCCTTGTCTAGTCTAGAAAGTGGTAGACATGTTAATTTGATTGTAAAGCGTTGTAGCTATATATATATACATATACAACATATATTTATTATTTCAGCTATAACCCCATCATTTATTATATCTTCAACTGTGCAATACTGACTTAATAGTACAATAATTTAGTGCAATAATTCAGCTGTGCAATAATGTAATTTACTCTGGCATTAACACTGCATTTATTTATACAGTAACGTTACATTTAAACTAACATTCGTATTTATTTATACTGTTCTTGCATTTTTATTTCTGCATGCATTTATATTATTTGCACAGATCCTATTTTTCAGCATTATTATTTACATTGTTGTTATATATATTTCTTATTTATATTTTATGATCTATCTATCTATCTATCTATCTATCTATCTATCTATACGGATCAATACAGTGTTTCTGATTCTGATATTTATTTATAGTTTCCTTGCTGGAGAGAAGGAAGTTGATTGGAATTTTTTATTTTCTACATTTGATATTTGTCGCCCTCTACAGGACTGTTGGTATGACGACAAATCGAAATGATTAAAATAACCACTGTTCCTGGATCAGGCGCTAGGGAGGACATATGTTTCGTGGTCTACTGTGATTGGTCCAGATACACCGTCTCGTTGTCCAATGGTAGGCATACATCTGTTCGCTGGAGCGACTCTAAAATATTCTCTTCTCTTCCTTCTCCACAAGGTATTCAATACCCAACGAGGACGTTGTTTGCAGCCGAAAGTTAAGCCGAGATGGGGAAAATGCAAGTCTTGGGAGTAGTTGCGGTAATATTAGCAGTGTGCTGCGTTAATGCGAAGGTTTACTTTCGGGAGGAGTTTGTGGACGGCGGTAAGTTTGGCATAGAAACTGTATAACACTGGCTGTGCATCACTGCATGTTAGCTCGACTGTTAGCCGTCATTCTGTCGCAATTATCATCGTGAGTTTCTCTTGAAAGCTTTGTTGTCACGATTTTCTTCAGTCGGTATTTCAGTATAAAATCTCTCTGTTTCCTAACTTTAACTGGGCTGGTTTGTTGGCTTACTTTAGCAAGGCCCCAACGCTAGCAAACCTATTACTCCTGACACCTCCGTTGCTAACTGTGGCCTTTAGTTTCAGTATAAGATGTGTTTCAGTTTAAGATGTTTTTCATTAGCAAACACATTTTTGCCAGTTTGACAATTTCAAAGAGTAACCGCAATGAATTGACTGTTGGGTAATGTGATTTTCGGGAAGTAGATTGATGTGTTTTGAAAAGAGGTGTGTGTTTAAAACTCAGTAAAACTTACTGGTCTTTTTTCTGTTCAGATGAATGGAGAAGTCGCTGGGTGAACTCCAAACACAAGTCTGACTATGGAGAGTGGAAACTCACGGCTGGCAGCTTCTTTGGAGATGCTGAGAAAGACAAAGGTAATAAACGTTTTGTGCTCTAATCCACTTCTTCTAAATCAAGAATCACGTGCTTTAATTGAAAATATCTATTCATTCGTGTTGATCATGCTGTGTTCATTGTGGCTAAAAAAAGATACCACAGCACCTGGCATTAAAAATGTGCTCCTGGTGTAAATACTGAAATAATATGTTAATGGTGGAATATTTACTGACGTAATAAAAAAACAAAACACAATTCCACCTTCTCAGCTCGGCTCTTGAACAGCTTTACTCCTGCAAACCATTCTCATATCCAGTCTGTGTTTTAATGCCCTTGGAGTCTCTATTTTGTAGTCCAGATCCCACACTTCGCCAAAGAGAACCTATTTTGTGTCTGTCTTGTGTTTGCTAAAAAAAAATTCTTTCTTTTTCAGGTCTGCAAACAAGCCAGGATGCTCGTTTCTATGCTTCCTCTGCCCGTTTTGAGCCTTTCAGCAACGAGGGCAAGCCTTTGGTCGTTCAGTTTACAGTTAAGCATGAGCAGAAGATCGACTGCGGCGGTGGCTATGTCAAGGTCTTCCCTACTGATTTGGATCAGGCTGAAATGCATGGAGACTCCTCATACTACATCATGTTTGGTAAGTGATGATGTTCATGGTAATTGGCAATTATAATTGAATGGTTACAGTAACAGGATTTGGAACATCGAGTAATTCAATTTGTTTCACCCAGGCCCTGATATCTGTGGCTACAGCACCAAGAAAGTCCATGTCATCTTCAATTACAAGGGCAAGAATCACCTCATCAAGAAAGAGATTAAGTGCAAGGTAATTTTGAATTTAGAAAAAAATCTATAGTTTTTCTTACAATATGCAAACATGCACTGCCTCTGCACCAGTGATTTAATTCAAACACTTCTGTTTTTTTTTTTCTAGGATGATGAGCTGACCCACATGTACACGCTGATCCTGAATCCAGATCAGACCTATGAGGTGAAGATTGATAACGAGAAGGTAGAATCTGGCAGTCTGGAGGAGGACTGGGACTTCCTGCCTCCTAAGACAATTAAGGACCCCGAAGCCAAGAAGCCAGAGGACTGGGATGATCGTGCCAAGGTTGACGATGCTGCTGACACCAAGCCTGAGGTAATTATAATTAAGTAATAAAGTTAGTCAGCCTCATCCAGCATAAAATTGACCTTTTGGTTCTGCTTTGCATTGACTGAGAGTGCTGTTACCGAGGTTAGGGTTAGTCCATGGGAAATGCCGACCGGAGGAGTGTTTTTTTTCCATTTATTTCTCTCCCAGATTTCCACAGCAGTCCTGCGCTTTAAATTTGCATTCTCAAATCTGTTAGTTCAACTTTGTTTGTTCTTCTTTAGGACTGGGACAAAGCTGAAAACATTCCAGACCCTGACGCTAAAAAGCCTGAAGACTGGGAGGAGGGTATGGATGGAGAGTGGGAGCCACCCATGATCCCTAACCCAGAGTACAGGGTAGGCTGAAGTTGGATAGTCATGGCCAAAACTTACGCTTTGTGTGATCTCCTCTGCCTGAGAAATGGTTGATATATTTCCTCTTCTAAAGCCTGATAAATATTTTCTGTATTGCAGGGAGAATGGCAACCCAAACAGATTGACAACCCCAACTACAAAGGAACCTGGGTGCATCCTGAGATCGACAATCCTGAATACAGTCCTGATTCAAACATCTACAAGTTTGACAAAATTGCTGTTTTAGGCCTTGATCTTTGGCAGGTGAGAGAGAGAAGGAGATCATCTTTTGAATAGTGATGTTATTGCCGTAGTAAAGCTTAAACTACAGTGTAACATTTGTTGCTGTTTATCTCAGGTGAAATCTGGTACCATCTTTGACAACTTCCTGATCACCGACGATGTGAAGGAAGCAGAAGACGTTACAATGGAGACATGGGGTGTGACAAAGGTATGCTGGTAGTCTTTTTTTTTTCTTTTTTTTGTCATTTGTGCAACACATGAAGCCACACGTGCCAGTGAGATACTGAACAGATGAGGCGACAGTTTGTGATTATCTAAACTTTCCCCACAGGAACCAGAGAGGAAAATGAAACAGGAGCAAGATGACCTGAAACGAAAGGAAGAGGAGGCGAAGAACAAAGAACAAGACACCGAAGTTGATGATGACGCTGAAGATGATGATGAAGACTTGGATGATGACGAAGAAACAACGGAAGATGGAGAGAAGGCCTCTTCAGAAAGAGATGGCGAGGAAGCACAGCCTAAAGATAAAGATGAGCTTTGAGGAGGTTTGGCCAGAGATTTCTTCTGTCCCTCCTTTAGAAACTCTGTCCTGTATTTCCCAGGGGTATTGTGGCTGCTGTGCATCCTTTCCCTGAGATTCGGACACAATCTAATTTGGGGTGCAAAAATAGTGAAAGGGGGCAAGTGGATGTTAATGGACTTAGTTTCTCTTTAATTTTGGTCATGATATTACCCTGTTGCCCCTGAACTGCTGGAGTGATTCTAAGGTTTTCCACTTACAAAGTCCATTCCTCATTTTTTAACAGAAGAAGGAGGCACTGACACCCACTGTTTTCTTGATTTTCTTGATCTATACATCTACGTTATGTGCAGATTCCCTTGCACAGGATGCACAGTTAACCAGAAGCTCTGATAGAAATGGCACATTGCCATTCAGACTTTCCTCTTGCAACCTGGTGAAACAAAAGATGCACATAACTGAACATATAAATCATAAGACTTACTGCAAACAAACAACCAAAAAAAAACAAAATACAGACAAATCAAGATTGTAATGTAACTTATTTTGGTTGTCTGTAGCACTGACTTTTTATTTTCCTTTCCACACAGTCAATTGAATGAAGTGTTTAGACGTGAATTAATCTTCGTCTAAGTGCACAATGAAATCGTTTTTCTACATTGGAATGTCTTCATGGTAATGTGATGGAACCTGCATTATATCCTGAAAGTCTGGAGAAACAGATGGTGAGCCCCCGGTGTGACTCATGACATCACTAAGGGTCACACACCTTATTTTTATTGGACAGAATGTTATTGATACCAAAGTTTTTATTAAAAGATTATAACCTTATTGCTTGGTCATATTTTGTACTGCTTATGCACATTTTGGAAGTATGTAGTTAAAATTATTATTATAATTATCTGACTTTACCCCAACATACTCTTTATTATATTTTGCCCAGAGCGACAGAAACCAACCAGTACTCCTGTTGCTGGAATACTACCCCACGCCAGGTTTACCACATATAAGAAAATATCAACAGAAAATCAAAGTATTACAATTAGATTTTGACACATGGACTTTCGACAAGGCAGGGCCCCAGGATTTGGTAAAAATGCAGTTTATGATACAGGGGTGCATATTCCTACACTAAATTGCAATATTAGTTACCACATACAGTGAATCAACTGGATTGCCCTTGGGGCCCTTGAGGGTCTGGGGGCCCCGATCAGTTGCCTGCTTTTGCCCAATGGGTAATCAAACCTTGCTTTCTTAAGATAATTTATAGGGCTGTCCCGAATACCATTTTTAGGGGCTTCAAAGCTTCAGTGAGAAATATTCGAATCTTCGCGGTGCAGCAGGCTGTCATGTTCTTCCCCATGTCAGTTGCCGGGACAGTGCTGCTGCCGCACTACTGCGCACACACACACACACACACACACACACCCACACCGCTACACACAACAAACAGCAATATCCGTCTGAGGGCGCCCTCGGCTGACTTTACTTTTTTCAGAGGCTGTAGCAGGCTCAGAGTGACGGTACTGCTATTATATGAAACTAAAACCTAAGGAATCCAAACATGTCATGTTAGCATTTTGGGAAATAACGCTCTAAAGTTGCGCTAAGTTTCGGCGAGGAAAAACTGGCATGGCCATTTTCAAAGGGGGTTAACTTTGACAGCCCTAACATACACTAAAGTATAAAAGTTCTGCCAGAATGTTTAAATAGAAAAATATGGGAGATAATGAGATAAATATTGGGGCCTTTTGTACCCAGGGTACAATTGTTTGGCTACAAAAACACTTGAGGAACTAATCTTGGGTGGGTGAACTGCTCCTGACCCCTGACCCTGGCAGAGTTAGCTGCATCCAGCCACACAGAATAAAAACAAATTTCTCTCTAAAAAACAATGTTACCGTGTGAAGGAGCTTCTTGCGTTCATAATGAGCTGCCACCGCCTGGCTGTCGCTGCAGAAGCTCTCATCCCTCCTGTGCAGGACGCCGTCTCTGTCTGAGGCGGGGTGGAGGCTGGAGGCCGGAGGTGGAGGCCGGAGGTGGAGGCCGGATGTGGATCTGCGGCGACACTGCAGGCGACTGGACATGGTGTCGGCTGAGCAGCTCAGCAGGAGCACCGCACTGGGCTCCCCCATCTGACACACAAGGCACAGGAGGAGGAAAGTCAGCAACAAGTCCAGGTGACGGCAGGTGACTGTATGACATGTACTGTTGTCCCATCAGTGTTAGTGTCACTCGGCATCAGGAAAAAAGGGACATTTTTCTTCCATTTGTTGCTCTTGTGACCAACAAATAATTGTCACTCTGAACACATCATTTCAGTTTGTCGTGCTTCACCATATTTTCTACCATTATCTCCATAATATTTTACTATACGTCATATTTAGTTAACATTTTTACATTTCTTCTAAATCAAATGAGCTCAGTGTTTTCTTTTTTAAATGTTCTTTGTGGAGACATGATTTAAACTTTCTCTTCTTTTATTCTTTTTCCTGACTACAGGTTTGTCAGTCCGGGGCTCCGACCTTGGCCTCATACTCTTCAGCATGTCTCAGGTCTCTGGGGAAGCAGCTGATCACGAGACCTTTCCCCTGCCGTACTGCCACCGCCACCGTATCACCCAGCAGCTCCAGCAGTGTGTCCTGGACATCAAATACACACAAACAGCACAAGCATTAATTACCATGTAAACACCAATACAGGTGCTTCATATATGACTCAACTTAGACAACCTAAAAAAGCAGGGATATGCATGCATTTGTACATTTGTGTGAGGCCTTACGTATACGTACAGCAGGCCGGATTACCAACTGAACAAAGCAGGTTCACTGTGTGTCAATTAATGAGCCTGAAAAATTATTCTTGAAATATTTCATATTTATAGGGGCCCTGCCCTATGTCAAAATTTAGTTCTAGGATCTTTTTTATGTTTAAAGTTGTGTTTACATGGCGTATAGTCCGAAATAAACTTCTGTTCTATCAAAAAATAGCTGCAAATGGACGATTTTAGCTTAATATTTATTTTCATTATTGCTTAATCTTTTGATTATGTCGATTAATAGTCAGAAGACTGTCAGAAAAATGCCCATCACATGTTCCCAGAGCCCCAGGTAATGTCTTCTTCGCATTGCATATTTTGTCTGACCAACAATTCAAAACCCAAAACATTAAATCAAAAACCGAGAAAATCAGCAAATCGTCAGGTTTGAGAAGCTGAAACCAGCAAATGTTTGACATTTTTTGCCTGATAAATGACTTAAACGATTTATAAATTATCAAAATAACTGTCAGGATATAATGACGGTTTTATAAGAATAACTTTTTTTATTATATTTGCTCAAAGTTACCAACTTTAGCTTTTAATTGTTGAAGATCAGTGTATGCAGATGTCACACTGAAGCTGAGGAGTGAAATACAAAACACAAGATTCACACATGTGAACACAGTACAGTACAATGCTTTTTTTTTTCTTCATTTTTCTTCTTTTCTTTTCCCAGTTTGTAATGAGCTTCCTAGAAATGCTGCACATGATCATACGGTATATCTTTTTTTATTATATTCAGACAAATATCAAAATGCCTATAGTGACATAATAGAGATAATACAGAAACACCTTTATAAAAACGACTTTCAGTTTGTTGTAAACACTGCTTCATATTAGGTTGCATTATAGTTTCAGTCAAAATCTGTCACACGTACATGAACATTAACTACAATTTGTGACCACTGTACTTTCAGAGTCATTTCCCTGTATTCATATGTACTGAAGTAATGTCTTTCAACACTCTTCTCCTTGATGGGAAAATAAGTAAGCAGTTTTTTGACTGATGCAGTTCTGTTAGGCCTCTTGGGTCACTGCAGGTGTACTATGTTGCTTTGAAAACTCACACGAGACAGTGTATGCGGAGATGTCCCACTGAAGGTGAGGAGTGAAATACAAAGCACAAAGTGTTTCACATATCTTGGAGCACTGTTGCTTTGAAAACTCACATATTAAATCATCATTGGCGGCTATGTGAAAATGAATTGAGTGAAGCAACCAAGTATTGCAACATATCTCAGCTTAGCCAACCAAAACCTTAACTTATCTACTAACTATTTCATGACTACAATTTAAATGCACTGTAGTAAAAGAATAGTTTTTTTCTTAGTATTTTCTTTTATACATACAAACTTTCATCTGAATGAAACTGAATCAGCAGAACTTAATTTAGATTTTATTTATTTATTTATTTTTAATATTTTTATCGATCATTTTTATACATTTAATCAAATTATTACACATTATTGATGGTTTTAAGTAGAGTGGGACCTAAATAACCTTGTCCCAGTCTTGAAGGCCAAGAACCAGCACATGGGGCAACTCCACCTTGGTGGTGTCTTCAGGTGGTTTGTGAAAGTGGAGGCAACGTAACTATCAAATTCTGATTGGTTTAGAATCATTTCAACCATCACAGCTGTTGCAGAGCCCCGCTTCTTGCACAGGTCCTTGTGGATAGCTTTGTCGACCTCATTTGCCATTTTTGGGGTGATTTCAATTGCTGCTCCCTCGACCTCTGCCCATATTATTTCGAACAGGCGCGCAACGAAGGCCTCTGGGTTTTCGATTTTGCAGTTCACCTTGGCTTTGTGGAAGATCCGTGACACCAGCTTCTCAGCAATTACCATGACAGAGTTTTTGTTTTTTTCTGTCTGTGCGTTGAACTGCTTAGATGGTGTGAGTGTTGATTTTGCCAACTCCGTGTTTTTCAAAGCCTCTGTGGCCCGGCCAACGTGGATGCCAGCATAAGTGGCCAACCACCACCTCAGCAGCCCAAAGTAACCCCAGACTTTGCGATGTATTTGACCATCCATCCTGACACGCTCTGACCCTCTGAGTGATTGTGGAACAATGTCAGGTATCCCCTCCATGATGTAATTGTAGAGGAGATCACAAAGTGCCTTTGTGAATACCAGGTCTTTGCCACTGCTAATGTCTATGAATCTAGCCAACAGACCTTGTTGTTTTCCATCACCTTTTGACAGCACCGTAGAGGTAAAATCATTCGTGAATTCCTGAATTTCACCCATGTTTTTAGCTACGGAGTTGGGGAAGAATTTCTTCTTCAGCTCAGTTGCGGTTCGAAGTATTGAGAGTTTGGCAAACTGTGCGACAAAAAAGGTCTTCATCTTTTTTGACACTCCTTTCAAGGTCAATTCGCTCTCTTCGTTGGATTCTTGGCAGGCACTTGCCAGACTCTCAACCTCTTCATTGATTGACTTAGCGACCTCGGCTGCAATATTTTCGGTCTCCTTGGAGGCGTCAGATTGCAGCAGCTCTTGCTCGGTGTTGGGCATATCATCCAGAAGAGATCTTGTGATTTCCCTGAGCTCTTGCCTAATTACCTTCTGGGCAAGTTCAGTCGTTGTAGCCACAAAGCTGTCATCACCACGTTGTTGTCCGTCAGTTATGGAGGTGTCCTGATTTGTGGGACTGTCCAAATGGCGGTATTTGGTGAGTTGACAGGGAGAAGATGTTGGAATCTCTGGCCTAGGTGATTGCCGAGGTGTGCACAGAGTCTTCATCTTGCCCATGAATGTCTGAAACATCCGGCGGGCATGACTGACCATTACAGCAAGTTTCTCAGACTCAAGGTAAGAGACACCCTCTGCTGATGAGCTGTTGATCTGTTTTGCGACTTCTCCAGCAATCAAGTCGGTCAAGTATTTCGTGCTGCAACAGTTGATTGTGATTTTCACGTTCAGAACCACAGCAACAGTCTGAGGGATTGTGTCGCCCAGACTGGACAGAACACAATTCTTAGACGTGGTTGTGTCCTGACGCAAAATGGACTCTGACAATGTTGATATCAGGTCCAAAATCATCTCTGCCAACATGACTTCTGTCGCTTCATCAGCTGCACCTGATTGCAACAATGCCTGCTGTTTCGCTGTGATCCTTTTGAAAAAAAATTCGATCGCAGGACGAACAGTCTCCATTGCAATCCCTCTAGTCATGACGATTGTGTTAAAAAAAACTCCTGCTGTAAAACAAATTGCCGTGCGGGTACAAAGTCAAGTTGACGTTGTTCTCCTACTATCCTACTAGTTCCAGTCCTACTGTCCTACTCTCTCAGTAGCTAAGCCTGCAATGTTGGGCAGGACATATTTTCCCCCTATAAGTAAAATTCTCTTCAAAGCCGAACCTCAGATCAAAGCAACACTCCGACCTGATGTCACAGATCAAAGGAGCGCTGGTCTTAACTCCGACCTGACTTCAGAGCTCAAAGGAACAGACTGTCTGCTCTCCACCAGTCCTTAGCAACCGTTGCTAGGCACCTGCTGCAGCTCTTGATCGTTTTCACGGGAATCAGCTGGAAATATTCAAGTCAGCCAGTAGTTTTCAAATCAAAAGCCACAAATAAAATATCCCAGTTACCATGGCCACATTGAGGGAAAAAAAATAATCTAAGAGAATAAAGTCATAGAAAAATAGTCGTAATATTATGAGAATGAAGTCAGAAGTTTAAGAGAAAAAAATCGTTGTATTACAAGAATAAATAAATTATATTATAAAGTAGTAATTGTACGTGTTATTTTAGAGAGGGAAATAATATTAGGGTATTTGGGCCACATTGAGGGGGGGGAATAAATCTGAGATTTCGATAATAAAGTCACAATATGACGAGAAAAAAAGTCGTAATTTAATGAAAATAAAGTCATAGTATTTCAAGAAAAAAAAAGTCATAATATTACGAGAATAAAGTCATAACTTTACGAGAAAAAAAGTAACTTCCTTTCCCCATCAGGTCCGTGGTTCTTTCTTCCGAATGAATAACTGCAGTTTCTTGTACAATCTTTTCAAGGTCCTGATACTGATGATAATGAGGTGCTGATGTGCCAAAAGATCAAGTATTTCGTTATTTGTGAAACCTAACTACATAAAATGCTCCACGTTCCTCATTTCACTGCTCTATTTCCCCCCTAAAAGAACACGTAAAATTACTACTTTATAATATTATGACTTTATTCTCATAATACGACTTTTTTTGGCTGGACCGCAGAGGGCCAGCCCTACAGACGCAAAAGTCTGTCACTGAGTGAGTGAGTGAGTGAGTGACTGACTGACTGACTGACTGAGTGATAGAGTTACAGGATTGGTCGGCTGGAGTTGCTAGAGCTTCCTCATTGGTCGTTGCTCTTTCAAAATGAAAAGGCGGAGAACAGTTCTGTTTTTATGTTTTACGTGTCAGCGGTTCAATGTAACATAGATAGATAGATAGATAGATAGATAGATACTTTATTGATCCCGAAAGAAATTTAGGCATAGCGCTGTTGTTGTGCATGTGTTATTGTTTATAATCGTTTAAGTTACGTTATGTTCGCAAATTTTCGCCTCGCTTTCCTCCATTTCCGCCATGAACTGACTGTCTAGCAGCCTCACTACTGCGGTATGAACCCAAAATAAACAGACTGTGCTGTGATTTAATTGCAATAAACGGGTCAAAATAATGCCGAAATAACAACATAAATATATCGATTTGTAAAAAGACCGAATTCATTCTTTGTCAAGTCTGTCCGCAACACAACAAGCAAACAACTTTTAAAATGCTTGTTTTCTGAGCGGAGTTCGGATCGATCAATGCCAGGCTATGATAACACCAGCTGCTCAATCAACACTCAACATAAAGTCATCTAGGCATAAATACGGCAGCGACGTTGTTGTAAACGGATCAAAGTGTGCCGAAATAACTACATAATGATGCTGATTAGTAAAAAGTCTGAATTCATGCTTTGTCGGGTCTGTTACCATGACGACAGGCAAACAACTTTTAAAATGCTTGTTTTCTGAATGGAGTTCGGATCGATCAGTGGCAGGCTACGTTAACATCGCAGCTGCTCCATTAACACTCCATCTAGGAATAAATACGGCAGCAACAACGTCAGTGATGACAGCGGGAATATCTCAACGCTGATAAACTTTTGCAACGTTTGTATATATTGTTACACATCACTTATATGATGAATGCTTTTGATACACATGCTTTCATAAAAATCTGAAATACTTTTACCCTTGCATAATGTATGTCATGATAATACCTTTTCACCTTCTATACAATGTATAATATACTGATTAGTAAATGTTACCATTTACATTACTGAATGCCATTTGCTTCATTATAAGTTGGCTTTCAATCAAACATTAAGATATAAGTGAAAAAAACTGTTCACAAAACATTATAGATATGACCACTGACTATTTGTGTAAGAATTTAGCTACAAATTCAAAGACTTGACCATACGGTCCAGCCATATACTCGGTTTTGACCGAGTCTTGTTTCTCTTAAACTTATGACTTTATTGTCATAATATTACTTTTTTTTTCGTAGACTTCTGACTTTATTCTCATAATACTACGACTTTTTTCTCTTAAACGTATGCCTTTATTCTCATAATATTACGACTTTTTTCTCTCAAACCTATGATTTTATTCTCGTAATATTATGACACGTTGCATATGTTAACCATTCTTAGATATTTGCGACAGTAAAACTGGTACTTTGTTTATGTCTCATCGCCAGTGGTAGAGCATACCGTCACCACACTGGCTAGTATCAGGTTTAAGTAACGTTAACATTAACAGCGTCGGTGCTGCCGCCGGTGTTCGGTAAGTTAAGCATGGTACCACTCCGCCACCACGGCCACCGGTTTCGTCTGTTTCCATCACCGACCTGTACCATTGTGCTACAGGTTTTTCCTCTCCATTTCACTATGAGTTTTAACAAAGGAATGTATTTGTAATCAAACTGTACGATAACTTTAGGCTGTATTGTCTTGCCTTTGCAGTTATTGGACGTTAATGTCTTGGGGCTTTGAGGCTCTGATATATTCCAAGGTAAATTAAGAAATGCATCCCTCCTGTGTTGTATGTGAGCTGTACAGTGCCTGTAATAAAGTGTGAGAGTGTGGCTGTATTTTATCATTGACTGTGGTTTGATTTGTTGGTGCTAATTAAAGGAAAATGTTCTCACTTATGTCTGTCACCCAGTTTAAGTTTTAGATGTAAATCCATGTCCATGTTTTCAAATATGTGTGTCTTAGATTTCTGCCTCCACCCAGTAAAATGGAGGTAAAGACTCAGGAGTGGCTGGTTTGCTTAAGTTCTGAATCAATCAACAGCTTATCACTATGGCACAGGCAGATCTAATCTCTATATAAAATCATATTAAAAACATTAAAATGGAAAATAATACCAGAAAAAAACACACATAAAAGATAATTAATCAAGACAGTTTAACCCTCATTAACACTCAAACTGCATGACAAACTCTAAATATCAAATCACATTTCAGTACATTATGAAAATGATGAAAACACTGAGAGTGATGAGTGAACACAACAGCTCTGGCTGCAGATCCAGTTCACTTTATCTCCTTCACTCAGGCTCAGATAACAACACAGAGCTGCTGCTGCTGCTGCTGCGTTTGGACTCATTAGTGAAAAAAATATAGTTCATTAATCTTCTAAACTTTGAACTCGAAATCATCAGTAACGGTAACAGCTCCGGATCCATTTGAGAGCAAAGCTTCACCAATCACACGGTACCGGTCCACCCACCGGAACCAGGCCCCCCTCAGTCCCGTCGCCGCTCGTGCCCGCGCGGTTAAGGGGCGTTTGCGCGCTCCCGAGACACCAGGAAATATGGCGGCGCTCATGACTCTCAGCCAGGTAACAACTCTCAATAGCTCGAGAAAAGTCTCAAATTTCATTATCGATCATCGTCGAGTGATAGTGACAGTCACTGAACGGTCTAACCTCATCACTACTGTATAACCTGTGGTGAATATCAGCCAGTGGGGCCGCCTTAGCAACCTGTCGTTGTCAACTAAGTTACCATGGTTAACGTTAGCTAGGTTAAGTGAGGATAGCAACATTTCCTGTACGTTTTAACAGTAACCTTTTAATAAGTTACTATTGCAAGGAGAGTAGTGACGTTAGCGTCGAGCATGGTACTGATGAAAATTAAAAACACATGGCTAACTAGTAGCTAAACATAAACAAACCTTTAGTTAGTTAGCTAACGTTAGCAAGTCTGTGTTTATCTGCTTACGAATGATGTAGCTTTAGCCTGCTAACGTTAGAGCTATTGTTGAGCTTTCTAACGACTTAATTCGATTGTGTGTGCTAGCTGACACTCTTATTTGTAACTTAGCTGGTGTTATATTTCTCTCCTGTCTGCTTCTCCAGTTATCAAGTGGAAACCCAGCTTATGAGCACTATTACAGACAGGTAAGGTCTGCTGGGATTTTACACTCCAGCTCTTCTAGTTTTCATTCAGCTGAATATCATCTGTCATATATAAAAATCAATTGATAATACAGGTATGTCTGCTGTATCCACTTAGTGTTTTGTTATTGTTTTCTTTGTAGCTGGATCCGAGAAACACAGGCAAAATATCAGCTGGAGATGCAGCTCAGTTCCTCAAGAAGTCAGGGCTGTCAGACAGTACACTGGGGAAGGTGGGTCACAAACTCGCCTTCATGTACACACAGAAACACACTAATATATTTGATCAATAGCATCTAAACTGTTTTTTTCTCCTCATTTTTTTTTAGATTTGGGATCTGGCAGATTCAGAAAGAAAAGGCTATTTGGATAGACGGGTAATGTTGAATTTCTCTGTAAACTCGCGGTGAGTGGTGGACGCTGATGTGGGCATTAAACACCGGATTTGACTCGCTTTCTTCCTCTTTCGTAGGGTTTCTTCATTGCCTTGAGACTTGTGGCCTCAGCACAGGGTGGAAATGACATCAGCCTTAATAACCTCAACCAAAACTTAGCTGCACCCAAATTTGTAAGTAATTAAATGACTCTTCTGACAATTGCAACAATCAATGATGTGGTAGGGAACACACTGGGCAGAGAGAAGCTACTTCTGTTGCACATTTGAGAAATGAATGGACATTGAATGTCTCCGAAAGTGATGTGTAAACGAAATTGCATCCCTAACTGTATTTATATATGTTATGTTTACCTGCTTTGTCTGCTTGTTAGTATCTTGTTCTCACTTCATTTTTTACAGAGAGACACAAGCAGCCCGTTATTAAGTGTTGCAACGACGGGACCTGACTCTCAGTGGGCGATTAGGGTGAGTTGATACCATTTGTCAAGAACTTTCCTGAGAAAATCAAGCCCGTCACCTAAACTTGAGTTTCTTTTCTTTCCCAGCCTGATGAAAAAGGGAAGTTTGAGGGCATTTTTGAGAGTCTGTGCCCTGTAAACGGTCTCCTCTCCGGTGATAAAGTCAGGCCAGTTTTGATAAACTCGAAGCTACCTCTGGATGCATTAGGAAAGGTGATATATTACATGTTGGACTGATGCCATTGCAGTCTTCCCTGACATTGCAAATGTTAACGATTCAAAGCAGCTAAAGCTTGTTTATTCTGGCATTTACATAATGTGTCTGTAGATTTGGGACCTAAGTGATGTGGACAAAGATGGACTCTTGGACAAAGATGAATTCACAGTGGTGAGCTGATGCCTTCTGTTAAAGTTTTACTGTCACTCCAGGGTAGTTCTGGGAAGCTAATACTTATTTTTTTTAATCAAGATCATTTTGTTTTTTAGTTATTAATAAATTATCTGATTTCCCATTTTCTAGGCCATGCATCTTGTGTATCGTGCCATGGAGAAGGAGCCTGTCCCGACGACCTTACCCACCTCCCTCATCCCCCCTTCTAGAAGGAAGAAGGCTGCCGGCGCGCTGCCAGGTGCTGTGGCCGTGCTGCCTGCTCTTCCAGGGCTTATGGGTGGCCCGTCTCCTCTCAAAGAGTCCCTGCGAAGCACTCCTCCTCTGGCCAGCGCTGCTCTCTTCAGCACCAGTACTGTCAACCTCTCTCCAAAACACTCCTTTAAATCCAGCTCACCGGTATGTCGCCCCACTTGGCATTTCTCTTGAGGTGTTGCTGTCGGCTTAGTGACCGTATCGCTGCATTGATTAGTCTGTAGGGGATGAAGTGCTCTTTCCAAGGGCTGGGCGATATGGTTAAAATGAATATCACAAAATTATCAGAAACGCATTTCCATATTGGAAATCAGTTAACAACACTAAACAATGACAAATATTGTCCAGAAACCCTCACAGGTACTGCATTTAGCAAAAAAATATGTTCAAAAGGGAGATTTGTCAAGTATTTAATACTCTTATCAACATGGGAGTCAAAAATGCTTGCTTTATGCAAATATATGTATATATTTATTATTGGAAATTAAGTAACACAAAACAATGACAAATATTGTCCAGAAACCCTCACAGGTACTGCATTTAGCATAAAAAATATGCTCAAATCATAACATGACAAACTGAAGCCCAACAGGCAACAACAGCTGTCAGTGTGCTGACTTGACTATGACTTGCCTCGAACTGCATGTGATTATCATGCATCAAGTGGGCATGTCTGTAAAGGGGAGACTCGTGGGTAATCATAGAACCCATTTTCATTCACATATCTTGAGGTCAGAGGTCAAGGGACCCCTTTGACAATGGCCATGACAGTTTTTCCACGCCATAATTTAGCACAAGTTTGGAGCGTTATTTATCCTCCTTTGCGACAAGCTAGTATAACATGTTGGTACCAGCGCATTCTTTTAGGAGTTTTCTAGTTTCATATGATGCCAGTATATTCACTCTAGCTTTAAAGCTGAGCCCATAACAACCTCCTGTATATTGTTTGTGTTAAAGAAATTAGTGGCGTTAAAAACGAATTGCGCTAACATGTTATTATCGCGTTAACTTTGACAGCCCTACTTGTTATACATCCCAATATAGAAACTGTATGAAAAATCACACATAAAATGATCACATTAATGTTCAGTGCAACGATATACTGCATAATAACTAGGATCTACTTTTCTTTTACATAAAACAACTGTTCATTCATGTCAAATGAAAAAAATAAAAATTATTAGCTTTTAATTACAATTCGCTCAGAACAATTCATTTAGACAACAGAATTGTGTGAAAATATAACATGATCATATTTTCACAGATAAATCTACTGAAATTTGCTAAATGTTAATATTGAGTTAGCGCCCAGCTCTACTTTCTCCGTTAAACAAAATATAGCTCACTCTAGTAAAAAGGTTGTCACTTCTTTTACTAGCTGTTTGTTTCCTCCCTCATAAAGGAAACCAGACTCGTAGGATTCCCACAGCTGCCTCACTGTATTAGTTGCATGCTTCATCTAATGTGCAGTGTCATGTAGTCAAGGCCAGGGTAATCTTGGGATGTATTAGGATGTCACTTTCTGAATGTGGGTGTGTGTCTGGTTATTTTCAAGTAGTATGAGGTTAAAAACACAAAAAAATATTCAATCCTCTTGGAAAAATCATTAGTTTTCTTTGCTCACAAGGGCAGGGCCTGAAAACCAGTGTTTCATGTATCGATGCTTTTCTGTTGCAAATGGTAATGGGTGGACTTGTTTTGCCACATTGTTTTGAACATTGTGCTCAGGCCAGGGTGTTCCTCTCTACCTTGTTATAGCTGCAGGGATTTTTCACCCGTAACATTTTGAGAAACAGGTTTCCTTGAACGGGAAGAGAAGCAAGACTCTGTCCGCACTTGTACTGTGATCACCTGACGGCTGTCATGACACTTGTTTTGATGTCCCCTTTTTTCTGTTATGCCACTTGTCATTCCTGTTCTTTTCTCCTCGCCGGTTTGATTGCCCATTTCATTTCCTCAGATATATATGTTATGTACCCAAGGCCAAAAGTCAGTGTTCATTCCAGATTTCTATATGTACTGTGTACATGTGTATCACTTGCTCATTTAGTTACAGTAGCTTGAATTTAAACTTAGATTTTACATGAATTTGTTCACCTTTTATTTGAATATGTGTGATAGGTCAGTGACAAATCATGTTGCTCTTTGTGGTTAACAGTTGATAAAGAAACCAGTAAATTGTCATCAAGACTCTTAGCTATGTTTGGCAAGACTTACAGTACAGTTCATTTTTACTTAATACATATATACCACCTGTTATTAAAAAACAAACAAACTTTTGCTTTTGAGGTTTTAGCAGATGTTGTCTCCCTCATCTAAAATCACATAAATGTCGTCTTTTGTTCATTCCAGCCAGCGGTGAACTGGGTGGTACCGGTGGCTGACAGAGAGCGATACGCCGAGATCTTCAAGAAAACTGACAGCGACAACGACGGCCTCGTGAATGGAACGGAGGTCATAGAGATCTTCATGCAGTCCAGTCTCTCCCAGACTATGCTGGCACAGATATGGTGAGACCACAGCTCACTTTAGATCATATTCATTTGCACAAGTTTTCCTCATTACTTTCACAACACACTAAATCATCCACACCTAACTCTGTAGCTCCATCTGGTGGACAGTTTAAATCATTACATTTCCTCCAGAAGATGGGTGCAACTCAGTGGGCAACTTCTTGGTCTGAAAAGTGAAGCCAATGCAGAAGTGCCTTAAACTTGCATTCTTTCTAATAGCCAGCAGGGGGCGACTCCTCTGGTTGCAAAAAGAAGTCTGGTTGTATAGAAGTCTATGAGAAAATGACGCTACTTCTCACTTGATTTATTACCTCAATAAACATAGTAAACATGAGTTTAAGGTCTCGATCGCTAGTTTCAAGTCTTCTTTAATACAGCATGATGTTCATTTAGTAAATAATGGTCCCATTTAGAGTCAAATAGACCATAAAGCACCTTGTTATTGACAGGTCCCTACCACGGTGTTGTCCAGTCTGGGAGTTGTCCGTGTTTTCATCCTACAACTTTAACCCTTTCACAGTGTGTTTTCAGTTCATGAAAGTTAATCGTAACATTTTGGTCGCCTAAAAATGTCTTATCCAGTGCTCGGTTGTACGTAGCTCCACCCTTTCATGTTACGTCTGGTTGCAAAAATACCAAGATGGCGACGGCCAAAATGCCGAACTCGAGGCTTCAAAACGGCAGTCCACAAACCAATGGGTGACGTCACAGTGACTACGTCCACCAACAGTCTATGGTGCAACATATGAAGGGAAAAGATATTTAAGTTTTCTATACCAAGGCAGTGGAAACTGTCCATTAGGAAAAGGTGACCTTTCAGAGGACATTTTTATCAGTGGACGCTGGGGATTATTTCTCAGAAAGAATACATTATCTTGTGTATTGAGTGAAGTCTCTCCTCCTCTCCGCAGGGGACTCGCTGATACTAAACAGACAGGCCAGCTGTCCCGGGAGCAGTTCTCTCTGGCTTTGCACCTGATCCAGCAGAAGATCACCAAAGGCGTAGACCCTCCCTCCACTCTAACCCCAGACATGATTCCCCCATCGGAGAGGACTGCAGCTTCAGCGGTTGGCCCCGTGAGTCCTGACAATAGCCCACTGCAACCACTGCTTCATCTTTCTATTGCCCTTTTTATTCACATTTTTCCTATCTTCCAAAGCCATTTTTATCTTGCAACTGTACCTACTATATTCATTTTAAATGCTGAGTTCTACTTTCTGGCTTTTCAGCCTTGCCTTGCAAAACTTGTTTTTTTATGCTTTTGCTTTTTTGAGCTCTCTTCTTTCCTGTCTAACAGAGCTACGCGGGGCTTATGTCAGCTGGGAGACCTGAACTTGCTGCACTAGCTAATGTGCGCAGAGTGAGTAGTTGAGCTTTGTGTCACAAGGTGGCGCTTTTGTTCTGTCATAATCTCCTGTCTCAGTCTGAAGCATGCGGTGCAAACAGGACCATGTGCATTGTGTTATCTATTAGTTTCTCAATTCTATTTTTTCCAACAAAGGAGAACACAGAATTTATTAGATCTTGTTTACTCTTTGCAACATATCTGTCGTGCCTTGGATTGTCCCCAAAGTTGTCATTTCTTAACCCTTAACTGTGCTAAAGTCGAACACTGCCACCTGCTGCAGATTCATCGTCATGGTCTGTCAGCGACCAATGTCGACTAATGTCCAGCTGTAGTATAGTTACTTAATAATGTATTGTAACAGGATTGGGCGGAGGACAGGGAAAGAAGTGGTAGTACAGCAAAAGACAGTCAGCTTAACTGTCAACACGGTTTTTATTTACCCTCACCCAAAGTCTTACAAACAAAACAGAAGATCTAGCTTCTCACTCTCAGCTTTTGCCACCCAAAATCCACCTTTATTCTCCCATGATGAGGAGATCAGCTCCAGGTGTGTGGCTTCCTACACCTGCTCCCAATATGGGAGTGGGTGGAGCCGCCTGGCAGGAATGTAGATGCCTCCACTTCCCCTTCCCCTCAGCCCCTTACAGTTTGTCGTTCTAGTAAAACAAGTAGGGTCACTTTCTTTACTAGTTGTTTACGAATATAGAATATCCAAGTGATGTTATGCTTTGGCCAACCAACGATTGAAGAGGCATTTTATCTTTAAAGAAACATCATAAGATCATTTTTAAGCCAAAGATGTGTTTGTAAAGGCAAATGTCAGACCATCAAAACAGACATCAGGCTGCAGCTTTTTCATTCTGTTTAAAGACAAATTATTAAAAAGGGTTGTTTGATTTTTTTTTCTCACAGTTATGGTCAATGGACACATGAACAAACATTTTGGATAAACTGCCCAAAGTGTGTAGTGTGAAATTTGACTACAAAGTCAAGGACAACAACCTAAGAAGTAACTCTACAGTAGTTGAGCTTTCCACATCAAAGAAGCTGTTGTATTTTGTGTTTATTATAGGGCTGCCAATCGCATGATTGTCCATAGTTAATCTCGCAATTAAATACAAATTAATCACACATTTTTTTATCCGTTCAAAAAAATCAATTAACAACACAAAACAATGACAAATATTGTCCAGAAACCCTCACAGGTACTGCATTTAGCATAAAAAATATGCTCACAACATAACATGGCAAACTGAAGCCCAACAGGCAACAACAGCTGTCAGTGTGTCAGTGTGTCAGTGTGCTGACTTGACTATGACTTGCCCCAAACTGCATGTGATTATGATAAAGTGGGCATGTCTGTAAAGGGGAGACTCGTGGGTACCCATAGAACCCACTTTCATTCACATATCTTGAGGTCAGAGGTCAAGGGACCCCTTTGAAAATGGCCATACCAGTTTCTCCTCGCCAAAATTTAGCACAAGTTTGCAGCGTTATTTAGTCCCTTCCCAACAAGCTAGTATGACATGTGCCACATGTGCCAATGGATTTCTTAGGTTTTCTATTTTCATTTGATGCCAGTAACTTCACTCTAGCTTTAAAACTAACCTAAACAAACCTAAAAATCGCAAGTTGCATTAATGCGTTTAAATAAATTAGTGCGTTAAAACAAATTTGCGTAGAAAATTGGAGTAAAATCAATTAAGCAAGAGCATTCAAAGAAATACAGTACAAATACATACTCTTTTGTAACTCTTACACAAGTACTATCATTACAAACAAATAGCTCTTTTACACAGATTATTACACAATTACACAGTTCCCTTTTTTGAGGTTGAACATGAACATGAAGGTTGAAGCTTAAAGTGTAGCATATGTCTGACCAATGCTTTGAGTGCTCGTAAAAGGAGAGGACTCTGGGACACTGTGATTTGTCAAAGGCTTAATATTTATTATTTTTTTATTTATTTGACCTTTATTTAACCAGGCAAGTCGATTAAGAACAAATTCTTATTTACAATGGCGGCCTGGCAAAAGGCAAAGCCTCTTGAGGGAAGGGGGTAAAAAGAAATATCAAAAGTTAAAAAGACAACACTGACATACATGACAAGCATTACATAAAAGAAATGCAGACAGGCACACAGTCAACGGACAGTACCAGACAAACAGTATCAGGCAATACGTTGAACGCTGATATATTGGCCAGATTTCGCCGTACTATTTTGTATTCTCTAGTCTGTGTGCATTTCTCCTCGTCCATGTATTGTCTGGAACTCTTGCCGCCTCCCTAGCTGTGCGAGGTGTTTGTGTTTCCTTCCTGTGTCTTTTGTTTTGTTAGACGTATCGGCAGGGAGCTCCTCTCCCCCCCTGCGCACCATTCATGTTCCCTCTGCTCTCTTTCTCCCCCCTCTTTGTCCCCTTTCCCTAATTCGCGTCCATTTTCTTTGTCCTACCCGTCGTTGTCACACTTGTCGTCGTTCTCACCTTCTACCACCCTCACCCTTCATCCATCATACTTCCTTACCCTTCTCTCTCCTCTCTCTCACTCGTCCGTCTCTCACCTCAGGACAGCGCCAGCTCCACGGGGTCGGCCGAGCTGACAGGCATCAAAGAGCTGGATGACCTCAGCCAGGAAATAGCTCAGCTGCAGAGGTGAGTCCCTGAGTAGCAGGAGGACAGCTTTGTTTCTCTTCCTCTGAGAAAATGCAGGGTAGGCTGTAGTGAAGTGATGTTCAGCTTCAAAGCTCTTTTAGACTCTTAGATATCATTTTTTATCAAATATTGTTAACATTTCTTCAACCAGATGCTCTTGTAAGATTGTTTTTATTCCAAGCGAAGAAAGCAGTGTCACCATGGAGCCTTGCGTGGAAGGAAAACTGATGAACTCTGTTGCCGTTTCCTCAATGTTTATTCTTTGGAAATCCCTCTGTCTCCACATCATGCCCAAATCATTATAAACAGACAACTTTGAACCATTTTTTTACCCATGCATGCTCAAGTTTGCCACACCAGGACTGTTTATAGTAAAGTGACCATAAAGTGGAGTATATCTAAAATGCAATTTACTAGTGTTTTTGCCACAAAGACACAAATTCCACAATTCCAAACTGACACAGTTTAGTCTTTTTTAGCTCTATGTTTCGCCAGCAGAGGCTTTGTTAAGAAGTAATAATAACACCATTTGTTACTCAATTTGCTATTGTTGTTCACCCACAGAGAGAAATTCACACTGGAGCAAGAGATCAGGGAAAAGGAGGAAACCATCAGACAGCAAAATAGTGAAGTTCAGGTAAATCATTTTCAAGTCGTCTGTTAAAAGTTAAAATCAGTGAAATAGTAACTTGTGAGTGACTACTAGGGGTAGGAGTCACAAGAGGCCCCATGATACGATACTATCACGATACTTTAGTCACGATATAATCTTATTGCAATTTTTAAAATTTGGGATATGCTGAGTATTGCAATAAGTTTTATTGCATTTTTTGGACCTTTTTTCAACTGCAAATTATGCAGTTTGTCAACATCTGTTTTATCTGATAAGACACTGTTTTCACTCATCATTCAAATATCTTGAGGTCAGAGGTCAAGGAACCTCTTTGAAAATGGCCATGCCCGTTTTTCCTCGCCAAAATTTAGCGTAACTTTGGAGCGTTATTTAGCGTTCTTCACAACAAGCTAACATGACATGGTTGGTACCAATGGATTCTTTAGGTTTTCTAATTTCATATGATGCCAGTATCTTCACTCTAGTTTTCAGACTGAGCCCGCTACAACATCTGAAAGACAGAGTAGCGGCTGGATTGTTAAGACGTTAATAGTTTATATAATAAAACAATACTTGACGAATACTTGACGAATACTTGATCAATACTTGACGTCCGTGTATCGATACAATATTGCTTCACAAAATATCGCGATACTATGCTGTATCGATGTTTTTTCACCCCACCCCTAGTTACTACAAGTCCATCTTAGTGCCTGGAAACAATACAAAGTTCAGGGGTTCAGATAAATGTTTGTATATGTATATGTATATGTATATGTATGTATGTATGTATGTATATGTAATGTTTGTATGTTGTATATGAGATATCCACTCCAGAAGATTGTCAACTTAATCACTATGATGTGTATATTAGATACTGTTGAAAGTGGATAAAGATGATACTCATTAGCTGCACCATGCAAACACCTCTGCGTGTGTGTGTGTGTGTGTGTGTGTGTGTGTGTGTGTGTGTGTTTGGTGGACCCTCAGGACATGCAGAATGGATTGGACAGGGAGAGCAGCACCTTGCAGGACCTGGAGTCGCAGAAGCAGGATGCCCAGGAGCGTCTGGAGGAGATGGACCAGCAGCGCTCCAAGCTGGAGGGAATGCTTAACGACATCAAGCAGAAGTGCCAGGAAGAGTCCCAGATGGTTAGAGACTTGACTTATTTGGACCACCATCTCACTGTTGTGCCAAACCTCGTAGTTTTCTTGCATCCTCCTGAGAATTAAAATATTGCTGTTTTGATCTGTCCTAATAAGAAGCCTTAAGATATATATTAGTACCTTAAATGTACAGCTATTAAACTGTTACACCTTTATTAGGCGACACATTTAATACTGATTCCCTTTTTGTTCTGATTTCACCCTCCAGATATCGTCCCTGCAGAGCCAGATCCGCTCTCAGGAGAGCGACATCCGGGGCCAGGAGGATGAACTGAGCCGCACCAAGACGGACCTGAGCCGGCTGCAGGACGAGGAGGTCATGCTGGAGCAGAGTCTGCTCTCCGGTCGCGTCCAGCTGGACAGCATCACTAAGTCGCTCAGAACCACTCAGGAAGAGATCAACCAGGTCAGTGCAGACGGAGGAACTACAGGTTACATAAGATGGATGTTCTGCAGCTCCCTGATCAACTCACTATTGAAATTGGACGGATTTTTGAGTTGAAAGAGCAAATAGATATCCAATCATAATACTGACTTCCCTGTGGGGGTAGAGAGGTTTGTATGTTTATGTACTGTATCTGTGGAATTTCGACTTGTTTTGTGTCGCTGGCGACGGTTTTTATAACACAGCAATCTCACTTTTGGAAAACATTAGTTTTACTTTTACTTCCATGACCTTTGTGCTAAAGTATTCAGCCTGCTCTGAGGCAAACTGAAGTGAAACTGTTGTGTCATAGTGGTTAAGGCATGTTGTTTTGATCAACTTCACCACTAACCACCACTCACATAATTTGCTAGAAATCAGGTGCATTCCTCAATCTGCTGAAGACTTGACTTTTGAGGAGTTTTTTTTAATGTTAGTGAAGGTAAATCCACGACAGAATGGACTTCTGCAACATAAATCACTATTCAGGTAAAAGTGTGTGAATTCTACTTTTGCTTTGAAAAGACTTGACTTGAAATCATAGTGGCTTATTCATTTTTCCCAGGTGGGAAATTCTCCAGTGTTGAGCAGCTTTTAACTTTTTAGAAAGAGAAAGTAACTAGATGGGATCACACCAGCCGCGACGCCAAATCGGACCAGGGGCGTAAAGTTCCCCGCTTCCGGCGCCCATGCAACGAGTATAGAACCAAAGAGGGGAAACTGTGGTGCTTTTTTGACAATGGCCGCTAGATGGTCGCCGTTTTGGACCGAAAACGCCAATAAGTCCATAGCCATGGATGTATAAAGAGACGTCTGTAAATCAGAGGATATGTTTTTTTCTAGGTAAATCAACTCCCCAGTACGAACACTTAAATAGCCCTCATTTAAATCATTATGTCCTAAAATTCACTAACAGCTGAATCCAGAGTTATTTTCCTCAGCATAATAAACGTGCATCAGACCCACGGGACTGCACCGCCCTGTGCACTTCTATGACATATCAGGTTCCTGCTAGCTCAATGCGGCTGTAATAATGGATATATGGCTGTAATTCATCACTTTTATCATCTTATAATACACCCATGGGCTGTATGCTGTAAGCCTGTACCGTGGTGGATGTATTAACGTCTCTGTTCCCAAACAACCGGCTATCGGCCAGGAGCTAGTAGTGCTAGTAGAATGAATTTAATGTAGCTGTAGGCTGTTTACTAACAAAAGTACAGGACACAACGCTCTTCCTGAGGTTTTTCCTATTTTTTTTTCTGTTAAATTGTTTTTTTTGGTTAAGTTTTTCCTCATCTGATGCGAGGGCCGTACTGTAAAGGACAGAGGGTGTCATATCCGGTACAGATTGTAAAGCCCCCTGAGGCAAATTTGTGATTTGTGATATTGGGCTATACAAATAAAATTGACTGGACTCGACCAGGTGAAAACAATACCAGCGTCGCTGTCGCGGCTGGTAAATATGATGTTTAATGTAATCAGATATGGATTAAACAGTCTTTTTGTGTGTTTTTAGGCTCGCAGTAAGCTGTCGCTGATCCAGGACAGCCAAAAGGAGATGACCAAGACCATCGAGCAGTACAACAGCGCTCTGAGCGACATCAACGGAGGAAACTTCAGCAACCTGCCGGACTTAAGTGAAGGGTTTGCTGAGAAGGAGAACGGAGGTTTCAGAAGTGCGGTGAGGAGAATACATCCTACTTTTCACCACAAGAATATAACCGAGAACTCCGAAACTTTATGTGACTTTCCTCCTGATGAGGAGCATTTTTCATATCACCAACTCCTAATGTGCCCTAATGACTGCTCAGATGCTGGAGGAATGCAAATATGCTCATGAAACCTTTTTTGTTACCCAGTGTTGTAGTTTTTAGGTGCTATATTTCCTTGCCTTATGCCAAAGCATTGTCCAAAATCGCATACTATGCACTACATACTCAATAGATGTACTATCGTTCAACATACTTTTGTGTGAATAAACAGTAGTATGTATCTTTTCGGATGCACTGAGCAGTAATTTACGTCGTCACTTCCTGAGAGCCTCCTTGCCGGTTGGAGACGTGTAACCATGGTAACCCGTGCCAACCTCATGTGACCAAATCGACAGTTTGTGAGAATCAAATTCTGAATTAATTTAAAATATATATTACGCCTATAGCAAAGTGAAATCTTATACTTACACTTAAATTGAAGCGTTATTGATGTTACAGAGCTGTCCGCCAACGTTCGTTATGAAGGTTGTCGTCACCATCGCATTGCATTGTGGGATATTTATGCCGGCGTAGTGTCCAGTGTTTGCATACTGTAATATTTCACCAGAAATAGTATGCAATTCACGTACTATTGGTTTCATACAAACTAAAATATCTCACATAGTGTTTTAGCGCACTAAATAGCAACCCAAATGTTTTTTTTCACTGTTTTCTGCTGTAACATAGTGACGACTTCCAAATGATCCGTTTTTTTGCTGGATTATACTGTACGTAAGTGAGACTTGACTATTGACACATGTATTGATTTGTTTTTTTTCTGGATTCATTCATCAGGATGAGTCTTTCAAGTCAAGGATCGCCATGTTCAACAACAGCAGTGCCAAGGAGGCTCCAGCAGACCCCTTCCAGTCAGAGGACCCCTTCAAGTCCGACCTTTTCCAAGGTCTGAATACCTTCTTATTATTTACTCCTGTATTTCTGTAAGGGTCAAGCTTATTCCCTGCTCGGCCAGCTGTTCATCTGCTCTAATTCTGTGTCCCTGTGAAGAAGCATTTCCACTCATTACCTGAAATTGACTTACGTTATAGATGCCAAATTGTGGTGTTTTAATGGCATGGAAATACTTGTTGTATGTTCCAGTCTGTATGAATTCATGCTGTGGAAAACAGCAAGAAAGCTCAGATTATTTCTTCTTTAGAGGCTGGAGCTGATTGAATTAGGACTGCGACTTACTATTATTTTAATTGTCGATTAATATGTTTATTATTTTCTCGATTAATCAATTAGTTGTTTGGTCTATAAAATGTCAGAAAATGGTGAAAAATGTCGATCAGTGTTTCCCAAAGCCCAAGATGACGTCCTCAAATGTCTTGTTTCGTCCACAACTCAAAACCAGAAACCTGAACCCAGAAAACTCAGAAACCAGAAAATATTCACATTTAAGAAACTGGAATCAGACAATTTAGACTTTTTTTTCTTAAAAATTACTCAAACCGATTAATCGATTATCAAAATAGTTGGCGATTAATTTAATAGTTGACAACTAAATGATTCATCGTTGCAGCTCTAGATTGAAGTCCATATTCAGCCACGTCAGTTTCTCTCCTCTCACTGTCTTGTCCTTTTTCCTCTAGATCCATTTGGAGCAGATCCTTTCAAAGAAAGCGACCCCTTCAAAGGCACCTCGTCTGAAGATTTCTTTAAGAGAACAGACAAGTCAAACCTGTTCGGACCCTCAGAACCCTTCAGTAGAAAACCCACACCCTCAGTCAAGGTATCAAACACCACCTTCTTTATACCACTGAGATGAAGTTTGTTGATCATGACTCTTTTCTATGCAACGTCAGAAAACAAGGGCTGTCAAAGTTAACACAATAATAACGCGTTTACTCAAATTCCTTTCAACACCACTCATTTATTTAACGCATTAATGCAACTTACGATTTTTAGGTTGTAGTGGGCTCAGTTTGAGTGAAAGTAGAAAACCTAAGGAATCCATTGGTACCAACCATGTCATACTAGCTTGTCGGGAAGGAGGCCAAACTTGTGCTACAATTTGGCGTGGAAAAACTGGCATGGTCATTTTCAAAGGGGTCCCTTGACCTTTGACCTCAAGATATGTGAATGATAAAAGGTTCCATGGGTACCCACGAGTCTCCCCTTTACAGACATGCCCACTTTATGATAATCACATGCAGTTTGGGGCAAGTCATAGTCAAGTCAGCACACTGCAGCTGTTGGGCTTCAGTTTGCCATGTTATGATTTGAGCATATTTTTTATGCTAAATGCAGTACCTGTGAGGGTTTCTGGACAATATTTGTCATTGTTTTGTGTTAATTGATTTCCAATAATAAATATAGACATACATTTGCATAAAGCAGTATATTTGTGTATGTACTTACCTAGTGTACTGTTTTGTTTCTTTTGTTTTTCTCAGCCAAGTGCCCTCGGCAGTGTTGACCCTTTCAGGACAAACAGCCCAAAACCAGGTACGTTGCTGGTTCCAAGCATCACAGGATGCCCGTACATAGAGAGAGAGAGTTTGCTCTGGGTCTTCTCAGTTGTAAAAGTAAACCTGAGGTCGTATTTGTTTGTGCCAAAACATGTAGTTGTTTCTCGACTTCATGCCTTTTATATAGTCATAAAGTTTCTCAGTTTAGCTTTTATTGTTTTTCCAGTTTTCTATATTGTAGTACATACTTTAACTAAATGAAAACAGGTTGATTCAACGCTTTTATTTGTTCTTCAGTTGAAGATGTAGGTTGTATATTTTCCTCTATCTTATTGCAATTACTGCAGTAGACCGTACTGTACTTTGTCACTTTGTCAAATAAAAGCACAAATGTATAGTCATCTCTGTACTATATACATGCAGGGTTTCCATGCAGATTTCCCAGAATGTGACTATTAACCGTCAACTGAACCTGAAAGAACGTTCTAGTTGTGAAACAAGTCTCAAAGAGTCATTCTTTGCCATTCTGGGTGACGTGTTAGATTTAGATTTTATTTTGGGGGGGCATCGGGGGCAAACAATTTTTACTCACTGTGGCTTCAATTTTTCCTGTGGTTTAAGGCTATTTTTAGCCGAGTACCTACGCATTTAACTACTGGCCAACTAAAAATACTCCCCCTACCCTGGAAAAACAGGAGGCTCGCAGGAGCCAAACACAACAGAAACTCTGTGACTGCTGGTCCTGCTCTACTAGAATACACTGCCACTCCTTTAACCGGTTCTCTACTGCCTCTGTCCTGCCTTTATACCTGCTGCTATTGAACTGCTCTGCCTCATTCGGTACGGAAGTTGTTTTAAGTTAGTGGCTGCCTCTGGTCGATGCTCTGCCGTGCTACACACCTCCAGAAGAACACAGAGGCAACTGTAGACCTGAGCCCAGTTACTGTGCGTAAAAGAAAACATCGCGTACTTCACATGAATGGGGTCTCTTGTGGGTTGCGCACTCACAACAAACATATTCTATTACAATGTTTTGTTTTTTCACTGTAACCATCTGCAGTTTGCTGTTTTTTTTCATTAAGCGGCATACCGCGGAGCTTCAAAACAACCCGGGCACAGTTCTGGTTAACAGTACGCCAACTGACGCCTCTAATTAGCTGATCAGATGCATACGTCAGGTTAAACAAAACCTCTGCTTTCCAGGGTTTTTTTTTTTTTTATGCGAAATGTCATGGAAAATTAAACGGTCATGCCACATTCCCCCTCTCTGAAAATAGCATGCAGGCCCTTTCAGAATAAGCAAAATGCAGAGATGACTTTTGAATGTGTGGTCTGAGGCCGAACTTCATTATAGTTTCTGGCTCTTTCCATGAACGTATTCAAATGTTCCAAATGCACTTCAATGTCCTCTTGTCACAGATGTGTTCGGGACAGCGGACCCCTTTGGAAGCAACTCTTTTGGAAGCAAAGGGGGCGGATTTGCCGACTTTAGTCAGATGTCAAAGGTAAGCTCTGCAGACTTTTGGAGTTATGATACAGTTGCACCATAAAGCATCATTTTCCACTCGCGCTGTAAAAAGCTGTGTTGTTAATTTTACTCTCATCATGAGTGATTGATCACATTTCTGAAGTGTCTCTGGTAAAAGGCCAGAGGCTTTAGATCTGGGCTGACGTTTCTGTTAGAGTCATCATTTTGTGTGATAGTTGAAGGAGTTTTTTTTTGTCTTTTCCCTTGTGTGTGAACAGAAGTCGGACAACCCTGTCCTCCCATCAAAGAAAAATGTGCCTAACCGGCCTGCACCTCCCTATGGTAAGCACTGATTTTATGTGAGCTTGAACATGACCGTGCTTGCAGCTTAACTTGACATTAATGTTTCGGTGATATTCTTATTTAGTGCGTATTGTTGGTTTAAACCAGTTGAAATCAATACAGTTCATCGTGCCAATGTTGTCTGCACTATAAGAACTTACATTTGCCACTTTTAAAGCTGAAGTTGGTAACTTTGAGCAAATATGATAAAAAAGAAGAAGCTATTTTTATAAAACGGTCTCTATATCCTGACCGTAGTGCATGAGACAGATAATCTGAAGGTGTTTCCCTCCTGTTAGAATTGTGTTTCCCGTAGCGTAGAGTTGGTAAATGCATGTGTTCTAATAGAGGGGTGACGAGCTATTCTGTCTATTTAGAAAACCCGTCTTTCCCACTTTGAAATTACACACGATTTCACCGAAAGCCCAGATGTTCCAGTTTTCCACCAGCACTTAAATGCAGCATGCATTGTGGATCTGTGTGGAGCTGGAGACGTGAAAATAGTCTCAAAACTCCACATGTAAATGTAACCTGATCCGTGCAGATCAGATCAGATCTGTGAATTTGAAGTTAAAAATCAGTACGTAAAATATTAATATTTATTCAGGTTGTGATGTATGCATTTGTAAAACCGTTTTACATGTGTTCAAATTGATTGGTGTTTGTATGTAGATTGGAACATTTGCGAGTACCCAAACTTACGCGCAAATTATACACATTTGTAAATCTTATTTTTCATTTGTAGATTGAATGTAATACACGTGTGACTATTTTGAGACTTTTTAGACGACTAAAATATGTTCCTCAAAAGATTTGAGGAGAGAAATAGGCATTGCAGTAACAGAATATTGATTCATATTTGATCAGCGATTGATGATCATCTGATTGGTTGTTTTCCTTCGGCGCGGTAGACTCTTGCAGATGCCGTTAGGAGCACCGGAGGACACAGAGGAACATGATTTTTTTCAGATTACCTGTCTCATGCGCTACTGTCAGGATATAGTGACCGTTTCATAAAAATAACTTTTTACCCTATTTGGTCAAAGTTACCGACTGCAGCAACATGTTTGCAGTCGTCATTGTGATTGCCTACTAAAAGGCATTTTTTTGTGCCCTGATGTTATGCGGAAAAAATGACTTCCCTGTTAAGCTGTGAGTGGGCAGAGAAAGCACTTTCTTTCTTTTGAGGTTGTAAACAGGAAAGCTGTTGGTAGAGGTATGGTAGTACTATTGTATGGGTTTACAGAGTGATGCGCCCTTGTTAGTGTTATTAAGACAGCAACAGTTGAAATAGCCAAATTTTTGAATAGTGTGATGAGATCTAGAGCCATTAGCCTCATGTTCTATCTGGTTTTCTCACGTGTATGTTAACTCTGGCCATGCCCAGCACTTGCCCTTCCGCTGTGACCTTGCACTTATTCCTTTAGCAGAAGCCACAGCGTGAGAAAGTTGGTGTTCCCTTTTGCTTTACCGCACAGAGAGGGGTAGAGACGAGTTGGCCAGCGAGCCAGCCCCGGAGATGTGCCTCCTACGTGATGGGGAAGTGAGAAGCCCTCGTGTAGTTTAGTTATTTCAAGCTGGAATTGCCACTGATGATCTTTATTAGACAGCGGAGCTTTTGTTTGCTCGGAGCCCTTCAACCCGCAGATGCAGCCAACGTGGCATCGCTCCACAAAGTTGGAGAGCAGAATAGTTATAACCACATTATAAAAAAATATTATAGAATACCGTCGTTATAGGAGTTGTGTTCAAAGCTGACAGTAGACAACAAGGGTGTGTCCGTCTCTTACTTGTGTGTTCCAAAAAAGCGACACTGTTCTTGTCAGGCTTCGATGCATCAGTGAGTCTTACTCAAAAAATGCGGTTAACACCTTTTTTTGAACCAATCTCTCTCTCCCCTGGGTGACTACTCTGCATGCCATGAGATTAAAGCTGTCGGCTTCCTGTGAACATTTAGCACCACATTACACATTAAAGTGTGAGCTTATTTTCCCAAGGGGGGGGCTACCCGTCGTTATAGCTTACTGACGTGAAGGCAATAAAGTGTGTTGTCTTACTCGGCTTTTCGTATTCATTTGAATGTCTTCCTTCTCCAGGAGGTATGCTCAGTTTGACTGCGTCAGAGCCGCTCCGGAGCGTTCGCTCCACAGCAGACAGTAAAGACTCTTTTGTTACGACACACTCGAGTAAAGCATCCAAAGACTGTCCTGTGGGTTTTGCAGATTTTGGCTCAGTAAGTGTAGTCCGCTTACAGCTTTTCTGATGGGTCAAGTGTCTTCATCTGCATGATGAGCTGCTGATCTCACCCTTCAGATCGTAGAGCTGAAGGCTCAGAGGTGTCAGCTCTCTGTCTCTGGGCCTCGTTCTGCTAACTTTCCCCTCACACAGTTACATTCGCAAGCTTTCGCAGGACCTCCGTGCTTACTGGCTGTTGACTAACAACTGACAGAACATCTGAGAGCTTTTTAAGGGGCTTGGTGTGGAAGGAAATTAAATGTTTGCATGACTGACTTTGACAGTCCTCGTCGATTGTTACCTCCGTCTGTCCGTCCGCCTGGTGAAAAGAGGCTTTTGCATGCTTGCTGTCGTCTCTGGCTTCAGCCTTTGGCAGGAAGTCAGGATTTATACAGTTTTAGTCAGCGAGCCAGTGAACTTGCCTGGTCAGGTAGCACTCGAGGAGCATTTTTTTGAGTACAAGCTAAAGGCTTATTCGCTGTCAAAGCATGATATGCCTCGAAGCAGAGCACAACAGAGTAAATCTGCCTCTTTGTCCTCCTCCTTCCGCTTCTTTGCCGTCGTCGTATCGCCTCACGGCTGAGCGTGCTCTCGAGTGGAGAGAAGATGCATGGCAGGTCTTTTGTGTCTGGTTCGAATCATTTGACATGACATGAATTTGTTTTATCCCTCGTGCCAGCATGACAGTTGTGAAAGGGATTTGTGTTTTTTTTTTATATCGAGCTCTGTATTGTAATTTTTGTTTTTCTGCCAGGATCTGAGTGTGTCAAGGTAAGACTGTACCAGGGTGTGGTTGTCTATCTGTTGCATGTGCAAAAACCTGTCCGCGCTGCATAATCTGAGTACGGTGATTCATGAGCACGATTGTTTTCATTAAATATCCCCAGTCGCATTGATCAAAGCGCCGAATGTTTACGGGAAATATGTGACCAGTAATTCATGTCTCTGTGTATTGTGTAGGAAGCTTTTAGTGTTGCTTTCTGGGCCGTCCAAGTGAAATCTAAATGTCTGTATTTTTGCAGTTATTTTTTCTCTTACTGCTGTATATCAAATCATTTGTTATGTTTGACTGCCTAATTAGAAACATTTGATTTGCATCCACTGTTCGTTTTCACATCTTGCTTCTCTTATATTTATGTTGACATCTCTGCGTTTTTTTTGTCCACATCTAATGTTTTGTCTCTCTGCCCTAGTTTGGAAATGAGAGCCAGCAGCTGGAGTGGGTCAAACAGGAGAGCGAGCGCGAGGAGCAGGAGAGGCTTCGGAGGCTGCGGCTCCAGGAGCAGCAGGACCTGGAGCTGGCCATCGCTCTCAGCAGGGCCGACATGCCCGGCGCCTGAAGCAGCCGTGCCCCACCGCCACCACCACGTCTCTTCGTCCTCTTCCTCCTGCCTCGCGGTTCTCCGTCCTCCGCAGGCTCATGATGACAGCAGCACCAACACTGGCCCGATGCGACTAGCAGCCCCTGTTACCAATTTGCATATGAGACCAGCGATTCTCCAGCCACCACTGGACTCATGTCAGACGACTCCACATTTAGCAACCGGTTATGGTTCATTGCTTCCAAACTACACGGCGACTATAATCAAGGACAATACGGAGCCACTTGATTTAAGCCCGGCTTCACCCTGCAAGAACATAGCGATTTAACGCAACCCCAACCAGCAGGCTACTCCACTACAACCTCCATCTAGCTCCATATTTTGTTATGGCTCATCACCCTGCCTTAACCAAAAGCCTCTCTGTTGCAAAACCTTTTAAGAATCTTTTTTTTTTTTTATTTATAAACAAAAGCAATGAATCTGTGGTGTTTGAAGTACTTGTAAAATGCACTGTATAAATTGTTTTTTTTATAACCTTTAATCACTCAGAAAAAAATTGAAAGTCAAACCAGATACGTTAACTACTCTGTTGGCCTATGATAGAGTTTGTCCAATTTCTTCTTCTTTTTCTCTTCATCTACTGTAAATATTGTTGGATGATGGTTTTATGTACAATCCCCGGAACTGGAGCTTAGTGATCATATCATGCATGGCATGCTTTAGGTTTGTATTTCAATTGTTTCTTGCCACTTATGCCTGCATATGGAATATTTATGGCCTTAAAGTAAAAGGATTGAAGACATTTTTTGAATATAATCAAACCCTCAACCGGGATCTACATCTCAAAAAGTAGAAATATGATGTTGCATTTTAGTCCTAACATAGCTTTGGTTGATTTAGCCCCACATCACCGGTCGCCTCTTGCATTCCCAATAGTTAAGATGCTAATGATAATCATTGAGGTCTTCCTTTCTTAAGAACAAATCCTCCTGATGCCAGCAGCTTGTGCTCGGCAGGTGGTTTGTCATTGGTTGCCTTGTTGTTACGCCCCAAACAACGTGCACTCCCATACAACTAAACGCCTCTATAAAATGGAAGTAGTGTAAACCTGCATTGTTTATACTGGTGCTGTTACATTTAGTATTTACTTCTTCACACTACAGCTGAAGCACGGTGACGTCTGCTTTTCTCTCAACACTCAAATCAACCATCGGATCTTTTTTTTTCTGTGGATTTTATTTTCTGTCTCATGATCCAGTTGGAGGACATTTGTTTAAATGACTTAAAATTATTGCATCCTTGTAATTATATCACACTAATCAGGTTTATTTGGCACATAATGTATGCACTGTATATTCCAGAGCTTACTGGACATGTACAGAGTGACAGCGCCTTATTTATCAACATATCAACATTGTAACATGTAATATTGCACAGTATGTATGCGATTATAAAAAAAAAAAAAAAAAAAAAAATCTCTGTAATGACTTTTAATTGAATAAAAGTGATTTTTAACATTCCGGGAACAAGGTAAGTCTCACCTTTTTAAATTAAGATATTAATTAACAACAACTGCAGGAAGAAGTGAGCCAGTTCAACAGGTCTTAAATAGTTTGTAAAATAAAATAATGTAGATGTTACATACTGCAGGTGGCCTGGTGGAAGATAATTGTCAACTCTTTAGGTCTTAATCAAATGTACACCGAGTTATACTAACATGAATTTAAGATGTTTATATCTTGCATTGATATTGGAACAAAAAAAGTGAAATGAGAGTGATACATTTGCATCTCCCACAGGAGATATTTTTGACCTAATGTGCACTTCCTCTTTTTAAAAATATGATAAAATTCTAGTAAAGTGTTGATCAACACATCTAAGTCACGTTCATTGTGTGCATTTCATTATTCTGGGTGAAGTGAAGATACAAGACAACTGTGTGTGACACCATTTTTTATTTAAAATTAAAAAAATTGAGAGCTGCTTCAATCACCAACGTCATATACAAAGGATAATGTTTAATATTTATCTACTTTTTAAAAAAATGCCATCTGGCTTTGATACATCTACTCAACGCAGCCTTTGATGCGGGAGAAACAAATGCTCGCTGACACCATGCAGACATGATATGCACGGACTTTGAAACTGTAGTGCAGGGTGACTCTGTGTAATTGTAGTATTAAGGCCCTTTGATGTCCTACTATAATTTCTACCCATCAGAAAGGGAGTCTATGGGCTCCCTGATGAGGGTTTGCTGTGCCCCTCTGTCCAGACGGCTCCCGGCTCACTCTGTAATTATGGAAATGGAGTGTTTGTATTTATAGGCTAAGCCCACAAGCGGCTGCCCTTCTCTGTCTCGCAGCTGCAAAACATCACAGTGGAAATCAACTGCCCCAAATTAAAGTGGGTATACAATGGCAACATGTAAAACCTATTTAGTGTAACGGATCTGATGGTGCACAGGCCTGAAACCTGTTGTTGAGTGGGTGGATGTGGTTCATTAAATGTGTGAACAAGTAAAGAGTTCCCCAGTCAAATGTTCAATTTCATTTTTTTTAATATTTACAATAAATACACATTTTACAGTATAAAACCATGTACATATTTATATAAATTTAAGTGAAATATAATGCACAGGACATCAAGCCCTGATAGTGAACAGAGGGGCTGGATCCAAGAGTTTCACACACAAGATAAAATAAAGCAGTTCAGGCCACTCAGACATTGAGGCAGTTTAAATAAAACATTGTCTCTGCACACCTTAGGCATCTGTATGTGCATTTCACCCCTGTCAATAAGAACATGTACTGTTTTGAGGCCATGTCATAAGAGTTTTACAGTAGCACAGTCATAGAAAGGCACTTTTGTGTCAAACACAGCGTTCCAGTTCTGTCAAAAAGAGAGTAGTAGTATATATACAGGGCCAGCCCCTTCCTGGTCTGCCTGCTCTAAAGCAAACACAGCTTTTCTAAAGCTTTTATTGAACCAAAGTAGTACCAGCTACGTTATTAGAAAATAATACCAATAAAACTTTTAATTCAATATTATATAAAAAAGACTTTGGTCATGTTGGTCAACAATTTAAATAAAAAATACATCAGTTGAATCACAATTTAAAAAAGATAACAACCCCTCCCAAGTCCTTATGTGGGCTCCTTCACATGTGTCTCTTCATGTGAAGTGCCAGATGGTCAGACCTGGAGAAGGCGCGTTCACACAGGTGGCACTGGAAGGGCCTGTGTCCGGTGTGTTTGCGGAAATGACGGGTCAGCTCATCGGAGCGGGCGAATTTCCATCCACAGCCTTCCCAGCTGCAGTGATACGGCTTCTCACCTGCGTGAACAAAGAAAAGGAGATTATTAGTTTGTGCGTAAAGGGGGAAATATGGTTTTGAGCTATGCAGACTTTTGCGTAATTACGCACAGATGTAGTGTTATTTATCATGATGGATCTGGGCTCAAACTTACCGGTGTGAGTTCGGTGATGTGCCTTCAAGTGGGAGCTCTTGGTGTAGGTTTTCCCGCAGCCGGCGTAGGTGCAGGTGTGCGACGCCGTGCGCTTCCGCGGCCATGTGCGCCGTCCCCTCTTGGGTTTGGACTCCAGCAGCTCGAGGGGAGAGGAGGGCGGTGTGAGCATCACCCTCTGCGCGCCTGGCTGCATGCTGAGACCTTCATCGTACATGCCAAAGGCGGTGTGCGGAGCGTGATAGGGCATCTGCATCTGGGGAGCCTGAGGGTGGTGCGGGAAACCCGCCGGTGCACTGTGGTACTTCTGGGAGAAGTTCATGGGCTGGCACAGCTGTGCCTGGCAGTCCGAAGCTCCCTGGTCGTCGGGGCTGAGAGGCGGGGTCATGTTGCTGGCCGCCCGCGGGGAGATGGCCACCCGGGGCTGCTCGAAGGACATCATGCACGAAACGTTCCCCTCTTGCTTGATTTTGCTGCAGCTCTGGGGCACCATGCCCAAAACGGGACCGTAACCGTCCATGGGTGGCTCCACTTTGATGTCCTGGCGGGGGAAATGCGCCGTGTTGACATAAAATCTCCCCTGGACGCAGGGGTTGCGCGTAATGCCATAGTTGTTGGGTCCTTCGGAGCGGAGCAGCTCGGTCATGAGGCTGACGCCGTACGGCGGCGGCGGGGAGCGGTGGTCTTCTGCTGGGTAGGAGGACACGGAGTTCCCTGTCGTGTACATGCCGGGGTCGGCTGTGCCCACAAAGTCCGCCGCGCTCTCTGAGCCGGTCGTGTTGGCGAGAATAAAATCCAGATCCAAATAGTTACTCAGATCCTCGTCGTCCCTTTTGCTGTGATTGTCCAGGTTGTGTACCATCTCAAGCATGGAGCAGCTGCTGGAGACTAGTCTGTCCATGTCTCCTTTCCACCTCTGAAAGAAGAAACAGATATTATCAGATATGATGTCGCTATAAAATAAAATATGTGAGAATGTTGGTGATCAAACTAGACTAAGTAATTCAACCTAATGAAGTACTCTTTTCTTAAAATAAGGGAATAAGTTGCTTGTTTTCCCAAAGCAATTTCAACAGCTTTACAATATATTACCATTCTAATCCAAACAGGTGAAACAAAGTGACACGACTCAAACATATCCACAGATTTTAAAAGCATAAACAAGATCATTTTAACTTACGTTTTCCCAGGTCTTTTCTCTTTGGTTTGTGAAGGTGGAAAATGACGGTAGCATCACTCCGGATAAGGCCATCGTTTGGTGAAATAACAAATATTTCTTGTCAAAGTCTCGTTAAGTCGCACCAGTCTGTGCGTCTCTCTCACTGTCGCTCTCCACAGCTGCGCTCCGAACACATGAACAAGTTTTAAAAGTGGAAGGAGGTCCTCCGATCCTTATAACCCTCTAGCCCGAGCGCGCCTGGCCAATTGTGAGAGCTCAGGAAACAACGTAAGGTTCTGTAAATTTAGCTCTTTATAAAGCGGCTCCTGCAGGCAGCGGGGCTCAGTGTTGTGCTGCTGTGTGCTGTGACAGGCGAGGCGGCGCAGAGGAGCCTATAAAGTGCGGCACCTCCCCCACCCGGCTGACGCACAACACTCAGCAGCAAGGACCGGCCCACCTGAGCTGCTGGAGCTGGAAAAAAGTTGCAGGCAAATTACAAACACACGAGCAATATAGCAACCATAGATACTTACGTAATACGCTGAAAAGAACAAGCCTAATGACAGAAAGTGCTGGAGGCCAAGCCGCACCAACAAGTCAATATTAAAGACTGTCAGTTAATCATCACTACAACACACGAGATCTATTTCTTTTGATGAAGAGTAATAAAATATAATTAGATTCAGAGTAGTGGGGTAAAAATCTGGAAGGGAAAAACTAAGATATATATTTTTTTAATAAAAGGCAGGCTATGGAGATCATGGCACTAAAACCTCAAAATGTATGGAACCCATTGGATCTGACAATATATATTTTTGTAAAGTTTTCCATGTGACTTTAATTTTTAGACCTCAAACTAAATATCTGTCTCTGATGTCTTTGTTTTCTCTCCACTATAATGACAAAAACTCCCAAATCAAGTCTGTACTGGTCAAACTGGTGTTTCTTAAAGTTTTTAAAAAAATAACGCAATTACATACTGTATATGAAGATAAAGATGTCCTCGTGCCGTGTCTCCACCTGTCTGGCACGTCTCGCTCTCGGCTCATTATCATTAATGGAAGATGCTTTTGTCCTCTCTCAGCGGGCTTGTCCAAACAGGCGCCAGGGTCGTCTCACACGGTTTTCACGGCTTTTTAACGCTCTTGATGTAAACATGATTTAAAAGGTAACTTCCCGTCGTTTGGTCCATTCAGGTGTAAATGGCGGACGAAGGGGGCTGCGGTGACGATCCGAGTCTAAAAATTTGCATCACAACTCCGGCCTGCTTGTTTCTCCTGAGAGAGATCTGGTTTCTGACGAGGATTGTTTTCTCAGCAAGGATCCTCTGGCTCCAGAGGTCAATAGGACAACTGTAAGTAGCCCACCATTTGCATCAATCATTAAATAGTCTAAAATATATTGTTTCTTGGTGTAAAATCACTCACATTTTAAGATCATACCTTTGCACATCACTTCCATAAGCAATTCATGCATAAAATCCCAAATAAATAATAAAATATCTAAAGTTAGAGGACCACAATCAAAAACTCATTTTTACATTGATTTCTGTTTACTAAATCTCATTATCATCACCAGTGGTGGAAGAAGCATCCAGGTGCTTTACTTCAATAAAAGTAGCAATACTGCCAACGTGTAAAAATAGATAGGGATGCACCGAACCAACTTTTTCAGTCCAGATACCGATAGTGATACCTGGGCTTTGGGTATCAGCCGATACTGTTTAATTAATAAGCTGTATGCCTCACTGTGTGGAAGTGACTGGGATCATTCTTTTATGTGTAAGGCAACATCAGGCTTGACTTAAACATTCTTAACTTCGTAAAACAAAATGTAACAAATAAATACATAGATATACATTTAGTGAATAATAAATCGTACATCAGCAACTTGGAATTCTGATTAAAGTGTACACCTTTGTAATGCAATTGGTCAAAACTTAAACCGGAATTAAAATTCCAGTATATAATGTATACGGTATATAAACATAGAATTGAATAGATCGGACCTATTGTCACGATACCAGATCCAGCTATTTGAGTTTGTATCAGCTAAATATCCGATGTGGTATCGGTATCGGTGCATCCCTAAAAAATAGTCAATTACAAGTTAAAGTATTGTATTCAAATAGGTATCAACAAAATGTAGTAAGTTTAAAAAATTACTCATAACGCAGACCCTGCAGAGCTAAACTTTTATATTTTATAGTATTAGTGATGCAGTCACCTGTAAGCAGTCATTTATCTGGTCCAATTTTTACTATGTTATGTACTGCTGGGATAGTTAAATTTACTTGATAGTTATTTTTTTTTATCTTAATCTGCCTAACAAACTGAAGCTAAAAGAAGATTTTGTGACCCGGCAGCCATGTTGAGATCAGTTAAAGAAACACCAAGCACCGCCCACCAGCAAACTTTCTCATTTTACAGCTAAACAGTAAACTACAAGATGTTTCTGAAAACATTTGAGGAGAGAAATAGGCATTACAGTAACAGAATATTGATTCATATTTGATCAGCGCGGCCTAGTTTGACCGTTTGATCGGAGTTCGCGAGTGATTGACAGCTGCCGCTGTTGAATGAACAGCCAATAGGAACGCTCTCTCTCTGAAATGACCTGTGTTTGACCAAAGTCTCCCGTCACAGACTAGATTTTTTAAAGCCTGAAAACAGAGCCATGATGAGGTGCAGAAGTCTAGTTTTCTCTCAGAACACTTGAATTACAATATGCTGAAAGGTTATTATGGAATTTTTGCCCAATGATGCCAAAATATTCTGCCTACTGCAGGTTTAAGTACGGTACTTGAATGAATGTACTTTCCACCAGTAGAGAGAGGGAAACACTCCCCTTCTGCAACAGGTGCTAAAAAAAGTACTCAGTGTGATCTGAGCAAACACAGAACGACTGAGCTCAGATCCTCATGATGGACGCATCACCTCTCATCGAGCTGTCTTGTCCACCATCACCGTACTGTCAGTGCAGCTGTGAGGTTTCCACATCCTGATCCCTGATCTGTGTTTGTGTGTTCAGTGGAAAGTGCGTCACACGACAGGAGTCCAGTAAGGCCGGAGAGGAAGCGGCCGGCCGGCCTGATGTCTGAACCCCGCTGACCACTGACTCTGACCTTGGCTCCGTGCAGCAGCACTCATCCTCTGCTCTGCTACCAGTGAGAGTGACAGCACTCTCACTTCCCCTCTTACTCAGCCACCTTTAACACTTTGTAATGCTCCAGAGTTTCAATTTGAGGAACATCATCCACCGCTTGGTAGTTATAGTTATATATCTCATTATTTAACTTAAAAAAATAAATATTATCACTCTCTGGAGTCCATGTTGGAAGCTCTCACCTACTGAATCTCGGTGGCTGTTTGTGCTGCAATATTTTGAACCAGACTATCTAACAGCATATCACACGTCTGTGCTATTTGATAATGCACTTTGAATGGATTTGAGATCCACTTTAAGCTTTTGTCCAAAGCAATTTACATTTTTGTTTGGGGTTCTTTTTGAAAGACGAATACAGACTACCGCGACCTGCTGGTAGGGAGTTATTTCATCTCAACGTACGTGGTAGTTGGCCGTCGGCTGTCGTCTTTGCGGTGTGTTCGAGTGCAACTTTTTGGCCAAGTCAAAGGCGACGTGAGGCGACGCAATGGGTGGCGGCTTGGTGTGTCCCCAGCTTAAAGCTCAGTTATTAACACGTTATATCTCGGTTGATTCATCCTTACAAAAAACAAAGTGTAACAGTGACAATTTGTGATTGTACGGGGGGGTTTATGTGCTGGACGGGTGCAGTGAGTAGAAAAGCTCAAAGCGAATAAGCATGTTTTCCAAAATGTTCAATACGTTCTCACCCCAGCTCATCAGACGCTTTGTCAGACCCCTCGGCGTCACTTTTCGGTCGCAGTAAACATGTGCTTAATGTTGTGAATTAAACAAAAACACTTGCTTAGGTTTAGGCAACTAAACCACTTAGGTAGGTTTAGGAAAAAAACAACATGGTTGGGCTTAAAATGGCTAGGTTTGTGCAGTGAAAATGTGACTTGACGTTGTGAACACGGGACACGAATGAACAGCCTATGGGTGAAAGTCTAGTGTTTGTTGGACCCATCCACCTCCTGTGTGTCTCTTTCACTCTTTTAACTACGTCACCACAGTCACTCCCGGCGCACTTTCCTTGTGCGTTTATTGTTGCCGCGGATGGGTTTACATTGTAGTTAGTGGAAAGCCTGGTGCATCTCATACCTTTGCGCCTTGGTGCCTTTTGTGGCGGCATTGAACGCCGTGACAAAGAGTCAGTATTTTACACGCTGGGAGTAAGAACGGGCTGAAATGTTGACCTGCTAAGGATACAGTGACATGTGGAAAGGAGGAGTTGGTGTAGGAGGTTTGTATAGGGAATACACTTTAGAAAGACAAGGAGGTTCAATTTAATCCTGTAACATCAATTTGGAAATTACCCAAATAAATCCACCATCAGACTTTTATTTTTTTTTTCTATTAAATAACTTTTACGTAAAAGATGACAGACCAAACATTTCGAGTCCTGACCAAAACTCACATAACAATGGGAGCTTGTCGTATGTTCGGCTAAGCTGGTTTATCCATTATTTGCACACATTGCAGTTAAATGTCAAGAAGCAGCCAGACCAGGTTAACAGGGGATTTGTGACAGAACTGTATAAAGACTTTATAGACAACTCTGCACCTGGTGAATTGAAATGTCAGCATTAGTAGCCTGAAATCAAGTGAAACTGCACACGGCGTGCTCTGCTCTGTGACGTGCAGCAGACAGATGAGAAAGCTGCAGTTGGCAAATCTGGTGTTTCCCTGGAAGGAGTGCTCACTAACTCGCATGACGTTTAAGAGACAGGTTTGTATTTCATTCTGATCCGTCACTTCCTGTGGAGAAGTGTACGTACCCGACGGGAGAATTTCATTTGGGACAAACTGGGCCTCAAATACGCTGGGTGGGACACTCTCTTGACTGCAGCAGCCCACATAAAAACATCTCTCAGCGGAGGTGTCAGTTAAAGAGATTTGTAAGAAGTTCATAAAGAAGTGGGGATTAATTGCTCCCTGTGGGGGAAATTCTCCTCCTGTCTGCCCCCCTCCACAGAGAGGTCAGAGGTCAACAACAGGACAAACACCTTGGAGCTTGCAAGGATTCAGTGTCCTCCTCAGATTCTTGACCCGGTGTCCTTTAAATCAAAACACCGTCTCCCAACCTGCAGCCCCATGTGAGCTGCAGAAGAGGAACCACAGAAGTCACTGTATGAAACAAGAGTTGAATGTGGATGAACAACGTTTCCACAGAATCCTCCGAAAGGCTTTTTTCCCTGAATTGACATTTACACAATAGTTTTATCATTGGGCAACCCGCATTGTCATTTCACAAGCTTTGTACTACTAGTGCTGCTGACTTATCTGTGCAGTTATCAACAAGTTGTCAAGTTGTTAACAACTCACGTAGACATGTTCCCGCAACCGTGACAGCGAGTCTAAGTCTTTAAAATATTCTGTTTTCTCAATGAGCTTGCCCTTACAAAAACGTTCTCATGAATAGCTTTCGCAGTAAAGCTGAGAATTTTAAGCATTCGTCTACTGTTTTTATCCGAGATCACTTTGAGATTTTCTTTTTTTGTCGTTTTTATTTTGAAATACAACATCAGGGGAGGATCCCGCCCCTCCTTCCCACTCACACTGGATTAGAGACATTACGTACTGTATGAATCTACAGAAAAAACGTTATACTACCCAGGGAACAGAGGGTAAATTGGCGTCTGGACATTTTTTGAGAAACCCACAGTAATCTCTGAGTAGCTGTTTTTATTTATTTATTTATTTATTTATTAATTAATCATATTATTCATTTTTCTTTTCTTCTAATATTTATTTTCTATTTCCTTTATTTCTCAGTTTATCTTTTCTGTTACTGTTAAGGTATAGATATTTTCCCTCTGTATTGTTGTCTATAATTTTAACTTTATTTATCCATAATTTAGAATACATCTTCTGTGGTTGCCTGTGTGTTGATTTTTTTATTGTGTGAGCAGACGGATGTGTTGTGATACTGTTTTATTCGTTATTGATAATCAAAAATACAACATCAGTTCTGTAAATTTGAAAAAAAGACGCAGCCTATTTACAAACAGAACCTCCCAATCCCACCCAAACACAGAGACAAGAGGGCTCAACCAAAATACAAAGTGCCTTTCCTAGAAATAAAGCAAAAAAATAAGTGTTTATAAAGGAAACATACATGCTCCACTTGAGTCCAATCCTTCAGGAGACCTTCCAGTCTCCTAAAATATAAAGTTTTGGACAGAACAGCACATCTGTGACGTATATTTGCTTCCAAACAACAGCACAAAGGGTGGGTTACATGGCTCGTCATATAGATGTAGGCCTGTGTTTCATTTTCTCCATGATGAAACCTCATGTTGTCAAGTTGTTATTGGGCTGTTCAATCAGTGACATGAATGCTGGCGCGCTTCATGTCTGTGTCAGGTCTGTAAGTGTTCCGTCACTGCGGTGAGGATTTGGACACATCAGCTCTGCCTCATGTGGCATTCTCCGTTAACTTCCATGGAAAAAACAGAGTGTAAGTGTGAGAGTTGGTGCCGGACCTGCACGGGACGTCCCGTCAGAGCGAAAGTCAGCGAGAGTTTGAGAGTGAGTGGGATCCTGCTCCGGGCTTATATAGCCCAGTTATTTTTAACCGCCCACCCCTTGCTTATTACACAGTTTCCCCCCGGACCACTCAGGAAGCACGTTTGGATCCTTTTTCCTGCTCACACGCGGCCAGATTCAAACAGAATCAAAGAATGATAGCATTGAGGCTCTCCATCCCCCCTGTTGGAAAAAGAGCGGGGGAGGGAGGACGAGGGGAGGAGGGGGTAAATGTTTAGCAGAAAAGGTTGGCACGCGCCAACGGCATGACATTCAAAGAGCTGGCTCTGGTCCTGCTCCAATTTCAGAAAACCTCAAACATTTGTTAAAAAAACAGCACAGGGACGTACCGGGCAGACGGTCCTGAATACACATTTGTACCTGCTGGGGAGCATTCAACAAGGCTTCTTTGGTGGATTAGCATAACTAAAGAACAGCTGAGTTTCACTGTTAAATAACTGTCACCAAACAGAGCCGCCACTATACAGCAGTTAATTGCACTGCATTTATTTGAATAACGAGTTGCATGACACTGACTGGTTGTTTATATTGTTAAGATATAAAAGTAAACCAGTTGATACTTGAGAATAGAGGGAGACTAATTCACACATTTGATGTTTGTCAATTTAAAACAGAATTTTGCAAGTCAAGAAAGTCGCAGTTTGTTGTAAAACTATTGAAGAATCAGACTGTGAAAATCGAAATTAGAAAGTGACATCTCTCCCTGTGAAGCTACGATGCCTGTGTGTTTCGTACTGGGATGTACTAATACCAGGAGTCGCTGGATAAAACCCATCAGGTAAAATAACGTGTCATTTGTGCTTGGAACATAGCTAAGTTAGCTAGCTAGCTAGCTAATGTTGGTGACGTATATCGTGCGACCGGCTGAGCGGTTTCACACAAAACTAAATGTTACTACGACAAACCTTCGACAAACTTCGACTTTCTTGACTTGCAAAATGATCTTTTAAATTGACAAACATCATATTTGTGATTCATGGCGCAATTCAAACGGGATCAAAAAAATATTTGTCTCTCGTTGTTGACTACCATGCATACTTTTTGCAAAATAAGGTCCCATGGGGTCCACCGGAAGGGGTGGGACTTCACCTCTCTATACAGTTCAACAGCACCACAAACTACAAAATTCCCATAAAGTTGCATCAACACCTCTTTAAAACACCCCTCTAAAACAGGTAGGGTATTATAATGCATTAGTTTAGTTTAGGTGTACTAATAAACTAGCAACTAAGTGTATGTCAGGTATATTGTAGGAAACTTTAGAGGACAGAAGTGTTAAAATACGTGAGAGAAAATCTCCTCACTTTTATCTACGGAGGAAAGTTATTAAGACAAAAAAATCTGAATTTGTTAATAAACCTGTTTATTGTGGGTACACACATCACTGAGGTGAGAGCTTTTGAAAACAAGCATACATACTGGCCCCCGCTGTGTCCCACAGCACCTCTGCATTAAAACAGCCAGCGTCTGGCTTCAACAGAACCCAAACACGTGTCTCGTCAAACCAATGTAGCTTTCAGCAAGTGTTATGGAAACCTACCTTTTAAAAATATGCAGCTCAGTTCGGCTAACATGGGAGGAATAATTGCTACATGTGGATATAATTGAGCCAGTAGAGCACCGGGGGGATGGGCCCCAATTTATTAGCTGTTAACACCAGGAATCATACCGGTCTCACTCGTCATGCCACACACACATGGCTTCACTGGCTGTGAAAATGTTGTTTTTTTCTCTCCAAAGTGCTAAGAAAGGTGCTTTTTATTTGATAAATGAGAACGGGCAGGCTCTCAGGGGCTTCAAGTAGGGCACTCTGAAAAGACTGGATCATTTTCACACACATGACAATTCAAAGTGCCGGCCAGGCTCAGTGCACGTTACGAAATAGAAGTTATTTTACTATTGAAAGTTTTTGTTATGCTTCCTCTTTACCTTATAAGGAAAACTTCACCAACAAAATGATTTGCATATCAGCTACTCACCTCGTGATACCTTGAGTTCTTGAAGAAAACTAAGTTTTTCTCTCATGCGTCGATGGTGACGAAGAATCAAAAAACGGAGAAAAGTCTAGATGAATTTAAGTAAATGGGGGCTGCGTTTAACAACAGCAAAACTATATCAAAACATCCGTTTACTCGACTTGTGCAGTATAATCCAAGTCTCATTTATCCAGTCGTATGCTCACTACTACCCAAACATATGTATATTCACGACAGCCTTACTATTTAAGACACTTCGGACTTGTTTGGACGAGTAGCGCACCTGTGCAATCATGAGACTATTTATACGGAAGTGTTTTAAATAGTAAGGTTTTAGTGAAGATGCATGTGTTTGGGAAGTAGTGAGCATACGACTGGATACATGAGACTTGTATTATACTGCACGAGTTGTGTGAGAGTTTGTAAACGGATGTTTTGATGGAGTTTTGCTGTTGTTAAACGCAGCCCCCTTTTACTTTAATTCATCAGGACTTTTCTCCGTTTTTTGATTCTTTGTTCACCGTGGAGGCATGAGAGAAAAATAGTTTTCTTCACGAATTCAAGATAATCAAGCTCCTCACAGCTTTCGAAAACATCGGCACAAATTTCCAAATTTATTTGGTTAAACTGATCACTATTGGAAATCTAAATGGTTATTTTTTCTCGCCTGTAAAAAACATTGAAACTTTTTTTGTTAAGGCTTAAAAACAGCATTTTGGCAAGTAAAGGATGATAACCATGGATGTATAAACACTGGAGACAGGCGACGCTAAGCAAAATAATGGCACATCGCTCGAAACGGAAGTGAGAACACAACATAACACCATGTGGAAGCAACCTAGTTCAGGAAAAGAATAAGGTGATTACAGCTTATGAGAGTGGTGTCGATCTTCTCATCTAACTCTCAGCAAGAAAGTAAATAAGTGTACTTTCCAAAATGTCAAATTACTCATTTGTAAACCTCATGTATTGACTGTGCATAATGTGGACAGGCTTTCACTGATAGTTTTTTGATAAAACTTTTCTGTTCTGTTTGCACTGATTTCTGACACATCTAATGTCGGTAAGTTAACTCAACTGTTCGATCAACACTTTCAGTTCAGTGTGATGACGCTGTATAAAGTAGAGTCTATCCTGCTGAAAGCTCGGGGAGGCCTGTGTTTTTTTCCTCAGTGTGGTACGACAGCCTCAGACCTGTGCACATTTGAACATGCCGAACTAAACTGTGCCAGCTGTTCAAATAGCATCACCCCGGCCTCGACACAGGTTCCCCATTGAAGCCACGCTCCGCTTGATGGAGTGATCCAGCCTGCAGTGCACTTTATAGTGTACACACCTCGAAATGGCGACATTTGTAAAAAGGCTAATAAAAACATTCTTGCAGCGAGGAATGCTCCAGGTATTTCCTCCCCTACACCTGGTTACGATTCCTTGAGTGCACTCGTCTGTTTTCACAGAACCACGCTCTTTCAGAGAGTGGATACTGATCCTGTACTCGTGAATGGCGTTGTGTTTTTCTAAATGGATGACATTGAAAACACGCTTGACGCCATTTCAGACTAAACTGTTAGGAGCTTATTGGTGAGTTGTTTGGGAAATGAGGGAGCATGTGTTACAATGTGATGGTGAAATGAATGGAGCTGCGTATAGCGAGTGGAAGTCACCGTGTGTGAAATCAAGTGGGAGGCAGTGACAGGTTGTCAGCTGATGTACATGGGTCAAAAGGTCGGGATGTGTCTGTCTGTCTGTGACTGACCTACAACAGGACAATATGAGTAAATGTGTATGAGGGAGGTTTCTCAATCTCAGGTTCAGGACCTCAGATGGGTCATAAGATATCATGACTCGTGTTGTTTTTTCACTCCACTGATTTCACACATGAAGTTCTGCAGCAAGGCTACAGCAATATGGCTGCGAAAGTAGGAATGTCCCGTAAAAAAAAAATTCAGCAGCTAACTTAACAGTGGAGGCCATCACCACAGGTTCTTGAACAACACAGAGAGGCTAAATTTCGGGGCACTGGAATCGAAATTTGATCAAACGCGGTCTACTGTTGAAGACCACTTTAGCACATCTCTTCCCTCGTCTGATCTTTGGAGTCTCCAAGATTCGTGTTACCAAGAGGACAAACTGGAAGTGTGGGTTTTGAAAGAAGAGGGCATTTAGAAGGCAGAGAGGGTCTAATGAAAGGCACCATCAAGCTGCATTATGGGAGATGTAGGATCCAGTGTTTTGCTGCATACTAGAGACTAAAAGTCAGGACATCCCCGCCTCTGTTACTTCGATTTTGACCATTCCTATTTTAAAAATCTCTCTCTTGTGAATCCCCCAACTTTGTGGAATACTAAAGTGCTGGTGTGCCTCTTTAAAGGTACAGTGTGTAGGATCTGGTGGCATCTAGTGGTGTGGTTGCAGATTGCAAACAACTGAGTACCCCTCCCTTTCCAAGACTGCGGTAACGTGAGCCGCTGAGTGCAAAACCGCAGTAACGCCGTTCGCCTCGCTCAGACGCCATCCATACCATGATAACATTACTTTAGGAGCAACGGAAGTCACTCAGCGGCTCACGTTACCGCAGTTTCACAAGTGTGTCGGAGAACTACGGTGGCTTTCAGGTAACGTAGAAAGTTTATAAAGTAAAGGCCAAGAAGCCCATCGAAGGATATCTAAAGTTTACAGTTAGTTATATAGTTGTACAGCCTCTATTTGCGGTAAGAGTATAATTACTATAATCAAAAGTATTTCCCAAATAGCTAATGTGGCAGGTTTTAGTAAGAAAAGTCAAATCCATGCAGGTGAAGTCTGTTTTCATCCATGTCTCAAGGCCAGAGGCATCACAAGTTTGCCTGCGAGCCGTCCAGCACTCACTCAGTCAATAACTCATCAGGCTGTGTCACCGGGGGGTCAGACAGGTTCCTCTGCACATTACAGATGCTATCTCAAAGCAGGACGGGGACATTAACCCCGAGTCAAACTGCCATAAAACACCCGTTTTTCAAGTGGGTGAGGGGTGACAAAGATGCTGACGGATGGTATCTAGTAGTACCACTTATTGTTGGCTCACACAGTGTAATAATGAAGCTGTGTTTGATAGATAGAAAGATTCTTATTTAATGGTGGCCACAATGTGAGTTTGATGTTGAGAAAAATACAGATGATGAAGTGATTTCTGGGTGGAACAAGTGTGAAATCAATGTCATTTCTACTTTGGACAGTTAGAACAGTTAAAGGGAGTGTTCAGGAGGCGTTGGTGTATCTACAACTGAGTAATTTAGATTTTTGGGTTTGCCCGTAAAACGGCAGAGAAGATAACAACCTGTGGTTGACAAACAAACGAGATCCGGTGCGTACGGACCATTTGGCACGCGCTGCATTCATATTTTGAGGTGTCCCTCTTTCACTCTTAGGCTGCTGACAGGAATTGATGTTTGTATTGTGGTTTTGTCAGCTAACCAGGTGGGTCCACGACGCACAGAGCGAATCCACACCAATGCAAAATTATTCAGTTCATCGTGTGTGAAGTGTGCTACCTCAACGGAGAGAGTGGTTTGCTGAGCCGCATGTCGGTTTCCTCTCCAACTTTCAGCAGTTTCTTTTGTGGCTATGAGCAATCCACTGATGAAACCTGATTTGAAATCTGTACAAAGTCGTTTACAGTTGGAGGATTTCCATCTCTTTTAAATACGGTAGTGTTTTACTACTGTAGCAGAACTGAAAATGCCCACACAGCGCTCAAACATCAAGTCAAAGATAGCTTTGAAACTCCCCCAAGGAGCGAAGTGAGTCAAATGACTTGTGAAGCCGCATCCCTAATTGATTTATTTACCACACCTGGCTTCAATAAACGGCACCAAAGCGCAGGTTACTGGTCTATTTAACACTTCAACTAAGGTATAATTAACCCACTGTAATGGCTCAGGGGCCTCACCCGACTGGTTAGCTTCAAACTCCCCCTCCTCCCCGCTGCTCTTTAATAACTTGTATCTCTTGTATCATCTGTGTCTCTTCCCTCACTTCCTGAATGGGGCCCACCATTGATCAGGCTGTAATTTATGGGCTTTTAGTGGGGTGAAACTAGACGGGGGGCTGCTTCTTATCATAGCTGAGAAGCTGAGGAGCGAAGACTAAACTAATAGCACGGCTGAAATCTAAGAAGATGACGGCATCTGACATCAGAATGATTACAGAACAATATAATTACCGTGCATGTCAATGCGTCTTTTCCTAATATGTCATGGCAGGGCCAGGTCTATTTGTGAATGGCCGAGATTATTACTACAAGGATGGACTGTTGACGTAACGGAGCCGCAGCGTTTTATGACTGAGTCTCTTATTCATCAACCGACTGTTCCCAAAAATATGTGATCATCTTGTGCTGTCACAGTGAATAGTGAGTCCACTGTACACACGCACACACCCACACACACACACACACAGTGCTTAGCAACGTGCTCTGATGAAGCGGGGAAAGCCGACACAGAGCAACTCCTCCAAATCTGACCACGTCTCAAAGGGGTGAAAGGTCAAAGTGGCAGCCTCTTTTGAGTCCATGACCTCTGGAGAGCTTGAGCCTCCCAACCTCTCAACCTTGACTGACCGCTTAAAACTCACCTGAGCTCTCTCTTAAGCACTTATCAGGCCCATCTTGTTTGCAGCTCAACTGTCAGAACCTGTTCTCACAGCGGCTCGTCACAAGACCCGTCGCCTGTGTCGTCCCTTGAGCCGTTTGACGCTAACCGCTCAGATAATGACTCTTGGCTCGATTAATTCCCTTCTTGTTTTTGTTCCCGTCTAAGCCCTTGCCGTTGTCAGCGTTCCCGGGCGCTTCAGCAGGACAGGTCATGTACTTCAACCTGCGGCGGGCCGAGGGGATAAACACACTTGATCCATAAATGCATGTGTGCTCATTAGGAAGGGGAGCCCCGCAGCTCTGGGTGACATTCTCGGATGCAGCTGCTCTGTTTAACCTGAGGCGCAGACACGGTGCAGGAGAGTAAGCCTTCGCTAATCTACCTGCTTGGCATATTATGCAAGTCAGACATTCTTTTGTTAAAGGCATAGAAATGTTCTTTGACAAAAGGCCCGCATGCATGTGAGCGAGTACAACTTTCTAATGACAAGGAGGAACTGCACTCCAGCACAAATGAGAATCCTTGAATAACGTTTGAACATCTTATGCATTATTAGAGGAGGCGGTGGAACGGCTTTCTCAGTTCTGCTTCAGCGTTTTTTAAGTAGTCAGATATGACAGGTTGGCAGTGTATTTTTGAGAGTTAGTATTACAGAGGTGTGCTCTGGTTTAATGCAGCTGGTAACCACTTCCTGTTATTTGAACAGTGAATCTTCTCACAGTTTGGCCATAGTTTCCTGAAGTGTGTGTTTCGTGTGTGTGAGGGTGAGCTCTTGTGTGTTGTGGGTTAACGCAAACTGAACTTGCATGTTTGCAGAGAACAATCACGGTTCCTCTCTACTGTGCACATTTTTGAGCTGTCTTAAGTCTCTGGCACGGGTGCACGAGTAACATTTGTATCCGTGTGTGCAGCCATGTAAATCTGTTTAGCGTCATGTATGAGTGTAATGGAACAAATTTAGCGTCCCTTTTTGTCTGAGTGACATGTGTTAAAGCTTGTGTGTCTTTAACGCTACTAGGAAACCGATGCATCGTTCACTATTCTGGCATCGTACTGTAACCTTCAGCTACACAGTGTTCACACTGTCTCTTGATCTCTGCGTCTCTCCTTTGTGCTTTGTCTGCAATCAGCTCAGCAGCGTGGACCTCACACAGGCTCACGACGACGGAGATACCACATTCTTGCCTACGCTGTCGAATGTTGTCTTTTAAATCAGGGATTAACGGGAACACATGTACACCAGTTGTGTTTATATTGTGTGTGTGTGTGTCTCTGAGTGAGCCAAGGGGACTGCTGGGCCCTAATTTGTTTTCGCAGACTCTGATGTCGACCGTGCTGAAGATTTATACTCATCTGGCATTTTTTTGCCCTCGCCCTGTTGCGTTGCACAAGCCTGACTGATACGCTGTCGTCCTGGAAACACAGAGAAAGGACTCACAGCTTGTTCTGTTCTCTGTAGTTGATGCTCAGATGAGGGATTTGCAAGATTTTGAATCTTGTGCAAATACTCAGGAGATACTGAAACTCTCCGTCAAGGTCAAACTCAGTATCAACTACTTATTGCTCATCAATTTGGTAGTTGTTTATGAAGCACACACACCAAAAAAAAAAGACCGAACAAAAGAGAAAGAGAAAACAGATAATCTAGCAACCGCATCACATAGGTAGCCACATGCGCCACAAATTAGAGAAGTGGGCCTGACTTGTGGGGGAAGAGGTTCCCCACTGGTTTTACACACAGAGATAAACAGCATATTTTGCTGAAAATAGATCCCCTTCATCTCCACTTGACCTAGAATTTGTGCGCCCACATTGAGGGTTTTCAACCCAACCCTGTTGTTACCTGCTACTGAACAATTGAGGAGAAATCAGAGACGTTTAGTGGCTAGAAGCTCATCCGTGTTGACCCAAAGCAGCCCCCCAAATAACAGAGGGTCCTTCACCAAAACCTTGATAAGATGTCCTCCTTCATCCTGAAATATCCTCATCAGAGGAAAAAATGGGGTTATAATGGAAATGTATGGCAGGGTGTGGCGTGTTATGAGAATCCCACAAATTATGGGCTGGTGGGGAATTGTTCTAATCCAGCAAACCAATGCTGCGGAAACAGAACTGCCATTTTGGAGAACGGGAAGAAGACAGTTATTTCCAGATCTAATGGATCATGGGGAAGCTGTGTGGGCCCGGTGGTGTTTTTTGGGAGGCGGGGGACCCCACAGTTTTGAGGGTTTGGGGGTTTGGGGGTTTTGCGTCTGCGAGTGTATGAAAATACCTGTCAGTGAGATTGTAAAACAGATTCAAACAGTGTGGAAGTTATAATTAGGGTCAGTTCTTATCCAAATACGGCTCGCAGTCATGTCCTCTTTTGATTTCCCCTCTCTCAGCAGGAAAATGTGATCAAAGAAAGCACCGAATGTATGCGTTTCAGTAATTTAAGATTTCAGCTATTTGCTCCGTCCTTGGCGTCATTCTTTGCTTATAATTCACTGCACTTGCTGAGCTAAAGCTTTCATCAGATGTTCAGACACAGCAACGTCCTGGATCATGTTGTGTTTCTGTGGCGCGTTGCTTTTCTTGGAATGTGCGCCGGCTCTTTGATTGTTCTGTTTCCTGTGATTTCAGAGGCCCTTTGTCTCTGCGTGGTAACGCACTAATCAGGGAACTCCGTCATAGCTCCCCGTCGCCAGGCCGCGCTCCCCTAATGTCACCCTCTGTGTAATGATATTTTTGGCTCTGCTCTCATGCCTCTCACAGTCCATTGAAACAAAAAAAAAATGTCAAAGTTGGAACAGAACAATCACCTTTAGGAATGTGCAGAGTAAAAATGAGATTGTGGCATCAGCGGCAGCTGAGGGGGCAACTGCTCCGTCATGAGGCAGAGCTCCAAAAGTAAAAGAATAACAGCAAATCCCTCTCAACGGTTCCTTCCTCTCACCTTCATATAGCTCCTGTATGATTTATGATTTGATATATTACAAGCTACTGGATACATGGATTACTTTTCTATGTTCATAAAATGTACGAGGAGGAACACATACGCCAAGACTGGAGAATCATAATGAGGTCAGTTTTTTTTGCACTCTGGGTTTCCCCCATCTTCTTCTGCTTAGACTGTGGTTTCATGATGTGTTATGGGATCCATGAAACAACAATGAAACCAGATGTGCTTAGTAATGCGTCTATGTAGAGTCTTAACAACTTTGCAGAAGTTGAGCCGAGAGCACACCATGTATTCAGTGTGAGAACTTTGTGCCGTCTAAGCTTTCTGGAAGGGCCTCCGTTCCCTTTTATACCTCCTCTTAAAATAAGCCCCCTCCCATTGGCTGAGAGCGGCCTGGTCATTGAATCACATCAGGCCAATTAGAGAGTAACACTTCCTTTACGGTGAAAGATGTTTCCTGTTGATAGTAAACGCGTTGCCTGCCGAGGAGCAGAGCGAGGGAGGGGAGGGGGGGGGCTTGTTGAAACGCTGCCAGTGTTTCCCTGACCTTCGTGGCCTTCATGGCGGAAAAACTGATCCTGTCGCTGGGCTGAGGTGTGTGTTTTCACTGTGTTTATGTGTTTGCGGGTGTACAGCAGGGGTGGAATGTAACTAAGTACATTTACTCAAAAACAATGTTGAGATACTTGTATATTTACCAGATTATTTCCATTTTATACAACTTTATACTCCACTACATTTCAGAGGGAAATATTGCATTTTTTACTCCAAGACATTTATTGAGTTACTTTTCAGATTAAGATTTTACACAACATATATGATAACTTTATTAAATACAACACATAAAAATTAATCAAGTGTTTTTGCCTTATAAAAGTTTTCAGATTTCTATGAGTTGTTAGGGTCGGGTTACACTAGAAGACAACTAGTTTGTATGGCGTGTCGTCCGAACTTCATCGAATATCAAAAGTGTTTATCGCTGTTGCAAATGGCCACACTTGAAGGTTCTCTATTCGATATCCGAGCATTAATAAAGCAGCACACAACTATTTGCTATGTAAAGATATAGAGGAGTAATGTCTACCTGAACAGAGAATGAAGTCACTCTCCCTCTGTTTGTGTTGTAATCTGAGCTTCTCCTTGCTTTGTTTACATCGCCGCCGCACGTGCCTTTTAGTGCATGTGAGCGTGCCCCTCTTGCTAGCTGATGGCCGCCACTCTGCACTGCTCTCATACGGTCATATGGCGGTTACAGCTGATAACGCAGCCCTGAACTATGGCGTCGACGCGGAAGCAGTGTTCCCCCCCAGGTTAACACTGTGTAGACACTGTTGGCCTTGTTTGTGTAACCGGTGTGATCTTGCGTTGTGTTATAAAGACACAACAGATTCCCAGTTGCGTTGGTTAATTCTGATAATAGACCAACAGTGTGGTCACTGGACTGTTCTGGAACATTCTGTATCTTCAGTAATGATGTTACGCTTACACGGTCAAGTTAAACTGGGAAGAACGTAAGGTGCATCATTCCCTTTAAAGGCAACCATACGTATTTTAAAGTGACAGAACACTGCACCAAAATACACACATATACAGCTCTGGTACAATGGCAAGTGGAAACATTATTAACCACGTTACACCTGCACTGTCGGCACCGTTAACTGTCAGCCGCCGGCTCAGCTGTCACCATTTTGAGAGGCAATAGAAATGCTCCCAATCTCGCATTTAGCACCTTTAAAGACAGGGTGAAAAGCTGGCCGTCCTAGAGAGAGGGAGGATGTGATATTTTTTAAATATGACAACAATGATGACATTTTCAGACATTCTCTCCTGGAAGACAGTTATAGTGATGCACTCGGTTGTTCACATGAAAAGTGACAGAAATAGTTGTGTCAACAATGAGAACAGGAGAGCCAGAGAGAGAAGTTCAAACCATTGCTCCTCTCTCAGCTCCACACTGCTGGACAATCATTATCGGTTTCAGAAAGTTACTGAAATGGTCGGAGAAAGGCCCCCAGTTCCGACATCGGAAAGGTGATTCTGGAGTTATTCGACTGTCAGCTCTGAAGGAGTCTTTGGCAGCTCAAAGAAGAAAGAAAGATTTCCCCTCTAAACTTCTCAGTGTGTGACCCTTCGGAGGGGCCCAACCCTTGCACTAAACTAGCAAACTGTATATACAATAAAAAAACAAGTACTCTGTACTTTTCCGTTCACTAGATCTGAATACTTCTTCCACCACAGGTGTACGGCGACACACAGGCCTGGCGAGGGGAGCTGCTCGAGTCGTTGCACTCACACACAACATGGATGCACTACGCATCGGACTAATGTCGGTGTCATGTCTTCCCAGTGTCACCGGCTGGGGCTGGCGGCAGATCCTCAGATGTGGTTTACTGATGACAGCTTCTCACTCCGATCGACTCGGGCAGATCACATTCCAAGGCTGTATTTAGAGCTGCAAACAGATCTGATGTTTAACTCTTTGTGGCACAGATGCTGCGTTTTCACAGCCATCTAAACAAACAGAAATCTTTTTTTCTCCTTTTTGATGTGCGTGAGAAAATCAGACCTACCAAACATTGAGTCTGAATCCTCATGGTGTCTCTCTAAAGTCTGTTGACCTCTAACAGGGTTTCGGTGACCAGTCTCACCCCTCACGCCCACCTGTTTCTGTGGCCTGCATAGACTCAGAGTTGTTTAGCTCTAATGGGACTCTGCTGCGGAGTTAAAACCGAGGGGCCCGATGGTTGCGGCCACAGGTTGGAGGAATGTCTACCGTCTGGACGGGAAAATGTAATCAGCTGAGATCAGCGAATTAGAGGCCGGTTTCTCTTTCTCCCTTCGCGCTCTCACTTTCCCTACATGTGCTTCTCACGCATGCAGGCGCTCTCACTTTTTCTCTGGGCCGTACACACACACACACACACACACATACACATACACATACACACTCTTTCAGATGAAGAAAAATGACACCTTTTCTTTCAGCTATTTCCTCTGTTTTTACATACTTGGGCCTGGGGTACAAGAGGCAACCTTGTGTTTTCATGTGACAAAACACACAGAGGTCTGTGTGGATTTGGGAGAGGTGAATAGCCTAATTCATCATTCGGGGTTAGGCCTGTCTGAGCTTCATCAGGGAATATCTCTATCTACACTTAAAAAGTGGGACTGTTGGCGCTGTCTCTTGAGCTTAAAGAAACTACAACTCAGTCCTGTCCTCTGTTTGACTGATGACTTCTCTGGAGAATCCAAATTCCACAGTTAAAATGTGGTTTTACCTAAAAGCTGCAAGACTGCGTTCCTCCTCAAAAGTCCTCCCGTTTGACTCAGGAAACAGGATTTTGACTAATCCTCGTTCTTTTGGCTGCATTCACAAAAAAAACAAACATCAGTGGTATAAGACGTATCCAGATGCATAATTTAAGCATGTACATATTCAAAGTTATCTAGAAGACAGTATTTATAATGTACTACTTTCTGCCACAAAATCCCACAATGCAAATCTTTCACATTTAATGGACAGAAATGAGGATTGATAAGTGTCTGAAATAACTGAGTGAGTGAACAAGGGAGTAATATTGGACATGAACAACCCAGTCTCCAGAAAGAAAATTGGCATTGTACGTTTCTGCAAACCACGGGATACGTTGAATGTGGACCTTTCTGAATCACAAATACGTTTCATATCAGCTTCATATCACGCTTGCAAAAACGCACAATGCCACGTGAGTTAACATTGTGAAATGATTGGTTAGGTTTAGGCAACAAAACTAATTGGTTAAAGGCAGGAAAAAACACGATGGTTTGTGTTCAATTAGTAATGTAACAACTAGCGTAAATAAATAACAACCGCCGTTAGCGAACTTTTTTACGTAACTTTACGAAACAAACGTAAAGTCAACGTTTACTTTTGGTTTCACACGTACACGAACAGCGGTCTCCTGGGTGAATGTCCTGTGTTTGACCAATCCACCACCCTTAGAGGACTTTCTCGCTGGTTATACTATTATACCACATAACTTTCAATAACACCTGCTCGATACACTACATCAGTGCTTCTCAACCTTTTTCGTGTCAAGGACCCTAAATTGTTGTCCTAACTGTTCATCCAGGGTGAGTGTCGAGGGCATGCATGATGTTCTCTCCTGGCTAAAAGTTGAGGACAGTGTTTTAAATAATCTCCTTGTCTTCTTTTGTAACATTTGCAATCTGGCCAGGCCTAAAAGCCTTCACTCAAATATTTCATATCTCAATGACAGACAGTCATACTACCAGACAGGTAACACAAGGTCATGTAGTAGTTCCTGCACCTAGAACTTGTGCAATGGAGAAAACCGACTTTGTACAGAGCTGCCACTCAATGGAATATACTACCGTGCTCCTTAAAAAAATCAACTAGCAAAGCATGTTTTAAAAAACGCCTAAAAAAGTTTATTCTTCTAAAATAAGTCTCGAAGTGTTTTTGTTTGCTTGAGTATGACCTGTCATCTGCAGCACGGCCGCTACGCCTTTTGGTCTTGTTGTTGTCTAGGTGAGAGATGTGGGACCTTGTTTCGTTTTGTGTTTGTTTTTATTTTGCGCCACTGAGTGCTTCCTTCTGGGTGGAAGGGGAATTTGTTCTATTTTATTTTATTCTGATATCCTTGTTTAGTATTAGAGTTAGCCTATTATCATTGTTGTTGTTGGTATGATTTTCCTTTGAAGTTGAGATGGTTGTCTGTGGGTAAGGGGGGATCTAGGGGTGCTGGGTGGGTGTTAGGGGAATCGGGGTTTTGGTGAGACGTGTGTGGTTGTGTTGTTGAGTGTATGTTATATGTTTGTGTTGCGTTTTTATGTGTGTTACCCCAGGAAGAATAGTTACTACCTCGGTAGCAACTATTGGGGATCCAAACTAAAAAAATAAACAAACTGGTTAGTAGTGTCATTTAGCCACTTGTTAGCAACCACCTTTTTTAAGACACGTAGAGGCTTCAAAATTCAGGAGTGGGATATTTAATGATGCATTTTATGTAGCAGAACAAAACGTTAAAATCTCTTAAGCTTGTGTTAACCAGGGAGAGAACCGGAAGTTAAAAAATGCTAACTCATTTCCGGGTTTTAGGACTCATTCCTGCACCCCTATATAGCTGTCACATAAATCTGCTGGCGTAAAAGGTAGAATATTACCCTCTGAAATGTAGTGGAAAAAAACAGCATGGAATAAAAATAGTCAAGGAAACAACAAGAACCTCAAAATTGGACTTAAGTAGACCTCGAGTAAATGAATTTAGTTATTTTCCAACACTGACAAACTGTTATCGATACAGTCATGTATCACACTGTCTCACCAGAGGCCTTATTTCTGATAATTGAGCCTCCACAGTGGACGTTAAGGGTAGCAGGTCAACCACAGGCACGCTCAGGCTGCGCTGCAAGTCCTCCGCTGCCCGTCACGTACACTCACCCTCACACATTCTCACTCGCTCTCGCACACATGTTGATAACCACACTTGTAATGTGAACCTTACTGCTGAGGGGAGCAGGCCTATAATTACAGAGCAATGGTGGGAAAGCCATAATCACAAAGACTCAAATAGAAATCTGAATCAACAGATGAATCCAGATTGTTTCGCTCCCTCTGTTTACACAAGGCCGGTTTGATTTACATTCGGAACTGGAAAACCTATTGTCCCCTGCACAAATGTTAACAATCCTCTGATTGAGCTTTTAAGAAGCCTGTAAGTGGCGATATACTGTATGTAATTGTGCTTTTGTGTTTTTGCTTTCACTCAGAAGCCACATCAAAGGTGTTTTTTTCTATTTTGCCAGTCAATGTTTGATTCTGCTCATAACCGCTAAAAGAAAAAACATTGATTTGAATCAGTGACCAACTGTGAATCGCACTCCTGTGTTCTCCCGCGTTCAACAGATGCCTCAGTGTGTTTCTGTTACACACACACAAACACTCCATTTCCACTATTTCAGCCCAGCTGGCGGAAACCGTTAAATGAGCAGAAACTATGACACCTCCGTGGATTGAAAATGAGATGTAATGCACATTTTCTTTCTGTATATGTGTGTGTGTCATTTTAACTGGAGGTTTAGTCACCTGTTTATAGACTTGTTGATCATGCATGAGCTGAGCTGACCTGTGTGATGAATAGCTGGCAGGGTGTTTTGAAATAAAACTTTTCATTTCCTTTCTGAAATTCAGCCAGTTTAGTGACATTTGTGTCTGTACATTTACAGTATTTCCAAAGCGTGTGACATATTTCTTTCCAGGGTGAATCAAAGTTCAGAATCGTCACTCATCCAACATCCAAATAATGCGTCAGAGATGAGTGTTTTCTGTCTATCTATCTAGGACAACTCTTCCTCTGTTTTCTGCATCAAAACTCCGCCACTTGTTACTGTAGCTTTAAAAAAACGACTGTTTAAAACACTGTCGTTGCTCAATGGCAATTGCCTAAGACACCCCATTCCTGGGAAATGAATGCGTGCCCTTGTTCCAAATTTAGTTTTTGCCCGCCACCATGGGCTGCTATTTGGTCTGCCATTTCTCAGGGTTGTGGGCTTCTTTAATGAGCACTTTGATCCCACTCAGGTCTGGAGCTGGTGTTTACGCGACCCTGGAGTAAAAAGAAAAGAAAAGAAAAAAACGGAAAGAAAAAACGTATCCCATTCTCTACGAGCTGTGGCGTCCAGCGTAGCGAGCGGCCACATCAGGACCCCGGGGACCTCGTCTTCATCCTCAGACCCTGAGTGACCGCAGAGAGAAGAGCGGGATTTTCTGTGGGAAGCACGACAGCAGATGACAAATGTACACTAGTCGAGGGTTATAAGGACCAAAAAACGAAACTGATCATGAAACATTTCCAGTCAACCTGTCAGATTCCTTTGGATTACGAGTTCTCATTGCACATGTCGCTGGCAGCTGGTTTATTTAGGTTCATTTGTAGTATGACATGTGTTTTTGATTAGGATTTCCCTTTATCAGTCTCATAAATTCATAACTTAACTATAACAGCTTCTTGGCTCGAGGTACTTTATTTCCAGCATGGCTTTGACATGGAGCAGCTGTGCTGAGAGCATCAAGGCTCAAGTACTGTTTTGCAAGTTGTTGCATCTGTATGTCTTCACTGCAACCTGCGTACACTTTACACTTCAAAATATCATAAGTTTAAAGGCCCAGGCACACTAATCTGACATCAAAGAACTAGCGGTGACGAAGGCCGCCTGTTGCGTCACCTCACGTCGCCCGTGTCTTGAATTGCACTCGAACACACCGCAAAGACTCCAGCCAAAGGCCGACTACCACGTACATTCTGCTCCCTCGTGAGATGAAATACCAGCAGGTCGCGGTAGTCTGTATTCGTCATTCAAAAAGAGAAACCGGAAACCCGAGGACGACGGATATACGAGCCGTTGTTATTATAAAAACATGAAACAAAGCGACATTTGCCGACCATTTTCATACCACTCTCACTCATCACTTAGCTTCATTCCAGATGGCCATGTCTTTGTGAAAATATCCGTATATTTGAATGATCAGATGAGATAAAGATGAAAAATAGGAAGAGCCTTCTGTGTTTTTCCTCTTGACTTTACTCGTTGGCTTTCTTTCCTCATTTCTGTTTCTCTTCTCGTGCACTGAACAGCCAATCAGACTGGCTCTTTTTCTTTACTTGTAAATGGATGACTGTGATGAATATTACTCTTTATTTTTAAATGCAGATAAGGTACCACATTACTCTACTTATTTTAAAGTGGCAGTAGGCAGTATATTTTTGGCAACGTTGGGCAAAAATTCCATAATAACCTTTCAGCATATTGTAATTCAAGTGTTCTGAGAGATAACTAGACTTCTGCACCTCATCATGGCTCTGTTTTCAGGCTTTAGAAAATTTAGCCCGTGACGGGAGACTTTGACCAATCACAGGTCATTTCAGAGAGAGAGTGTTCCTATTGGCTGTGCTCCGGTCATGTGACCGGTACTTGTACTTGGCGTTCCTTCAAGCCATCTCAACCTGATCTCAACATGGCTGCCGAGTCACAAACTTTCTCATTTTACAGCTAAACTGTACACTACAAGATGTTTCTGAAAGCATTTGAGGCGACAAATAGGCATTACAGTAACAGAATATTGATTCATATTTGATCAGCGCTGCCTAGTTTGACCGTTTGGTCGAAGTTCGCGAGTGATTGACAGCTGGCTCTCAAAGACAGTAGATGGACAGCAGATCCAAGATCAGCTCTGACTGCTTGTTTTCCTCCGGTCTGTGAAATCTTGCAGATGCCGTTAGGAGCACCGGAGGACACAGAGGCACAGTATTTTTTTCAGGTTACCTGTTTCATGTACTACTGTCAGGATATAGCGACCGTTTTATAAAAATAACTTTTTTTAATCATATTTGCTTCAATCTCGCCTACTTCAGCTTTTAAGTCATTTGATTCAGAAACTTTCCTGAAAAAGTTTTTACACTGAAGACAAATAAAATCACTTCACACCACCAACAGATTTGGTACGTACGCCGTAGTCCTCGGAGACTGGGAAAGTCTGGCAGGTGTTTTCTTTTTAGTTCCCTGAAGGCATAAGCAGGTATTGCAACATTCCACCAAACAAATTACCAGTTGTATGGGCACACGTACAGTAACACAACAAAGAGCTTCAACCGAGAGGACTGAATGTTCTCGAGTCATTCATGGTTTGGCACGGAGTCCCGTCTAATGTCAGGCCGTGTCCCCGTTTCACTCTGTGGGAGCAAGGTCAACCAAACCAGCCTTACAGTGACGTTAAATACCTCCCAACATGTCACAGCTGTATATACTAGCATATACTACTCTAGTTCCTGGAGAACAGTGAATGAATACACAGCATTGTGTATTGGTTTATGTAAGCTTGGAGAAGTTGTTGGCTGCTTTGTTCACTGTGACATATTAATCTTTAAATCCTGTTCGAAAAGGAAGACAGGATATGCAAAGCCTGCATAACTGCCAGGGTGACAGGTGTGTGTGTGTGTGTGTGTGCGTGTGTGTGTGTTTGCTCTTGGAAACTCAACTTGAAACTGTGAGTCAAAAACAAAAAATCTATATATATTGTTGTAAACATATTTTACATAATTGTCATATTAAATGCACAATTAACAGTTTATTCTAAGCTGGTGAAGCCAGACTTGGAAGGCGTGATGGGAACTGTCGAGAGCCAAAGACAAGAAGACAACTTGTATGTTGACTCAGTGACTCACAGCAGGGTTGTTGCTGTTTGCACTGGGCTGTTAATCACAAGAGTATATGGCCATGTGAGCGGGTGGAGGAGCAGGATCCTGCTGCAGGTATAATGGACCAATCCGGACACACAGTAGAGCGAGAAAGAAACAAACGTGCAATGAAACCAACATCTATGCACTCCCTCAGTTGGGTGTAGAGGATGGTTTGGTGTGAGATAGATGAGAGGATTTATCCAGGTGTCCATGGCAGCCCTTTGCCCAGGCTTGCCCGATGTGTGCCCATCCACGTGTTCTGGATACCCATGTGTCAGTGGTTATGAGTCACGCCAGACAACATTGTTTGCCCAAGTTGTTGTGACTCATCGCATGCTTGCTGGATGGGACCCGGACTGCGATCTTTTCTCATGCCTTGAGTACATATCTGTTTGACTTGAGCTTTAGTAAGGTATTCCTATCTGCGTTTTTGGCATGCTAGCCCAAAGACAACAGAACATCTCTCTCTGTCTTTTTCTGTAAATCTGCATCTTGCATGTCACTCAAGACTGCTTTGGTTAATTATGATGGGACTTTTTTTCTTTTACCTCCAAATAATGCCAGAGTAGCATATTTTCAACTTCTACATAAGTGCCCACACACATTTCTTGGCTTTGGAGACATGCGTGGGCGACTGTCGTGTAGCGGTGCCTGGCCAAGGGTTACAGCCCGGTGGAGACAGCAGAGTTAACCTCAGTGCTGATACGGAGACATTATAGGTGTCTTATCTCCGCCCCGGGCTCCTTAAGTCAGCTATATACCACTCCAGCAGCAGGATTTTATAGCGACAGAAAAAAAAATGGCCATAAACATAAAATGACTGACTGATAGCTGCACTCTGCTGAAGGATGCCCTCTAATTAGTGTGTTTTATGAGCCCAGGATCCACAGTGAAAACATGTTCGTGCTGCGCCGGAGAGCAAACACCGCCTGGGAGGTCAGAGTGCCCGCAGCGAGCTCTGGAGTGTCCTCAGACCAAGTTCAGGGCACTTCATAGGAAGTCTCATGGTGGACATTTGGTGCCCACATCGGATTTGCTAATTGCATGGTTAACTACAGTGTGAGTAATGAGGCAGTTTCAACAAGGAAATGTCTGCTAGGAATTTTAGCAGCAGTACATTTAGAGCTGTCACTTTTTAAAAAAATCAACTTTGAATAAATTTAGAACGAACACATAGTTTGTTGGAATTAATTTGCATGCAACCCATGTTGACACTTAATGCAAATGTCTCTCTGCTAAGCCCGTTCCCCCTTGGTTACTGTTGCTAGGACTGTCAAGCTTCAAAATGACATTTTCAACAATATCAGTGAGAGATATTCCAAAGAAAATAGTGGCAGATTTCAAAGAAATATCAGAGAGGAGTAGACAGAAAGGACTACAATATGCATTTGAGAACTACATTCACAATATAGGCTGATTTGTCGCCGAGTATTGTGAATGAAGAGCAATAACGCTCCTCTTTGCGTTTATTTTGGCTTTGGAAAAGCGAAAATATACAACACTCCCCTCTAAACTGAGGAAATCTGCTGTCGGACTTGCAGGTTCCGTACACACCACTGAAAGCTTGACAGGCCTCCTGCGCTACGGTTGCTACCGTAGGATTGGACAGTGGCCGTTCTATAGGGAGGGGCTTAGCGAAGGGTCAATTGTTCCGTTCGTTTGCGTTTCCTACTCTGCCTCACTTTAGTGCCAACTGCCAAGCTAACGTTACCGAAGAGCTTAACCTTTATCAGAGTTAATATTGTCGACAGGAACTCTGGCGGAAAATATTCATTGATGGTCTTCTTCTTTCTCCGATTAAAACTCCATAAAAAGACACCTAACCTGTATTCAATGACCTGCATGCATCTACAGAATCACACATTGTTTACTTCTGTCCTGCTAAAACAATGTCCTCGGCTGCCGTCTTCTTCTCAAGTTGATTTAGCTGCTTCACCTGATGCAGTAAATGGCCGCATCTTATATGTCTGTTTAATGTATAGTGGGTCGTAATTAACTGAGATGTGATGGTTCAATGAATGTTTGGTGTATCTAAGTGTCCTTGAGCAGCAATGTGTCAGTATAAAGTTATGGTCATAGAAGTCATTGCTGCAGAGAGAGAAATAATATTACACCTTCTTTTGCAGCTCTGCACCTAGCTTTCTCCAAAATGACAAAAGTAACATTTGAGAAAGTGAAACCTGCTTGTGAACATAGAATGAAACCAAATGATTGTAGATGTGATACTAGGTAACCTAAGTTCTTGACTGATTGACTCTTGACTGAACTAATTTCGTTTATATTTTGGTAATTTGGGAATGAATCCCTGAAGAATTTGTCCAGTGTTGGCATTCAGACCCCCGACAGCTCCTGTTTCACCTGCTCCTGCACCAGTGAACCAATGAGCTCTTGTCCCCGACAACACAGGCCGACCTCTCAGAGAAGAAAAGCTCTTTAAATGATTGAAATATTTCAGATGCTCCTCCAGACAAAAGAAGTAAAAACAAGAGAGTTGAGAGAGAGGCAGGCAGCGAGCTCCGCCTGACCCTCTGGTCAACCAAAAAGTGGGAAGGGTTAATCCTGGTTTACACTGACCTCACTCAGCAGCTCCTCAGCTCTGGACAGATAAACATGAGTACGAGGAGGGTTCCCCTCTCACCTGGAGACAACGCAGCGCCCCGGGCCTGACCCCGGAGGTGACGACAGACCTGACATGACAACAGAGAGACAGAGAGAGAGAGAGCGAGAAGAGAGATGTAAAGAGATGGATTAAAGGGGGAAATAGAAGCAGAAAAAGAGTTGTTTATCTATTAAGTTAAGTATTTGAGATTTTTTGTCTTTTCATTGTTATCAAAGCTCCATTCTCGCGACATTTAGCAGGACATGCATGAAATTACATATAATGTACAAGGCGAAAGTTGTACATGTCTGTTGTTTCAAAATGATCTAAATTATCAGTTAACAACAGTTAAAGGTGCTGAATAGACTTTTAACCAGGACACCGGTGTTCGCGACCGTTGTTGAGCGCTGTTTTGTTTTGTATGTTATGATAGTGACGATGGTCACATGTTTTTTTATTGACGTTTGTAACGTGTTTTCCGTAGTTGGGTTACGTTGTTTCCGTACGTATTCTACTTAGTTTATGTACATATTTTAAGCCCAACCATAACGGTTTCCTTTTCCCTAACTAAGGGTTTTTCTTGCCTGAACCTATCTGCGGATTTTTGCATGGGGTACAAATGACACGCAAAAAGGCTAAAATGCATACTCATGACGCGCGGAGTGTCCGTGTAATGTTGTGGTATTTATGCGCCTTCCCGTGAGACCGGGTTGAAATACGAGATTGGGAGCATTTCTATTGACTCTGCACGGCTCTCAACATGGCGACGGCTGAGCCGGTGACTCGCAGCTAACGGTGCTAACAGCTCTAACAGTGGAAACAAAGGCAAAAGTGCTGACAGAGCTAACGTCGTTCGGGACGGCGTTCAGCTGTAACCGCCGTATGAGCGCAGTGCAGAGCGGCGGCTGTGAGCTAGCCAGTGGGGCACGCTGCTATATTAATGCTCTGGATATCGTATAGAGAACCTTTAAAGCTTCAATTTCTGGTATCTTCTGATGTGACTGCTTTTATTCACACTTTGGCCATGTATGAAATATTATGCAATGTTACTATGTTTTACAGCAAATTGATAATTAGAGTGAACTTGCAGACACATGCAGAGTAACCAAAAAGTGATGCCGTATGTCAGCCAGAATGAATGAGACATCAATGATTTTTATTTCACTCAATAGTTTCAAACACATCTACAGTTTGTCCCTTTGATTTCTGACAGGACTGTGGCGTCTCTCCAAATATTAGTCAACTTGGCTGTTTGGCGTTCTTTCCATCGTTGTTGAGTCTTATGCTGCTACTTGTTTCAACGCTGGCTCAGCCAAGGAACATTATGCCAAATTCGCGGATGAAAGACTAAAGATTTGCTTGTACCATATTAATGCTGACCAAGGTGGCATGTTTAATACTATTTGGTTTGGTGTCACAAATCTAAAAAGGTCCAAACTGGAATGGCGAAAAACTCCACTTTAATATGAAGAGAAAAAATAAAGATAGGTGGCTACAAAGAGGAGAGCAGCAAAGATAAGAGAAAGGAGGACAAGAGATGGAGAGAAAATCAGACATCAAATCCAGCCTGCTATTTATCAACCCCATGTTTTCTTCTCCTCTCGTGCTTTTCAAGGAAATCAGCAAGCTTTTCTTCGCTCTTCTCTTGCAGCTGATAAAATCCCTGCTATCGTTCAAGGTAAATGCAGAGTTCAAAGGATGTCAAAACTGTTTGCAAAGCATTGGGCGTTGACATTAGCTTTTCAGCGATTTCTTTTTTTTTTTTTTTTTTCCATTTCAGACTTATCTTTATTTCTATTGATAAGGTGAAGCTGATTCATCAGTGTCAAGTGGCTGAACTTGATTGCTTCGGTTTTAATTTTTCAAAGTGACTAATGTTAAAACTATATGTTTTGTACGATAGCGAGATTTCTATCTGTGTTTGGGTAATAGCTATAACTCAACCTTGGACATGTTTTTGTAGCCATGTAACAGTGTAGGTGTGTTTTGTGTTGAACAGGCTTATAAAACTATTACTACATTCCATGTGCGTGTTTACCTGTCCGCTCAGGTCCCATCTCCGACCACACCCTCAGTGTGTTTTTATAGTAACAGCTATAGATTCATCTATTCTTATTCTATCATGACATTAAAGTCTTTTGGTGAGTCTAAATAGCCACGATAAAAAAACATCAGTACTTTTCTATTTATAGCAACATGATACAAAAACAGTTTTATTATATTTTGTTGCCAATTTCCTGTTTTAGATATCCCATCTAGTACATCTGTAAACCTAAATAAAAATACAGTTTGATGGTGTAACTTTCATGTAAAACCAGCAGCAGAATTACAGCTTTGAGAACAAAGTGAGAACACTTCTGCAAACCATTTGAGTGTTTTTTCCTGCTTTGTTTACGTCTCAGAGCGATAAAAGTGTAATAAAATGATCCACAGAGGAGCTCCTTGAGCGCGACCTCCCTGTAAAATGTTACCTGAAACTCTGCAAGTACTTTAATGAGCACATCATAAACTGAATATGCACTTCTGTTGACAGAGAGAGGGAGAAATAAAAGAGCACTGACTGCGTTTTGTCTGTGCGTTCACAAAGCCGTTTCTGTGCTGCGTCTGTCTGTTACTTTGTAATTATTTACCATTTATGAGGAGCATCGAGTCAAGCAGGAACGGCCAGTTATGGGTTTGATTTTCTCACAGCCAATAAAATTCCTTACAGTCCACTAACTAAGTTTTATGCAACTCCTGACTCAACCTGTTTGTGGAGGAAGCTCAGGATCCTTCAGTTGTTTCCCCTACGAAAAAGTAGTTTACTTCAAGTTTATTTTATGAAGTAAAGTTCAAGTACATTTCTCAAGTATACTTTATGTAGTAAGTACACTAATATCAGTGTACTATTAGTATACTTTTAAGTGTACTACTTCAATACTTCTTGGGACTAAATTGGCCCACTTTTTAGTTAAGTGTACTTCAAGTGTAAGAATAGTAAACTTTGAGTGCACAACTAGTTTACATCTAAGTTGTATTTTGTACTGCAACTATATTTTGAAATGAACTATACTACAATTGAACTTATATGTATGCTGTTAGTTTACTATTTATATACTTTTAGCCCCCTTTTTAGTTTATTAAAGTACACTGTAAGTATACTCTTAGTAAACTACTATTTTATTAGTTTTTACTGCAAGTATACTTGTAAGTTTTCTTTAACTTATAGTACTTAGCCAATGATTTATGCATACTATTATGATACTTCTGCTATTTGACTTATAAAAAAACAACATTTAGATTATTAATAAAGATTTAAAGAAAATTAATATCAAAACATCTGTTTACAAGCTCTCACACCCTCTACTACTCTATCAAAAAGTGAGCATAAGCCAAGTACCCTTAGACTTTTCTGTGTACTTGTCAGTATAAGCCAAATATACTTTAGTATAATTTTGTTAAGTATATCTCTGATGAGTACATTAAAAGTAAACTGAAAGCATACTCTTTTATTTTAAGTTTAAAAGAAGTATACTAACGGCACACTTGAATAAACTTATTTTTGGAAAGGGTGGGTAGCTTGTAGGCTTTGCAAAAACTCTTTATCTCCCGCTTTTTAAAAAATAATAAGACTCTCAAAATGAGAATGCTTTGAGCCCAGCAGCTAAAAAATGGATTGCTGAGAAGCTGTAGTGTTACTGTGATATTTTTAGATGCAAGAGGAGTGTAAGATTTGATGGATGAAGGTTACATCAAGTCAAACCCTGACTATCAGCAGCTTCAGTTGGGCGTGCTTCCACACACACAGCGTGCACCTGTGCAGGATTGCGCTGAAAAGAGCTGATAGCAGAGTGAAAGAACTTGACATTTGTTTTCCTAATCACCTCCGACACCTCCTTTCTGTTTGTGCAGAGCGAGAAGTATCACAGAGCTCAACAAAGGCCCCATTTACTCGCCGTCCTTATTTGTCCAAGCGTGTTTCCCTCCAGCTCCCTGAAACCACAAGCTCATTATTTCATCCTCCGTAATGTTAGCTTTTAAATCCACATCAGCACACTCATTTGGTTAGAGATGGCAAATATTTATGCGGCGGGTCACAAAAACACACACACACACACGTGCACACACGCCCACACACACACACACACACACACACACACACACACACACACACACACACATGCAAGCACACGTTTACCCTCCCATTTGTTCTGATTTCCTTTTTCAATTTTCAGTTTGAGCTGGAACAGATTCAGAAGTTACTGGATTATTTAAGACCAGAGAAGTGCTGTGTTGTTTTGCTTTTTGTTACTTGGTTCTTTGTTTTCTCGTGGAAAGTGATACTAAATAGACTAATGAATGTGTACATGGATAAATGATTCTCTGGGTTGAATGATTGGGCTTTGGCTTTTGGAACTGATCACCGAATTTCAAAATAAAAGTCCCAGACACTCAACTAAATTATTAAATAATTATTTCATTATTTATTTATTTTACTAGGGCTGTCAATCAATTAAAATATTTAATCATGATTAATCGCAAATGAATCGCACATTTTTTATCTGTTCAAAATGTACTTTAAAGGGAGATTTGTCAAGTATTTAATACTCTTATCAACATGGGAGTGGGCAAATATGCTGCTTTATGCAAATGTATGTATATGTTTATTATTGGAAATCAATTAACAACACAAAACAATGACAAATATTGTCCAGAAACCCTCACAGGTACTGCATTTAGCATAAAAAATATGCTCAAATCATTACATGGCAAACTGAAGCCCAACAGGCAACAACAGCTGTCAGTGTGTCAGTGTGCTGACTTGACTATGACTTGCCCCTTACGGCATGTGATTATCATAAAGTGGGCATGTCTGTAAAGGGGAGACTTGTGGGTACCCATAGAACCTATTTTCATTCACATATCTTGAGGTCAGAGGTCAAGGGACTTGGCCATGCTATGCCAGTTTTTCGTCGCCAAAATTTAGCGCAAGTTTGGAGCGTTATTTAGCGACAAGCTAGTATGACATGGTTGGTAACATGGACCAATGGATTCATTAGGTTTTCTAATTCGTATGATCTTCACTACTTTAAAACTGAGCCCGCTACAACCTAAAAATCGAAAGTTGCGTTAATGCGTTAAAGAAATTAGTGACGTTAAAACAAATTTGCGTTAACGCGTTATCATTACGTTAACTTTGACAGCACTAGTTTTTACCTCTGTTTAAGTAATTTATGCTACTGGATGCTATTGTTTTTTCATTATTGTATACTGTTTTGTATCATAAAGACAAAGGTCCAAACTATACTCTTACAGTATTAGATATCACCATCTGGCATATAATCAATATTAAAGGACTCAATCCCTATTTTTGACGGGAGGCTTTGACTTTTCAAGGAGAAATGTTAATAACAGTCATTTCTGGATTAGTTGGGGCCCCCTGACTCCTCGGGCCTCTTGGTCTGTGCCCAGTAATCCATCCATGCCCTCAGCTGTGCTACTGGCTCTAAGCGAGTATGCTCTTCGGATGGAGCATCGTCTCGATGTGGGAGTGAACACTGACGCTTTAACTTTCAACAAAGTTGCTTCATGGTCCAGGTCATAAATTATGCCGCTAAAATATTCAGCGGCTGGAAACATCTGGATGTGACGAGATCATTTGTGTGCTCGACCAGAAACATTAAAACACCACCAAAAAAAACAGAGTGTGCCCCTAAATGCTATAGGTAAATCACCAATACTTCTTTGAAACAGTTTTCAGGTAGATCTTCCCCCTCCCCCTCCCCCTCCCTCCACTCTGCGTCTCAGGTTGCCTGCAGTCAGGTAGGATGGCCCGAGGCCTCCGGTTAAATCCCCAGCCCAGACGTCTGCACAGCCTCATCGGGAGTCCTGCATTGATTGCTGCTTTAGTCTTCAGTCTCCCCTCATTGTTAATGGGAACCCTGCATTGTGAGGGGCCACTTGCATTGTGAGGGGCCTCTTGTAATATTGTCTTGCAGAGTGCTGGAGAGTTGGCTGTGTGGGCACCGGGGCTGCCAGCGGCTCCTGTGAGGTCTTGTTGACCTGCTGAATGGAGTCCGTCAGTCGGGGCACCGAAAGACCCAACAGGACTGAAGAATGTGGACGGACTGCTGCCGTCTGGATTAACAACAGTCTCACATAGTGACCACATACAATGGGAATATGTCAGTGGAACTTCAACAACACTCATGATCAAAATAGTATGAAAAACACATGAATGAAAACTGCCTTAATAACGTGTATGCCTACTGTACTAAAGCATCAATTGTAAAACAATATTGAAACATAATGATGCTAAAGGTGACCCTGGTTTTGTTGCATTGTTGTTAAACAAACCTTTCTTAAACTGTGTGGAAAACAGCTTTCATGTTTTCATAGTGATCTTGAGGTCATCATTTACTTGAGTCATAAAAGACGTAATGAATAAGTGAAAAATGATGTAAGTGCAGTGAGAATATTTCAGCTTGTTTCAAGACTGAAGGGTTTCTAACTTGTTTTAAGACTGTAATGACTCAATCACAGACAAAACTGTCTTGAAAAGGAGATTTATTTTTGCAGCGTCTCCATCTCCAACACTATAGTGACCTGTTGAATGGTTCTTTAGCAACATTTGAAGCTGCTGTCAGTAACTAATCATCCAAGTGTCTAATAGTGTACGTGAAATGTATTCATTCTGAAAGTTACTGTCAACACAAGAACAATTTTAGCCTTTAATCTTCAAAATCCTCAAAGCTGCAGTCGGTAACTTTGAGCAAATATGATAAAACGTTATTTTTATAAAACGGTCAATTTATCCTGACAGTAGTGCACAAGACAGATAATCTATGAAAAAAAATCATGTTCCTCTGTGTCCTCCTGTGCTCTGATCAAACGGTCAAACTAGGCAGCGCTGATCAAATATGAATCAATATTCTGTTACTGTAATGCTTATTTCTCTCATCAAATGTTTTCAGGAACATCTTGTAGTGTTTAGCTGTAAAATGAGAACGTTTGGGCCAACCGGTCGTTGTGCGGTGCTTGGTTTTGGCTCGACCTTTTTAAAACATGGCAGCTGTGTCACAAATCATATTTCATATTTGCTCAAAGTTACCAACTGCAGCTTTAAGTTTTTCAGATAAATAATTTCACCTTAAAATGTCTCAAAATGTCTGAAAATCTGGTGCACAAAGAAACTACAGAGCCTATATCCTTTATTAGCATTTATAAGCCCCATAAACATTTAATAAATGGTTTATAACACACTATACAGACAAACTATATTCTGTATTGCAACTATGTGGGGTTAAAAAGTGTTATCAATATTCAAATAAACACACATTTGCACTCATAAATGCATGATGTAAACACATTAGACTGAAACAGAGGAACAGTAATTCCACATTCAGGAGAAAGGAATGTACCGTATTTGTGTTTAGACTCCACGTTGTTCCTACAGGATGCCGTAATTAAACCTTCAAATCAATATCTGCTCTCTCTCTCTGTGGCTCTGTGTTATGATTTCTCTCTCGCGCTTGTTGCAGAGCCATTGTTTCACTTAGCTAATCAAAGACTCGGCTGCTATCAGATCAGGGAACGTTTTAACGTCTGTCAGCAGACTGAACCGGCCGAGCTGCCGCTAACAGCTTCTCTCTCTCGGCACGCGAGACGATGCGAAAAGAACTACTGTGAGGAGGGAGAGAAGAAACTGTGAAATTAACTTTGGAAATTTGTTTCTTTTAATGGAAAAGTCTGAGGTTGATTTTTGCAGTTTACATTAAATAAACTAATATTCAAGGCTATTGGAGCTGCTGATGATATGTGAGAATCACATATGTACAGTATGTCAACCCGGTTTCATGGGAAGCCGTAAATAAATAGCACAACATTACAACGACATTCTGCGTGTCATGAGGACGCATTTTAGGCTTTTCACGTATCATTTGTACGCCACGCAACATAACTACAGTAACGTCCACAGGCTTAGGCAACAAAACCACTCACTTAGGTTTAGGAAAAACATCATGGTTGGGCTTAAAATACGTACGTAAACTAAGTACAATACGTACCAAAAACACGTCACAAACGTCACTAAAAAACATGACAAACGGCACTAGCGTAACTTACAAAATAAAACACTGGTCTCGAACACCGGTCTCCTGGTTGAAATTAAAAACCCAGTCTCACGGGAAGGCGTATAAATAGTACGACATTACAGAGTCATTCCGAGTGTCATGAGAACGCATTTTAGGCTTTTGGCGTGTCATTTGTACGCCACGCAACAAAACTACAGTTAGGTTTAGGAAAAACTTCATGGTTGGGCTTAAAATATGTACGTAAACTAAGTAAAACATGTCACAAACGTTACTAAAAAACATGTAACAGATGTCACTAATGTAACTTACAAAATAAAACACCAGTCTCGAACACTGGTCTGGCCTGGTTAAAAGTCCTGCGTTTGTTGGAACCATCCTCCGTCATAAGCAGTCTTTCTCGGTTTTTATTCTACGTCACTAGCTCTGAGCGTGGCATATTTACGCAGATGCATTTACATTTCAGTCCGTACAGACTACATGACGAAGAAATGGCGCGGCAAAAGCAAGAAAGTCGTTCTTATTGCACGCTAAATGCCTTGCGCATTATCGTGGCATTCATACGCATTTTCGCTGTGTATGTAGTTCAAAAGGGGTCCACTATCTCTAAGACAGTTTAGAAAGCTTGGTTAAAAAAATGCCAAACCCTGCAAGCGGCTTGAAAATGAATTTGCATGCCATTTTAGGAAGTGCGTAATCGGCCTGGAATAAAATCCTCAAAGTTATGTGAGATTTTTTTAAATATTGGTTGTTGTTTCTCATGGAGAATTGTATTCCCAAATGTGGAAAAAAACATATATACAGTAACATTTGGAAACACAATCCTTCATATGCAACCTTATCCTGACGGTCACGCAGATAAACGCGAGGTTACCTCTTCAGTGGAGTCACTGGAGGGCTGTGTGCCGGGCTCATGTAACTGAAGCTCACAGTGAATCTCGGTGACTGAGCCCGCTTCTATTGTTCACCTGCATTGTGTTACATGGGAATGAGGACGGCAGGAAACCTAGCTTTTGTTGAACTCTTATATTTTGTATTATCACACCAGTGCTAGTGCTTTCGCGTGCACACACACGCACACGCACAAACACACACACACATACACACACACACACACACACACACACACACACACACACACACACACACACACACACACACACACACACACACACAAACACAGACACAGACACACACACAGACACCTACATTTACATGATATGCAAGAGGGCTTCACCACTTCAAAGGCCTCAATCTGTGCACTAAGCAAAAGGCAGGAGGAGGCAAATTAGAAGGGGAGCACGGGTGCTTCTTCTTCAGAGGGAGAGGAAGCACATCGGAAGGACCTTTAATCTCCCTCAACCCGGCCAAATTGAACACCCGGGAGGAAATGACATCACATGACTTGCTGTGACGATATCATGTTGCAAAATCCGAAATTCATCGCTGTCCCAGATATTATTGTCCCCACGCAGAACGACTGAGGTCATGTTTCTTGATATTGTAAGCTTCTCAACGAGCAGGTATTATGTTGCTAATCCAAGCTGACAATGGAAGAAAAAAGTAGTCCAATAATAATATTGAATTAGGTTTCAATTTAACGTTGTCCAACAAATTCACAACAAGGCTGCATGACAGTCGTGGACTCACATTTTTTCTGGCAGTAGTTTTAAACATCTGTAAACATGTTTTTCCTGATAAAGACATCTGTATTCTGGCATTTGAATGAAGATTCAGAGCCAAAACTGCAAAGGGAAAGGTACAAAAATATTTTCCCCAAAGTGAAATCTGGTTTTTGAGATTGTGTATTTGTTTAACGTTGTGTCAAAAATCCTTTGCCTTGTGATTACAATTTTTTTCTGATTCTGAACAAAAACAAGGCAACACAGGCACTTATTTGTTTGCCGTCATGATCTTTGTTTTCTGTTTACAACATTAGAAGCTGGAGGGCTTAATCCTGAAGCTCTATTGTTCTGCACTGCATTTCTTATCAAGCCTCACAGAGAAAAAATAAAAACACGATTCTTAAGTTATGGATTGAAAAGGATGAAGCGCTAGAACAATGTTTGATGTAAATTGCAACCTTTAAAATAAGCCCGTGCCGTTCCAGCAGCCCAGCTTAACTCATCATCTCTCTCTTTGAGACAACCTATAATTGCAGACTTTTTAAGCAGCCCTGAGATGTGTTGTAGATAAGCTGTCCAGCTTAACACAGTCAAGGCTTCTCGGTGGTTTCCTTTAGGCATGGCGTTCCCGCAGGCAGCAGATTTTGCGCCGGCGGTGTCACATTTCAAAGATGTTATTCAAAACACATTAAAGCGGGACGAGTGATTCATCTTGTAATTAGCAGTAGAGAAATGACGTGAAAGTCAAGTTTCATATTCAAATGACAAATGTGTTGAAATGTGTCAGAGAGTATTTGTTGTATGTTTTCTAACAGGAGACGTGGATCCACCAGATCATGAAAGGCCACCGGAGAACAACAGTTGTTGAAGTGATTAGTGGTCACAGCGTTTAGTAAAGGCAAACTCTTTAATTACAGAAAACACCAATGGAGGTAAATACTCCGTCATCTGATAGCATCTCGGGTAAAGTGTCCCCCCCCCCCTTCTTCTCCCATCAACACCAAACACTAAGAGCAGGTAATGAAGCTGTAGCCCTGAGGTCTCAAAACGAATCAAGAATCACAATAGAAGTAAATCTCATTTCTATTGTGGCAAAAACATTCAGGCATTATGAAACAGAGGTGTTTTCAGGTTGATTTAACAAATGCCAGCGATCAGAATCTGTGTTAACCAGCACAGGTTGGATAATGTATTCAGGAAAACTTTACTGGAACAGCACAATGTGGGACTTTTTTCTTCAAAGACGAGAATTATTTGTTGGCACATGCCAGTGATTTCTTGTCTGAGGCTGATTAACATCCTGCTAAATGAGGAAGAGCTCGCTTTAACTTGGCTCATCCAGCAGTGGCTTCCTTTGGTTAAATTTAACAGTCAAACTGGTTTACTGGATTCAACCTGCGATGCCCAAGAGGACGTAAAGAAACTCCTACAAACAATAAAACAGATAAAGACAGTTGGATCCAGAGTTTATTAGAACAGCTTTATGATACTGTATGAGTAAGATTAGTGTTCTCCAGCTGGAGCTCCTCAGGCAGGTCTTTCCAAAGCCAAAAGCCAGGTCACCTTTGGTCTTTAACCTTGAAAGAGGAAAAGTCAGGACATTTCTGCCTGAAGGTCTCAGGTTGCACGAAGGAATCAACAGTCCAGAAAGAAAACTGGTGTCAAATGAAGCAACAAGGATGCAAACGTGATCAATCAACCATACTAAAAAACATAAAACAGGTACGTACTAGTGAAGAGATGTTAATAAAGGGTCATTTCTCATATATTTCCAAAGTACCCCTTTTGGTATTCCACCCGGTCTCGTGGGAAGGCGTGTAAATAGCACGACAACACTAGGACATTCCGCATTTTAGGCTTTTTCGTGTGTTATTTAAGAAGAAGAAGAAGAAGAAGAAACCTTTATTTGTCATAGTACATACAGGTACATACATGAAATTTGACCTCTGCATTTAACCCATCCTAAGTATTTTAGGAGCAGTGAGCTGCTGTCAGCGCCCGGGGAGCATCTTGGGGTTTAGTGTCTCGCTCAAGAACACTTCGACATGCAGTCTGTAGGAGCCAGGGATCAAACCGCCAACCTTGTGATTAAAGGACGACCCGCTCTACCCACTGAGCTACAGCCGCCACAATTTCTACGCCACCCAACAAAATTACAAAAAACGTCCACAGTTAGGTTTAGGCAACAAAACCACTTAGTTAGGTTTAGGAATATGTCATGGTTGGGCTTAAAATAAGTACGTAAACTAAGAAAACAACCTAACATAAGTACGGAAAACACGTGACAAATGTCACTAAAAACATGAGATGACAAACATAATTAATGTAGATTACAAAACACAACACCGGTTTCGAAAACCAGTCTTCTGGTTCCTGTGTTTGTTGGACCCATCCTCCTCCCCTCCCGCCTGCCAGAAGCAGTCTTTCTCGCTTTTTATTCTACGTCACCAGCTCTGAGCGTAGCATATTTACGTGAATGCGTTTACATTGCCGTCAGTACAGACTATGTGGTGTACAAATGACATGCCAAAAGCAAGAAATGCCTCGCGCATTAGTCTGTGATATTAGTTTTGGTTTCACGTTTCTAGAATTTACATTTATCTTTTGCTGAATTTTGCCAATTACGTTTTGGTTGGAAACATACAGAGCGCAGGACTATGACATCAGAGAGTTCACTCCAGGAAAACCATCAGGCTGTCAAGAGTTTTTATCAATTTCCTCAGAAGACAGGCCTGGCCAAATAAAACAAAAACTATCTACTGTCTACATATTTTTATGATAAAGGTGAACTGACTCCTTAAAGTAGACGCAGCACATGTTGTCTGTTAAAAATCATGCTGTAAAGATAAACAGAGCGTTGGAGTTGTTGAGACGATAGGCATTAAATCATTTAGAAACTCATCTGTATCACTGAATTATTCCGGTGCTTGTGCGTGATTACTGGTGTGAGAAGATATGAGTGTAAATATGCCGTATTGTAGCACCGGCAGCTTGATTTGAGTGAATATGAGTCACCATAACTGCAACCATGGGTGTGCCGTTTGTTGTCCCTCATTGAACTCCATTCACCCGAGATAACAGAATTTGGCCAAGATGGGATTTTGGATCATTTGAAACAGAAATCTGTCCGACATATCATGGTTTCTTTCTCCTTTCCATTTTGTATTTTTCAATCGGTCACTTATGTCCCTGGCAGACACAATAAGATAACTTTTGACTCTATTTCTCATTGCTTTTAAAAACATTAAAGCAAGAAACCCCTGGATTTTTCTTTTCTCTAAAATAAATATTATTAATTTAATTTGGTGGAGATAAAACGTGAAAAACATAACTTGAACCTGTTCCAGCTAATTTATCTGACAATCGGATACCTATATAAGAACTGTTAGATAAGATAAACCACACGAGGAGACCATTTCTCTGCATGTGTTATAAAACTACTTGGCATGGATTCAATCTCCTCCAACGGTAGATAAGATTAAAAACTGGCACATCACCAGATTCAATAACGTCTGTAGCAAATGTTTTATTTATTCTAAAACCCGAGATAAGGCCTTGACTTTGGCAAACAGCTCGCTTTGGGTGATCGTGCGGCCCGTAAAACAAAAGCACGGTGTAGACTGACTGCAGCCCTGCAGGTCACATGAACTTCACCGATGAAACGTGCTAATGACCAAACACCGTGGTCATCATGCCTGATCTCCTCGAACAGTGAGCTGTAAAGTGAGCAGAGCCGCAATGTCTGCCCTCAGAAGACGTGATGGACAGCAAGACGTCAGACAGACAAGTCACAGCATAGCAGCAGTGGCAATTATCTCTTCTTCTCCTTTGTCCCGTTTCAAATTAAAATACCTCTTTGATGAACTTACATTACGATGAGTAATAAATAACAGCACCAACCATGTGCAGTCTTGTTCTACCAGCGATACCGGTGAGCAGGATGACTCTCTCTCTGAGTTACAAATGAAGTTCTGCAACAAGCATTGGCTGCAAACTTGCAGAACATTTAATATCTGACAAATTCTGAATTACAATCCATTCACCAAGCCGAAGTGGAAATCGTGAAATATTTTATCCATTAAAAAGTATGCACATTATTCTGCATCAAAAATGACATATCCGAAACAAAATGGTTACTGTTCTTGAACCCTTCCGATAAAAGTTACAATTCAGGTCTCTTCTGTTAGGTAACTATTTAGAGTTTACTTTCAAAAAGTCAAAATTACTCAAAGTGATCGTGAACCTAATGTGTAGAGGCACATACTAATGTTATCTTTTTTCCTCATTGATTTTTTATTTTATTTTACTGTTTTGTTTGCAAAATAAGCAATTGCTGTTGCAATGATTCTGGTATCTTAAAAACTGTTCACACTGAATTGTTTGGTGCTTTTGAACAATATGTACTTTGTCAACTTTGAGTGATAATTCAATTTGATGCTGCTTGTTAAAGTATGCAGTAAGTCTGCTGTTATTCTATATTTTTATTGAAGACAACATATTCCATGAAAAGATCAAATTTCCTAATTAATTTGGAAACTACTAATTTCCTGAAACAGCTGGGCACTGTTGTTTTTAGCAAGTACTGACTCAAATATGAGTAAATGGTGCATTTGTTGGGACTATTTTCAGTTGCGGATTAATACACATTCTGTGGTCAAATGAGATTTTATGGCAGCAGGACGTTGTATGTGGGATTGACACTAAATTAATTGTCTGTGTCCAATGAAGGAACAACTCACCCAGTGAAACAGTGTGGCTCACTGATGCCTTTTATTACCTTTTGGACAACAATGGAGCTCTATGGCACAGAGGAATAAACTGTATCAGACAATACTTGCTAGTGGGATAACTTGTTGGTTTTAGTCTTTTCATGGCATTTGTTGACAATAAGAAAAATATAGAATATGACCAGACTTATCCTTTAAGGGGTTAAAGTACGGGAATAGGCTGCTATTTATATGTTTTACTTTTATTGAACAAGTGTGCATATTCTGTTGTCTTTACTTTCAAAAATAGGCTAATGACCTTGCCCTCCTTTATTGTTGTAGTGCTGAACAGAACGTACAGTAATCTGTTGTAGGAGGGACGACCTAGAATATTCTCATTATAGCTACTCGCCACACTCATGTTTAAAATATTTGTTGAATTACTCATATGGAGGTTAAACATCCGATGACCAAAATTTTACTTCCCCTGAAGCACAAAATGGCCATAATGCATTATATATTTAAGGCTTCAACCAATCCCAATGACTCACAGATTAATTTGCCAGCCGAAGAGAGTTCTGGCTTTCAAAACTCACTTTCTGGCCAGTACTCTTAAAATGGAAGAAGCATGCTCCCCAGCGATTAAACTGGAAGGGAATCAGTCAACCAAGTTAAGCTGGTTTACCACTCTAATGAACAATTACATAACAAACATGACAAATGTAAGCATTTAAAAGAAAAGAGCAGCTTTTTTTCATCTTTCGGCTGAGATACACAGATACAACGGTAGAGACCATGAAAGACGGAGACTGAGGAGACACGGGACAGAAGAACACAAAAGAGGGGACACTATTGTGTTGTTCCTGGATGTAAAGATGATTTTTACAATGTTAAAACCAAGGACAAAACAGTCTATTTCATAAACTGCCGCTCAAACGGAGACCAGTAGTTACTGCAGTGCTGGCTTGTGGCACTGAAAGAGTCAGAACTTGCCGGTAGCTTCTGCTAGCGAGCTAGCTACCGGCTCAACATTAGCATACCAAAACTACCATCACAAAGTAAAACTTATCTCCAAAGCAAAACTAGAGACATTATCGGCCTAATGTTAAAAAGACTTTTTTTAGGTAAATCATCTTCCCAGTACGAACACTTGAATAGCCCTTAAATCTTTAGGTCCTAAAAGTTGTAAAATGCACTAATAGCCGAATCCATTTTCTTCCTCCGTTCATGGGAATGAGACCCAGACCGAGGCTGGAGCGAGGGCTGGGAGGCGGAGTTAAAGGAAACGCTACTACGCCTGCTCTATGGGCCCAATGGATGTGGAGGATTGCTAGATGATACGGGTACTCTAACACTTGGCAGTCGAGCCATTTTGGCTTCATGCACCACTGAGCAGCTCTCATAGGAATGAACGGGAGCCCGCCTCCAACGCTGTATCCAGTTCTCTTTATACATCCATGGAAAGATGAAACAAAGCTTTTCTTTTTTCTTTTCAGTGCTTCCATTTGTCATGTTTGTTATTACATTTTTCATTAGAGTGAAAATCCATTTAGTAAACCAATTTAACTTGGTTGACTGATTCACTTCCAGTTTAAGCATTTAAAGAAAATTAAATTTAAATAAATAAAATGTAGCAGTAAAAATGATGGTTGCGCTGTTCTCGGTCATTATTTATTATTTCATGACACAATCAAACTTTAATATTTGCATTGTGGAAGACAATCCAAGATCAATGTTGCAACACATTTCTGACTCAAAAAAGTAAAAGTTGAAAACCTGACTTGGCATCATGACTTTCATGTTCATGTACTACAATCTGGCACTTATTTGCATATTGATGAAATTCCTCTCCAGATGAATAAAACTTAATTATGTCCATTAAATCCCTAATTAATGTACTTTCAGCAGTGCTACCTTGAGAATCCACCCATTACAGTAACCAAAGTAGCTTTAACTAGTTACACCTGTTAGACTGGGAACACTGTGTGCTCCGAGTCTTTTCTTGGATGATGCTGGAACTGGAAACGCTTTCAACTCGAATAAACGCCTACAAGATCATAAAATCCCCAAACTGGACAATGAAGCTTGAGTTGTTAAAAAATTTATAGTGAAATACCCCTGCCTGTTCTCTCAGCCTCGTACGCACAAGCAGAAGTCAAACATTTACTGACCCTAAAAATAAATGTTTTCTGCCGATTGTATAATTACATGGCGCGGGGATGTTAGCGTGTAATGTGATGCCGGTTTGTGTGTGTTTGTGAAGGGAAGGGGTTGCGGAAAGGGGAGGGAGATGGGGCGGGGGAGCTTTGGTACAATATAATTAAAATAGGATGGCCTTCGCAGGGCTCAACTTGTTATTGTCTTCTCAACCTCAAAAAGACGGCATGTAAAAATAGACTTGCGGCAGACGTTTTTCTACTTCTTCCTCTATTTTACAAAGATTCGGTAAATGAATTCTGCTTTGAGGTGGTGACGCTGAGCAACATCTCGATATCGAGTGAAATGATAGCCTCCGCGTTCCCTCAATCAGGTTTTTATGCCTGCACATACTAGTTGTCCGCTGTAAACCTGTCAACACAATAAATCCCCTCTCTTTAAATAGTCCTTAAAAACTTCAGGTAAACCTTCAACCGTTGGTGTTCCCTGAGTTTCACCCCGCTCTGGCCGACGCTTGCTTTCCTGACTTATGCAATTCCATCCAAGAGGTATTTTATTGAAGTGGTTGCCTATTTGCCCTCACATTAAACGCCTGAGGAATTCGTCCCTGGGTTTGCTGAGGTTGTTTTGATGTGCATTCAAAAAGCCTATGTGTGCAGAAGGAGCTCATTCACAGCTCACAGGGACTCAATGGCTTCATTTGTCCTTGAAAGTAAACACTCACAGAGGAGGCCCTCAAATATGGCCTTTTCAAATGCCAAGGCCCCCTCGGCTCTCCATCATATGTGACAATGAACAAATTCCTATTCAAAAGCACTTACTGTGCGATAGCGTAGCATTGTGGTGCCTTCAACACACCTGAGTAAATGAATGAACCACATCAGTGTGAACAAAGCATGTTTACAGTTTAACTGAACTGTAAACGTGACATCCATGTACGATGATGCACTAACGTTGGACAAATGCCACGTTTCATTACTCGAAAACCCGTTTGACGCATTGACATCAGGCCAAAATAAAGACATTTCATTGAGGATTAGATTAAATCTGTCATAAAGTGTTGTCTGGGTCGGTGTTTCTTTTTTGTCTGATGTACCTCCCTAGCCCAGTCATAATAGATAAATTCATCAACACAACAAAAAAACACAAACAGAGATTTTTTTTTCTCATACAATTGAACTGTCAGTGTTTAGGTTGCTTTGGTCAACTTTGCATTCGTACTACCAGACTCGTGGATAGCTGGATATTAACCATTTATCCATTACTTTCAGTAAACTGTTAATCTGGTACTTTTAGCTAATTTCAGCTGTTTATCAGTTACGTTTAGCGAACAATGTCAACTGTTTATTCATTATTTTTAAACTAACTATTTCAACTGTTTATTCATTATTTTTAGCAACAATTTCAACAGTTTTCAACTGCAGAAGTACGCCCTGGCGTACAAGTAGGTTGGGAACCACTGGTCTGGGTTATTATCTTAGATATCTCTGTCTTCTTAACTACAACCCCGCATCGGACACCTGCCAACTGCTAGTGTACAACCGCATCTTTGCTGGCGTCAAAAGAAAAAACATTGAGTTCAGTACAGGACACTGCAATCTGCCTCTCAGAATTAAACACTTAGGAACAACAAATGAAATAAACACTTAAGAACAACAAATGAAAAGCACAATTAGACAAGCCTTCAAAAAATAAAGCCAAATGCCATTGATCATGTCTGCATCTGATAGTCAAAATACCAAGACACCACAACACATTTCACCCTGCAGGTTCCCAGCATACCGCAATGACTCATCCCTGCCACGTCTATCCCAGGATGCACCAGCCGGTGCAGCGGTGTGTGTTTTTTGAGGCATTCCCAGGTGAGGTGTGTGCGTCAGATTGTTTGTCATGTCTTTCATTGCACCTATTACATGCAGACAGCCCTTGTGAGATCCTGATGGTGCTCTCTGTCAACGTCTCAGAAGGAGATACGCCAAGTAACTTCAGGTCCAACAACAACTATGAAGACTGTGTAGGTGTGAAGATGGGTTATTTTTTTTTGTAGAGAGGAGCCTCACATTCCCACAACACCTGTAAAATTCCACTCTGGATTGTAGTGTTGATGCAGCCAAGCGACATCCCACACAAGCCAACACCGCTCATACTTTGGATAAAAGAGGTGCACTCTTGCGTGACCAAAACCCATAACATTTTAGCCTTGTGATTGACAGTTTGTTCCACCAGCAGACATTCAGACATGTTGCCAGGGTGTGTTGTGTTTTGACTTTACTCATGATGCTATGGGCTATACAAGATGGAGTTTGACATAGGCCTACAGTTGATGCGTGAAGTCAAAACACTTTTTCAGGCCAAATGAGTCACAATCGCTTTAATTTTGCAAATCGCTATTGCTAATATAATATAAAGAAAGCATTGTATTAGTGTTTCACATCCATCAACCATCCAGGAACGTCTAACTTTGTAGGATGAATCTTCACAGGCTATTATTGTGAGATTAAAATGCTCCAAAACTCAAACTGCTGACACCGACTGAATGATAAGAAGAAAAGAGATTTAGTTTTGCAGTTATGTGTCAAACTCATTACTTTTGTTTTTGTGGCACATCTGGATAAATAAAGTTTTTGTAGCACAAAGAGTGTGACTTTCGGCAAACATCTCTCACTTCTTGTTGCTCGTTCATAAAATTGTATGGCAGCTGACCTCATGTGCCATCTCATAAGTGCAAATGAATTCAGTGAGTGACTTTTACTGTTCAGTGATCAATCCCTGCGTGACAGTGCTGCTATCTTATCACCGCATGAATCAAATGGCCTGTCTTCTTGTTTTCCTGTGAACTCGACGAGCTTGTCTCTGAGCTTTCGATTGCTCCACTGACCTGCTAAGAACAAAGAAAAAGAAACTTCCTGAGTATCCACTGCATCAGCATTGTCTAAGCTCACCCCATCAGCGTGCAAATCATGTAAATTGCAGGGAAGGGTGGGTATGTATACTGTAATTTCAATGGAATATGTGTGCTTAAATTAGAGCGCGGCGTGGTTAGGGGGCAAATGTACCGAGGCGCTGGGGCCTCTGGCTGCTGATTGGCTGTGTGTTGTGCTAACAGACAGGGCCTTTCCACTGGTCGTGACGGGCGGTTCTGATGTGGCCGACCACGCGGCCCTGATGACGGGGTTGCATGTGTTCCTTGACCCTGACCATAATGGACAACTTTTACCCGCCGGAAGAAAATTACAGCCCCTCAGGAATGTTGCTGTTATTATTTTTCCTTCTTCATAGAAGAGGACATTTCAATGTGTAAGCCATTATAAAACCATTGCAGCTCACCATCCGCTGAGGGAAATGGGCTTTTTTGTTGTTGTTGTCCATGTAGGAGGGTAATAGATGATTAAGAGGGAGTGCAGATGAGTTTATTGGGATGTTCTGCTTAATTAGACAAGGACAATCAACACATTTGACTGATTTCTTCCTCTGTAACCCGCCTACTACTCCACTAATTCTCTGCCATGGCTGAAATGTATCTGTCACTCAATGTCTGTCAGATGCAGAGGGAGTGGATGTCGTACAGTGTGAGTCAACGAATGCAGTTTTCATTCTGAGGGAACACACGTTTGAAGACTTTCCCACACAAGCTTCTAACAATATAACTCAAACACTTTAACACATCTCCTGTGGGAGTAGAGCAAGTTAAAAACTCCCCTGAGTTTTAAATCATCCCCAAAATATATCTCCTGGAGGATTCCTGCAAACCAACCTGTGCATGCTGGTAAAACTAAAAGTAACTCGCCAAAGTCGACTCCATATAAACTGAAATTGCATTTGGCTCGAGTCATTTGGGTAAATTTAATGGGGTCTGTAAGAAGCTAAATAGAATAACCACATGGGTCAACACTAAAAGTGAGGCTGGTTTGGCTACAGCGGGTCCAGCATCTGTTTAAAAGCTACATGAGCTCGACACAAACGGGGAACTCTGGCTCACCCTCAGCCTCCGTTGGAGAGCCGCACACAAACAGGTGGCAGAGCTGAACTGTTTCATCCCATGGTAGTGAAACTCTTCATTAGGATTTAGGTCAATTCTGTTGAACTTTGAGACACAAACAGGTTTTTTTTGTTCCTGTTTTTTGAAGTGTGGAGATAAAGATCACTGAGATTAGCGCAGCTTGAATTCAAGGAGATGACTCTGAGGGTCTTTTAGGGGGGTGTGAGGTACCGTCAATGATCATATCTGCTGTGTAGGATCAAAGGAGAGGAGCCTCAGCCCTGAGGGATGCTATTGCCTCTCGTTGCTCCTCACCTCGCTTCACCTGTCCTGTCAGGTGTGTAGGTGGAGGATAGGAGAGGAAAAGAAAAAGAGAGAGAGGTGGTGATATTAAAGCTATTATGTGACAGATGAAGAGAGAAAGGAAGAAGGAGGCACGCGAAGAATTCCCTTCAAACTTCAAACATTTTACACAGTGTTAATAATGAAAGGTGTCCTGGCTGCAGGCAGATCCGGATCCATCACCTAAATTAAGTGGCTGTTGCTCAAACAACTCCCAGGGTTTTCATGGATGCTGCAACATTTAGGGACACTTTAATGTAATGTAAGAAAAGACTAAATCCTTTTCAAAACACCCTTGTTTGCCTATTGTTCTCAGCAAAGATAATTCAACACGGTGCTCATAGCTGCATTCCCATGAGACATCCCTCTAACATCTCCTTTCTCTCTCCCCTTATTTCCTATCGCATCTCTCACTGGCTACTATCTAACAAAGGTAAAAGTGCCACCAAATACTTAAAAATTAATTAATAAAGTTACATTATCTTTGCATGGTACAGCTGTGAGCAAGAAATATTGTGGAAACTCTTGTTGGTGCGTTCAGCAAACTTGTTTTCTCACAGCTATTCACACATCCATATTCCCATGCGACAGTGAAACATCTTTGACAAGTGGATTTTCATACCTTAGTACAAGGGTTCTCAAACTTTTTGGGACCCCTGACAGGGTAGAACATTTTTCAAGGACCCCCTCATTAATTGTAACACAGATTAAGCATATCTTTACTACCATTTGTATTCTTAGTTGCCATTGAAACAATTTTCATTTTAAAATTTTTCAACCTAAATACTTCAGACCTGTTTCATAGTCATAAACAGAAACATACTAAACAACTAATATCACTTATATACTTTTAAACAGAGGCTGATTTTATTCAAATTGCATCTGGACTCAACTTGACACCATTTATAGCCTACATTTCAAGTAATTAATCTTAAAGGCTCTCAGAAAATGAACAGTAGCAAGACTGACACAGTCCTAATGAATCCAGACATTTGCATTTACCAGTCTAAAGCTGACTTTTAGTAAGTGCTTCAACTTTAAAATAATGAGTTCATTGCTGTGTGTCACAATCATATCATTTTCTATTGGCCCAAAGCTAACTTGGTTGGGAATAATGGACACAATATGCTTGTTTTATTGGAGAAAATGGTCCCCATCTGTAGATATGTACTTTTCAATGATACAACCCCTGAGGGTCCATGGCTAGAAAGTTAGAAGCAATTAAAACTTGTGGTATTCTTTGGATAACGGTTGCCATTAATGTAACGTGTATGTGATTTATTGTTAATAGGTGCAAAACCACAGATATGATCCTTGAAACTTCTTTTCACTCCACAATGAACGGCTACACACATATTTAAAGTCAGAGCTCATGTAGTCTTGTGAAATCGAGGTAGGATATCCTGTGTAGGTGACAGAACACATCGGCATGCTGTCCCAAGCTGTGACTCAATAACATGATTTGCATAACTTTTTTATAATTATTACCTGTCTATATATTTAAGATGACAATACTGATGTCAATGCTGATAGGGTTGAAAGATCCCTGGTGGATTCTTGTTAAAACAATGAGTTGAGCGTGAGGTTGCGAGGAAGCACATCCTATTGTGACAGTGACACATAAAACAGGAATAGCTGTGAAAAGTTTCCACGCTGCTGAAATGTTGGCAGGGACACTTTATTTTGAAATATTTCCCGCTCACACACTTGGAACCGCAGTCTTTAATTCAGTCTTGTAATTTATCGCTTGAGTGCCTTATGATCTCCTGTGGGCATGCGAGTAAATTGCCCCTCTGTGTAGATGTTGAGATAGAGATCACAGCACTACAACCTCAGCTTTGGTGTGCTGACAGATGGCAGCTGAAGCTTTTCAGACACTTGTGAGTGCTGAGAGTCGAGAAGTCAATTAACCTGGGGGGAAAAGGTCAAACAGTCAGGTCGCTCAGGTACAAAGTATAATGAGTTTCACTTTCTTTACCACCTTTTTAAAATAGTCTTTTGCCAAGTGAAAACCCTGTACTTCCAGTTTTGGTGATTTTCTTGCGTTTGAGATGTCGTCATTGTGATGAAACAAGACTAGCAGCTCTGTGAGGGCCTGATCAGTCAGAGCCCGTTTTGCAGGTGGAAAACACGAGTCGCACCACACTGTCTTTTTGTGGCCCGATCAGACAGAGCTTTTGCAGTTTTCTGCATCCTTTTCCTTTTATTGTTGTTAGGCAACCACCGAATGAGTGCTAACGTTAGCTTAATCAGCCCGTTCTCATTTGTCAAATACCGACGTTTTTTCACGCCCGTCGGAGTTCCATACCTCCGCACAGTGCACCCTTTCGTGGCGGTATGTGACGCACTGGGCTTTTCATTAACTACAATGTAAACCCATCCGCTGAAACAATAAACGTTCAGAAAGTGCTGTGGTGGTGACGTAGTTTAGAGCGAAAGAGACACACAGGGTGGGTGCGATGGGAGGTGGATGGGTCCAATAAACACAAGGCTTTCATCCAGGAGACCACTGTTGGTGTCCCGTGCTTTACGTTTCACTTTACAATCAGCTATTCGTTCATGTCCCGTGTTCACAACGTCCAGTGTCATTTTCACTGTACAAACGTAGTAGTTTTAAGCCCAACCAGCTTGTTTTTTCCAAAACCTAACTAATCGATTTTGTTCCCTAAACCTAAAGTGACGCCAAGGGGCATGAGAAAGCGGCGGTATGTGACGAGTAGGATGAGAACATGTTGAAATAACATATTGGAATTCTTAATTTAGGTGGTTTTCCCCTTTAAGGGATCACCAAAGTGATTACAATTCAATCTGAGGGGGACATGAATGTCTGTACAAAATGTAATCCATCCAAAAGCTGTTGAGATATTTCTGTCAAATATGAATCTCATGGTGGCGCTATAGTCAGGACCAAAGTGGTGGACCGACCAACTGTCTGACCGACACTGCCATACTTTTAGCGTGGCTAAAAACCTACATTGGGATTTATCAAGCTCACTGAAAAGCCACTGTGCCATTTCAAATAGAGATTTTTGCTAATTTAAAAATAAGATTTATTCCTGTGACGTCCTCATATCAGTTTAAAGCGTTTAATGACTAAATAAACTTTCTGCCTGTAAATCAGTTGACTGCACAAAAGCATTTGAGCTGCTAATGAACATGTGTCCCAACAGTTTTTTTTCCCATTGTGAAATAGTAACTGTTACAATACTAGACCATAAATCAGTCATAATAATTACAGAGACAGTAATCTACGTAATTGCTCTGAGGTGGGTGAAGATCGTGTCTCCATGTCTGCACGCCTCCTACCACAGTCACAGGTTAATCAACGTGGGAGGCAGCCACACCTCCTAATATACCGTAGTTACTACACCAGACTGTGATATGAGGACACGTTGTGTGTGCTGAAAGACTGGAGAAGGAGCATCAGCTAATCTAATTAAGATTAACAATAAGTGGCCTTCTCAACACGTGAGTTGTTTTTGGGAGTGTGTGACACGTTTTTTCTATCTAAATGCTTCAGGATGTTTGAATTCTTAAACTGTCTGTGTGTTATGCAGAAGCACACAGTAAGCTAACCATGTGCGCAACCACCCGACCCCAAATCATAAATGAGGGGGGAGCTTTTAAAGCTCTCTGGAGAGACCCCATCATTGCACCACTGAAATATATACCCATCAAACAAGCTATTTCTGGTCTCAACTTCTTCATGTGGTTGAATTTCTATTTTTGCCTCACCCTTGAATTTAAACTGAATGATATTGTATACCCTGACCGTACTCCCATTGCAAATTATATGAGGGGGAATCATCTGCAGATAGGATGAATCACAGTAGGTTATCGTAACCAGCACAAAGTCGAGCACAAGTCGTACTGAGTGCGTCTTCAAACCCCTGTCCCAAGGATGCGTCCCAAAGGTTTATTTTTACTCAGCTGTGAATGGTTATGGCAGCAAACCGCCATATGGCCGTAAGATTGAGTGGTCTTGGTGGAAAATGGGGACGGAAATTATAGAGGGAGAGAGCTGGTGTCACACAGGCCTCTCATTCCTCCTCTTCTCCACGAGCTGATTGGGTAAATACACTCCAGGACTGGGAAACAGTTACTGGTTGGGTTCATGAGGATACTGGTCAAAAAGCATCACCTGCCTTTGCAACGGGAGAGTTTTTATTTGAACGTTTCATTCAGAGAGTTGCAATGTAAGCTGCTCTTTTTCAGCTTCATCCTCACATTAACATTCAGCTTAGATTCACAAAATTGTATGAAACTCCAAAAAAGCAGACTTTGTGTTGTGGACATGAATAACATGAAGGTTCTGCTCCTTTACCACAAAAGGATCATGTGACAGGCAGCACCGCAAAATGTCCATGTGCATGTCGTGTGAAAAGGTTTCTTTTTTAAAGTCAAACAAGTCCAAATAACAATGGATGTTAGGGTTTTATATAGCTAAAACTAAGGGAAATGATAATGGGGTTTGGTTAGAGTGAAGTTTAGGGTTAGAATTACACAAGACAAACTGAAAATGAAAACTTCACTTTCAGTAAAAGTCACAATCTGACAGATCTGAAAGCAAATCCTCTTGAAGTCCACTGTTTTTATGTCTTTTTATGTCTCCTTTAAGTAATCCTTTTATGTTTTATGGAAAAGTATCTCACAGACTTTCCCTACATGGACTGAATTTTAATGTCATTTCAAAACATTTCATAAGACAAGGTTTTGTGTGACCTAATATTATTTATTAGCTGAAACCAGTGAGCTACATCCGGGTCTGAGAAGTAAAGCCGATGAGGAAGTGCCTTAAACTTGCATTCTCCCTAATAGCCAGCAGGGGGCGACTCCTCGGGTTGCAAGAAGAAGTCTGATTGTATAGAGGTCTATGAGAAAATGACCCTACTTCTCACTTGATTTATTACCTCAGTAAACATTGTAAACATGAGTTTATGGCCTCAATCGCTAGTTTCAAGTCTTCTTCAATACAGCATGATGCTCATTTAGTAAATTATGGTCCCATTTAGAGTCAGATAGACCATAAAGCAGGGGATGCTTTAGGGCGTGGCTACCTTGTGATTGACGTTCGGTCTGGGAGATGTCCGTGTTTTCGTCATAGAACTTTAACCCTTTCACAGTGTGTTTACAGTTCATAAAAGTTAATTATTATCTTTTTGGTCACTTGAAAATGTCAGCGTTCGGTTATACCCTCTCGTGTCGCTTCTGGTTGCAAAAAAACAAGATGGTGACGACCAAAATGCCAAACTCGAGGCTTCAAAACGCAGTCTACAAACCAATGGGTGACGTCACGATGACTATTTCCACTTGTTATACAGTCTATGGCTGAAACACATTTTAGCTATTACATATATCCACACCTGGGAGCCGCTGGGTCATCGGTAGCACAGCTGGAGCAATTTGCCTGTTGAGTGTTTGGATTACGAGCTCCTCAAGAGTAGTTGTTATGGCAGGATGGAGCTGCTCATTCACTTTCGCCTGCCCGAACTGTCACTGCGCATCAGGTTTCTGAGTAATTCAGTGATTTACAGTTGCTTATGACTTTGCCCTTTGATGTTGAGCATGTTGAACATGGCTTGATAGTCTTGGAGAGTTTGTTGTGGCTCGGGACACGCTGTACTTTGTGCGTGTGTTTACTCTGCTGCTGTCTATCCAGAGCCCTTTTCAAAGAGGTTGTATAAACAGCGGATTCAAAATGAGACACAATGTTGGATCCAAAAACCCATTTAACCCCAGTAAGCAGGGCTGTCCTCAAACATGAGCTCATCGATCGGACTGTAATTACTCTTTGAAATCAGTCATTGTCACCCGTTAATTTAAGTGGAGTTGCTGTAAGGGGACAATGAAGCCCCGCTGCAAAACGTCTACAGCAAGTGACACTGATGTCAAACACATGTTTCCCCCCGCAGCCCAACAGAAATAGACAAGCCTATTTAGAGGGCTGGTTTGCATGCAGGCTCCAAGGACTGATGTTTGCAATCTGGGAGCCACAGCGGGTTTTTACATGATCAGTAATTCAAAAAGTGGTCGGCCAAAGAATTCATCTTGTGCCTCTTTGTTTTGCTGTTGCCATGCACTTGTGCTAAAATATCATTTGGTGCAACAGGCCCGGCATTAAGACAGCAGAAAGTATGTCGGACGGCGTCCAAGGCCTATCAAATGTCCAGAGGAGTGAGAGACGGCAGAACACAAATATTTTCAGTAGCAGGGAGCGAAACCAAAAGGCGCTCTGGTGGACAATCAAAGTGAATTAGGGGGTTTCTGATGAGCGCGTCAACGTTTATTACAGCTGTTGCTGTCCAGATAATATCCAGATGTACATTTGTAGCTGGTTAAAAAAGCAATTTGAAGGACAGGGAGTAGAGGTTTGCCCTCTGCGGTGCTGCTGAAGGTCTGCAATTGTCATTAGTGCAAGGTGTCTTTGTGCCCGCTGTGCACTTGTCTTTCTCCGAATATAAAAGAAGAACAGAAGGTAACTGAAAGCTCCTACAGGCCTTTGAACTTACATCTAACAGCCAGGTGTCCTGTGCTTTCTCAAAGAGGACAGACAAGGATTTCACCCTCTATTGTGCTACAAGAAAAGACTTCTCAATCAGCATTCTGCCTCAAGCAACATTTATTTTGAGGGTTTTTGTTCGGTGACTGAGAAGAGTGAAAGACTTCCTCCTTCGTAATAAAACATAAATGATGCCCAGTGCTGTGTGAACACATAGGTGCTTCTTCTCTTTTTATGTATTTGATAAAGGAAGACATCTTTTTTTTTACAAGACAACTTCCTTCTCATACAAGTCGGAAACACATGTATAGTCTATTTGTTCAGTGGGGGGTTGTTGACTTTTCAAGACCAGTGCCATTACAGACAGTTGTCAAAGGAAACATGATTCAAGCTGCCCTGTAGATGTTGCCTTAGGTTGTACAGAACCGTCATTATAGATATGTCATTTCCACATAATCCCTCAGCAGCGCAGGGCATGTCGTGGCACTGTATCTCCACAGCATAGAGGAAAGACAAACATGTAAATATAGAGAGCTAAAGAACGACCGGGGTCATATTTAGAAAGCTATGCCTCTCAGTTTGGATAAGTGTAAAAGGAGGACACATTTACTAACTGACAAAACAAACACAACTCTACTGACAGCGAGCGCTGAGTGCCTTTTTCTGTTATGGATGCCACGACAGTATCCAGGGTAGTTTTCCAGGAATATAAAAAACAGAAGTCTGACAGTCAGGCTGAATGAAAAATGAAGTCAGACTTCCAGTTATTGTCAGTGAACCGACTCTACTGTATATTAGTAACGTCTGAGGTTACAGTCTCTGTTTCTAAACATACCTATGAGTGATTCATGAAGTAGTTGGAGCTGCGTTTGATAAAAGGTTTCTTTACCAAGTAGCAATACTGTGTGTGACACTGGGCCCTGAATTATTTTTTTACAATCCAGTTTTTGTACAGATCAAATTAAGATACAAGGTGTTAAATACTGAGCTTTGGAGGTGCTGGTAGTCCGATTTTGTTACCTTTGGACAGAGCCAAGCTAGCTGTTTCCCCCCAGTTTCCAGTCTTTATGCTAAGCTACGCTAACTGGTTTCAATACCACAAGACATGAGAGTGATCTTCTAATCTTAATCTGTAAGAAAGCGAATAAGCGTATTTCCCAAAATGTCTAACTATTCCTCTAATCATGTGCTGACCCCTCTCATTCATCTTGTGACCACCTGGGGGGTCCGGCCCACATCTTGGGATCCACTTCTCCGGTAGTCCATAATAATATGGTCTGTGTGTTATGAAATGAGGTTGATAATAAGGTTGTACGTGCTTTACTGTACTTGCTGATCTTTCAGACTTTGGACTCCACTGCTGATGAGTCAGTTTCCAAGGCAAAGACACAACAAAACACTTGTTACATGAGATCTCTTAATGGGAAGTAAATATAGCAACGGTGCCAAATGTTTACCCTGACGTGCACTTTGACCCCGTGACACTACAAGGAACTGATCCAATGTGAAGGCTCTGATGAGGCTGTATGAGCTACTGTCACGCACTGCAGTGGGCGATGTGTGGGCAGGAGATGCTGAGAGATTACAACAGTGTCTCAAGGCCAGCTGGGTTGAACACTCAGCTATATGCTTTTTACACCAATATTGTTCTACAGTCTACACAGGGGGATGGAAATTTCCCCACACTCGAGGAATACCCTGCTGTAAGGCCAGCGCGGACCACACACTGAGCTCCTGGTGTTTTTCAACCAGTGTAACAACTATTTCAGGTTTCTGCGGCAGGAAGTCCCTCACATAGTGGAATACCTTTTCTCCAGTTACTGGCTCAAAGTGACTCACCAACTATTTGCATTTCACAACTGAGAGTGAGAGGCTTCACACAGGCGATTGTAGGGCCACTTTGCGTGCCTGAGAGGGGATCGACCTGTCTTCTTGACGTCACGCAGGGATCAGAGTCCTGATGCGACACGAGAGGATTTCCCTCGGTTGCTAGGCGCCAGGGTTCCGTGTGTAGATAAACACGGGGTTCCTTGTGGCACACCTGTGTTTGAAGTCGACACTGCCACGCTGTCAGACCTCTACCTGTTGCTTCATCACACTGTTGAGTAACCATAGTTATTTTCCATTGACAATAACTACAGTGAGGCATCTGCTATAAAATCAGTAACAATTGTTGGCATGGCAACCAAATAACTCCACGAGGGGAAAGGTGAAGCTTTTATGTCATTCACCTGTTTGCCTAGTTATGCTGTAGGCATGAGGAGGTTCATATATCCGGTTTAGTAGCAGGTTAAAGCAAAGATGATGCACTTATTTAACCCTGCTTTTAATGCAACACTGGATTACATTAATTTCCTTGAATTTGCTGTGATGCTTTTACAGATACAAACCATAACGATGAATTCCAGAAATAAAGAAGTGAGTTTAAGCTAATGCTGCCTTTTTTAATACCAAAAAATGAGAAAATATTTAATACTTAATATAAAAAAACATAAGCTTGTGACTATTTGAAAAAAAAAGACGGTCTCTGTGAATTTGAAAGTGGCAGGGACATTTCATTGTCATGATCCAAAATCATTTCTTTTTATTCCTTGTTCACATTTCATAATTTTGGGGTATTTTCAATTGGTTTACAATATACAAGTACAAGTAATACAAGTACTTTAGTTTTTAACTAAAAAATGTTAAAACATACAATAGAGTTCAACAGCTGTGGAATGTAACTAAGTGCACGTAAATACTGTATTTGAGGTAGCACAACTTTACTTCTGTTTCTGCTAGACAAATATTTGTTTTACTCACTAAACGTATTTGACAGCTATAGTTCCTAATTATTTTGCAGTTTACAATTATAGATATTAAATACAGTGTGATGCATATCTTCAAGTTAAACTATTGTGTATAAAGTAGTTCAAATTTGCTCTACCTCAACTAGCTACAACAATAAAAAAAATGCTTACACATCATATTGGTACTGATAATTCAATACTTTTATATATAACACTGACAGGAGTCATTCTGACGCATAATGAACGCTTTTACTTAATAGTTTAAGTACATGTTGCTGATAAAACTTCTGTACTGTTATTTAAAGATACAGTGTGTAGGATTTGGCGACATCTAGTGGTGTGGTTGCAGATTGCAACCAACTGAGTAGCCCTATGCTCACTGCTTCCTTTCTAAGACTGTGGTAGCGTGAGCCGGCGAATACAAAACCGTGGTAACGCTGTTCGCCTCGCTCAGAGGCCATCAGGAGCCACCTGCTACAGCAGTTCCACAAAGCGTGTTGGAGAACTACGGTGGCCTTCAGGTAACGTGAAAAAGTGAAAGTCTCTCTGTAGAGCCAGTGTTTGGTTTATCCATTCTGGGTTACTGTAGAAACATGGTGGAGCAACATGGTGGACGCCGTGAAGAGGACCCACTCCCTATTTAGATGTGAAGGGCTCGTTCTAAGCTAATGAAAACACAATTCTTAGATTCAGGTGATTATTCACTAATGAAAACATAGTTATGAATATTATATTCCATTTCTGCTTACACACTGTTCCTTTAAATAACATTTTGAATGCAGGGCTTTAACTTGTAATGGTGCATATGTATAAGGGCGTATAGCTACTCTGAGAATCTCAATACTTCTGCATTAAATGAAGATTTAAATTCCACACCGTTTGAACATAAATGAGGAACCTGTGTCTTTGAGAACCATGTTATGATAACCCTGTGGTTAATCTGAAGATAAGAGAGTTAATGTTTATGTTCAATATTTGTGAACACAAGAGAGGATACTCATGTTTTGCTGTAACTTCTGTAAGCAATCTTGCAACATGAGGTACATGTCAGGTCTCCCCTCCGACTCCCCAGAGGTTGAGTTTGCTTCATGAATGCAACCTTCTCATCACGAGCCAAATACTATATTCACATGCTCTGCCAAGTATCACAGAGACTGTTCCCCAGTGAGGGAGACCAGTAAGTCTGCTCCACCAACGGCTGTGCTGTGGGGATTTTATGACTTTGCGTTAGAGATTCTTAAATTATCATGTTAGTAAAAGTGTCTGTATGAGAAGACAATCCTGTTTTTGATCCAGAACCAGAACCCTCCTAACACCAGACTGCTAAAGAGGTTGATGTAGACGAGATAAAACTGAATCTGGTCTGAGTAGGTGTTATTACCAGTCTCATACCTGTCATTCAGATCACTGCTGGATAGGACAAGTATTCACATGCTTAACGGCACTCTAATAATGCGGGATCTCGCTCAGAGATCACGTCTGCAAAAAGCTTGATAAACTCGCTTTGCTTTTCTCCAAATGCAGCAGATTTACCGACTATTTTTCTCACACCATCTCAATTATGACAGGAAAAGGCTGCTTGAAATCATCACATATTATTTTAATATTTGAGATGTTATCTCAGAAATGTTCGTGTACTGCCGGAGCTAAAAAAAAGATCTGAGCTTCAGATAAGAACATAACTTCAGCAGCGTGCATGTTTCGGTTACAGGCGGGTTAACTTGATCTTGATCTCTTTAGAAAAGTGACTCATATTTGGTTCACAGACTAGACACACCTGCTCTGTAGGTGTTTCAACAAAAACAGGTGTTTGCAAGAGGAATTTAAAGAAGAAAACACCAATGATAGAATCAAGTCCATTATGTGAGGAGTAACAAACCTGGCATTTCAGGTCACGGTGACATAGGCCTTCAGCACCTGCTCTGAGTGACTCACATGAATTAAAGAGCATCACAGTCAACATACAAGAGAAACTTAAGGAATGACCTCATGCAGGACCACTGCAGTCTGGCTTGGCACGAACAATAGCCAGTCTGTGCTGGTCCATCCTACGTCTCTCTCTAGCGTGTCTGCGACCGTTGACCACAGCTTGAGTCACATCCTTCCCTGCTCTCCTGTGTGTTTACGGAGCGCTGGCGCTCACTTGCCTATGATATCACGCCGCCCTGGGTATTAAGAGTCGCACTGTTTGAGAAGACCTCCAGGAGGGGGTGGAAAGAACCATCCAGGGTTTTCTGCAACCACAAGCCTGATACAGGAAACCCCCTCCCCTGTCTCTCTCTCTCTCTCTCTGCACAGTTTTCCCCTCCGTTCAGCATTCCTCACTGCTCTGTGGGACAGGTGCCTGCAGATGACGCCATGACAGCTCGCTGCGACGACTGCAGTGACATCACAAACAACATGACGCAGATAGACGACGGAGCGGTTTTCTCTAAATAGACATTTAATGATTTAAAATGTGTGTGGTTACAGACAGGGAAAAGGGGGATTTTCAACAGGTATTCAGTTCACCGTGCGACTTAAACTTCATGTTTTCTGCAAAGCTGAATGTCAGAGGAGTCAAACTGATGAATAGCTCAACAGCCATGCAGGAGGGTATTGCTCTGGCACGTATCAATGGCATCACATGGAGGGGATAATATTAAAAAAAAAAAAAAAAGAGCTTTCAATTTACAATTATCGAACACATAACACTGAAGTTCATTAACACGTAACAAATATATACAGATAATCAACAAATAGGAATTGTGGCAGAACAAAGCAGCTTCATACATAAAAAAAATATCCTACTCAGACTGACCGGAGAGTGTGTTATTAATTAACCTGCGTGGAGGTGATCACAGTAACTTTAAATGAGAATTGTAACATACTCTTTTTGACCCATTGTGATAGATTGTGTTCATCTCTGCACTACATGTGTTGGATGTAAACATTACTCCTGCTTTCCTTGGCCTCGCTCACGTTAAGAGCCACAGTAGTAAAACAATCATTTTTTTTTTACCTAACTTAAGTCTCCATCTAATATTTGCATTGATCAGAAATCAATATAACTTCAACAAATTAGAAAAACTAAACGAAAAGACAGTCCTCCGGTCTCATGACTGACACCTGCCATTGATAGCGCATTAGCGGCTCCACTCCGCCCCCTCTGATTTCCACCTGCCTACTGCCGGCTGAGGCGCTGCCTACTGGGTCCGGAGCTGGTAATCTGAGGAGGAAATGGACAAGACTTAATCAAATGGACAAAAGAAAAAGAGAGAATCGCAGAGAAATCAAGTGGAGGCAGCTGATGCTTTCCACCCAGAATGAATGGAACACAAAGGAAATGAGAGGAGGATGTTTGGCAATTAGTGGCAACATTAGCAAGAAGACCAACATGTGCAACCTTCGTAATTTTCGGTATGAAGATCAGGGAAGCTCGACAAAAAAAAGAAAAAGTTCACTTTCTCACATTTCGCAGGACGTTGCCACATTGCCTCATGTTCTACACTGTATCCCCTTTTCATAGAACTGCATCAGTACAAAGCTGGTTCCCATCACATTGCACTGCATTGCCCAACTGTTGCCTAAGAGCTGCACATATGGGCACTCTGCACAAGTGAACTCACGACCTACCTCCATTTTGGGTGATGTAGCGCACCCACGGCAGGGCCTGATATCCACTCTTCTCAATGATCTTCAGGTAACGCACCTGTCGAGGGAAAACAAAGCTGAATGACTGGTGTGAACAAATAAAAGAGACAATTTTTCCAACACTGAATTCTTTGATGTGAACAGTTTTTATGTTTGCACATCATTGCAGACGATGATGTAAGTTTCTGGATTCCAGTGTAATAAATAACACAACATACAGAAATTTTTTAGAAGGTAAAACTACCTATTACTAAACATTTTCCATCCATAGTCTGAATTTATCCTGTGCAGGGTCACAGGGCGGTCTGGAACCCATCCCAGCATGCACTGGGAGAGAGCCAGGATACACCTTGGACAGGTTGTCAGTCTATTACTGGGCAAATTTAAATACATTCCCACGTAGGAAACCCACGCAGACACAAGGAAAAATGCAAACAGCATCTATAAAAAGCCGAGCCAACTGGTTTAAACTCAGGAACAAGCACTCCAAACAAGCACTCAGTAACAACGTCCCACTTCCAAACTACTCATTCTTAGCAGGTTTCATGTATGTCATGCGGTCAAACTGGAAAAGTGACTAAATTAAGTATACTAACGACTTGACACTTGATTTTTGAGTGTACTGTTGAAGTACTCACTATTCTCCCACAAAGCAATGCATGAAGGACGTGGAGGTGGCAAACAAAAATTATTAATCGTTTCAAAAATCATTTTCCTTTTGTCTGTGAGGTTTATTTGTCAGTAGCGTTGCAAAGTCACAGGTTTCATTTCAGCCCGTTCGTATGAAAAGGCGTATGAATGCCACGGTAACGCGCAAAGACCTTTAGTGTGCAATACGAACACGTTTCTTGCTTTTAGCGTGTCATTTGTACGCCATGTAATCCGTGATGACTGCAATTTATGCAATGTATACGCATTTGCGTGAATATGCTACGCTCAGAGTTAGTTAGGTAGAATAAAGAGCAAGAAAGACTGCTTGGAATGGGCGAGTGGGGAGTTGGATGTCCAACAAAGACAGGACTTTCAACCAGGAGACCGGTGTTTTGTTTTGCAAGTTAAGTTAGTGACGTGTTTTCTGTAGTTATGTTACGTTGTTTCCGTACATATTTTACTTAGTGTACGTACTTATTTTAAGCCAAACCATTGCGTTCTACCAAAGCATAACTAAGTGGTTTGTTGCCTAAACCTAACTGCGGACGTTACCGTAGTTTTGTTGCGTGGCGTACAAATGACACGTGAAAAGGCTAAAATGCGTCCTCATGACACGCGGAATGTCTCTGTAATGTTGTGCTATTTATACACCTTACCGTGAGACCGGGTTTTTAAATTTACATCCAACTGCACATATTGTTTCATTTCCTGTAAGTATGAAATGGTGAAGTATAATGATTATTGCATGACTGCAAAAAAGTATACTGCAAAATTCTGCATATAGTTTATAAATGATGATGTACTAAGTAAGGTGGAATTGGGACACCACCACAGAAATTGTTTCTGATTATAGCTGCACTACTTCTGGGTCCATTATCACCTCCTCATAGCTCCATAGTTCTGCCGGAAGCATATCAGTGTCATGGCAAAGTTCGGATAGTTTGTAACATATCGAACATACAGAGCGTTATGCAGCAGGAGCGGTTTGAGAGGTTTCTATGAATATTTTGATACAGTATTTGGACTTGAGTCTCTGTTGTGCCTACATACTCTGCAAAGGAGCAAGCCACAAACTTTTCAGATCCACCTTTCAAACCTACAGCAAGTACAAGTACAAGTACAAGTATTTGATACTCAAAAGACAGCTATTCAGTGGAGTGCTCCTTTAAGCTTGTAGCGAGCTGCAAGTTGTAGTAAGAGTAGTGTTGCTGATGAGGAAGCAGTAGTAGTATGAGTCACACTGAGAAGAGGGAAGCAGATACAAAACAGCTTTCAAGGCACACAAAGTGAATTTACATAACTGTATTTTTTGAGGCCGGGGAGAGAAAAAAAATGCAATTCAGCAGAATCAAGATAACTTTCACAAGCCATTAACCGATATTTCACCAGCCCAGTGTTACCACAGAGCTGAATTTCGAGAAGACGCTCTAAAAATACCCTGCTGTCCTGTCCAGCGCTGAACACGATTGCACATTGTTTTTCCCAGTCAGGTGGGAAAAAAAACTGTTAAACTTGTCTTGTTTATAAATGATGAACTTTACATATCATTTCTATCACAGCTCAACCACAATGACTGAAAACGTACTTCTCTTTGGTATATCATTTAATCTTGTGGTATCTGTCACTGCGCTACAAAAAAAAGTACACACATATCTTTCATGCTTCTGCAGTAAGAACTTTCACACAAACCTTTCTGCTAAAAAAAAAAATTGGTTCTGTGCTCTCACAGTTAACAGGGATAACAGCGCAGCCATTTTAAGGCTGACCCGACCCCTCTCTGGGAGATGTCGCCATGTCTCCATCGTGCCCGTTCCCAGATGAACGCCGGACAGACAGGGCAGGAATTTGTGGGTCGAGCGGCGGCGGGCCTCTGGTGAGGCCTCGGTACTGGCCGCCTTGTTATTACCTTCCACTACACAGTGAGGTCAGGGAGAGAGAGACAGAGAGAGAGAGAGAGCGCCGTGGCCACCAGACACATGACGACAAACACATAGACGCGGGATCACCGAGTCTGCCTGCGCAGCACTTCTCCCTGAACCCAGAAGCCAAACATGCAGTCGGCCTGACCGTGGGTACGCAGTCAGCAAAACGGCATCAAAAGCCATCCCCCGCAAAATATCATTATGGCTTGTAAGATGAGAAGAGGAAAGGAGGATGTTTGTTGTATCTCGTTTGGTAAGTACAGACTACATGTGTGGTCTGGATCTATCGGGCTTTTGGTAGAAGCTATGACCCAAAATGCATCTGCCAACTTGTTTGGGTTCCCTCGGCGTCACCTAAAGAGCTGAAAACGTAACAACACTTGTGCTGTTATTGCCTCCCGGCCAAAGTGTGGGGTTACTCCATTTCTAGTTAAATTTACAAGGTGCAGTTACGTGCATCACACACACTTCACATGTGCTCTCCACTACACTTAGTGGTAGAGTTAAGAGGAACTTTCTCATGCTTTGATATTTACATGTGTCTAATTAAGCTTCACGGCCTCTTTCTCACACGTAGAGAGCGGTGTTACCGGCTGCATTAGAGTCTGAGACCCAGTGCTGCTGCCCTGTAATAAGGGAAAGGTTACTGGGCTGACACAAGAGTTCGATGGGAATATGGCTCTTAATAGGTTCACTCTGAGATGGTGGGAGCGCCACAGTGAGATCGCAAACACTGAGTAAAGAGTTTTTAAGCTTTTGGCTTGACAGACAGTTGTACTGTGGAGGCTTACAACAACTTGGGAACTAGTGAACAACTAAAGCACCAATCCTAATGTTTTAGATCGATACCTGTAGATCCTAAATGCAAGTGGAAAACATTATTTTCAATATGGCTCTTAAAGGTCGACTCCATCTGCGTTCTTTTACGTGTTTTTCAAATGGAAAGGCCCACTCAGCCATTAGCAAAAAGCAATGTTGAAGTTATGTAGGTTAAGTAAGCTAATCAATAAGGTTATGAATAATGTGAACGCTAGCACTAGCTGAGTCAAGGTTAGCTGTGCCAAGATTAGAAATAAATGAAAGGGATAGTTCAGATTTCTTTAAATAGGGTTGTAAGTATACTCCTGCGTTCTGCGAGGTAAAATGACTGTTTTTGCCAATGGAGTCTGGTGGCTTTGAAGAGCGCGACATAATGGCTTCAGTTCCCCATAGGAAAGTATGTTCGCTCCCCAGCCCCCCTTCTTATTTTGCTGTGTTTGGGACGTTTCTGAGCGTCAACCTCTATACAAATGTAGCGACCTGGTGCCAGTTCGTAAGTACGCATCCTAGAGGAAGCTACGAAAATGGCGGACACAGCGCCGAAACCCCCCCGCAAATATGACGAGGTGAAACACCAAGTGGACAAACCTGCTGGCGAGCGTCGTAACCCTCGTTGAGCCGAGGAGGAGGGGCCAACTTTGAATGCTGTGTTTACAAACCGCAACTGACAAATCCTAATCATTGTGCCTTTAAGGTAATTTTGCTCCTTGGAATACAAACTTTTTTGATCATAAACTGTTTTTTTTAAACACTGACCATCTCACTCCGAACACTGAAGGAAGTGACACTTCTGCCCAAAGGGTGTGTCCAGATTGAAGTGAACAGGAAACACTCTGTTTTCTTGTGTTTGAATACAAACCACAAAACGAGGATCCGTCAACCAAACAGATGAGCAAGTCTGATCTAGTTCTACAAAGACAGCACTGCGTATTATATGACTGTTTGTTGTTTTATATTACATTTAGTTCAAATTTTATTTCATGTATTCATCTTTAAAAAATGTGTCATGCTTATGTTGTACATAAAATGTTTTATACACATTGCTATGGTCCATAAAAAGTGGTGTGGATTGCTGAAAGTGCACTTTTACTGTAAATAAAACACATGTTTACCATTAATGCACGTCTCAGTCGTTTGATAGAGGCTTATAATTAAAAAACTGTGTGGTCAGTTGAGGAAAAAAAAGGTTTTCTGTTGTTAGTGCCCAAAGGAACTTGCAGAAAAATGTTTTCTGGGTGGAACCATAAAAGAAAAAAAACCATGGACTCTCATTTTTAGAAATAACATTAAAATTGAATTTAGTTTTTAAAAAGGACTATAAATGTAACACAGGAAAAGGCTCTATCTCACGGATATGCAAACCAACCCGACACCTGCCCGCCGCTGCACTGTGACTTAACGCACTTGCTTTTATTCGAGCATCTGTTCATTTATGGATTGGCAAAGCTTTGAAAGGAAGGAAGGAAAAGCAGATTACTTCTTTCAGCTGCCAAATTAACCTTGGAAAATGGCAAGCATTCTTGTACTGCCAAAACCACCCCAATTAAAAGTATCACATATTTCAATTATCTTGGGTTCAAGCGTCTTGTTTCCGAGTGGGCTGCTTAATGTCCGTACAACATAATAAGGTTTTATTAACTATCATAGGAAATGTGGAGAAGCTGGAAAATATGACCTCTTGGCTCTTTTAGTGAGAGTTAGAAGTTCAGAAGTAAATAAACGTGTGTCAGAAGGAGAGATTCAGGCCCCCATCAGCTGAATAAGAAGAATAAAAGAAGAATAAAGTTGATCAAAGAGCTTAAATGTCTTATTGATTCTGACATTTTCATGTAGATGAATATTTTTTTTTTAATAATACATCTACAGAGCCTTTAGAAAGGTGCCGAATAAAAATATGGCTTTTCCTGAAAAAAAAAATTAAGATTGTGAATTAATAAAAAAAATAGGCGGGTCCAAAATGAATGTTTTGTTTACATCTGTGGAAGATATCTGACGTTTGGTTCCCACTTCTAACAGGGATTATGAGCCAATAGTAAAACGTCGATTGTATCACGTGGTAACTCTGGGTCGTCAGTTAGTGTGGAAAAAATGGATAAATGGCAACGACTTGTTGCGAAGTAAATGCAATGGAACAGGGGAGAGAGAATGTGACATCTAGTGGCTGAATGTTATCAATAGTACCTTTAATGTTGAAAATCTGCTGGTTGTTATTAAAGTAAGTTTTAAAATAGGAAGTTTATATACAATTTGAATGCTTACACACCGTTACAAGAATTCATAAATGCTCAATAACCAAGCTACTCTACAGAGAATAACAAATACTTATTAATACTCTGCTCTATGCATAACGCTATGCAATATGTCTTTTCTTTTAAAGAAACTGTCTTCTTGTTATCTAACTTGTCCTATGGCTCTACCAACCAGCATTCAAATGAATGCACCAGCATTTTACAACTTCTGGTTTAATCATCAGTAGAAAATATTTAAATTCAAGAGTTGTTGCTCTAGATAATGAAGCACAATGTCAGATGAGATCTGCTTAATGCAACACTGAGGTGGAATTGTGTAAATGTACCTGTGGTAAACTCTGTTTTTTCCTTTTTCGGGCAATAATATGATATTTTCAAATGGAGTTTGTCAAGTTGCCATTGTTTCCTCACATCAAGACCTGGGGAAACTTAATTTTGTGTTGCTGTGGCGCTACACGTATAATCACAGGACAACTGTGATTATACAGCACATCTGTGTAAGTCTGTGGTCAGCAAGAGTTTCATTCAAACATGACGGAAAAACATGAGCTTCTCTCCCAGTTTCATGGGAATCACAGTCAAATCCCAACGATTCTGCTTACCTGTAACTAAGAATGACATTTTCTCTTTATCACTGTGATTAACATGAAGGCATAAAGGGCCGAGTCCAAGCTGATGAGCAGTTGCTTTCTGTTTGTTCAACAGTAGAAATGTTCTCTACCACAAAGGGAGTTTAACAGAGTTTAACAGTGCGCCCTTACTGCCCCCTCTGGCCAAACACAGGACACATATGAATTGTTTAAATTCCTGCTCTGGAGAGAGAGAGAGTTCATATGAGAGACACTGCTATGGCCATAAATCCTAAATCCAGGATGACAGGGAAACAACAGAGGACCGCAAGATATGTAGACTATGCATGCATGTACACTGGGCGATAATCAAACAACAGGTGCAAATAAACTGCAGCATTTGTTTGAACCTGCTCCCAGATGGTTTACTATATAGGAATTTAGTTTGAACTGTAAACACATTTAGGACATTTTCCTGTGATAAACACTTTATTTCTTTTATTAAAATGTCTTATCATCTCTCTAAGGGGAATTGAGTTTCATCTTATTTTACCTCTACACTACACACATGCTACTGCAAGAAGGTTAAACAAATTACTGGTGGAATTATTTGCAAATACTGTTTGACAGAGGTTGTGTGTGTGTGTGTGTGTGTGTCGGTGTGTGTGTATGTGTGTGTGTGTGTGTGTGTGTGTGTGGGTGTGGGTGTGTGTGTGTGTGTGTGTGTGTGTGTGTGTGTGTGTGTGTGTGTGCGCGTGGGATGTACCTGGATGCCTGAGGTGGTGAAGTACGGGATCTCAAACTTGACACTAATTGGCGGCTTCCCCTCCTTGTCTTCAGCCTCTACACTCGGCAGACCGAAGTGGGCGCGCATCAAATACTCCTTTCCACCCTGTGAGAAGTCACAACACAAACTCTATAATACAAGACTTAAACTCTGGAAACCTTGTGTGTTAAACCCTAAAAGGGACGACTTGATAACTATAGCACAAGCCTGACTTTTTCCCCACCGTGACAAGGAACAGGTGAAAAACACAAGCAAACCCCAACCCAAAATCTTCAGGTATTACTGTACTTAAAACCCCAAACATAAGGTCACTTTATAACCATCTGTATGATACTCTTGAGTCATGATTTCTGCTCACGGGGAACGACTTGATTGACCAGACGATCTCGCTGTTCTCGGGCACCCACTTCACGCTGCCCACTGTGGTCTTGAATTTGGGTGAGTCAGCGTCCGTTGGCACAGGAATGTGGATCTCCACGTTGTTGGCTGTGGAACGCCTTTTGAACTGACTCTTCGCCTGAGACGAGAAACAAGCAGATCAAGTTTAACACGACGTCCCGCCTCAACAGGGTATCAAACCTTAGGGCTTAGTGATTGTATTAAATAGGGTTTGCTACGATGAAAACTAGATACATAAGTGCCTGAAAATCAAAAAATGCAGCCTGAACTGCATTACCATCAAATTCTTTTATGAATAAACTACGGGACCTTGTTGACAGGATTGTCAACAACAAGGATGCTGCTATATTGTAAATGACACAAGTGCAAAAGTGACCAACCTTGATCATGTACTCGATGCGACTGTGGGAGTGCTTCTCGATGACAGACTCAATCCAGATTAAAGGCTTCACCTGAGATATAAACAACACACATATTTTATAGGGCTGTCAAAGTTAACACAATAATAACGCATTCATTTCTTTAATCCATTAATGCAACTTGTGATATTTATCTTGTAGCGGGCTCAGTTTTTAAAGTGAAGATACTGGCATCATATGAAACTAGAAAACCTAATGAATCCATTGGTACCAACCATGTCATGCTAGCTTATCGGGAAGGAGGTTAAATAACGCTCCAAACTTGCGCTAAATTTTGGCGAGGAAAAACTGTCATGGCCATTTTCAAAGGGGTCCCTTGACCTCTGACGTCAAGATATGTGAATGAAAATGGGTTCTATGGGTACACACGAGTCTCCCCTTTACAGACATGCCCACTTTATGATAATCACATGCAGTTTGGGGCAAGTCATAGTCAAGTCAGCACACTGACACACTGACAGCTGTTGTTGCCTGTTGGGCTGCAGTTTGCCATGTTATGATGTGAGCATATTTTTTATGCTAAATGCAGTACCTGTGAGGGTTTCTGGACAATATTTGTCATTGTCTTGTGTTGTTAATTGATTTCCAATAATAAATATATACATACATTTGCATAAAGAAAGCATATTTGCCCACTCCCATGTTGATAAGAGTATTAAATACTTACATTTAAAAAATAAATTTTTGATTAATCGCGATTAACTATGGACAATCATGCGATTAATCATGATTAAATATCTCAATCGATTGTCAGCCCTAATATTTTACCCACTATCAAATTTAAACAGGCTCCACTACGCTGAACATACATGTCAGTTCAAATAACGTATGACACAGTCACCACCCGGTGGACAGCAGATATTACTACAACGAGAACCAACATAAAATATTTAAGAAAAGGACATACTTTACATTTGCTGGAATACATACATTTACAGTACTACCAGCAAAAACAACATATAGTCACATACTCAAACTTGAATTGTGTGGAATCAGTGTTGTGTGCTCTCACAGTGATGTAGAGGAAATCTAGGGGAAGACACAGATTGCGCAAAACTGGGGGGGGGACCTGACACCCTGTGTGTAACATGTTTCTTAATGTATCCACCTAAAACATGTATACAGTATGTAGCCCGGCCGATACGGATATTGATCACAATATATCAGCCGATCAGAAGATAATGAGGCACTAAATGTTTTAACATTAATCTTGATCCCTAAAATTTGTCTTTTTTACAATTGTGACCAAGATACGTATTGAGTGGGACATGTAACAGTTTACTTAATGAAGAAATATGAAACTTTTCACTATATTTTTTTGTGCTCATTTTTTTTAGCACCACTCACCCACAACATTGGGGTGGGATTAGGGAAACAGGGGGTATGAAAGGTATGAGTAAGAGTAATATGCATGTATATGTATATAAGCAGGCACTTCATGTTTAAATGTGGTCAGTCACTTAACACGACGTTTCTTGGGTAGAGAATTTCCTGGTTTCTAGAGACCTCTGCTCCACTTTTCTACTTCCCTTCCCACAAGCTTACTGGCAATCTATTGTGAAACATTTACTGAGAATTTGATGCCACATAAAATTTTCTTGCTTCTTGCTTGCCTATAGCTTCCCCCTTTTCACACGATATTGGTATTTGAAATGCTCTTGGCCTGATTGATGACGAAGCCTCATTTGAGCAACGGCTGGTTTGGTTTGGCCGAGATCCCGTCGCTTTGAGTTTTTCCAGGTTAGGAGTTCCGTGTTTAAATATTTACCTAGCTTACTGACTGTGCCTTCCAAAAAACCTATTGTAAACATCTTTGCTTACTAGTATAAGGGTAATCTCTAGGATTTACAGTTTTGTAAATATTAACCAGAAACCACGGGAAGGCTGGCTGTCAGGAGTACCGGGAGTTATTCTGCTTTACAACTAGAGCCAGTGAAAATAAAAAAATGAAACATGGAATAACGCATGTTCACGAGTCATGATCATAGTTTATCTACAGTAGTGTATGGTCATGAGTCACCTGCTTTTACCTCAGTTTATGTAACACATTGTTGAATTGATGGTGTAGCGGTTACAGTAAAATTCTGCTATATTTCAACCTGGTGTATTTCCTATAAATGTGGCCATTGTGACTGTATGGATTGTACTAAAGCTGCATTCACAACAAATCAGGCATCGCGGCGAAAACGTCAGTCCTCCCGTTCATTTGAATGTGGGTAGTGCGTTTGGGCTGTGGCGCAGCAGGGGATGCCCAAAATAAATTTGAAAAAAACTGAAACAGAATCAACTTTTGGAGAAACGTAACTTGATGTCACGCTAGGGGTGCAAGAAAATATCAATACAGTATCGTATTGCGAAAACACTACCGATTCGTAATTAATAGTTCCCATGCAAAGATTAACTCAATCAATACTTTATTTCAATAGCAAAGATATGCGTCCTCTCAGTGTATGTGTCCTCTCAGTGTATTTGTCCTCTAAGTGTATGTGTCCTCTTAGTGTATGTGTCCTCTCAGTGTATGTGTCCTCTTAGTGTATGTGTCCTCTAAGTGTATGCGCCCTCTCAGTGTATGTGTCCTCTCAGTGTATGTGTCTTCTCAGTGTATGTGTCCTCTTAGTGTATGTGTCCTCTCAAAGTAGTGCTATGATGTTGGATGTTACAGGGTCTGTGATAAATGCAAATGCAGATCCCACTGTTCTGATTGCATAATAACTTTTTTTTAAACTTTTTACAGATTTTATGCATATGGCGATGTGTTAGTAGTAGTTTAAAAGTTTTTTGTGAGTTTCCAGAGGCGGCGAGTTGTGCCGGACACCCCTGATTTGCATAAAGTAGCCTTGACTTTAACTTTGTGCAAATAAGGAGCGGGCAACGTGACGGTCCGTCTCTCGAAACGAAACGAAACGCTACGCTGCTAGAATGCATTGCACAGCTGCTTACATAGACAATGAATGGGAAGCGTGGAAAGGACGGATTCTGTGGACACGAACCATAACTCTGCACTCGCCACCGACGCTGTAGAGGTCTGAGGAAACGAGGACTCGCGCAAAATAACATATCGGGGCAAGCTTTCCAAATAAACAAGATTTTCACATGAATCATTTCAAACGTTTGTCTCTTAAGAGCGACAGAAAGCGAACACAGAAAGTAGCACCATTAGGGATCTACTTCTATGGGCGTAGGGATCTTTCCACGTTGTAACAATATTTGTGTTAATAACTGTTTGGAGTCAAGATTCCAGGGCCATTATATAGTAAAGCATTTTGTAACACTGCTTTTGAAAAAAAAGAAAACTATAATAAATACATTATCTGACTGTATTTCCTACAGCTGATCCACTGTTTGATATGGTGGCCTTTAAGGACAATATGCTTGCAACATGCAAGGTCAAAAATGGAACCCAAGGAACTAAAAACTGATATCATCAAAATGACCAGCAGCAAGTGTGGCGGGATTTGGTGCTTGGCGGTGATCATTTCACACTGTGTCTCTTGTTAGGGGTCAGTCTATCGGACCACCAGACCCTGCTGGTAGAATACACTGGAAGGTGTCAGAATACGGTACTCACGTGAGTGTTGAGGCGGTAGGACATGAGCTCAAACTCTCCATCGGGAGGAATGAAGGAGATGGTGCGGTCGTTCTCAAAGCGAGACAGACGGACACACTGGTGGAACTTCACATCTTCCAGCTCTACGGATTTACTCTTTCCTCCTCCAGGAAAAAACAAGAGGTGATATTAAAATTAGAAACAATAAAAGAAGAGGGTACCTGCACTGCATGAACTGGTATAAATCAGGCCTGGGCGGAATTGTATTTGCATATAACTTTTAGGGTTTTTCCGATAAGGTGACAGATATGATGTATGACAGGAAGAATTGTCTGAAAAGGTAATTTATTATCATCAAATCGTCCGTCAGGCAGCTCAAATCATGTGTTAACACAACTTGACCGAAGTCTGTTATAAGAGAGAACTCACTTCCAGTATTTTCAAACAGAACCTTGTCGTTAAGGCCCAGCCGCAACTCAGGCATCCCAGACAGGAAGACACGCATCTTAATGGAGCCAACGATCTCACTACGTAGAACATTACCGTTGGCACTAACCTGAGAAATAGAGGGATTACAAGTGTCACAGAGAACCTCGTCAAAGAAAGCACTCACAGAACATACAGTAAGATAATCTAGCTAATGTTGTGACGCACGCAGGGAGGAAGTTTACAAGCACTGTGACTGGCATTCCTTAAGCAACACAGCGCGTCTAAAACAAGGAGTTCTTACCAGGAGGTTGACTGACTCAATGACGTCCAGGAAGACCTCATTCTTCCTGTACTTGATGCCCTCTGACCTCCAGGAGACAGCGTTGGTGACTGTGGCGGGGGGTCGCGGGGCGCCGGTGTCGAGCTTGTGCCCCTCCTGGGTTATGTATCTGAGAGACAAAAAATGTAAACACTGAGGCAAAATAAGGAAAAGAGGAAAACAACACTGTCTGTGGAGGTGAGTTCCCAGAAAGCGTCAAAGAAGAACAGAGACTCTCGTGGTTACTAAGGGAGGACCGTCTGACTGTCTGTACTCAGAACACTTCGGGGAAATCCAGAGTTAGCTTGCTACATGTCTGCAACAACCACAGTCCCATCACGTCATGTTGAGTTCAAAAGGTCATTTACAGCCCTTCATGGTGAGAACAGTAAGCAGCCTTTGACTTGCAGATAGTTAGAAATGACAGAATAATACCACAAAGCTGAAATAAACATTTGTAAAACCTGATTAATTTATTTTTTCCTGATTTAACAGCTACACAACTATCAATGTATAAAAACTTAACATCAAATAGCTGGTTTAACACGGTGTGCTAAACTGATTGGTTAAAAACAGGAGTAAATGTCATCATGAAAATTTGTGCTTAAATAAATAGTTGATCAAGTTGATTATCAGGTAAAACTAGAATAACCGCCTCGCGGTTGTATGCCTCCGCCAACTAGTCAAGTTGCAGTTTACATCCATGTCTGTCCAAAATGTCTTCACTTCATCATTTTATCCTGTTAGACATTTCTGTAAAATTGGCATTAGCACATGAATTCTTGAGTAATGGCCAAAAACTTGTTTTGTGAGGTCACAGTGACCTTGACCACCAAAATCTAATCAGTTCCTCCTTGACTCCAGGTTGACGCTTGTGCCAAATTTGAAGAAATTCCCTCCAGGCGTTCCTGAGATATCGCGTTCACGAGAATGGTCCGGACAACCCGAAAACATAAAGCATCTGACCACGGCCGTCGCCAGCGCGGAGGCATAAAAATACCAAACATTAAAGCTTCTCAACTGTTACATTTTCCACTTTTTTGTGTTTCATATAATTGTTAACAGAATAAATTTGGGTTTCTTGATTGCTCATCAGACATCAATTTGGACTCTGGAAAAGACTGATGAACATTTGTCATGTTTTGGTATTTTATAGACTAAACAACAATCAAAAGATTGATCAATAATGGCATTCATTAACACATCCATTAGTTGTATATCTAATGAATGTACATAAAGTTAATTGCAGAGAGACTATAGCAAAGAGGATACTCACTCCTGCAAAATTTTGCTGTCGGTGGTCTGAGGATAGCCAAAGTCCATCAGCTCATCCATCAGCTCGTATATGATGACAAAGTTATCTCTGATGCTCTCTTCCTCCAATTCTTTGAAATACTCTGAAAACACCTGAAGAACACAAATATTGTTTTATAATCCTGTTTGTCCATCACCGTGAATATAAAGTATCTGGCTTTGTTAGTGTTGTTTATTATATAATTCTGCTGCAGATAGTTAAAAGCATGCAACCCTACCTGGACAATTTTGTACAAGAAGGAGAAGACCAGCGAGACGCTAGCGTTTTTCTTGGATGTTGCAACCACTGATGTGATGTGTGTTAAGAATTTAAGCTACAACAGTTGGAAATCCAAGCAGCACAAAAAACACAATACCAAGTGTTGACAAGTTGCTTGGGTACAAATACCATGCGGTGAACAATAAGGATACAGTAGAGGTTATTGTGTTTGATCCACATGAAACGGACTCCTCCATGGGCCAGGATCGGAGAGAGGGTCCCCTCCTCCTCTTTGTCCATTAGAAGGGTCATGAAGTGCTCAATCTCCGACATGTCCACATCTCCCCGGTAATTTCGGCACACCAGGACCTGAAAGGAACAGATAATATTTATGCAGCTTGCAATATCAACATTACTGAATGTTAGCTGCAGTACTGCTGGTGATGTTGAAAGCCTGAGGACTATCATGGATATGTAGTAATGAAATAGTTATCAAAATGTTGGTGGTCAGTTACCAATTGGTAAACTTATCAATATAGTTAAAATCAAATATTTTGTCATTTGTTTATTTATTTATACTTCCTTTAATCTTTAGTCATCCATCATGAGATGATATATTTTGTGTTCAACCAAAATTAGATAGATAGATACTTTATTGATCCCGAAGGAAATTTAGGCATCCAGTAGCATAGACAACAAGTCCCAACACCAATACACCTTAAAAAAGATACAATCAAATAGAATAAAGTGAAATAAAATAAAAAAGATAACATAAGTTCAGCAGTGAAGCAGAGAATGTGAACTGCACTTAAGAGACTGTTCCTTTAAATATTTTTTACGTTTTAAATTATAACTATTTATTCTATCCTATTTTAGCATACTTTTAGCTTATTTATTAGTGCTCTTATTTATTAGCTAATTACTTAACAATTTATTTATTTTTCCCAATTGTTTTGCACTGAATTACTGAGTGGTGGATGTGTGAAACATAATTTCGTTTTTATGTGGAGCATAAGAATGACAAATAAAGGAATCTTGAATCTTGAATCTTGAATCTTGAAGTGACAGTAATAGTGCAAATAGTAGTGCATCAAATAGTAGTGCAATTAGATAGTACTACTATTTAATAGTACCAATTAGATGTTAAATCAGACATTTAAATCTCCAGGCAAACACATTTACAATATCGTTTGAAACTTCTTATAGTAAAAAAAGTCCACTCTTCAATTCGGCATACAACAAGTAGCTGCTTTTTCTATGATGCGTCTGTTTTACTCCATTAAAACAAAGCTGTGGGCGGCGACAATAAACAGATGTTGAACTTTATTCTTCCAGAATTAAATGCATCTCGATTAACTTTTACGCCGAATTAACCAGAAGACGATCCCGGTTGAAATCATGGTTGTATATGTATCAGACAACGTATATAACACCCTGCATATGAGCAAAAAGGCGTGAAACTGTAGAATAGTGGAGGAGGTTTTGTCAACACTTCCCAGCTGCTGACAGCTGCTCTCCTGTTTGTGTTCCTGTCGCTACGTGGCCTAATGTTGTTCCGTTTAAACCATCACATGGAACCGATCCCCTTATTTAGGTGCACTTTACTGGCTCACATTAAAGGCAAAAACCTTACCAAAGCATATCAGCCTATGCCGATGCGTTAACCACGCTGCTGCAGATTAAACATCATCATAATCTGTCAGCGGAGAATGTGTTAGCACGGCTGTTAGCACGGCTGCTAGCTGGGCTAAGTGACGTTAGCCCAGCTAGCAGGCTGGTTCCGTTATCTCACCTTTCCTTTTAAATCCAAGACATACACCGCACTCGCAGACATCTTGAACTAATCTATGCGAGCTTAGTTCAGCTCCTCTTCAGCAGCTTATTGATGATGTTTGATTATAACTACTTCAAGGATAAAACCCAAAGCACAGACTTTCATTCATAATACTGAGAAGAGGCAAACCACCCTTCCCTGTTTGTCACACTCTCCATGCGTAAAACGAGCGCTCCCTGTGGCACGGGAGGATGTACTGCTCCACAGTGAGGTACGACCAGGGACAAGTGTGTTTACATTGTTATTTCTTTGTGAATGGATGGGGTTAGGGTGATCAGGTGTCCCACTTTATGAGGGACTGCACAGCATTTCCCTTATCCCTTATTGTCCCACGTCCCACATTTTCAACATGTCCCACATTTTCCTTGGCTCTGGATTTCAAAAGTCAAACCTACAGGACAGACGCTTTACTAAAGTCTGGCTTTTATCCAATCTTTATTTATTTATTTATGTTTATTTATTTTGCACAATTTAATACTACATAACATAACAAAAAAATAAATAAATTAATAATCTACAGTGCAGGAAGAGGCAAAAATAACACTGGGCTTATCCGAGGCCTCCACCTAGAGACAAGATTAATATAAAGAAATAATATGACCACATAATAGTGATAAACAATTAGAACAAGATATAATAACGACAATAACAATAAATATATCAAAATCACAATGGCTGTGAAGAAAGCAGGGATGGCTGTCATCACGGGGCTGTGTTTGCTGTCAAACTGCACACACGTGGGTCAAGTGCAGGTCAACATTTCACCCTCTTTGCTACGCTATGCCTAACGGAGAAAATTGGGAGTTACCGCAAAGTCACAATCTATGCAGATTTAAGCGGAATATGATGGAAACTACCACAAATAAAAGGAAGAGCAGCTACAACAAAGACTGCGAAACTGCTTATAAGTATTTATAAGGCGGTGGAAGGCGAATCTCAGAGTTTTTTGTGAAATTTGCCAGTTATTTTACAATTTCACACGGGGGGAATATGAAGCAACACGTGTGTCTCACAAGAGAAACGTGCGGCTCAAAAAGAGATGTGCTGATATATGGATGCATTCGGGCAAAGCGTAGAGATGTTACGAGGTAAGGGGCAGAATAAAAGTGTTATTTAAGTTAGATAGACATTATATCAAAATTGTAGACTACCTCTCAGCCTTGGTAACGTGTCCCACATTGTCCCACACAAATATACTCTTTGTCCCACATTTGATGTGTTGGGATCTGGCCACCCTAGATGGGGTAAATTACTGATATTTTGATATACAGGCATAACATCTAACAAATAGATCAAAAGTTTTGTCTTATTGACCGTGCGCATCAGATTGACTCATGTGAATGTTAAAATAATCTTTGTCCTGTGTGGTAACCCAAAGTGTTTTCCTGCTTATAAACCTGTGCAACATGGTCACTGATGGATGTAACATGTCACCTGTTGTCCTGACAACAGCCCAGACAGACAGTCCAGACAGACAGACAGTTCCCATGTTTTAGTAATGGTAAATTAACTTGTATTTATATAGCACCTTTCTAGTCTTCTGACCACTCAAAGCGCTTTACACTACATGTCAGCATTCACAAACACACACACACACACACACACACACTGATGCAGAGGCTGCCATGCAAGGTGCCAACTTTGCCCATCTGGATCTAATCTAAATACTCATTCACACACTTTCAGGAGCAATTTGTGGTTAAGTGTCTCACTCAACGACACTGGAGGAGCCGGGGATTGAACCACCGGCCTTCCGATTGGTGGCCGACCCGCTCTACCTCTCAGCAACAGCCGCCCCTTTAGTCTCATCCCATTTCTGGAATGGAATGAGATTCTTGATCTAAATGTCCATATTCAGTTTCACATTTATGATACTGCTACTAACAATATTATTGTCTTTTAGATTGTATTTATTCCTTCTTTTGTAATAAAGTGTGTGTAGTATTTTTTTGTTAGATAATTAGTGGATGATCTGCATAGCAAAATGCAATGTGCATTTATTCTGACAGTCTTAGAATAATGTACAAATCAGAAATAGAATAAATTTGACCAAGACAACTATAAATCCTGAGTTTCTATTTCATCCATGCAAACAGGCTTAAAAGCTTCAAATGTTTCCGAGTTATGTTTCACCACTGATTCTCAAATAGGGGGGCGCGACCCCTAAGGGGGGTCCAGAGTTATAAAAGGGCGCGGCGAGGCTAAATATTACTGATGCATGGTTCTGCACTGGCCTGCAGGGGGACTTGAAAATATGTTTTATCAACAAAAGGGGGGCCCTGCAGAAAAGGTTTGGGAACCGCTGTGTCACATTAACTTGCTTCATTCTGTCATCAACCTTGTTTTCATCCTGTAGCTCCCTCTACTGGATGAATGGCTGATCTGCACTAGCCAACTTTTACCATTTTTCAGATAAAACTTTTCTTGCCTCACCACAAGATAGCACCATTACCACTACCATTTTCAACTGTTAGGAGCAAACTGAAATGCAAACTGTTGCCACAAAGTTTGAAGCACACTATTGTCTCATTGGAACTAAACAGCACACCCCAGGCCATGAAAAACAGCCAGAGACCGCAAGAACACAAAACTCTTTTACACGGATTTAATGAAAATAATTCAGACACTTCACGTGTAAAATGTGGCTCAGAGGAGGAGATTAGTACAGTGTATGTGGAAGTAGATGACAGATCTGATATTGTTTCTGTAACATTACCTCTCTGCTGACGTCTTTGCATCTTGCGTCTCTTTCCTAATGATATGAAACTATCAAAATCTGAGGTAAGTCTTTGTACCCTACAGGCAAAAATATTTTATTACTCTTCAATGGAAAAAAACTGAAGCACCAACTATTAATCAATGCAGAATAGCATCTCAAGCTGCCTGTCCATGGAAAAAAACTGACGTATGCTACTAAAGGCCACGAACAGACACTTTATGCACTACCTGGAAAACCAAGTTACCCAACCAACTCTGTACTTTCTGAAGAAGAATGTCACTCTAATTATTATTGTTATTATTTATTTATTTATTGCTGCCTTTATTTACTGCCCTTGTTTGAATGTGCTGCATTTTATTTTATTTTGTAAAAGAAAGCACTTTGAGCTTCATCTCTTGTATGAAAAGTGCTCTATAAATAAAGTTATTATTATTATTATTGTTATTTTGAAATGTAGCTTATGCATGACAGAATTATGAACTAATTAACTATATATATAGTGGGTTTTTTTTACTAATAATAATTAATATTAAATATGAATGATGAATAATGTTGTGGGATTATTCCTTATTTCATTTTTAATTACATTTATTATTATTACATTTATTTATTTATATATATTTATTTATTTATTTTTTAGACGAAGCATTCGAATACTGATTTGGAAGTCCATTATCATGGCAATGGTCGAAGCTTCGAAGCATTCAGGTCAGCCCTCGTATCTATATATCTGTTCTTTTTTGCTTTTTGTGTCTTTATTTATTGTAAAAGAATATGAAAACCAATAATTATATTCAACAAGAACACAAAAGTACGTCGACAATCATGTCCACATACATTTGGCCAGCTAGTTGGGAGATTGGGTGGTGAATCTTGCATAATCAGCCACTCATTACGTGTTTCCACTCAGATTATCATTCAACTGAGTTTGTGCAAATCTTCACTGTCACAAGTGCTGCTGAGTTGACCCCCGTCCTATAACTTTACACTGAAACTTAACAAACTCGATTATCTCACAGACTATAACTGCAACTCCTAAATGGCAGCCAAGCAACGGACTTCATCCGAGGTGAAAAGACTCTTGAAACACAAGTAGAAGCATCGCTGCTTCATATATCTAAAAATATACCGCTTATTAATACGTCAGTGTATTATAATACACAAAGCTACTGCAGTAATTATTGAGGTAGTGCAGGCTTAACATTAAAATAACTTGGGTCTAAAGGCCTGCTCAAGTAAGCTAAACCAAACAGCTGATGCTTTTCACCTCTGTGTGTGACAGAGATAGAGAAGAGAAGGGATGAAGATGTGTGAATGAACAGATGGGTCGTTTTGGGAGAAAACAGTGTGAATATTCTGCAGTGACATTTGATCAAGTTAAATATAGAGGCAACCGAAGCAGGGACAGTAAAAATGACCATCTGAGTGTTTTTCTTCATCCCCCCCCCCCTCCACACACCCTCTTGGCGTGAAAGTCCTTCCAGCACCGGGCTTGTGTGAGACAACTGTGCCTCATCAGAGTGACAGATCTGATCCCTTGGCTGGTAAGATGGAGTGTAGACATTGTCAGAAGTCATAGATATAACTGGACTGAGTTACACAGCCAAATATAACAGATTGCCACTCCCCTCAGCCACTTCCATTCACTCCACACAGTGTTTGTGTTTGGGGCTGTAGGTGGGGATCGCTGGATGTAGTTGCGTAGTTGGTAGACATGTTTGTGCAGAAGCCGCAGGGCTGACGTGTTTACTTTCGTTGCAGAAAGGGCTTGTCTCAGTACACTATGAGTCAGTGCGTCACGCAGGTGTTACATACTTGATAAGTCAAATGTGCAGGTGTTGCCACAGCAAACTTTAGGAGTATTAGACGCTCATTATTAGACTGTAATAAATGTGTTTTGATCATACAGTGGCAACATTTAACCCAGAACTGTAATGTCTACATATCCCTTGCATGACATCAAGCACTTAAAGCTCTTAAAACTGTTTGTATTCTTCATGGTAGCGTTCATATAATCTGTTCTACCATTCCCATGGCTTTGTGATTTATACTTAGCAGGACTTTGACTCTACTCCCAAGGCGATCCTGTGGCTTTTGGGGGAGTTTTTTACCATACAAGGAGAAGAGGAGTTTAGCTCGGTTTCCTGTGGGAGGGTTCTGATTTCTCTCACTCTGCATCTGATTCACTCTGTCTCTATTTCTCTCCTCTCTCTCTTCTCCTCTCCAACGCTCCAGCTCACTATACAACCTGAAAAGAATTTTATTAAAAGAAAACATCACCACAACATGTCCAAAATCAATATGTGTTTCATTAAATTGTATCTGAGCAATGTATTATGATAACATTGTGTGCAGCCAGCATCCTGACTGACCAAATAAGGCACACAGTCACAAAGTCAGCTTGTGTTAACCCCTGGGCTGTAAAGCTATCAAACTGTCACCACTTTCATAAACTTATGCCAAAAAAGGGTGCAGTTTCCCTCCCCTGCTACAGAAAGAATCCTAACAGTCCACTTATCAATCTCTAACTCTCCAAAAGGAAAGATTTGTGCATCTACAAATTTGCGTTACACACTATGTAACACAGTTCTTATGGATGTGATATGAGACATATGACATGTCAAGACTATCCTATGAAAACCATCACGAATCTCCAAAATGGCAACTTTTCATAAAGTAAGAAAAACAGTGTTGTTTTTAGCTTTGCAACAATGCATTTTTAATATAATCAATGGGTTTTTAGATGTTTTATTTAGCTTAAAGTGGGGGTAGGCAGTATATTTTTGGCATCATTGGGCAAAAATTCCATAATAACCTTTCAGCATATTGTAATTCAAGTGTTCTGAGAGATAACTAGACTTCTGCACCTCCTCATGGCTCTGTTTTCAGGCCTTAGAAAAATCTAGCCCATGACGGGAGACTTTTGCCAATCACAGGTCATTTCAGAGAGAGAGAGCATTCCTATTGAGAGTTCCTATTGAGAGTTCCTATGGCTGTGCTCCGGTCGGTGGGCGGTGCTTGGTATTTCCTCAACAGATCTCAACATGGCTGCCGGGTCACAAACTTTCTAATTTTACAGCTTTTTTTTTACTGCAGCTTTAAAGGTACAGTGTCTAGGAGTTGGCAACATCTAGCGGTGAGGTTGCAGATTGCAACCAACTGAAGCTTCTCCCATGTGCCAAGCGTGTAGGAAAACTACGGTGGCCAACGTGAAAACGTGAATGGCCCTCTCTAGAGCCAGTGTTTGTCCACTCTGTGCTACTGTAGAAATAAACTGTAGACTCTGTAGAGAGGACCTGCTGTGTATGTAGATATAAACGACTCATTCTAAGGTAACAAAAACACAACGATTCTAATTTTAACGTGATTATACACTAAAGAAAACATACTTATTAATATTATATTCCATTTCTGCCAATAAATCCCCCTAAATGTTACACAATGTGCCTTTAAAAAGTTGGAGAAATTTCTCAACACATAAAGGAAAATACGTGGATTTCACTGGACAGCTAAAATATGCTCCTCAAAATTCAAGCTACCTACAGAAAACCTGGACAGAGTCCTCTGTGCCAAAGCACACCAGGACAATGTCTAGTAAGGAATGACATCAAATAAGGGGAAAACACACTGAAACAGTGGCAATGCAACATGAAAACCAAGAGATGCATGTGTCCGAGTTTATCTTCAGATGTCACTTAAATGGCCAGAGTTTCCTTGTAATCTTTATTTTTAGCCGGGGCAGCTGGCACAGAAGAGGTGAAAGCAAAAAGACAGGTCCCTCGGTAATGATGAGATATATGCAGCTCACTATGACAAATTGAAATTTAACACTGTTTTGCACCAAGATAATTACAAAAATAAAAATATCCATTCTATTTTGTTTTCTTTCTTTTATTTTTACGTTTGCTTTTCTTGTCATTTGATTTCTAATAGTCTGCCAATAAAGATCATGGCGTGAACACTATGCATGACTCATTTTCCAAATATCTTATAAGTGCAGAAAATGAAATTCCTTGAAACCATCTCAAGTTGTAACCTCCAGTCAACAATGCTTTTTATGTTGTGCGCCTTACAAATTACAGAAAGCAGATCTAAATAAAGGTCTGTCAGACCAACAGTAATTAAGAGGACTTTAGCTGCAGCGGACTTATGGTTTATGTGTTTGTAGCTCGACTGTAACGCTCCAGCTGCCTGGTGTAGATCACATGCACGCAGCTCTTTCTCCACATTTTCTTTGGCTGGATCATTATCCAGCATCCCTTTTTCATGAAAACTATGTCCTTTCTAACCAACTCTGGTATTAACATCAATCTGAACATTCCTGAGTAAGAACACAGGCATATATGTGTGCAGCCCAAAGGGGGGGAAATGAACTCATATTACTAATGTGAACAATGTCCAACTGATGTCTGAGTTCTGGGTCTTTCTCCTTCTTATCTCTCCTGTTCTGTTCAAAACAAAAGAGCCATGTTCCAAATAAGGAGATAGGAGATCTACACCATGTTGTTCCTTCAAGAGGTGAAATTGAGATTAGGGAGGGGGGCACAGCTCTAGAGTAGCCAACACGGGGAGTGGTGGAAGGGGTGAACGGTGGGAAAGGGCTGTCACTAGAGACTGGGGCTGTCTCCAAACCTACAGTCAAGTTTAAATCACACAGAGCTCCAACGACTCTCAGTTTGCATCCTCCTCTCTGCTCACTCGCTCTGTCTCTCTCCTCCTCTTTGCATCTGCTGGTTGCTCTCCACCGTCAGGGCTCTTGTGAGGCGTCTTCCTCTGAAACATCTGCAACAGCTTCTCGCCTAAAGAAATACAACTTTTTTTTTTCCTCCAAAGCCTTGTGAGACACTGAGACCCAACTGTCACCATGGAGGCCATCAAGAAGAAGATGCAGATGCTGAAGTTGGACAAGGAGAACGCCATCGACAGGGCAGAGCAGGCTGAGTCCGACCAGAAGGCAGCAGAGGACAAATGCAAGCAGGTGAGACGAGGTTGATGGAAGCGATGGACTGATGACTGACTGGATGTGTGCTCTTCTATAACACTAATATATTGACTTTTACAAAATAAGATAAACTTTATTGATTTCACACAGGAAAATTGACAAGAACAGATGCAAAGTATAGAGAGCAACTGCAACATCATGGTTATAACTGTCCAAATTAATAAGCAATTAAAAAGTTACAATATTAGTTATTGAAGTTTTCTGGGATGTATTGAATAACAGTGGAACATCAACTGGATTATCTTATATGCAATTTTCTACACATTTTCCATATCATGATATATATCAATATCAAAAAGTATTCTTAATAATGTTGTGATATTGATTTTAACTATATTGGGAAAACACATTAAGGTTATTGTGAGATCTAGTTGCTCCTTTCAGAACAAAGTTGGAAATAGTTTCATGTATATTGAAATGATTTCCTTCTGAGGTGTTTTTGAGTCTCTTTCATCCACTGATAAACCTAATTTAAATTATCTAGATTATTTTGTGAAAACAGACCAATGTGATTAATTTGCTATTCACATATGAGGTTAAGATTTTTAAATTACAATGATAATCTGGTCTAAAATAAATATAATATTATAATAATAAATAAATACCAAACCACTTGTACAGACTGCAGAGGGGCTAAACATAAAATGTCAAGTATTTCCCAAAGCACCAAATGTTGAATTACAGAGAGCAGCTGATGCTGCGCCCATGGGTCCTGTCTTCTGGTGGACAGGAGAAGGTGGAGGACGTCCACAGAGACGCGCAGTGACGACTGCTGGACAGATTATCCCCAGCGAACCAGGAGGATTACTTGAAGCTACCAGAAGTGGTGCTGCAGCAGTTTAAACAACCCATCTATAGAAGCTCTATCTCAGGAGAGGACTGCATTACCCAGCATCCTTCTCTGAATTCATGTCTGTAATGAAAACCTCCCAAACTCCAAATATCTGCACATCCATATTTGGTACTGCAGAGCCTGAGCTTTAGACAGTTTGATATTTCAAGGGCTGACTTAATGGTAGTGTACTTGTACCACTTGATACAAGCAAAGTAGAATCTGGAGATGTAATATGATATTTGAGGCTTCTAAATGAAGGCAATTATTGCACAGTGGGAGGTGGTAGTGGTCATCATGGCGGTACGGGAGGAATGCTAGAGAGCAGGGAGCTGGAGAGGAACGGGCAAAGACAGGAAAGAATCTCCTCTCTGGTTTCTAATCATACCCAAGGAGTGACAGTTGTCACTGGCACTGCACATATGGACCCCCGGCATGTCCTCCACATCAAGGAACAGTCAGCATGAAATCCTAGAAGCTCCTTGAGTTTGTTTGGATGGCACTGATTCAAGCAGTGCTAAGAGAAGCTTTTTTTTTGCTATTCTTGGCACGATGGGGCAAACATCAGAGTGCAGTCAGGCCAAAACTAACACTCACTATTAACATACATCACAGACGACAGTCTCAAGCAGCAATCAAAGGATCTGCTCGCCCAAATTACAAAAGAATTTTAAAAATTCAGAAGCAATGTGTCTTTTCAGAAGCAATGTCCAGGGTTACTCTTGATAAACCACAGATTCCATCACGAAGGGATTACACTGGAACTGCTTTCTACCAAAGAAATAGTCCTGATGAAAACCTTTGACGGCACGTTCTGTAGATTAAAAATACACTCTGCTCCAGAGGGAAATATTTAAACAACTATCAGATGGATTGGCATGAAATTGTGTTCAGACATTCATGGTTCCCAATGGATGAAACCTAATGACATTGTTGATCGTCTGATGTTTCCTCTAGCGCCACCATGAGGTTGATATTTGAGCTTTTAAGTCAAATGTCTTGACAACTACTGGATGGATTGCCATGACATTTGGTAGAGACCATAGACTGTAAATAAGAATTGGACGTAGTCATAGTGACGTCACCCATTGGTTTGTGAACCGCCGTTTTGAAGCCTGGAGTTTGGCCTTTTTTTAGCCGTCGCCATTTTGTTTTTTGGCTGTCGCCATCTTGGTGTTGTGCAACCAGAAGTGATACAAGAGGGTGGAGCTAAGTACAACCGAGCGCTGAATAAGACATTTTTATGCGACCAAAATGTTACAATTAACTTTCATGAACTGAAAACCCGCTGTAAAGGATTAATGTTGACGAAAGACGAAAATGCAGACAACACCCAGACCGGACAACGCCTGTCAATTACAAGGTAGCCACGCCCTAAAGCATAACCTGCTTTATCATCTAATTACTCTAAATGGGACCATAATTTACTAACAGAACATCATGCTGTATTGAAGAAGACTTGAAACTAGCGATTGAGACCATAACCTCATGTTTAAAATGTTTACTGAGTTAATAAATCAAGTGAGAAGTAGGGTCATTTTCTCATTGACTTCTATACAATCAGACTTCTTTTTGCAACCAGAGGAGTCGCCCCCTGCTGGCTGTTAGAAAGGATGCAAGTTTAAGGTAATTCCGCATTGGCTTCACTTTTCAGACCCGGAGGTTGCCCACTGGTACAGACATTCATGTCCTCCGAGAATTAATTGTAAAATTTGTGGTCCTCTGACTTTACATCAGGCCAAAATTCAAATTAGTCCAAATCTTTGTTTTATGGCCAAACACCTGTAAAACTGACATTCTCTTCAGCCTCAGCTGCTTGGTGTTTAGTGCTAATTAGCAAATATTCGCATGCAAACACGCTAAACTAAAATGGTGAACATGGTATTCATTATAACTGCAACATGTTAACATCATCCTCAGCATGTTAGCATGCTAATATTAGCATTTAGCTCAAAGCACTGCTGTAGCTAAAGTAGAGCCCCACAGAGACACAGACATCTATCTTAGGTTGGTACTAGTCATGTCCCTACATCTGAATGCTTCTGGGTATTGAAAAAGTCTACTTAATTGGTTTTAATCTGAAATTTTTTAATGTTTTGTTTTGTCATGTTTTTCTTTTGTAGCATCAATGGACTACAATTGCATTTCGTTATGCAACTCCGATCCTTGAATCCTTGAATCCCCCATCATTGTATCAAAGCAATGCTGGATGTTTCCCATGCAGTGTTTCATTCATACTTTGGTTTGGTTTTTGCTGCGTCCTTCCTGACTCTCTGTAACGTTTGCCTTCTCTCAGCAAGATGACGAGCTGCTCGTTCTGCAGAAGAAACTGAAGGGAACAGAGGACGAGCTCGACAAGTACTCGGAGGCCCTGAAGGTTGCTCAGGAGAAACTGGAACTGTCGGAGAAGCAGGCCGCAGATGTGAGTTAACCACAACGACGCCATCTGAAACACATTATCCATATTACAGTGGAACACCACAACGTCTAGGTTTCAGTTTTACAACGTATTGATTGTCACTCTTTCAGACGGACTAAACTAAATATCACTCCATGATTGGAAAAATACCAGTGATAGAGACAAAAACAGACGTTCTTTTCTATGAAAATTTGTTTTAAAAAATCATTGAATTAAGTGCCTTACACAATCAGTCTCTGTTGCTTCTAGTGCTTACACTCGCCTTAATATTTAGTTGTTTCTAGAGAGATGAAACAACAGTGACATTCAGAAAATATAATAATCAAAACCTACTTTGAGAGTTATTTGTCTAGTTATAATCATGGAAACTATAAGGGCACAATCTTTAAGTCCCTCGGCTTCTATGATTTCAACAAAACAAAGGAGTAAAAGAAGACAGTCGAGAGGAACTTCATACCAAAGATTTGCCATGAGATTAAATTTGAAAAGCCCTTTTTGTGTATTAAACACAGGCAGGTACTGAACAGTATATATGACTCCTAATTTCAGTCTGCTACCACAATGTAGAAGGACACTAACAACCCTGAAATGAATCCGGAAATGACTAACATGTATCTTCCAACCCACATAGTGTTGTTGGCGTCTTTGTGAGGTCTGTAACAGAGCCGTTTCTCAAGCACAGACACAACTTAGCCAGCCTGTAGCCGACCAGGAATCCCAGGAATGCAGTTTAAGCAAACAGAGAAGGCCGTACTGCAGTGTCTAATGAAATCAATGCTCTGGCCTTTTTGGGGCAGAGATATCACACTCCGCTCTGTCACAGTACACATACCTCATTGAATGACCATTCACCTTTAAAGAGCATCTATTTCATTCATGATCTTTCTTTTACAGCAATATACCAGAAAAAAGATGATATCTGATTAAATGTTATCTTTGATCTGAAGCAAAAGGGTCAGCAAAAAAAATATGGAGACAATCAGGCTCAACTTTTTTGAATAATTATGGGCAATGTTATTGATATGCCACCTGAAATACTTTTCTTATGTGGTTTTACCAGTGACGCATGACGATTCTCTTCTTTTACCGTCTAATTTTTCAAATTTTTAAGATGCGTTATCTGGGAGTAACAAGATATGTGTTGTTGTTACACATGTTTAATTACTGGGGAGGCAACTAACACTTATTTTCATCATCCATCAAACTGCTGATTATTTTCTTGATTATTATTATCTTGTTTGGTCTATAAAATTTTAGAAAATACTGAAAATCAATTTTCACATTTCCCTAAAGCCAAACGTGGCATCTTTTGTCTGACCAGCAGTCCAAAACCCAAAGATATTCAGCTTACTATTACATACGATTTTCTTTTAAAAGCAGCAAATTCTCACAACTGAAAAGCTGGAACCAGTGAAAATTTGGCATTTTGGTTGGAAAAAGTTTTTAAAACAATGAATCAATTGTCAAAATAGTTGCTGATGAGTTTTCAAATAATCAATTTATGTTTCAGTTGTAACAATTACACTAAAATGGAATTGAAAGTAGCCTCTACGGTGTATGCGTAGAACTACCAATGAAAGCAGGTGAGATAAGACCCCAAAGGTTAAAGGTCAGATTACATGATTACAAATGATTTCTGTATCAGATGACCTATCAGACGCCCACAGATTAGGGCTGTCCTCCACCAAAGAAATTCCTAGTTGACCAAAACTCATACGATTTTGTCGACTAATTGATTTGTTAATGTGAGACTGAGTTTCTCCACAAAGAACCACACAAAAGCACCACTTTAAATCCCGTGTTTACCAGAGATGTGCTCATAAATTTCTTGGAAATACGTCAATCAGCATGAAAGAAGCATAAAAACCAACTAATCGATGAAGAGGGGGGCAGCCCTACCACAGATCTGTCAACCACCACTTCTTCTAATGTGTTCCACACAGCCTATGAGGGATGCTGATACATATAAATGTGACACAAGGACAGGAAGAGAAAATAAACACAGGCTTTGCTTTGAAAAGTGAGGAGGAGGAGAAGGGGGCTGAAGGGAGCTGAAGGGGGCGCTGAAGGAATGTGTCGCCACCCGATGGTTGCGGGTCATCATGTCTGCAACCAAATCAATTTACATTCCAGGCTGCTGCAGGTCAACAACCCCTGTTGAAGAGGATTATTACCTATTGACCCTCCCTCTTCCTCTTCTACAAGTTAATCTTTGGACCTTCTGATTTCTACACATTTTTACAACCTGCCTCTCGCTTCCTTCACACGTTCACACTTTTGACTTTTCTTCCCTTTTCCCGCCTCACACAACCATATAATCATAAGTTATGATTCACATTAGTCACATTATGTGAATCAGACCGATGAATCAGGTGATCTCTGTTCCCTCCTCCTTCTGATCAGAGCAGAAAAATGCAGCCTAAGCAACACCTTACATTTGCCATATAAGTCCACAATAGACAGACTGACTTTGCACACCTCTTTTGTGGAGGAAAAAAAGCAGCGCCTTCCCCTCCGAAATCCTGTGATGTCATCTGGGACCGGCTTCTCAACACGATTGGAGGATCTCGCCATAAATTTCCTGAAAAACTCCCAGCCCTTCTTTTTTTCCTCATCCCAGCCCTGCACAGCCCTCTGACTGACTTCCTGCTCGAGGAAAAAAAAAAAGTTTTCCTCGGAGCCAGCAACTCTTTGTAACGTTTTAAAGGATACACCTAGTCGATCTAGACGGCTACATTTCTCGGGCTCCTTCTTTGTTCTTTGAGGGGAAAACAAGTAGTAGACATCATGGAGATGGTGAAGAAGAAGATCCAGTCCCTCCAGCTACAGGCTGATGAGGCAGAAGACCGAACACTGGGAGTACAAAGGGTGTTGGACGAGGAAAAGGAACTCCGCGAAAAAGTGAGACAATGAATCATTTAATCCGACTTCAGTCGTTCCTTTATCTTTACCATCACATACCTATTGAGCACATTTATTGCGGATTGTAAAGAATTGACACGCAAACACTCAGTGTGGCGGTAATGATCCTCGCTTAACGCTCTTATAAGAATTCCAAACTTTTCCTGCGCATCCCAATAGTAGATTTGTTGTTTTTATCTTGTAATGCGTAAATGTGATCGTTTTAGACGTTCGTGAGAAGTTGGGGTGGGGGGAGTATCACTGTGGCGACATTCCCTCAGACTTTTGTTCGGCTGTGTTATCTAACTTGAACACGCCCTAGATCTTCTCAGACACCTACATATGCAACGAGAGCCCTCTCAGGAGCCTATTACACTAACAGCGTGTTTGTTGAAATATTAAGGTGTGGCAGGCTTATTACGTTTATAAAGCTGGGATTTTCCCCCTAATTATGTCAAATACACTTTGCAAAACAGGAACAAAGCATTTGTTCCTGTTTTGCAAAGCATCCAGTAGTCTTTATTCTGTTTTGGTCTGAATAACATTTGACACATATTTGAAATTAGGAGCTCCTTCCTCCTCCTCCTCCTCTTCGGCCTCTACACAGGAAGAAAAGAGCCGACGTGTTTATCTGTGGTATCAGGAAACAGGAAACAGGCCCAGAAGAAGCAATCTGTTGTCTCCCAAACATACACGGGTTTGCATTACTACAGCTGTACCACTTCAGATATGTCAGGGTTAAAAGTCTGCCACTTTGTTATTCTGCGTCAGCAGTTTTCAAAGTATCTGGTCAAGCTGCAAAGTCCAGAAGTCATCATGGTTGTTGGGAGTGAAATTGATTAAATGGAAGAAATCTGACTTACTGGATAGGAGGAAAAAAGAAAACAGGGATATATGCTTGCCCAGAGAATAAATAGGCACAATTAAATAACTATCGATACAATATAACCTATATAGATGGCTTTCAATGTGCAGCTTTGGGCATCCTCAACAGTATCCTTCCTCTTGTGGCAGCAGCTTGTTTCCTGGCTGACCTCTGACCTCTCTTTCTATCTGTGTGTGTCGGTGTAGGCGGAGGGCGATGTGGCATCTTTGAACCGCAGGATCCAGTTGGTGGAGGAGGAGTTGGACCGCGCTCAGGAGAGACTGGCCACAGCCCTGCAGAAACTGGAGGAGGCTGAGAAGTGTGCAGATGAGAGTGAAAGGTGAGAATCAACAGTCATAATGTATTAATTAATGAAAATGTAGACATACCATCAGCTACAAGACTGGAAAATAATTATCTAATGGCTTTTTTGAGGGTCCCAAATTTGCCCATGTTTTGATCGGTTGGGAGCAGTGAAGTAGAGCCTCATAGGATGAGTGGGATGGACACATTTTAATTGTATGAAATGGACAAGGTGGCAGAGCTGTTAGTTCTGGAAATACAAAATAATACATCTCCAGGAGGGAAATTAGGTGTTTATTAGGTGTTTGCTGCACCAGAAACAGTCAGTAAAAGGTGCAAAACAGAGTCCTAGCATCTGCATAATGTTGGGACTTGAAACCACAAAAAAAAAAAACCTATAGTAAGAACCAGCCTGCAGCTTTTTGTGGTGTCTTTGTGGTGTTGTTGAACTAAAACCTGTCTGTCTATCTGATCATCAGAGGCATGAAGGTGATCGAGAACAGAGCCTCGAAAGATGAGGAGAAGATGGAGATCCAGGAGATGCAGCTCAAAGAAGCCAAACACATCGCTGAGGAGGCGGACCGCAAATATGAAGAGGTGCGGACGCGGAGATCACGTTTCAGCTGACTTTCGGTTTTCACAATGTCATTTCTTGTTGTTGCTCAACTGTGATTTCACGTCTTTTTAACGTCAGGTTGCCCGTAAACTGGTGATCATTGAGGGTGAGCTGGAGAGAGCAGAAGAGAGGGCCGAAGTTTCAGAACTGTAAGCACAAATTGAAGAAGTTATATGAATGCTTGCAGGCATCGTTCAGTTGTTACCAAGATAAAAGGTCAAACATATTCAGAAAATTTAAATGTATTTCCTCTATTCATGCAGTAAGTGTGCCGACCTGGAAGAAGAGCTGAAGAACGTCACCAACAACCTCAAGTCGCTAGAGGCTCAGTCTGATAAGGTAAGTGTTGGTAATCTCTCCTGGAGGATACGATACGATATGATACGCCACAATCCGACACGATATGACAAAATATGACGCGATACAACACGATACGACACAATATGACACGATATGACACAAGACGATACAATACAATACGACACGACATGATACGGCACAATATGATACGATACAATACGATACGACTCAATACGACATGATACGGCACAATATGATACGATACAATACGATACGACTCAATACGACATGATACGGCACAATAAGATACGATACAATACGATACGACGCAATACGACATGATATGACACAATATGACGCAATGAGCTACAACGCGCTACGATATGATATAATACGATGCGACACGATACAACACGATATGATACAAAACGGTACGATGCAATCTGACACGATATGACACAATATGACGCAATGTGCTACGACACAATACGGTACGATATGATAGGTTACGATACGATACGATACATTTTATTGTCCCCATGGGGAAATTTGTCTTGGACTCAAATTTTTAACACATTATATGACACATGACATGTCGTCTTATCATATAGCTGCCAACAGAGTAGTAGTAATAATAGAGAAACAAACAACATATAAACAACAAGGAGCAGTTTGTGCGTGCATGTTTGTCTCTATCAGCCTGCTGTTTGACCTTAAAACAACTTCACACATTCACAATCAATTGAGTTGCCCAGTACGACCACTCAGCTGTTCCCCCGGAGCTGCAGAGCTTGATGTTTTATTACATTACCCATTCAATTCACCTGCATAAACATCCATATTCTGTCCAGAATGAGCTTCAAAACTGTAAAACTCTCATCTAACTTTCTAAAAAAGAGACAAACGTTATGTAACATGTATATCAATAGAGTGTACAACAAAGATATTGAGCGTGAATAACTAGGGAAAGATGGAATAATAACTTTTGACAAATAAAAACATTGTGATATTTATTGTTTTGGCAATGAAATGATTATCTTTACTGTCTCTGTAGTACTCTGCACAAGAAGACAAATATGAGGAGGAGATTAAAGTCCTGAGTGACAAACTTAAGGAGGTAAGTTCATGTGTGGTCGAGCTCTATTCTCTAAGGGAAGCTGTGTCAGGATGGTTATAATATGTTTATTGTCTTTTCAAAGGCGGAAACCCGTGCAGAATTCGCAGAGAGGACAGTGACCAAGCTGGAAAAGACCATAGATGACTTAGAAGGTACACCTCATTTGAGTCCTTCTTTTCAAATCCTTCTTTTCCTCAAACTTTCATTCAAATCTTTATCGTTCCTAATTTTCTTAATCTCTGATCTGATTTCTCTCTTTTTACTCCTGATTTCCCATCATGGTCTGCACTATTCTGCCTTGTCCTCCACCTGCTCTCTCTCTGCCCTCTGACCTGCAGACGAACTGTACACTCAGAAGCTGAGATACAAGGCTATCAGCGAGGAGCTGGATAATGCCCTCAATGATATGAACACCTTGTAAACCTTGCATTTAGCTCATGATGTTTACACTTTCCCCTTTGTCTCCCTTCTTGCCTGATTGGAAGCACTTTTTCTCTTCTTCTCTCCCTTTGCTCTCAAGGCCTCTGGCTCCTTTTACGTTAATCTAAAGCTCAATAAAGATATTTTTCTCTTTTACCCTGTCTTCTGTCATTTCAGTTTAAGCCTGCTTTCCACCACGCTGCAGCTGTAACAGTCAATAGTTTCTATATTTATTGGCCATTATGAAAATGTTATTAGCTTATCTATTCCACTTATGTGATCAATAATCTGTTCACTGACACAGCAATTGCATTTTATATCTGATGTTATTTTTTTTATTGCAGAGTGCCTATCGAAAGAAAAAGAGCAACACTTAGAAAAGCAGCAAGTCCTGGACCAAACACTGCTGGAGCTCAATAGCTTGTAAACTGCCAAGAAGAAAATCAAACAAATTAAAAAAAAAAAAAAAGATATTTTCTACATGCCATCCATTCTCTGTAATTTCACTCTTATTCCTGGTTGTTAAAACATATGTACCCCTTTTTATATATTTATGGTGCCTTTGTTTCTTTTCCTTTTTTAAAAATGGTTTTGGGTCCATATGATAATCAGTTTCGGTGCTGGAAAATTGTGTTGTAGACCAAACTCTGAGCAAAAATAAAACTGACGATGATGAAGTGAGTTTTATGTGTTATGTTGACTGAGTATGTTTGTATGCACAGTTTTGCATGTGTGTTTGTGTGTGTGTGGCCTTGAGGCAATTTCAACACAGAGTCAAAAACAAGTTCATAGTTTACATGTGCTAACATGCACAGTATTTTCTGTGTGCTCTGTCTGCTCTGTCCTGGATTCATCAAACACAAAACTGGATATATGGCTTAGCTGCTGACCCTTTGGTCCCACAACAGTGATGTCACTGAGTACTCTTTTTTTTCAAGTTAAGATTTTTAAGTAACAACTAAAATGGGCTTTGTAATGAGATTTTATTTGTCAAAAAGGAGAAAACTTTCTTAAATGCAATACCACAATGTAATGTAAAGCCCCACATTCAAAACTTATATAGATAGCTACTTCTTTTTTTAAATAGATAACACTGAATGTTTTTTAGAAAGCAGCTATGCGGAGGTTACACGTATTCAGGAAGCCACAATGACTTCGGGTTGAGCCAGAATATTCTTGAAATGGTGTACAAGAATCTGGTGGAAAGCATCTTGTCCATTAACATGGTCACTTGGTGGGGACACTCGAGTGGCAAATGTAAAGGGAACCTGTCAAAAGTGTTTAACACGGCCAGTGAAAATATAGGAAACCACAGATGCAACTAAAAAGCGGGCATATACTGAATACCAAAAAGAAAGCTCTTGACATAACAAGTGACCCATCCCATCCACTGTACCCACAATTTGAATTGCTTCCCTCAGGAAGGCGCTTTAGACTCGAGCCACCAAAAATGTCTATAAGAAATAATTTGTCCCAAGCGCAGTTAAATTATGAAATAATTAAATACATAGTTAATCCCCCTCAGCCCCACCTTGCACTGAATTTTCACAATTGTCTCATGTTTGCAGAATCTGCACATTGTACATCTGTAATAGGCCTACGAAACTGTATTTGATTGCATATGATTGAACTCCAAGCTCCTCCAATGTTTTTATTGTTTCTCACTATTGTGTTATTTGTAACTCATGTTGATTTTGGTGAAGCAAAAGACAATTTTCCACATTGTGGACAATTAAGTTTCTAACTAACTAACTCACTAAAATTTAACTTCAGTGAAAGTAAAGAAGCATTATTGGGAAACAATACACAAATTATCAGAAGCAGAAGAAATTCATTATCTACAATGACCCTTTCAGTGTTGTATTATTGGATTAGTAATATGCATTATCATGTAAGCAGCATTTTAAAGTAGTAATGCATCATATTTTAGAAATTGAACATGTGTTTTGCAAGTAAAATCTTAATCAGGATAGTACTAACTGTAGCTGAATAATAAGTGTCATGCAGTAAAAAGAACAATATTTACCTCTGAAAAGTACAAGTGTAAAGTAGCATAAATGAAAATATTCAAGCACAAGAACCTCAAAATAATAGAGTGATACACTTTTTTCTTTTTTCGTTCTCTTTATACATCCATGGTGCTACAGGAATGAGTCCTAAAACCCAGAATTGAGTTAGCATTTTAGCACTTCCGGTTCCCTCATCTCAAAGTCAATGTTTTTTTTAGTTAGATGCATGAAATAAGGTCTGTGGTTCTACGACACAAAATATATCAATAAATATCCCATTCGTGAATTTTTAAGCATTTATGCGTCTTAGTTAGTTGCTAAAAAGTAACTAAATGAGACTAATAAATGTCATCACGCCAACTCGTCCGCCTTTACAGCCTTGTGTATACTCGCATTCATGCCACCGTGGTGTGGTTCGTTTATAGCCTTACGTTAGCTTTTTACTTCTGGCGATTGCATTTCACGCTTCAAAAATCATAGAAGTAGTGTTCATTTGTGAAGATTATCTTGCTGAACAAAATGTGTAAGTTTCATAAATGTGTGTTTGCCACGGAGCTTATTTTTTGCAGTAATCCAAAAGCCACTGGAAAAATCCCTTTGGCTTTTTGTTGAGGGAACAAGGGTGATGCTAACTTTCTGGTTGGCCTACAAAAATACATCATCCCTGAAGCGCTCTATACTTAAAGTGGCAGTAGGCAACAATCTTTTGGCATTCCTTGGCAAAAATTCCATAATAACCTTTCAGCATATTGTAATTCAAGTGGTCTGAGAGAAAATTAGACTTCTGCTCCTCATCATGGCTCTGTTTTCAGGCTTTAGAAAAATCTAGCCCGTGACGGCAGAGATCAGAGGTCAGAGGTCACAGGTCATTTCAGAGAGAGAGAGCGTTCCTATTGGCTGTGCTCCGGTCATGTGAGCAGAACTTGGCTTCCTTCAACAGATTTTACAACGGCGGCCGCGTTACACACTTTCTCATTTTACAGCTAAACAGTAACTACAAGATGATTCTGAAAACATTTGAGGCGAGAAATAGACAGTAACAGAATATTGATTCATATTTGATCAGCGCTGCCTAGTTTGACCGTTTGGTCGGAGTTCGCGAGTGATTGACAGCCGGCTCTCATAGACGGCAGCTGGACAGCGGACCTTGTTTTCCTCCGTCAAGTGAAATCCTTCAGATGCCGTTAGGAGCACCGGAGGACACAGTAGGACACAGAGGAACATGATTTTTTTCAGGTTACCTGTTTCATGTACTGCTGTCACGATATAGCGGCCGTTTTCTAAAAATAACTTTTTAAAATCATATTTGCGCCGATATCGCATACTGCAGCTTTAAGTAGACTTGGCCGCTTGAGTCAGCTTTTAATGCAGATTAATAAATGAATTATTTGTAAACACATTTATTAATGCTTATTTGTATTGTACAATTAGTTATTAATCAATGAAATGCTCTATTACTCTTTAGGTGACTGTTGTGGTCCTCCATAGCCTGCAGTCAGTAACCTGAGTAAACGCCCACTGGTCCCGGTTCCATATAAACAGCTGGTGAGTTCCAGTCCAGCAGAGGGCAGCATCTCTCTGCAGGCACATCGCTGCTGCGCCGGGCGGGATTTCCGCAATAAAATCAAGTATGGCGAAGACATACGACTATTTGTTTAAATTACTGTTAATCGGCGACTCTGGTGTCGGGAAGACCTGTGTCCTCTTCAGGTTTTCAGAAGACGCCTTCAACTCGACGTTTATCTCCACTATAGGTAAGGTTCAGGTGACGTCAGCTGTGTCTTTCTGTCTGTTTACAATACGGTCTGTCTCAGAGGGCTCCGTCTACTTGCTGGAATGCTGCCTGTGCTACGTTTACGGCTGGAAGTATTTTCTCTTTCTCATGGTCTTATTCTTCTAAATGTAAATAACTCGTTAATAACGGCAAGGGGGAAACGAGTGTGTTTTGTAGGAGGCTAATGTATGAGTATAAGTGTTTGCGTTGTATTGTTAATTCATGCCGGTTAGCCGAGTAGCTCTAGCGCTAGCTGGCCCTTAACGTTAGGTGCCGTCTACGTTCTGGTAAGACACCGGAAAACCCGATATGTAGCACGCTGTAGCTGGTTAATTTAAGCATGATAAAAATCGCTGCTGCAGCTTTTATGCACACATTACTTCCTTATGCCTTGACGAGAAGCTGAGCCGCCGTTTGTTCCCAGTCCACGTGTCATTATTTTTGTATGACAGTAGTGTCCAATGTTTGACAGGTAGCTACAGGAAGCTAACAAGCTAACCGTTATGATTGACATGCATGATCCTTCTTTATCCTCCAGGCATTGATTTCAAGATTAGGACCATAGAGCTTGACGGCAAGAAGATAAAGCTACAGATATGGTGAGTTTCTCATCATTTAATGCCGAACTGTGTGACACGCTGCTGGTGTTTTGTCAGTATTTGGCTAATGAAGTATGGATGGCACACACTTTATTCGAGGTAAAGTTCCTCACAGATGTACAGTAGGGTGCCTACAGGTCATTGATACTCTTGAAATGTGAATTCAAATTGAATGCACTTGGTCTTAATGGTAATTTTAGCTGAATGTATGTCACTATGGTCATTCTTCATCTGTAGTTTATGTCTTCAGTGACCAAATCACGGGTTTTATAGCCTGCAAAATGCATCAATCTAATGCCAACCTCTACATTGACCTGCAATATAATGTTATCAAAGTTTCATACCTCCCTGCTACAGTATATTAGCGTGTTAGAAAAAGTCCATGTAAGGTAAGCCAGCCTCCTCAATACATAGCTGGCATACTTAACTGCAGTGAGATATTGATGGAAACTTTCCCACATGATTTATCCAAATATTGACCTTAAAGGCGTTTCCTATTCTCAACCTTTGTGATATATGATACTTTGAGATTTCACAATTCTGGTGCTTTTCAGGGATACGGCTGGTCAGGAGCGTTTCCGAACGATCACAACAGCCTACTACAGAGGAGCAATGGTGGGTGTCTTCGCGTGTTGTCAGACAAATGTAACACAAATCCACTTTCCTAGGAAGCCACGACTCTTGAGCTCTGTTGATCTCAACACATTTGATTTACTGCTCTTCACAGGGCATCATGCTTGTCTACGACATCACCAACGAGAAGTCTTTTGACAATATCAAGAACTGGATAAGGAACATAGAGGAGGTACATACTGGCGCATGTAGACCCTTTTTTACGTGCTTGCTACTTCTTCAACTATCTAAATGACAACATGGTGCATGTTGTTTTTACTAAACATTTCTCTTGATCCAGCATGCATCATCTGATGTTGAGAAGATGGTCCTTGGCAACAAGTGTGACATCAACGACAAGCGGCAGGTGTCCAAAGACAGGGGGGAGAAGGTGAGAAGTTTGAAGTGAAGATAATACATTGTCAAAAGTCTTGGTAAAATGTAAGGTGATGTAATTTCCTCCCATGTTCTTTCAGCTCGCATTAGAGTATGGAATAAAGTTCATGGAGACCAGTGCAAAGGCCAACATCAACGTGGAAAATGTAAGAAGCCTTCCTTCCTTGAGTTATAATATGCTTAAAGCAACCATCCAGTGTATTTTGGCATTTCTATGATGTTTCATATTTATTTGAGTCATTTCCTGGCAATGTTGATTAGCCACACTGTTTGTCATTTTTTTGACAAATAACTTAATTTTGTGCTCGTAGTTACAAAAAAAAAAGAAGGTTGTTGCTAAAACGGGTATATGATGTATGACTATAGTAGAAGCTGCAAGTCATACGTCATCCTCCAAGCTTGTGCAATTGCACTCATAGCTAGCCTAACTTATTGCATTAGCTAGGTGCTGTAACTGAGGGTTATTTAATTTTTTAGTTTCCTCATTCGTTTAGTGTGTTGTTTATTTTCACAATGAGATTTCTGTGTGCAGTGAACGGGTGCAATCAACTCAGTGGATTACACAAAATCCCATCGGCAGAATTAGCACAACACACTGACTGTCTCTCTCACTCGCTCTCTTCTTTACCGTCTCCTCCTGCTGGAGATAAATTAACGAAAAGCAGCCGATGCCGCATGCCGGTGTTGTGTCCGGCCACAGTGCACCGCAGGACGGATCATAGACGTGTTGCCCGTCGTTTGAAATGCAGTTTCGGGACGTTTTGGAGGTTTGCCTCGTCCACCAGCACCCAGCCTCTAACAGGTCTGGAAGCTGGGGAGCGCACACCTTTCAGCCCAAGAGAAAAGTCCCTTTTAGAGAAATAAATGAGTCGCAGTGCAGCACCGCAGCCCGGTGCGGTATCGGCGCTGGAAGCTGAGGCGAGAGCTGCGGGTGCTGGTGGACGGTGCACTTCTAAAACGTCCCGAAAATGCATTTCAAACGGCGCACCTCAGCAACATGGCTATTAGTCCTGCGGTGCGCTGTGGCCAGCGTGCGGCTCCTCAGTGCAACAGCAGCCAGACAGCCGCCACGCCAGGAGGAAATGGTAAAGAAGAGAGCGAGTGAGAGAGAGTCGGTGTGTGGTCTGATAAACAGTAAATTCATCAAATTCAGTGCCATATAGCTAGCTGTTTTCCAAGCTACCGAAGCTCGTTTCATCTAAACTGGGTTGAAAAATGATGCAATCTGCTTGCCACGGTAATGAATGACTATTAACCGCAGCCCCTTTCTCTGTTTGAGAAAGAACTTTAACGAAAAACAGGAAGTAACACTTGCTGGAGCGGGGCTTTAACAGATCAGATGTCATCAATGTGACAACATGCGTATTTGTTCTGGTTCACAGGCGTTTTTGACACTCGCCAGAGACATCAAATCAAAAATGGACACAAAATTGGTAAGAACTCTTTGATAATACAACTTAGTTTTTTTTGCAATGTGGTAAATTGATAAATGTAATAAATTAATATTAAATGTGAAATGTTTTTTTTTTTTCAAGTTTCAAACTGTTGACTATCAGTAGCAGTGTTGTGGAACAGTACATGAGGATTTCTGTAAAGAAAGTTTCTGAACCATATGAGAGCAAGCACTGAGCAAACGGACAGCAGTGACCTGTTTATTTGTCATTTTGCAGGAGGGCAACACGCCGCAGGGGAGCAGTCATGGAGTCAAGATCTCCGAGCCTCAGAAAAAGACCAGCTTCTTCCGCTGTAGCCTACTCTGAGGACCGAGGCCTTCGACACTGGCTGCCAGCTGGCTGGACATAAATGGACTGTGCTTGCTCTCAGCACTTCCTTCCCCTTCCTTCTTTCTACCCATCCATGGCCTGTCCTCCCAGTCCACACAAACCATTATATTCCCTGTAAGGGGAGGACTTCCCCTCCTCTCTTCCTCTTCTGAAAGCTTCCAGTGGTGCATCTCTTCCATTTTAAGGAGATCCGTTGTCTTCATGGGTCAGAGTGCTTGACTGGTAGAGGACTCCACCAGGAACATTGTCCAGATGTTCATTATCACACAAAAGACAGGCTGTTACTTCTGACGTTAGTCTCTCTGTACGACGCACTCATATTTCACGCTGCCGGTAGCACAACCGAGGATCATTAAATTAATGTCAAGGTTTTGGGATTGTAAATACAAATGTGATATTTAGATCCGTTTTCATTAGTGCCCTTTCCCTTTTTAAGTGATAAATGTCAACCAGAGACTGATAGGCTTGAACTCTAGAGAAACAGAGTTGCGCATACTTTCATTTTCTTTTCAGGAGTTGAGAATCGTATCGCGCATCAGGCAGTCAAGGATCAGAGAGGAATTGGATTGTTTGGTTTTCCATTTGAGTTCTGCTCTTTGGTTTGCATGTAGTCCTTGACAATCATTTGATGCAACTTAAAACGCGCGTTTCATCTTGTCCTGATCATTACACACTGCCATCAACTCTTTTTAAACTTTCTGCAGTAGCTTTCAGGTGCTGGAAGACAGTTTGACAACACAAAACCTAAAAATACAATCCAGATTTCTGACTCTGTAGATAAAGTTCTGCTGTCAAATTATCAGCAGAACATTGGTGAGTTGACGTGTTTCTGCGTAGGCTTTCTCTGGCGTAGTAACCTGCAGGAAAGTATTGTACAATGTGGTGTGAGAGTAAAAATGTGCTACCCATATGTAAGTACGCTATTTAGGGAAATATCATGATGTGCACGTTGTCTAATATAAATAATCCTACAAAATTGAGTACAGTTTAAAAAGATAGGGCTGCATTTAAAGATTTTTTTTTAATTATTGATAATTCTGCCACTTATTTTCTTGATTAATCTATTAATTTGTTTGGTCTATAAAACGTCAGAAAATAGTGAAAATTGCCGGTTAAAGTTTCCTAAAGCCCAAGGGGACATCTTCAAATGTCTCATTTTAGTCCAGTCAACAGTCCAAAACCCCAAAACATTCACTTTACTATCACATAAAACAAAGAAAAGCAGCAATTCTTCTCATTAGAGAAGCTGGAACTGGCGAATGTTTTGTGTTTTTGCTTGAAAATGTACTTATATCGATTATCAAATTAGCTGCCAATTTATTCTCTCTCAGTTGACTGCTTGTTTCAGCTCTAAATAAGATTACTCTTCAGTGTTGCCTTTAATTTGACTCGAAGGTTTTGTTGCAGCTCTGATTCACAGTCAAGCTAAATGATGTCTCCGGATATTTGATCCGCAATTAAAGTCCCTCTTGAAGTTTCGCACTGTAAGCCCCTTCTCCTCCTGCTGTCCACGCAGCTCTCCTTGCACTTTACCAGTAACTCGTGTTTTGTGTGTAGTCTGTGCCAAGTGATAGTTTTGCAATACAATTACTAGTTAACAAAACATTTGGAGTCTTGGTAATATAATGGGCATATAATTCCTAAAATATTTTACTACACCTACTTATAAATCTCCTTTGCTATTTCACTGCTTGTGATCCACTGTCCTGGTGTTGGTTCACTGAAAAACATTTCCCTAATGTGCTTATATATATTTATAAAACGGAAAAAGAATTAGCAAGCCTCTGTTTCTATGCTACTGCCCTGCCAAATTATAGTTTAAAAGTGATGCTTTCTTGGCTTGTTACATGAACGCTGGCTTAACCGAAGCTGAAAGGTGGTCCCATTAGTATTATTGTAGACTCTCTCTTGTGTGTTTGTGTTGTTTGATTGTGGCGCTTTAGTTTGACCACTAGGTGGCACCAGAGGCACAGTATGCACTGTAGGTCACCACCCAAACTTAACATTTTAATCAGTATTTTATTAAGAGCCACAGTGTACTGGTGCGATTCAAACATGTACCCACTATTTAACATAGATGTTGAGTCTCAATCTATTTCCACTGTTCCTCATGTTTCATTCCTTCATTTGTTATTAGTCTGAAAATCAAACTCCTATATGCACAATATCGAGGGAGGATCTGCTTTTGCTTGCCTGCACTTTTTTTTTTTTTTAATATCAAATCATTTGGGACCTCATGACTACCATGGCCATTTGTCTTAACCGCTAATACTCAGTTCTGTCATAGGTGAGCTATGCATCGTGAATCTTGGACCTGTGCATATTTGTGTAATGTAGTTTTCAGACATACTTGTAGACCTGTACAGTTGAATGTATGGGCGTTTTGTTTTGTGTCATTCACTGAGCCAAACACAGGACTCTGTTTGTAGAAATGGCATTGCTACAACAATATAGGATGATGGAATATTCAGTAGGAAGACGTTGAAATGTGGAGATAGTGCTGTTGTCTCATTCGAGTGATACTGTAGCTTTAAGTCATAAACAGAAACATAGGGAGCGGACCTTTGTGGGACTCAAAACTGCATAATTTTCAGCTGAAATGATGCTCCCTCTTTGATTTTGTTTTTAAATCATATCCTTTAATAATAATATACTGTACATCCCTTTTTACAGCCATATTTTCATTCCATCGATTGTGAAGTACACAGGGAGAATAATACATACATTTTGAAAAAAAAAGAAGTGAAAAAACATTGTAAATATCACATTGAAAAAAAAGATCTACTTAAATTGTACTGTACTTTCTAAACCCATATGAAAATGTATCTACAATTTGTAGATATGTGTACTTTTGATTTAATAAAATAAGATTATAAAACTTACTTTATTTCATTTTTTTTAAGTCTTTATTGGCCGGCTGTCAGAGGAAACTACGCTGTCAGTTGACCCCAAGCTCCCACAATGGAGCTTTCATGACAAATGGCTCTCCTTTTATTGGCCCGCTACGACCCACTGGAATATTCTGGCATGTGTCTCTTTTATAGTCTGGTGTAACTGAACCCCTTTAGATACAAAACACAAATCTACTGTTGATGGTCATAACTAATGAGCCTTGTCTTGATGGATTGGTTTATGCCTCCACGTGATGATAGATCTGCAGTCACAACATGACTGCTGTTATTTCTGCAGTTGTGATAATAAAAGAAAAATTGGACATGGACTCCAATTCTGTTTTACAGTAATGGTCCCATTAAAGACGAGGTGATTCATAGTTACTCATTAGTTGATTTTTTACAAAATAAAACACAAAAAAGCAAAAATCTACTTATACACAAGATGATAGTTGGTTTTTGGTTGAGATGTTAGGATTCCCCCTCTTTCCAGACATTCTGCAGTATAATAAGTCCATTTTTGGTGATATTCAAATTAAGAAATGCTCATGATTGTTTCATTTCTTTATATCCTTATGTGGAAGGTGCTGTGAACAGACATTAGAGTAGTTTGATTTCCTCATTCAGGGTTAAAAACAAATTTAAGGATAGGCAAAAAATGCACATTAGATGACAATCATTGGTACATAACAGAATATAAAATTGTGTTCTTATGTATTGTTTATAGGTGGGTTCACCCTTCATTATGGTAAATGGTTACCATTGGCCTACCTGAGGAAGTCTGGAGCTCGGACAATCATGTGCTGGAAGTCCTCCAGGGACAGACGTCCGTCGTTGTCCAGGTCAGCCTCATCTATCACCTTCTCACACACCATCCTCACCTCGTCCTCCGTCAGCTCGTTACGGGTCAGTTTGTTCAGTGTTTTCTCCAGGTCTGACTTGCAGATGAAGTCATCGTTGTTGAAATCTTGCAGAAAATGGAAAAGAAGGAAATGATTGGTCGATTAATCGATTAGTCGAGCGAATGTTTTGACAATTTTCTTTGTATTCTATATTATTAAACTAAATATCTTAGGGTTTTGGACTAATGTGGTTGGACAAAACAAGCTATTTGAATATGCCGAAATTGTGGATATTTTTCACTATTTTCCGACATGTTCTTTATAATAATCAGTTTTATCAATATTGAAGATAAGTGTTAGCTGTAGACATAGTCTTCATATATTCAGAGCTAATTCCCAATTAGGATTACGAATTTTGCAGTTGCTATTTTGTAACAATATTCAATGTATTGAAATTGGACTTTTTCTCCAAATAAAATTGCATGAACTCCCCATAGTTTAGTTAGTCCCAAAGTTAATATCATGTTAAAAATATCTTGACAGAGTACATACTTAAAGGGATAGTGTGGGGCTGTATGAGGTACTTGTCCATAGTCAGTGTATTACCTACAGTAGATGATGGTCTGCACGTCCCCAGTTTGGAGAAGCAGACAGGAGTACCAACATGGGAGCAAAGCAATGTACTGTTGTGGACGGGGGCGGCAGCAAAATATATTTTAGCGTCCTAAAAGAAAGGTTGACCTAAAGAAATCAATATCAGTTTAAGTGTGCACTATATTTAGAATATTTTCACTGGTTAACCTTGCCATCAGACAGCTGTTTCCGACGGGGAACTGAAGCTGTTGTATCCATCTATCCTCTCTTCAAATCCGTCAGACTCCATTGAAAAACACAATAATTTTGCCTCACAGAACACAGGGGTTACTGGTCTACTGCTGCTAACCGATCGAGGCAGACGCAGACAAACTCCCTAAAAATTACAGTTATTTCAATGGAGTCTTGTGGCTTTGGCAAGAGCATAGATAACGGCTTCACTTCCCCGTCGGAAATAGACTATATAGCCGTCTCACAGCAGGGTAACGCAGTGAAACTGATATTAATTTTTTTTTTTAGGTGGCTAAAATATGTTTTGATGCTTCCCCTGTCTGTAGCAGTAAATTGCTTTGCTCTCATGTCAGTACTCCTGTCTGTTTCTCTAAACTGGAGGCGTGCGGACCGCCACCATCTACTGTAGGTAACACACTGACTATGGATAAGTACCTCATAAAACCCCACTTCAAAACACCCAAACTATCCCTTTAAGGCACTGATTACACATTTGTTTAGCCTTACACCTTCACCCAACGCACCCAGTCATTCACCAGAGAGGCAATTTCAGGTATCTGAGCCCATGTGACCTCATCAGTCTTGCTCGTCATAACACAACTATGCTTTTACAGTATGTCACCTTCCTTGTTTTTTCCCCCTCTATTGGTTTGAATAATGAATGACCATGGCGATGAATGTAACTTCTTCATCTGTCAGCGTTTGTTAATTAGGGGGGACACTGGTGCTGAGCACAAACTGGACTTTGACAAGCTGTTTGCCTTTATAACGGGCTGGTTAATCATTTATAATATTCCATGCACCATCCGTCATGCTTACAGCTCCAAAACCTTTCACCGTGATCCCTTTTCATATGCTTGTACCATATTAAAATTAAAAGGATATCCATGTTTCATCTACTGTTATTAAACTTACTTCATAGTTAAAATTTATGCAAGCGATTGAATGAATTTGTTGCACAAAGGTGGGGCATATTTTGTTATCAGGATGCCTCTTTACACTCTAGTTACATGTAACCCCAATCTTCTGGTTGGGGTCCCGGAGACCCCGGGCCCTCTGTAACATAAAAAAAAACTACGTACTTAGCTTGTTTTATCACCGTGATAATTAATGGCTTTTTTAGAATTACTTATAAACATGAGTTTGAACTGATTCCTTTACATAAAATGCAGCATTATTCCAGTTTCACTGTGATTGGTGTTGGCAGTATTTTTTACTCCGCACCACTCTGCTTTCTAAATAAGTCTATCTGGATTTCAGTCATTGCGAGTTTTACAGTATAACTATAAAGTCACTATGTACTGTTCATTTCTCTGTCTGTGAATTACTTTTAGGCAAACTTAATATATATTTGTTTAGGGCTGAATTATTTCGGAAAAATATCTAATTACAATTATTTTGACTGATATTGCAATTGCGATATCATTTGTGATATTAAATGGAATATTTTTTACGTCATTATTCTCATTTTTATTGGAAAACATGTTAAAAGGATTATGGAGTGATTTTTGCAGGGATCTGTAGTCTGTAGAATATTATATGTAGGGCAGAATATCTCTGCAGCACGACTATATTTAATTCAAAATGGTATTTTGACACACATTTTGGCTTTAACAAATATTGCGCCTCCTGCGATTTCAAAAATTACAGTTGGCCATATTGCGATTTCAATAAAATTGTGATTTATTGCGCAGTCCTATTATTGTTCATGCATAGCACATAATATCATATAAAACATGAAATATGTTAATTTCTGTTTTTTGTCACTTTCATCAAATGTTTAAGCTCAGTTTGTGGCAAAGGGAAGAAAATATGTTTTTTTACATATTGAGTTTTAAAAGATAAGAAGAAAGCAAGAGGGTATTTAAAGGAAAAAATGTGATTAATTAAAATTATTATTATTTTACATATACAGCAATGGGATCTGTGGGACCCCAAACAACAATAATAATAAAGCCAATCTGAACAAAACTACACGACACAAAATCTCAACACAATGAAAATTGAAACTCCTTGATATGATTTAAACAACAATTATACCATTTCCTCGTATATTTTTCCATACATTTTTAAAGTGTAGTAGGCCTTGAGGTCATGTGGAGCCAGCCCTATTTTGTTCATGCATAGTGCATATCATATAAAACATGAAAAATGTCTTTATCAATATACTATGTTCATTTCTGTATTTTGTCACCTTCATCAAATGTTCAAGCTCAGTTTGTGATAAAGGGAAGAGTTACCACTTCAATACTTTTCTACATATTGGGTTTTAAAAGATCAAGCAAGAGGGTATTTAAAGGAAAAAATTGGGTTAATTTGAATTATTATTATTATTGGTGTTATAATTATTTTACATATACAGCAGTGGGATCTATTAAAAATAACACCAATCTCAACAAAACACAATGAAAATTTGAACTTTTTTTTAAAGTATCACTTCCTCATCTATTTTACCGTAGATTTTGAAAGCGTAGTAGGCCTTGAGGTCACGCGGAGCCATCTCACTCAGGACTGAAAACATGTCCAAGAAGTCGTCCAGTGTCATATTTCCCTCTCCGTCCTCGGAGAAAACCTCAGCGATCCTCTGACGAAATGGGTTGTCCTGGACAGAGGGGACACCAGTACTTCTAGAACAGTCTGATGAAAACAGTTCAGTGCAGATAATCATGCAGAACTATGAACTGGTGCTTGTTGGATTTGACGGCTCTCCTGTGCTCCATCATTGTGGTTCAATTTGTATCTCATGTTCTTGTCTGATTCTTTTTTTTTTCTAATTAGAAGTAAAATTTGGAATAGTGAATGACTCTGAAGGGAAAGTTTTTCGGGTCATGTCAGACACCAGCGTGTTAACACAGCTGTTTACCTTGCTGTCATTGTGTAAAGAGGCATATAATTGACCCATTTCCAACAAGTGTGCCCTGAGGGACTCACCAGCATTCTTCAAGTTTAAAGGAGTCGGGTAACATATAACGTTTCAAAGAATTCTGTCTATTAGTTGGCCATTAATTATGGATTTGAAACACAGGGAGAGAGCGGGTCTGCAGGGTGTGCGTGGACCAGTGGGTCTACCTTCAGCTCTGGCATGCTGCCAATCAGCTCATATGGTAACTTCACATCTGGCTGGCTGGTGTAGTCAAGGGGAACGAGCTGCGGTGCCAAATCCCGATAGCGGTCGAACAGTCTAGGGAAGGTTTAAAAAATTTACTTTCAATATTAAATTACAAGATATCTTCTATATTATGTAGTTGTGTATTTTATAGGAGCAATTATGAAAAGTGAAGCTAGACAACTTCTACTATTCATATGCAAACTCTATTTCTCTCTATTGTTGTCAACACTGAAAAAGATTCACTACAGTAAAAAGCAAGATTTTAAATTTCATGTGATCTCAATGGTAGCCTGCCTGCCCCACAGTAGGACAGGCCTCCTGATACTGTAGTTTAGAGTTACAGTGTAGTATTGTGCAGCTGTGTCATGTGTGTCACACCAGCAACGACTCAGATATAATAAGATTTTGTACCATTTTGAAATAATTTGCTCACCTGAGAATTTCTTTTCTTGTAAAATATGTGCAGTCCTGCAAATAAAATCAGATCATGGCAGTTATTGCAAAGAGAAGTAGGATGCAGCTGTTCTTAGACAGTCTGGTGCTAAATGACTTGTTTTATACAGTTGTGGAAGAAGTATTCAGATATTTACTTTAGTAAAAGTAGCAATACCACACTATAATAATACTACAGTACAAGTAAAAGTCATGCATTTCAAATTTTACTTAAGTTAAAGTACAGAAATATCAAAAGTAATAGGAGTCATTATGCAAAATGTAGTAAGTTATATCATTGGTTATTGATGCATTAACATGTAAGCATTTAGTTAAATTCTTAATATACTCTTGGGTAGATTCATCTATAACAATGCATAATATATTCCAAGATAATCATATGTTTATTGTTCATCTAAAAGGTAGTAGTAGTAGTAGTGGTAGTACAGCTGTGGAATAAATGTAGAGGTTAAAAAAAGTACCTTACCCTCTGAAAAAATTGGCATCAAATGGAAATATTTAAATAAAGTGCTCAAAATAATACTTAAGTACAGTACTACAGTAAGGTAACTAGAGGAATGTCTTTAGTTGACGTCCACCACAGGTTTTATATGCAAACCGATAACATAGTTCAAATAAAAAAAATTTTAAGATATATTTTTATTCAAATTTTGCAGCAGTTACAGTGCATTACACACAGCAATAACCCCAGCTAACCCCGTCACACAACCTGTAACAGCAGGAGAGAGAATGATGAAAGTAGTAATAGCAAGAATGAGAAAAAATCCAAATAGAACAATAGATATAAAATAAAATAAAATAATAAAACATATGAATCCAATGTGTTAGAAGCCCCATTTGCTGGCAGAGGTAGTGAGAAAGTGAGCAAGTGAGCCCTGAGCGTGGCCAAATGCACGAAACTCCTCATACAATGATATACAGACCCAATACTATAGATGGAGAGGCACCAAATAACACTTGATTAAAAATATGCCACTAACTCTATGCATCCTGTAACTAACTTACTAACAGTAAGGTTGGAGGTTGTGACGTGACGTCTGACAACAAGTGTATTAACCCTGTTTACAGATGCCGGCGGCTCGTATTGATAAGAGAAGAACCATTTAAAGTGTGTGAGGCTCAGAAAGAAGCAGGATTGGCACCGACCTGGTAGGAATCTAGCTGCTGTGCTGTAAAGATGGTCTGTTTATTCCCCATGTCTGAGCGCGCAAACACCAAGCCTCAGGTCCATCGCTGCTCCAGCATCAAGTGCCTTTTTAGGGTGTGTGGATATGTCAGATATGAAATACTGGGACAAAAGGAAGCCAGAGCCAAAGAGGAGATCAGGTGTCGGGCTGCCACCGGGCCCTTTGGTTCCCATTATAATGGCAGCATTTCATCGTTTTCTCCATTGTGAATAGCAGCCCCTTTGACGATGAATAAGGGCTGTCGTCCAGCATCATGCCAAGTGGTATCAACCCCCTTTAGTGCCACTCTATGGCCAACGCCTCGGTCACAGCTCAGGTTACACTCTTTAGAGACAGGGTTTTGTCGTGGGTAAATAGACTTTTTGATGGGAGACTTTTGTTTCAGCTGAGAACTCCATTATTGGATATTTATCCACTTATTGAATGCATTTTCCCCTTCAGTTTTAGGTCCGGTATCACATATCTTACCAACTTGAAAACATATTCATTTAGCACAAGAATTAGGACTTGAGGCACCAAAATCAAATGTTGCCTTTTATCCTGCCTTTATAATTTAGAATATCAGATGAGAACTACATGACTAATGCATGTAATCCACCTTCACCTCACTCTATTATGCCTAGCATGAGACATCACAGTAGGTACAACAACAGGTGGTTAAAGTGACACAAAGAGAGGTTTTATTTAAAATCAGCTTATATGTTTTCTCTAGAAAATCCCACATGGTGTAGTTTCGTCAGGACACTCTATCAGTGGGTCCTAGCCTGGGGTTGCGTAGGAATTACGTCCATATTGGACGATTCTACACCTTACGATTAATGTCTAATGCCAATGTTCAGTACCAATGCAGGAAGTAGCGTACCCTATATATGGCAAGGCAGAAAGTCATGGTGATTAGTGGGTGTGTAGTGAGTCCAACTCTAACGCAGGAGACTGGAGTTCATGTCTAGTTAATGATCTGTAATGAATGTTTGCACTTTTATTAACCCAACCACAATCTTCTCTAAACCTTAACCAAGCGTTCGTTGCCTAACCCTAACAAAACCTTTGTACCACTTTGTAGGCCGACGTTTTATTGCCGTCTAGTTGTTGCTTTCGGTCCAAAATGGCGGAGGCGTAGCTCTGCTGCTGGGCGCTGACGTTGCTTTGGAACGAACAATTGACTTTCACTTCTTAGCAATATATGTTGTTTGGTGTAACTACTGCTAACTATAGTAGCTTTAGAACTTTTCACTGCCATTCTTCTGCATTAACAAACATTGCAACAGGAAACACAAAGGGGCCCATTTAGAATATCTATGTTGTTAAATTTGAAAAGGTCTACAGGAAGCTCACTGTCTCATAGTGGGAAAGGATCGTGACGAGAAGGTAACACGCAAATTGCGAAACTCTCGCGAGATGGTGAAGGTTAGGCATTGACCTCGAATGGTTAAGGTTAGGATAGGTCTCTGGGCAGCGAGTCTTGTGAGAGTTTTTGCACGTTTTCGCAATTTTGCAAAAGTTACCTTCTAGACACGACCATGGGCAAGGGTCAAGTTTAGCAAAACCTTAAATGAACCTCAAATTATTGAATTTTTTTTTCCTTGGTTAATACATCCATCCATTTTCTGCTGCTTATCCAGGTCCAGGTCATTTGTGTGAGAGTTATTTTGGACAGTTAATTTAAATAATGATATCATTAGGAATTATTGTTATGTACTGCTGGGAAGTCCCTACTGGTTTTCCATATACTTTGGCCTATATTATCATGAAACAGGTATTAAATTTAATTCTGAATGGTATTACAAAGGTCTTAAAAAGTCTTGAATCTACCACTGCTTTATATCATACACTACTTTACCACACCCATCACATCCCACTGATGTGGTGGTACCTTTAAAGGCTTTTATGTTTGCAATATATTCAGTCTTAAGTTGACGTGTGCTTTGCTGCTGTTTTGCAAGATGCTCCTCCAGCAGCCTCCACTTAGTCTCATCTGTTAGTTTGCTCACTGCCTGAAGGGTTTATATTCATGAATGAATTGTCTTACAAGGATGCTGCATGTCCGGGAATGTCATGAAAAAATAAAAACACACTGACAAGTGAAACATTACTGCTATTTCCAATTTCAAGTTTAAGCAAATAATATAAGTACATTTTTAAAGGTGTGACGCATATTCAGTCTTTCATGTAGATCAAAAGTAAACTATCAAAACTATTGGATAACTCTGATGGCCCAAGGGAAGGGGTGGAATAAGAAACTAATAAAACAAAGAATATTAGTTTTGAACTTGCACAACCGGTTCAAGTGTCAAGAGGGAAGGGAACTATCTGGAACTTTCTAGCTCTTTTTAAAAGGTTTGATTCAATGATTTCTTTACCGAGGCTGATAGAAAATGAAAATGAAATTGCGTTTTTTTCCATCAGCACCACTAGAATGAAGAATGCTTGAGGACTTTTGGCTTCATATTTAAGTGTCATCTTTTTAATTACTTCTTAAAACCGATTTCTGTAGACTTGCATCTATGTTATTACTTTTTAACCATGTTGTGTTTTGAATAGCATGTACCTTTGTATCTACTTTTACAAAATATAGTAAATTCTGTTCTTATTTTGTTATGTATATATATTGGATAGCTGTCAAACAGGCATATTTTGTAATGGCATATTGAGACATTAAATGTCCTCCCGGTCTTTTCTTCTGCCCTCTCTATAGAGTCAGTGTATGCCAGAGATGCCACCCAGCTCTAATGGTCTGTCTAAACTGAGCACAGTGGACGTTACAGATGTCCACGATACCCAGACAAGCCAGTCGAGTTTGGATTCTTCATCCCAGAATAAATGTAATATTAAAGGTTTTCTAAGGAGAAATGCTTTTTTTCTTCTCACTGTGGCTGCTATTATAATAGGTAAGTCTCTTTATAAAATATTGTCAGTCAAAATTGAATTTACCTATCTTTGTAAAGCCACACTGTCTTTTAATCCCAATGTTGAATGGATGTATGCCAAAATGTAATGACCTTTTTATCTAAGGTGAGAGAGTTCTACAATATTGTTAACTTTCATGCCATGCCAGCAGTCAACATGGGTGGATTATGAGTCAATGGGCCCCTGGGCACAGGCCAGCCACACCACCTCTCCTACACACACAGAGACTTTATAGTTGGTTAGCCTCCTTGTGTTGTTGTTTTGTGTCACTATGTAATTGTTTTGGTCTTTTTGTAGTTTCTTTGAGTCTCTGTAGTTGTTTTGTGTCTCTTTGTAATCGTTTTGCGTCTCTTTGTAGTTGTCTTCTGTCTCTTTGTAGTCGTTTTGTGTCTCTTTGTAGTCGTTTTGCATCTCTTTGTAGTGGTTTTGTGTCCCTTTGTAGTCGTTTTGCATCTCTTTGTAGTTGTTTTTTGTCCCTTAGTAGTAGTTTTGAGTCTCTTTGAAGTTGTTTTCTGACTCTTTGTAGTCATTTTGCGTCTCTTTGTAGTTGTCTTCTGTCTCTTAGTCGTTTTGTGTCACTTGGTAGTGGTTTGGCGTCTCTTTGTAGTCGTTTTGTGTCTCTTTGTGGTTGTTTTGCCCCTTTTCATAGTTGTTGTGTGTCTCTGTGTAGCTACTTTGCATCTCTTTGTAGTTGTTTTGGTCTCTTCGTAGTCTTTGTGTGTCTTTGTACTCGTTTTGTTTCTTCCTTCTTCTCTTCCTGGTTGGTACGTGTCTCCTTGAATGACATTTTGTAGATGAAGTCCGGGGGCCCATAAATGTTCACTTGAGTACTGTATTACATTACAGGCATGATAATGGAGATTGTGCCTCCTTTTGTTAAGATTATGCTATTTTTCCAGCAGTGTACTGATTGCACTGCATTTGGTATTTTCTGTGATACATTTAATAGACACACTGACATTTTGACCTTTGTTTATATTTCTCTGAGGGATTGGCCTGGGCCTTGCTCTGCAACACAGTAACATGACAGCCACAGATATAAAATACTTCACCTTTCCTGGAGAGCTGTTGATACAGATGCTACAGATGTTGATACTTCCTCTCATCACCTCCAGTCTGATTACAGGTAAGACCCTCGGATGTTACAGTGAAATTAAGTTAATCCAGTGATGCTAGTTGCTAGCAGATGCTCAGTTTAGCTGCATTTTCCACCTTTTTCCACCCCATTCTGAGGGGGACAGAATATTAGAAACATTCTCAATATAATGCAATATAAAACAGCAATACGACCAATAACTACAGCCTAAAACTTAACTTTATAAAATTCACAGAGGTGGGATTTATTGCTGGATATGGTATTGGATTGCATTAAATTGTATATGTGTATATCTTAGTTTTAGTTTACTGTTCTAAATGATGAAACCACTGTAAAATATGTGTATATACGTATGCTCAAGTACAGTGTGTAAGAGTGTGTTTACCATGCGAAAATGTTTTCCTTGAATTTGCATTATGCCGCCTTTTATATACTGTACATACAGTACATGTCAAACATTTTTTTATCCTCTAGATATACTATCTTCAAAATATGTCAGCCATCAACCTAAAACATGGCGTTACAGTCATGTTGCACCTTCTTTTCATTTTAGGCATGTCATCTGTGGACAGGAAGGCTTATGGGAAAATCGGTCTCCGGGCTATTTGCTATTACGTAATGACAACCTTCATGGCTGTGTTCATTGGCATCGTCCTGGTTGTTCTTATCCAGCCAGGGAAATCCCCCAGGAAGTCTTCGGTGTCCTCTGGTGGTAAAGTGGAGGCTGTGCAGCCTCTGGATGCCTTTCTGGATCTGATCAGGTGTGCATCAAAAAGGATCAATCGACTAAAACAGATGTAAACCTTCAGTCTAAGTTAACCTATAACCTCTGTTTCTTTGCAGAAACATGTTTCCCTCAAATCTGGTAGCTTCTTGTTTCAGAAAGGTGAGATCTGCAGCCATCATAGTTTTATTTTATTTGTTTATATTTGTCAACAATAATGATTTTCTTCTTTTATTCAGTATAAAACTGTTTATTCCAAAAGTCTTGGTGACGACAATCTGACTCAAACAAGTAAGTTCAGTAAGACTATTTTCTTTTTTCCTTCCTGTGACCAATTATGTCTATTAATTTTTGGTTATCATCATGACTTGTAACGATATTACTGATAACCCTGTAGACGACACAGTGCTGCTGCCAGGCACCTCAGACGGGGCCAATATTTTGGGTTTATTGGTCTTCTGCATCGCCTTTGGCCTCATCCTGGGCAGTATGGAGAATGAGGGAAAACCTCTGAGGGACCTCTTTGTTTGCCTGAATAAAGCCACCGTGCTTCTGATCAGCATCGTCATCTGGTAATACAATAAAATACAATAAATCTTATTGTCCACCAGGGTGGAAATTTGTCTTCGGCTCACCAAACACAGGAAACAACAACATTACAAAACAGTTTATTATTGATTATTTATTATCTACAGTTTCAGTGACCGTACCAGGCAGAAAGGTGAAAGGTTAAAACACTCTCAACAATAGTTTTGTACACTAATTCTAAAATCTGCTGACTGACACCGAGGCCACTACGTTTCCTGAGAAGATAAAGTCACTGTGAGCATCTCTTGATAATATACTCTGTATAAGAACGAGAAGCTGCTAACATGAAGATGTTAGAACATATTGTTGATATTTTAAAGTTTGAAATGTTGACCCTTAATTGTGACTAAGCCATCCCCTCAATCACTGAAGCTTGTAAAATGCAAGAACACAGTATCATCATCCTTCGAAACATATGCCATCTTTTGCCCCAACAGTGCACCTCTTATGTGTCTCACCTTTCTCCCACAGGTATTCCCCAGTGGGAATCCTCTTCTTGGTTGGAGGACAGATTTTGAAGCTGAAAGACATTCAAGTTATAGGTCTCCAGCTTACCATGTTTACTGTCACTGTGATCACTGGCCTGGTGATCCATGGCTTCCTCACCCTTCCCCTCATCTATTTCATCTTCACATGTAAGAATCCCTTCAGCTTTATGCTTGGTCTACTGGAGCCTCTCACCACTGCTTTTGGGACTTCATCAAGGTGAGTTGGACCTCCAGTTTTCATTGTTGTTTACAGGCTACAGTACATAACTAAAGATGGATCTGGCTTGAGAAAATACAGAATATAACAAATAAAACAAACTACTGAGTCTTGAATATTGATTTGATTATCATTGAAAATGTACTCCATTTTATAATTGGGATTTTCTTTTTCCAGTACTGTGACTCTACCCATCACTCTCCGCTGTCTGGAGCAGAATCTCCACATGGACAAACGGGTGACACGCTTCATGCTGCCTGTAGGGGCCACGGTGACCTTGGATGGCACAGCGCTTTATGAGGCAGTAGCTTCCATATTCATCGCCCAAGTTCATAATATGGACCTTGATCTGGGTCAAATCATCATCATCAGGTATGATTAAATGCACACTCTGCAAACATGTTCTATAATCTTTTACAGCGTACGTAAATACATTCTTTGCATTTTTAATGTTTCTCAATTCAGTTGCTTGGATATTTCCTGTGTAGGTAAAGTTAATCATTATTACTTGTTGTACTTGGTCATTCCAGCATCACTGCAGCAGTTGCAGCTATTGGGGCTACAGGTATCCCACATGGCGGCATGGTTTCCATGGCGATAGTGTTGACATCAGTCGGACTGCCCCTTGAAGGCATTTCATTTATCATCGCTGTTGACTGGATCCTGTAAGTGTGTCTGTTTGTGTTGCCAGAATTTGAGAAAATGTGCTGCCACTATTGTGCTATATATTGCAGATTGCATATTCTTTCTTGGTAGACTGCATATATACATATATGTTGTTAAAGGTACGGTGTGTAGGATATGGCAACATCTAGTGGTGAGGTTGCAGATTGCATCAACTGAGTACCCCTCCGCTCACTCCTCCCTTTCCAAGACAGCGGTAATGTGAGCCGCCGAGTGCAAAACCGTGGTAACACTGTTCTCCTCGCTCAAAGGCCTTCCATACCACAATAACACTACTTTAGGAGCAACGGAAGTCAGACGGCGACTGGCAGTACCACGTTTTTTTTCTCTGCAGCTCATGTTATCGCAGTTTCACAAGCGTGTCGGAGAACTACGGTGGCCTTTAGGGAACGTAAAAACGTGAAAGGCTCTCTCTAGAGCCAGTGTTTGGTTTGTGCATTCTGGACTACTGTAGAAACATGGCGGAGCAACATGGCGGACTCCGTGAAGAGGACCCGCTCCCTATGTAGATATGAAGGGCTCATTCTAAGCTAACGAAAACACAACGATTCTTAGTTTCAGGTGATTATACACTAATGAAAACATAGTCATGAATGTTATATTCCATTTCTGCTAATAGATCTCCTGAAATGTTACACGCTGTTCCTTTAAGAGTATAACACAGTTACACATAATTTGCAAAACATTAGACTTCCTCAACTTGTGTGTGGTTGTGATCAAGTCACACTCACGAGTTCCTAACTTCAGAACTTCCTGTATGTGTTGATAGAGATCGCTTGAGGACGACCACCAACGTGCTGGGAGACTGTTTCGGTGTGGGTGTTGTGCAGCATCTTTCCAGACATGAGCTCCAGAGCTCCGGTCCTGCAGAAGAATGCTTAGTGGAAGAAAACTAAGTGAGTCCTTCTAACTGAGAGGCAAGACCACGGTACACCCTTGCTTACTATTCTTGCAGCAACAAGTCAGTGTAGAGTTATTTTATTTTTTATTTAACCTTTATTTAATCAGGAGAGTCTCATTGAGATTAAGTTTATTTTCCATGGGCAACAGGCAGCAGCATAAAAACACACAGTTACAGACAGAAAACACAAAGGGAGACTAAAAGAAACTAAAAGTCAAACATAGGGAACTCACATTTCAACAAAGAAATTTATTAAGAGAGTATTTTTATGCTAAATTAATGTTGCAGAAAATGCATGATGGCACCGGTGCAGACATATCCTATATTACTCTTTATATACAAGAAAGATTTTCTTTATATACTTTATATATAAATAAATCTATCCATCTATCTATCTATCTATATCTATCTATCTATCTATCTATCTATCTATCTATCTATCTATCTATCTATCTATCTAATCAATTTCAGTAACATAATACATATATACATATATTTTGTGTACGAATACATCTGGCCATTTTAAGAAAATACAAACAACGCCAGAGTTAACAATAGTCCTGAAAACTCAGTATGATCTGACCTAATGTACAGGAACTCCTGTGATAAAGTCTCACTGTAAACAAATAAATAATTAGCTTGCACACTGCATCATGAAGAGCACAACTGTGTTTTATGATGAAGAGCAGTTGTGCTCGAAATGTAAATATGCAATAAATTAGTGAACATTGGAGTTATTTATTTATTTGTTTATTCCATGATCTGCTCACGTTAGGCTCAGCATCTGTCCTCTTTGGATTGGATGTGTGTATACAGTATATGCCTTTCAATGTCTCGTTATACTCAATCATTGACTTTTGCTTGTGTGGTCTGAGCTGGTTCTCAATTTTTTTGTGATAATTTCAATCAAAAATGACTGAAATTGCAGCTTCTTTCTAAAAATGTGCCGCACTGGCATAAATCTAATAATTTAGTGGAGCTTTTTAAGGGGAATATACACAGTGTGTGTATCCCCATGTCTACATGAAGTTGTCTTTCCTCCTGAAATAGGAAGTATCTTATAAGTGATAACATAAATGCAGGGAAGATGGATTTCTGAGATTGAGGTCTGATTTAGTTTGAAATGTGCTGGTGACATTTCTTCTGAATCAAATTATTGTATTGTATTAGAAAACTGTGGTCACTGGAGAAGACTGCAAGCATTCTTCAAATTTGACCATTTTTTGTGTAAATACTGCAGGGATTGGGCAAAATTGTTCTAGCAAGAATTGTGACATTTCCTTTCTTTTGACCAAATGTTGACCATTTTAATAGCAAAATTATTTGTTGTTCTGTCATAATATCATAAATAAGTAATACTTCAGTCTAGACCTTCTTGATGTAATGTCACATTTCTGAGGGAAAAGTATTTTACAAATAAATTCATTCTATAATCTTTTGTTTACATCATTTATTCTGACTGTAACAATTCACAATAGAAAACATAAAATATACACATTCACATCTTTCACAGGATATCACTTCGATCACTGCCATATATTATAATTTATGGATATTTACATATATTACAACGTCACGTATGGGACTCTGCACATTACATTGAGTCTTAAAGGCACCAAAACCCAGATTTACAAAGTATTTTTTTATGAACATCTGTGCAGCCCGACACCAGTGACTAGTGGATGTCAGTGGCAGCCACAGCTTCCAGCCACCATGTCGTTATACTGTTTCAGCACCACATTCTCATCATCGTCGAAGTAGAGCAAGTTGATGGAGAAGAGTTTGTCGGGCACGCAGCACGGCGTCTCGATGCCTTTGATCAGCTTCAGGGCGTTGATGATGGACTGGACGGTGGCGTGGTTTGTCGGCCTCATGTTCTGACCCAGAGGGAAGGGGCAGGAGCCTTTGCAGTGGTAGGCGTTGTAGCCTCGGGGAGACACAATCCAGCCTGACCAGCCGATCTCCTCGAAGTCGACGTAGAGGGGCAGGCGCTGGCAGTGCGAGGACGCACCTTCCTCCTCGCTGTAGTCCAGGGAGCGGACGCTGCGGGAGGAGGGGGCTGACATGGGGGCCTGGGGCAGGCTGGAAGTGGCTGTGATATCGTTTGGATCTGGTGAGGGAAAGGAGAGTTGTTAGAAAACACAATATTTTATACAGTATTACGTTCTTCTGAATTGGAGCACAGCAAGTTCATTTTTCTAAATATTTTATGTTCTTCCCTCACATTGCTCTTATTCTGAAAAAGGAGCCAGCTGATGAAATTATGGTTTTGGTAGCTGATTAGCATTGGCCTTGAATAACTGGTTAAATATTCGGTTTGTAAAGTATAAAATGTACAGAGATTTGTTGGAGAATGGGGGGTTTGGTGGCCCAAGGTTTCCCTTAGGCCCCATAATTCTTATCTGCACCCCTGTTCATCAGAAGTAAGACCACAGAAATACCTGAACTGTATATTTTTACTTTCACTGGGCGCAATCTGATCAATCAAATGACATTAAAGTTAAATCCTCACCTGGGCTTTCAAGAGTAGTCGAGCGGCGGCCGTCATCAGTGAAGAGGACCAACATGGGCTGTTTGCTCTGGTGCTGGTTGCGTCCTGAAGCGAAGCGGATCAATTTCAGATCCATCTGGCTTCCTCCCAGGGTCCGAACCACCACTTGGAGCCCCAGGTTGCTGCCTTCATCTACCATCCAGTAGCGGACCTTCATGAAGAAGTTCACATTGGTCAATTATAACACATAATCCAGGCAGAATTCACCTGCAGAAGTTAATCCAGGCCTTAAAGAGAAGAAGTGGACACTTACTGCTTGTGTAATGGTGAACACTTCCCAACCAGTAGAGTGGACTGGGATGAGTCGAGAAGACAGCAGCTTCCTGTCCTGTGTGTTGTTGTTTTTGCTGGTGTCAAGCAGCTGATAAACACTAACCTGAAGGAAACAGAGGAGATGGAGGGTTACAGTGATGTCCAAGGGGAGAGATGCATCTGGGTGGATTCACTGTACTCCATTATCTAATGGTGCATACCTGGCAGAAATGGTGCCTGTTGAATGTCAGCGTTGCCTGAGGTCGCAGCTTGAAAAGATGGAGCTCTGCAGTGAGAACCTTCTCAGTTCTGGAAACCGTGGACAAGTTGAACCTGAACTCCACCCGTTCACTGCGCACTGCAATGGAAATTACATAATTATTAGAGAGCAGATCAAACGCGACTTCATTGATTACAGAAGCCAGCAGCAAACGCATGCATGCGCAAATCAAACCTTACGTTTGTCAAAAAAGCTGCGCACTGTGTTGCCCTCCAGAAGATACGGGTCCTTGGTCACACCGTCCACATCAGCGACCGTGTTGTACAGATCAAGCATGTACTGAGGTGGCTGCTTGTGTCCGTGGATAGCAGGGGGGTCATCCATCCCGAAAACTTCCAAAAGTCTCTTGATGGCAGCTGATCGTACTTCCTCTGAGTGGTTCTCGGCGGTGAAATTGTTCTCTAGGTGGCCGATGGATGGCCGGGCGGCGGCGGCGCACAGCAGAGCGGCGAAGCTGATCACCAAGAGCAGCATCTCTGAAGTCTGAGTATTAGATTCCTTCTTGTGTCCTCGAACCACACAGCCGGCCAGCAACTTGGAGTTGGAGTGACTGCAGCCTCCGGGAAGCTCCACTTTTTATATCAAATGCTCCCGTTCACTCTCCAGTGTCGCCAAAGCCTCGGTAAACAGCAGTAAAGATGCTATTTGGTCGCAAATGTAAATCACCCATCAGCGAATGTAAAGGGCGACTAATGGCGGCGTTAACAAGGTGTGAACCCGATTGTAGATTTTATTCTAGCCCATTTTACCCCCACGTCTGGCAACAAAGGCTCATATAAACTAATTTCAGCCTTTGGAAAAAAAAAGCCCTGTACTTATAGACCATGATGTTGTTGTAGTGGAATATATTTTTCTCTTATTGATCATGTTATAGCAGAGGAATGTAACGAATATGAACAGAATAAACTTGGAGCTGATCTCCTGAGGAAGTGCTCTCACCATGGGAGGTTAACTGCGCCTAAATGAATCCATTAATTTAGAATAATGGCCACAGTGTCTTAGGTGGAAACTATTTACTTGGATAAAGAGACGGGTGTCGCTGGTTACACGTTGCCAGATTTACATAACTGCTTTTCCAGCTACAGCTGTATAAGTACCAAATTTGCAGTTTTGTTTTTTAAAAGAACTCTGGACTGACCTCCTGCAATTGCAGAGCTGTGGTGCTAAAAAGATTACTGTAACTTCAAGCCAGTTCGTTCATTTTTTCCCCATAAAAAGACACTTGTCTGTATATAATTTACAGCAGTTTGACATAAATAGTTCTGAATATCGCTTTCAGTGTGAATTTCATAAAGATTTAGGTACAGCATATTATACTGGTAATGGTTTGTAAACTGGAAATGTTCGGTACACACTTTACCCTTCACTACTTTAGATACAGAAATGCATATAAATTATATTATTAACTATTATAATCTGGAAACACAAAATAAATATAAGGTATTCTTTATACTAGTTTATTTTTCATTTATTCCTCAAAGCCAACTCAATTCCATCCTAGGAAACTCAGAAATGGCCCACTGTGCCATTTGGTGACTTTGATCTTTACGCACAATTACGCACGGGCAAAAGACAGATTGCCACTAGAAAAAAAAACTTTGTTTCCCCCACTGTAATAAACATTTAAGAGATCAAAGTTTTCTATCTACATGACACCTTGTAAGCAAGTCATAAAAACTGTTCTCTTAGGATGACAGAAAAAACCCACAAAAGAGTTGTTTCACACGTTCATATCAAAATAAGGAGCTATTAACTACCTGCACGTGTGTTTTTTCAAAGGGACATTTGCTAAATTGGTTGGCTTTTCATGTGCTCCTTTTCAGTGTTCCTTCAGAGCCTCATTTTGGCTCTTTGAAACTTTAGACCCTTATACTGATTTAAATTTAAATTTATTTCAGATTTCAATGATTCACAGGTTGTCTTAAAGTTAAAAGACAATCTGTCAGGTCGCCAATACTTCTTGTTTCTGTGAAATTAACTTATTTTCTGAACTCAACGTTCGTGTACTTATACTAATTACATTTATATTATAATTCAAAAGAGGGCTAAACATTGTATTTGCTCTGTGGTGTCTTAAGTTGTCTTCTAAAGTTTATTTTCTTAATAATGTACCTTTCTAAAATGTTTCGTGCTTTATTAGCAGTTTAAATGTGTTGCACAGTGCTCCAATGATAAGTCCTTGCAGATTGTTGTATTAAATTTATTTACAAAATTATCATTTTTTTTTACATATATTACATATAATACAATAATACTTTAGGGTAGCAAATGTTGCTGGTGGGATCATCAGTAGGCTGTGAATGAAAACGTTTCAACTCCTGCGAAGAGATAGTATAAACTGTAGTTTTCCAGTAGGGGGCGGACTGTTCAGTCTTGGCATAGGCAGGAAGTGATGGAGAGGACGGTGCGTATCTCTCCGTGCTGGTTCAGGAAGCTGTGGCTCTCGTAGCCCTGAGGAACACAGGAGCTGGACTGTCTCTCAGCCCATAAGTGGCAAATTGCTGGATCAGATTGACTCCTGCAAAAGAAAATTGAAGGAACATTAAAATTACTTTGTGTACTACACCAAACAACCACTTAAAATGCTGTAGATGTCACTCAAAGCATGCATCTTTCACAGAAAAATATTAATTAAATACCTACAGTATATGCCTACTGTTGATATGTCCAGTGATGCTGTGACAGTCAACTCTTGTATGTGAGGTTCTTTTGTGCTTCTATCATGTGATGCTCCTCTTCTTTTAACTGTCCATTTCAACTAATTCCTGTGTAAAATCTTAATGACTGTATTATTAGTAGGGCTGCCTCCTCTCCGTCGATTAGTCAACTAATTGGTCATTTTGGTGAGTACATCTCTGGTAAACACAAGATTTAAAGAGGTTCTTTTTTTGTGATTCTCTGTGGAGAAACTCAGTTTTACATATCTGTTGATTAAATGAACTAATCGATTGGTCGACAAAATTGTATGAGTTTTAGTCGACTAAGAATTTCTTTGGTCGAGGACAGTCCTAATTATTAGTCTGATCAAGAATCTGCTGATAAAAATGTATTACAGCTGTGCAATACAGAAAATTAATGCGATGCATTAAGACATGCATTAACCTCTTATTAAACCCCACTGACCCCCTGTTGGGTCAGTGATAACAAACTCATGCTGTACATCCAAGAAATTGTACAAAGCCCAAAAACTTGACTTTAAATTCTAGTTGAAAGTCCAAAGTTTCCAAAAATACTGAATATGTCAGGTTGAATTTAGGGGAAATGTGTCTAAAATACATCTGGAATATTTGAATTTGATTAAATGGTTTAACCATAAAAACATCTTGGGTCTTGGGGTTGAATATTTCACTCAGTGTAAACACCATATAGCATCTATGAAGTACTGGAACATATTGATCTGTATAAGGGGTTAATTCAATTCAAAGAGAAATGTGTGCACTGTTTTTCCTCCAGCCATAAAATTAAAGTCCAACTGTAAGAACCATATTAAGAATTGACAACATGTGTTTATTTATCTAGTAGCAAAAATCTTGAGATGCCCCTTTAGTTATGCTACTGACTACAACAGCCAATAGCTCTCAGTTAACGTTAATCAGGCTGTGTGCCAAGTTGAGCGCAGAGGGAATCTTGTAACTTTATTTTGTTCTGAGTAAACTTTTTAAATGGAGGTATACGACCTTTGAAGATTGTTTTCGCGTCAAGATTATTGCCAATACACAGACTGTAACAGTCGTGGTAATGTGGATTACCGGGCAGAGAGAAAATTGCTGCTATACAGCAATATGATGAAGGAACTATATGGTAAATTAGGAATGTGAACCTCTTATTCTTTTAATATATTTAAGATAAACTGATATTACACTGTTAGAAGTCTGCCACAATCTCAAATAAAGCATACACCTTCTGCTTTATTTTGAGATTGTGGCAGACTTCTAACAGAGGGACATTTGGTGCAGGAATGAAACGAGGACAACATGCTGAGTGCAGAATGTGTCAGAGCTCACAGGCAATTGTTATGAGAGGGGGTGTGTGTGTGTGTGTGTGGCAGCTGTGTTCATGCTTACCTGAGAAGGCATCGGTTTCCTGTAGTGCAGCCTCCCAAACATCTGCCCACATCTATTTCCTGTGGAGAATTAGCAACACGGAGAGAGGGCAATCAGCTCACAGCTGGTCACACATATTGACCCAGTAGCGTCGGGGCTCAGCTGCCGTTTAGTATGTTAACTGCTTTGATTCGACACCTGCAGGGGCCATTTGTGTTTGCGCTGCGCTCGCACCTTTGGTGCTGAGACACAGAGCAGATGACCAACTGTGTCCAGAAATTCAACTTAAATCTAATAAGTCATTTATCAGGTAAACTCTGATGTTAAAATCACAAATAATTATTTTAATCTTTGTGGCATTGAGAGGGTTGTGGATGAACTTTGTAGTAAAGTGGCCCCACTTTGTGAATGGTATACATTTAAGAGAGAATAATGAGGCTAAATCCTCATTTTCAACATGGCCAGCAGGACAGTTTAAATCAGGTTTTAATTTCCTGAATGAAGTTGAGCTGGGACTCCAATCTGCCAGTCTATCATGTGTATTGTTTTCACAGCCTGCAGTCCAGCCACTGACCAGGGGATTAGCTTGATTAAGTGTTGTCTTCCACACATGAGTCTGATGAATAAAGATACTTCATTACTGTCTGGCACCCCACCAGACCCCCGTTTCCTCTCAACTTCACTACAAAAGAGAGTGTGAAACCCCCGGCATCACAAATGAATCCCTCTTCTAGTGTAAAGTATGCCATGCTTATCAAAGAAGATAGAGGCTGGATTCAAATATATATATTTTCTGTTGTGGACAAACAAGATGTTTTATAAGAACTAGAAATAAAACATTTTAGTGACAGTTTAGAGTGTACGCTTACTTTGAGCCTCTCCTCTTTGACTCCACCTTCATGGTGGACTATTTCATAGTAATACTCCACGTATGGGACCCTGTAGCAGCTTTCCTTCAGCTCACAGGCCGCCACCGTCTGGATGAGGTCCACTTTGTTGGGAGTTTCCACCAAGGCTGAGTCAAACTTAGTTGGGACGCAGGAGAAACCCTCTGTGAAGGATTAACAAAAGTTAGAGTTATATGGGCTCAATTATAATCTGTGATCCACATGAAAATAAACAGATAGCAACATTTAAAAAACAGGATTAGCTTTGTGAAGACTCATTAATGGACCTTTTAATACACTAGACCAGTGGTTCCCAAACTCATCCACATCAAGGACCCCTAAACTGACACAAATTAGCCCACGGACCCCTTATTTGATATGATTTTGTCCCAGGGTCCCCCATTTGATAGGAATTTGGCTTTTAGATGTTTTATAACAGAAAGTGTAAGAAACCCACGATGGCCAAACTAGACATACATTCTGTCATTGTATTATTTATGGATGTAATTATAGTGAAAATAAATAATTCCCCTTTCTGCTGCCCTGGAACCCCCTCAAGGACCCCTGGGGTGCCCCAGAACCTACTTTGAAAACCAGACAACAACTTTATAAGTTGTATTGTGTTCTGGTGCTGTTAAAGAATAGTGTGTACCAGTAATATTTGGAAAAGAGACCTATAAAAATGCAGATATTTCATCACTAAATCAAACTTTTGTATCATATGTACAGCTAAAATATCTTAAAATGTTCAAAAAGTAATGTAAGGTTTAATTTTATCAGCATAGTGAATAGTAGTGAATCCAATTTGGCTATGGGCCTGCAGTGAATATTAATATAACTTAAGTATATGCTGTTATAATGTTTTACTTACACCATAAAAATACTGTTCAATGTGTATCAATACATTGACACAGTGGCACTGAACCCTACCAACTTTTACAACTAGTTTTAAAGGTTAAGTTAACTTTAATTGTGCATAAAATCTAAATTGAGTGAAGGCAGTGAAAAAATCAAGTTATTTAATTTCCCCTTAACTTGGTTTAAAAAGTTCTTGCTTCGTTCCCCCCCCCCCCCCCCCCCCCTTTTTGCTTTAAATGTGCAAGTTGACCAACTGGCACCATATTTATGCAGTTTTGTTCAAGCTTCTCATCTCTCAGTTTGTCCTTTTTTTCATTTGATAAGCTGCTCTCTGTTCAGTTTAATTCAGATTGTCGTTAGACAGGTACACACAGACACACACCTGGTGAGCCCTTGGACCGGGAGCATCCTCCCACGTCGATGACCGTCTCGTACGGTGTCTCGGAGTAGTAGGTCCTCAGCGCGGGGACGCGGATGCACTGAGTCAGCTTGATCTCACAGTGGCACTCCACCACGACCTCCACCTCCCGGGGTCCCTCCAGCAGAAGCAGCCGGTCCACACGCATCCCGGTCGGCGCACACACCTGGTTCATGCCGCAGGAGGGCAGCTGGTTCGGCGGCTCCGGCACCTCTTCAGCTGCAGGTCTGCGCGTTCTCATCTTTTGTAAGAGAAATGATTAGTTTGGCTCAGACATGTCACAACATGTTTCTGTGTGCATGGTGCAAATTATTTGGAGATATGGTGTTTTTTTTTTTACACTGCATCATTTATGATTGGTTTTATTGCTTGGATTCTGCAGAGTTTCCCATCAAAACCTATCTTACAAAAATATGAATCATGCTTTTAATAACAGCCTAAAATGTGTGCTTTGACGCTTCAGTTATCACTTTATTTACGTGATCAAGTAAAGGCCTGTTGGAGCTTCAGCAGGACAGTTTAGACGATCACAAAGTTACAGCGCGCCCTTGTGGTCATGTGGGGAACTTACTTTCTTGCTCCTGAGAAATTCCAGCATTGAGGAATGTTTGGAGTATTCCTGCTGTCCTGCTTCATGCGATGGCCTGGAGGCTCCCCCACAGTGAGACCTGCACATTCCCACATCAACACTGACAGGACTCCCAGAGATGTCTATGGAGAGAGACACACACATAATCGATTTAATGTCACACAGCGAGGGAATTATGATCACAAATATTATTGTTATTCATCTCAGTTGCTTTTAAAATTCTCAGTCCGTTTAAAAAATCCTTTCTTCTGTTAGAGGATCACAGAAATGCATTTCATGGCAAATTAAAACATGTGCACATTTACTGATGGAAGAACACGTGGTGGTGCTTTACCTTGTCCAATGTAGACAAAGTGGCTCTGTCTTTTGCAGCACAGTCTCTGTGTGAACAGGTTTCTGTGATCTATGTGTTTGCTCAACACACTGGTCACTAGAAAACATAACACAAACATCGTTAATAGTTAACACACAAGTTCAACATGGGACACAAAATAGTGCAGGAATCCATCTTCTTCAAGGTAATTTTGTTGATGAAAAGCATTAATTAGCAGTTATTTAGGCTCAGACAGGTCTATGAATGTTTAGAACATTAGCGTTCCAAGAAGAACTCTTTATTTTAAAAGAATATTTAGGCTATATCATGCATTATTATTATTCACCCCTTCATTTTCATTTTGGATTTGCATTAAAAAAAAAACTTATTTATATAGGACCTTTTAATACATCATGCAGCCCAAAAGTGCTTCACAGAGCCAGATTAAAACAGCAGAGACAAAAAAAAAAATAGACAAACAAAAAGTCAATATTTCATAAACTGGAAAGTGAATTGACCCCCCTTACTGTGCAGCATCACAACTTCTTCTATACTCATGTTTACCAGTCATATCATGAGGGATTAGCAAGTATATTTGAGCAGATTGGTGTCAAGTCAAGTCACTTTTATTTGTATAGCCCAATATCACAAATCACAAATTTGCCACAGGGGGCTTTACAATCAGTACAGGATACATGTGTCCTATATATATATATATAGTACAGGATACATGTGTCCTATATATATATATATATATATATATATATATATATATATATATATATATATGTCCTTTACAGTACGACCCTCTCATCGAATAAGGAAAAACTCCTAAAAAAAAAACATTTTTAACAGGGGAAAAAAAAGTGTCAGTCCAGTTAGTGAATAGCTGCTTCTATACATGTCCCAGCAGCAGCAGCAGAATAGAAGAGAGCAAACAGTACTTACAGGTCAGGTGGAGGGCACACAGGAGGAGAAGGAATGACCGGGGTACATCCATGGCTTTAGTCCCAATCTGCTCCTCAGCTGCCAGATACTGAGTGTCCCTCTGCTCACTGATGATATTTATATGGGATCAAGCTTCAGCCCCAAATGTCACCTGAAAACAAGCTCTCAGAGTGGTGTGGGGTCAAATAATCAAATTTCCATGCTGAATGTGTTGTGGGTTGGAGTTTGTGGGGCCACTTCAAAGGAAGTCTCTGGAGCTTTTCGGTTTCTGCCACGAGGGACCCAGCGACTCGAGTGTGTCGACCGGCCCGAGCTCACCCTAATGAAGTGCTTAAGTAGCCTTGAGCCATTAAAGCGTCGCTCATTCTAAGGCATTAATCATCTTTTATCTCAGGGGGAAGACGTTTAGCACCTCCGACTTAAAACAAAACCCGGCCCAAACACATAAACAGGATCAGCGTGGGGGCCTGAGCCACCCCTCCAGAAAACTCCAGCACCTTTGTGTTTATTCAACATGACACCAAATGGCCCGGCCTCTCAGAGCGGCCAGCTTCTTTTTCCTCTTCAGAGGAAAGAGCTAAGATTAAGCATTAGGATTTTTTTGTTTTCAGACATGTCAACCTCTGTTTATATGTAACATTTTTGAGTTAAAATGGAAACTTAACTAAGAACACAGTATACTGACAAAAAGACCCAGAATAAACCTCAAATAAATACATCTAAAAGGGGAACCTAAATACTGTTCCTTTTTCAGACACATCTTGTTCTAAAAAGTCTTATTTTAATCACGGGAAAGACGTTTAGCTCTGTTTTACTGATTCTCCATTCTTATCTTAATAAGGTGTTAGTCCTTCTTTGAAGTGTTGATGTGATCCACTCATTTTCACCGGGATCAATGGATCATCGTTCAGAGAGCCGTCAGCACTCAGACACCTTGATTAAGGTGACGCATTCAACAGTTTCAATTGTTGATTCCTTTCATTAAGTTACAACAAATCTTATTGAAATGAATCATAATCCGGGTAAAACCCAGATTAAGTCGTACTTGATCTAATTATGTAGACAATATGTTGTCAAAAAACTATGAAACTCTATACAGATGACTACAGTTGTTTTTCAAACTTAAAGGGGCACTTAAGGAGGGGGTCCACAAAACTGTAATGTTATTTAAATTATTTACAACTGTGTGGTTTATTTTGTAAAATGTGAAACTTTCACTTTTTAATAAGAATGAATTAATATGATCAGGGGTCAGAGGTTAACAAGTTTACAAGAGACTTAGTGAGTTTGATAATGAGACTCACAACTAAAATAAAATGAAATGCTGTGTTCTTTCTGGAGCTTTTCATTGTGTCACACAACCTTCCTCAGCAGATAAAGTTTGCCCAGTTGTCATAGAAATGTAGATGTAGAAAATGTAGATTTTTCTGAACACTTTAAGGACTTGGAAAATAGTAAACATGTACAATTCCCAGACAACTGGGCAAAATTCCTCTGTTGAGGAAGATTGTGTGATACAACTGAAATCCCCAGAGCGGTTACTAATAATGGACATGGTGTGGAGATTGTTTTGCAGTCTGCTGTTTCCAAGGTCAAGAATTATGTTTTTAAACTCTTAATAATCTTAATCTTCCTTGGTGGACACTAAATGGAAGATTTGGGGATGCAGGGTTCAACGTTAATGTTTTGTTTTTTTCACTTGCCCAGTCGAGAAAGTGGGTCAGAAATCTATTTACCCTAATTCAATTTTTACTTGCCCCTATACAAATAGTTTTATTTAATAGTGGTTATCAAATAACAATCAGTATACTGCGCTTGTGCAACTCTCAACAGAGATGAGAAGGAAGCGAGATGGTTCACTCCTTAGCTACTTCCATCATCAGCTCCAGAAAAAACAAAGTGTTTAATTCTTTTTTACGTAGCCCGACGGACAGTCCTTTTTGTTAAGCCCTGGGATGTAAACCTTTTTTTTTTCAATAAATATAATATAATATTGTATAAAATCTGTGTCACTTTCTGTCCATGGTTTAGCTGATAAATCTCCAAGACTTTCAACTGTCTTACTCCTTCTCATCTCTTACTCCTCTTTATTCTTTAGTCTGGTACTCAGGGAGTGGCATCTTCTTTTTCTTGTAAATTAGGTCAAGCTTTTCAAAACCCAGCAGTGATATGGGGACTAGTGCTTGCTCATGGGGGATTTCATGTTGGGTGTGTGTAACTTATAGAGTACGATCAAGACCTGCTCTTTATGAAAAGTGTCTCGAGATAACTTCTGTTATGATTTGATGCTATATAAAAGTGAATTAAATTGATTATAGTGAAAATGCCCCAACTTTTACACACCAGTTTGAATGCAGCCTCTCTCTCTTCTCTCCAGTAAACCTTTCCTCAACGCATTCCCAAAATCCATTTCAGCAGTGCATGTGCAGAGATGATCACTGAGGAGGTGATCGGATTATATTCTGAGAAATGCAGCTTATGCATGACGACTATCAGACGAGCACCATGTCCAGTCTGGGTAGCAGAGGTTGATGGGAGTGACGGCTAACAGACGGACTGGCCTGGTGTCTGTATGGTGTCATGGTCAGTGTTTGGTTCACTGTGTAACCGTGTAGCTCAGTCAGTCTGCTACAATCAGAGACGCTCTGCGTTCACTTGCTTTAGCTTTTGGTTATGAAGGTAAAGTCGCATTCTTTGTTTTGATTTGGTGGAAAATTAGAGGAATTTGAATGGTTATTAGTGCAGCCTTCAACCACACTAAAAGCTATTTGATAATAAAATTTCAATTACAGTATAATGTAAAAAGTAATTTACAGTAAGTCTTCATTAGAGCTAGAGTTGGTAATCTTCTTCAAAAACATTTTTGTTATTGTTGAAATTCTCTTTACATCCCGACAGCAATCAATAAATCAAATGCTCTGACCAAAAAAAAGAGAAAAAATCTGGTATCTGTGGCTGTTGCAGGACTGTAATAAACCCCTATCTACCTGTTTACGTTCATAATGATAATTTGGGGGGAGTAGCTTTGGAGGGAGGCCTGAAGGGACTAACTGTCAGTGTTGTCAACTTGGCGACTTTCTCACTAGATTTAGCTACTTTTGAAGCTAGTGCTGCTAGCTACTTTCATTGGAAAAGAGTTGACAACACTCTCTTACTAATACTTGCCGACCCTTCCAATTTTCCCGGGAGACTCACGTTTTCATTGCCCAAATTGGGCATTGGGCCCAATTATTGGACAAATTCTTCTGTCTTTCCTGAGAATTAAATGCAGGAAATCTCTGAAACTCAAATTTTCCTGGGGGAAGACCCCCAGACCCCCGCTTTAGTTTTTAAATCCTCCCTATTTTTAAGGTCTCAAGGCTGGCAAGTATGACAACACTGGACTCGGTTTTTCGGTTGGATAATTTTTTTAATCTAGCATACAGTACTCTCAACATTACCTACCCTAGCTTTAAATGTTCTGACCACAGGGAACTGAAAGACTTTAACTGTAGTTATAACCTTTCCTCAGTCCCTTGACCCCTAAAAGTAATGATGGTCATATCGTAGAGATAATCCCATCAATGTCCTGTTCAAGCACCTGCATCAGGCGCTGTGTTCATGTCTGGGGTTTAAAGAAGCCTCTGTAAAGCCTGTCTATTATCTGCTTGGGAGGAGTCCAACACTCTGGGATTACAGGGTGTCATGCAGCAGTTCTGGATTATACAGCAGGAGACAATACTGCAGCATAGGGAGACAGCAGGTGGAAAAGAGCAGTGGTCCTATAACAGCATCTGGACATCTGAGAAACATCATCTTAGAGCATTTTTCCTGATGCATGCAGATGGTTTTGAATTCACATCATGCTGCTCGAATCATTTTCGGTCATCACTTATTTCCTTCAGTTTTGTGGAAAAAATCTTCCTCTGTAATTTACCACCTGTAGGTTTTCTAAAAATCTTCAAAAAGTGGGATTACAACAGAAAGCAGAGCACATTCTGGTGAGAAATCATGTATTTGCACAGCAGAAATAATGCCATCAACACAGAGAGGAGTAAGAAGAACATAAAAGGGAAAACATGTGAGTACAAACACACTACTAAATTTAAACTGTAGCATTTTATTATTTAGCTAGATTTAATTATATTGAAGGCAATATGTAAATAATAATTTCCGGCATCTTAACACACATTGTTGTTGCATCCCTTGATTCCTTTCTCCTTCTCAGGGGCTCACTTGAAAACAACCCAACATCAGGAGGAGATCTTCACCCCGACATCCCCAAAGGCGGGGAAAAAGGTGGAGACAAAGGAGAACACGGCAGAGGAGAAGGAGGCGATGAAGCTCACTGCGTTTGGGAGAGCCTTATACGATCTGACCCATTCAGAGAGGGTGATGAATGATCTGACATTTGGACGGCGGGTGGGGCTTTACGAGCTGAGAGGAGAGATCGGCTCCGGAAACTTCTCCCAGGTTAGATTGGGGATACACGACCTGACCAAAGGTGAGATGCTTTCTGCTGTTATTAAAGTGTCCCATAAATGTGTCAAAGTCATGATAAGTTGTTCAGAAAAGGCCATACATCTCATATCTCTCCAGGTAAAACAGTTGAAGCACCACTGCAAACACTGCCAATAAAAGTGAGTCATGTTAGCTGTTTCAGATAATTTGTCACTTCCTAGGTTACTTATCAAGTACTTTTTCATGAAGTGTTTATATATTATGAGAGCTTTGTAACATTTCCGGGGATCTATTAGCAGATATGGAATCATAACATACATAACTATGTTTTCAATAGTGCATAATCACCCGAGACTAAGAATCATTGTGTTTTCGTTATCTTAGAATGAGCCCTTCATATCTACATAGGGAGCGGGTCCTCTTCATGGAGTCTGCCATGTTGCTCCGCCATGTTTCTACAGTAGCCCAGAACGGACAAACCAAACACTGGCTCTAGAGAGAGCCTTTCACATTTTTGATTACCTGAAGGCCACCGTAGTTCTCTGACACGTTGGAAAGGGAGGGGTAATAGTTGGTTGCAATCTGCAACCTCACCACTAGATGCCACTAAATCCTACACAGTGGCCCTTTAAGTGTTGTGACCAAGCATCAACCCATTTCCTGCCCTACGGCAACTCAGAGGGAAACACAGTACCTTGCATAGAGAAGCACATCTTCAAATTTAGAAGTTTGTTAGAGTATCATGACAAATGTCAAACACTTTAAAGCTAGGGTTGATAATGTTCTTCAAAAACATTTTTATTTTTGTTACATTTGTTGAAATTAGCATTACATCCCGACAGCAATCAATACACCAAATGCTCTGACAAAAAAAGAGAAAAATATCTGGTATCTACAGCTGTCACAGGACTGTAATAAACCCGTCCAAACATTTAATTCAGCCCGAATGTAATGATTGCATGGACTACCTACCCGTTTACCCACTTGTGTATGCGCACTCTGCCCGTGCACTCATTGTGCATCACCGGAGTCTTCCACAAGCTGCTAGCTTGACAGCTGTGAGTTTACGTTTACGTTCATAATGATAATTTTGGGGGAGTGGCTTTAGAGGGAGGCCTGAAGGGACTGACTGTCAGTGTTGCTGTTTAGGTAACTTTCTCTCTAGATATAGGGACTTTTGGAGCTAGTGCTGCTAGCTACTTTCATTGGAAAAGAGTTGGCAGCACTGTTTTTTTTGGTTGGATAAGTTTTTAAAATGGTTTCTCAACATTACCAACCCTAGCTTTAACTAAGCTATGTAGGCATAAAAGGATATGACAATGTACAAGACTACTTTGGAGAGTGAATACAGGATTGTTGATTTGCAATGGTGGAAAAACAAAAACATAGAAACATGATGTTGTTCTGAGGGTTCTTCTACATGGTTTATACAAGGAAACTTTTATTATATTAAGATTCAGATGCTTTTCTCTGAAATGACTTGTTACCTGATTCACATATCCGAAACTCTCAGTTTTAAAATGTTCAGACATCCAGATTAATTGAATGGAAGACACTTTAGTCAGCTTAGCTCAACATATTACACAATGTAAATCCAGTCTTGGTCATTTCAGATGTCCGAAGATGTCCTCTAATCCCTACTGTCTTAAGCCTTCACAGCCAGCAGCTTGTGTGCAACATACTGATCCTGATTAACAGACATTCTGTAGGAATTGATAAAAAGGCATAAATGAAAACATAAAGGAAAAGCAACACTTCATAACATAAGGAAGGCTGAATAATAGAAAAAGGCAGAGATAAAAGGTAAAGTGTGTATTCATTGTGGCCTCACTGTACATTATTATGTCATCATCTGATAGAAAGAGTTGCAGTAAAGATCCTGGATAAGGTGCGTCTTGGCAAGCGATCGCAAGCGCTTTTGGACTCAGAAATCTCTTGCATGGAGAAGCTGTCTCACCCCAACATCGTCCGCCTTTATGAGGTGGTGGAGACATTCAAGAGGCTCTACCTGGTGATGGAGTATGCCAGTGGAGGAGAGCTGTTCTCCCGTATCAGCACCAGGGGGCGCCTTTCAGACCTGGAGAGCAAGCTTGTGTTTTCTCAGGTCCTGTCTGCAGTCAAACACATGGTAAGCCTTTAAGTGAACATTGTGAAAAATACATTTTGCTGTACAATGAGGGAGGAGATTGCCAGTGAAAAATATTAAAACGACAAAATGCTTTTTAACCTTCAGAGACCAACAATAAACCCGTTTATGTCTTTTTTAGGAGGAGAACAGGGGCTCAGTACTGTGTGTCAAGTTGTTCTAGTCAAAAAATCAGAAATAAACATGAATGAATTAATGAATGAATGAATTAAAATAAATTGTGAAAGTGTATAAGGTCTTGGAACATTATGGTTGAAGTATTTGATGGCCATCCCTATACTCTCATAAGTTGTTGCAGCAATTTTGGGGGTTGATACCATTTGTTACACAGATTTGGTGCCAAATTGAATCATTTTTTACCATTCAAGAATTGATAAAAATGATCAATAATCCCTCCAAAACACCACGCTAAGACATCAAGACCTTGAGGAAAACCATAGAAAAAGCCATGCTGTGATTTGGTATCAAAATCTTTTGACATTTGGAGATTTCTGCAAGAACTGCATTTTTCGGCGATTGGATGGCGAGCACTTCTGTTCTGGAAACTGCTCAGAAACCCCCTTATTGTCAATCTACCAACAAAAGCCAGCCATCCTCTGAATGCTCTAGGTCTCTAGTTTGTGGCTGTAAAGTATCATGAGGCTGTGATTATCCTAGAGGTCACCACAGGTCATTTTATACAGTGAGGTCAAGTTTTAAGAAATGGTCTCACTACAATGAAATGGCTACTATGGGGACTAACATCATCACACATGAATACAGTTGGGCTCATTGGATCCACAAGAGTCTCAGCTTTACAGTGATGACCAATATATGCAATTCCAAGACTGTTTAGGGACCCCAGTATGCAGAAATATTCAAAAACATACTTTTTAGAATAGGTGAAAATAACTCATTTATACTGCATGCAAAAAACTACATGGTTTTTGCCCCAAACTGCATGTGATTATCATAAAGTGGGCATGTCTGCAAAGGGGAGACTTGTGGGTACCCATACAACCCATTTTCATTCACATATCTTGAGGTCAGAGGTCAAGAGACCCCTGTGAAAACGGCCATACCAGTTTTTCCTCGCCAAAATTTAGCCTAAATTTGGAGCGTTATTTAGCCTCCTTCCCGACAAGCTAGTATGCCATGGTTGTTACCAATGGCTTCCTTAGGTTTTGTAGTTTAATATAATATCTGTACTATCTTAACTCTAGCTCTAAAACTGAACATGCTACAGCCTCTGAAAGACAGTAAATTCGGTAGGGATTGCCCGCGATCCGGAGGGTCTCAGGGGGTTAAAGGACAGGACATAATTTTAAGATACATTTAAGATACCCAATATCTCAAGAATACTCATGAATACAGCTTTTCTTGTGACTTTGCGTATAAAGGTCCCCATACCTTAAACCAACTGTGCAGGAGAGCTGATTAACTTTCTAATGCCTCAAACATTTCTCTCTTTTCTCTTTTCCCAGCATGCTCATAATATCGTCCACAGGGACCTGAAGGCTGAGAATGTCTTCTACACCAACACCTACTGCATTAAAGTGGGTGACTTTGGTTTCAGCACGTCCTGCTGCCCCAGCGATGTCCTTCACACGTTCTGTGGCTCTCCACCTTATGCAGCCCCTGAGCTGTTCAAAGAGAAAGGTTACACTGGTCAATATGTAGATATGTGGGCACTAGGTATCTTGCTTTACTTCATGGTGACGGCCACTATGCCATTCAAAGCTACTAACACGGGCAGGCTTCGATGTTGTATCCTGCAGGGCTCATATGCCATTCCTCCATATGTACCCGGATCATGCAAGGAGATCATTAAGGGCCTCCTGAGGCTGGTTCCTGTGGACCGCTTCACTATGCAGCAGATCATGGACAGCGACTGGATGAGAGGTATTGAATACCCCGAGGCCTACCTAGCTTGTAATCCTACACCCTACCACCTGGTTGAGCCTTCCCACATCCTCAGCTCAGATGAACTGAATGTGAAGGCAGCGCTGGAGGATCTTGGCATCACCAAGGGCCATCTCCTCGACAGCAGCCTGGACTTGAGAAGTCCCATTACTGGAGCTTACCGGATTCTGTTACACCGCATCCAAAAGAGGAGGTCAGTGGAAGCTGTGGGCTACAGCCAGACCTGCACTAAAGAGTCCCAGAACAGACTCACACGGAGAGCAGGCTCAGATGGCATGCTAAACACACACCACTCTGTGGTCTGTATCATCATGTAGTTTAGTTTCTTAAAAGAATAGTTCAACATTTTAGGAAATGTACTTATTTATCGTTGGTGGTGGTAGGTGTATTTTTGAGCTTTGGAGAGAGCCTGTTTACCCCTTCTTCCAGTCTTTATGCTAAGCTAAGCTAAATGGACGGATATCGTTTTTGTTTAGTCTCAGTTTACGACAGTACTTCTCACTGCTTATTTCTGTATTAGTTTCAGTTTTAGTTTACGATAATAACCTTGCTCCTGACACCAGCTTCATACTTAAGATCTTTTCATCTAAATCATGGAAAGAGGGTAAATAAACATATCTCCCAAAATGTTGAACTATAATAGTTTATCTTTGGTTTCAGCAAAGCTAAATCTGATTTTGAATAGCTCTCATGCTGTGGAAGTACATTGATGACAAATGATTTGCTATCACGCTAATGCAGGTCACTGTGAATGAAAGCGTAGACCCAATGGCAAACTCTGTGACCATACTTGGCACTCTGATGTCCACTACGATAACATCCAGAGTTAAACCAACTGAGCATGAAAAACATTTCGCATACTGACAATGACCCAGAGATTCCTCTTTCAGTGAGATAACAGGAATGTGGAGACATCAAAACAATGTTTTGTTTTTATAAATGAGTGTGTCAATCAGAAAAAGGTTTATTTATAATTTTTTATAATTTTCGGAGATACATTTCCATAAATTCTGAAAGGAAACGTTTTTTAGAAAAGAAACGTGAAAAAATTGACCTATCAGTACAATAACCTTTCAATAAATAATAATAAATTAGCAGGAAGAGAGGTTATTATTTTTTTCTGCTAGTTATGTGTTTTCTAAAATAATTCAATGGATTCCATTGGGTTTTCATTTTTCTTTCTTGCCTATTTATTTCAAAGAAAATACATGAATAATATTGTAGACATAATAATGTGGAACTTCCTTAAAATGTTGTGCCAGATCTTTCATACAAAGGAGGATGTGGAGTTAATATCTGAAAGCAAATAATTTGGGTCTATTTTATTTCTGCAAAATTGTGAATTTTCTGCTCTTGTATCTCATTTTATATTATATATATAGTATTTTTCATTTTAATTAAAATTATAAAAATAAGTGTATAAATGTAAATATCTTAATTTTGATCTCAAGACATTTCTTGAAACCTGTGATAAACTGAACTTAACATTGACCTTTAAGAATGACAAACAACTCACTACATTCATTAGAGGTACAAAATATTTCTTTCAAATGTTAGCACAATATAATAATATAGTTACTTATGATTCTGCAAATACAATAAAACAAAATTAGCTGTTGTAGGATAAACAGTGCAAAATGTTAGACTAATAAATATGATGTCATTTTCAAATAACTTTGTGGTGTGCAATGCTTTACGACTGCTTTCATCTTCCTTTCTTTCTTTCTTTCTTGCTCTTTCTACGCTCTCATAGTCATGATTTATAATTCCAACTTGTCAGTCTTTTACACCAAACTTGTACAGACTTCTGTTGACATAAATTTCAAAGTGGTTTAAGTTATGAAGGTGGCAGAGATTCAACATTTGGAAACAAGTCTGTTCTTGGACTTCTCACATTTTTCTCTGCTTTCTGGTCTATACAGTATGTGCTTAATCCTCTGAGGCCCACAATAGACACAATTTTTGTCTTTTTTAGGGGCGTACAGGTGGTCTTTAGGGGGAGATCAGCACTGTGTGTAAAGTTGTTCTAGTCATATGAGAATGAGAAATAACAGGAATTGATCAAATAAATTATTTGAAATAAATTGTGAAAGTGTATAAGGGTTTAGAACATTATGATAGAAGTGTATGATGGTCATTCCCATGTTCTATTATGTCTCATAAGTTGTTTTGAAATTTTTGGGTTGATACCATTTGTTACACAGATTTTTTACCACTTGAGAATTAATAAAAATGATGAAAAATCCCTCCAAAATACCACATTAAGACACCAAGACCTTGAGGAACACAATAGAAAAAGCCATGCTGTGATTTGGTATCAAAAACTTTTGACATTTGGAAATTTCTGCAAGAATTGCATTTTTTGGTGATTAGATGGCGAGCACTTCTGTTCTGGAAACTGCTCAGAAACCCCCTTATTGTCAATATACCTGGGAAAGCCAGCCATCCTCTGAATGCCTAGAGGATGCCTAGGTCTGTGGTTGTAAAGTTTCATGGGGCTGTGATTATCCTAGAGGTCACCACAGGTCCTTTTATACAGTGAAGTCAAATTTAAAAAAAATAGTCTCAATACAATGAAATGGCTACTATGGAACTAACATCATAGGCGAAAATAACACATTTACAGTGTACAGCATGCAAAACACTGCACGATTTTTGCCCCAAACTGCATGTGATTATCATAAAGTGGTCATGGGGAGACTCGTGGGTACCCATAGATCCCATTTTCATTAACATATGCTGAGGTCAGAGGTCAAGGGACCCCTTTGAAAATGGCCATGCCAGTTTTTCCTCGCCAAAATTTAGCCTAACTTTGGAGCATTAGAATCATTCCCGACACGCAACAATGGATTCCTTAGGTCTTCTAGTTTCATATGATATCAGTACCTTTACTCCAGCTCTAAAACTGAACCTGCTACAGCCTCTGATAGACAGTAAAGTCGGTCGGGATCGCGGGTCTCAGAGGGTTAATCATCCTATTTCCTGTAATTCATCACATTTGTTTCAGTGTAGAGTGATTTCTCCACATGTTGTTCCCCGTCTCATATTTTCCTTTCATGGTATTTTCCCCCTGATAAAAGAAAGGCTAACATTTCTGATCAGGATGCCAACCAGCCATTTTTTTCTGCCCCAGCATGCAAAAGCAAAAAGCACATCTGTCAGTGTTGTTGTGATATAAACAAGACGAAACGAAAGCCTCGGCACCAAAATCCTTTTCATGCTGCAACCCAATTCTTTGACCTTTGGAGGTGGTGCATCTATTAGTCATACTCAAAGGAATTTTGGATGTCCATCAATATTTGATATTCTATTAATGTTGTGTAATTATTATATATTTGTCAGTTTATCTATCATTGCCTTTGGGCAATGTTGGCAGCCAAACAAATACTTCACTTGCAGGCTTGTTGATTGCCCTACTTAAAAATATTTTTATCACTCTCACCTTTCAGTCATTTTCTGAAAAGATATGTTCACACCTTTCCTTTAATCAACACACATCAAAATGAATCCACTGTAGTGCACACAGGCCTGTACTGTCTGATAATGTTGCTATTGAGGCACACACAGTTTGCAAGATGAAGCCTCTGCAAGGCAAAATGTGTGAAAGAAGTCATAAATCTCCACAGACAGCGGACTCAAAAACACAGCGTTACTCATAGTGAGATCTTATCAGCTGCATGTCCCAGCAGTTCTTGTGGATCTCCATGGAGATGAGATAGTAACACACAGAGATCAATGAGTAAACCCAGCACCATGTCAGATCAGATACTGCTGGTAAATCAGCACATCTGATTCAGATACTCTCATTGAAGCTTTATGTGTGCCTGATTTTTTTCCTGCAGATATTTTGCACTGCAGTTGCAATCAGAATATTCAAATCTTGGGATTTTACTGGATTTTTCTTAGTTTGTTAATTGTTAGATCTAATTAGCTGTGCAAAGCTAATCAACTGCAGTCAAAGTCCTAATGGCTGTGATATTTTCAGTTTCAAGACAAGATAGGACAAGAAAAACATGAATATCGGGATAATAAATAATGATGATTGTGCATCTTAAAGGCAAACAGTGTGAAATTATTATAGCATTTAAACGACATTTGAAAATCATCTCAAATTTAGATTATCTGTTTTACAGCCAAAAACCTGTACTTTTACCTTGCTGAACACTAGGGTTGCTGGTCTACCGCTGGCAGCAAGGCAGCAGTAGACCAGCAACCCCCATGGTCTGTGAGGTAAAATTACTTTTTTTTCCAATGGAGTCTGGTTGCTTTGGCGAGAGCATAGATAGCGGCTTCAGTTTCCCGTCGGAAACATAAACTGTATAGCTGCCTCACAGCAAAGTAAACCTGTGAAAAAATATTCTAGATATAGGGTACACTTAAAGGGACTATATGTAACTTCTTACACGTATAAATCATACCGGGTCGGTGTCCCATGCGCGCTCGCGTGTGGGTACGCGAGCGCGCAGACTCCAACACAAACTACACGGAAGCACCAAAACTGAAAAGTTATAGCTAGTGAAGCCCGTCTTGCAAAACAGTGTTGGCTCTTCCTGCTTCGCCCACCCCAGCCGGGGTCGGAGGACGCGGGGGAGACCGTAACTTTTGTCTCCAGGGCTGGATCTCTACTCTGCTCCAGCCTGCTCCTGCTGTCTGCTCCTGCCTGCTTGCACACCGCGCTCGTTCTCACCCGCTCGGCTCGCTCCAACTCCACGTGCACGTGCGCACACTACACACTGCAGAAGAGTTAGTTTAGCTCTGAGAATATCTAGTGAATGTGCAGTGGACGTTTTTTGCAGAAATAAATGCTGCAGCTCCTCCAGACCAACAGAGGTTTCCCGTGTCTTGTGAAGTGACGGGGCTCTGCAGCGAGTTACGTTATCGTCTCTGACCGGGTCGGGAGGCTGAAGCAGGAAAAGCCAACACTAGGATCAGCATTGATTCATGGAGAGACCTTCGTCTGGTTAGCTAACATTACTGCCAAGCAGGTGAAATATAGAATGATATTGTGTGTTAGCTGACGTGTTTCGCCTCGCTGTTTAGACCGGTGCTCGTTCATTTCTATGTAGAGCGAGCACAAGCGCGAGCACGAGCAACAGGACGCTGACTTTCGTTGACATTGCGGCCACATGTGTTGCTGTTAACAAGCAATTTCTGATTCTTACATAGAGTCCCTTTAAACTGATATAGATTTTTTTAGGTGAGTCTTTCTTTTAGGTGTCGAAAATACGTTTTACTGCCGACCCCGTCCGCAGCATTACATTGCTTCGGTTCTGTGCAGTAACTCCTGTCTGTTTCTCCAAACTGGGGGCGTACCAACCGTTATCTATTGTAAGTAATACACTGACTATGGAGAAGTACCTCATAAAACCCCACTTCAAAACCCCCTAACTATCCCTTTAATGTGAGATTAGTTACATATCTACTTGTTACATAGAACTGTGTCATATTCAAATTGCGTTTAAACTTTTGTAAAGTGAAATACAGGTTATGAAGTAGAATTATAGCAGCCTCATAAAGAGACCTTGAGATGAGATCATGTGCAGGTTAACATTTAGATTGTTACTACTGTATACCTTTTGTAACTACAATATACGCATCCTTGAAATTAGCTTACACCATACAATATTTAGGAGGAGTATTTTCATCATATAATTCAAACTCTTCTATATTTGTGTGAGCAAGAACAGGATTGGGGTATCCCCTTTCCTCTTTATTTTACATAATGTCCCCTGTTTTATGAAAATATAGTGGAAAAATGTATTTAAATTCAAATAACACAAAAAAATGTGGGCCAAGAGGAAAACAGTGTATAAAACATTTATGTGATCATAAACTTTTAAACAACACTGAGTGGGAGGGGATAAGCAAGTTTATTAATCATGCTTTTATGGGAACACATAATAAAACCTATACACAAAATGTACGAAAAGACAGACATTTAAACTATTAAGACTAAATTAAGATAAGAGTTTCTCATTTTCTATGACACACATTTCAGAAAGGCATTTACATTTAACAATTTGTGTTTGTATATAAACAAGTATTTGATGGACAAATATTCTTAATATCACATATGTTATTATCATTTACACTCCGTCACCATTAATTAAACGTATTGAATACCTCATGAAAACAGTCACAGATATTGTCATTGAAGCAGCCATGCTATTGAAGGCATGTATATGTGTGTGGTCGGCATCAGCAGTCCATCCCTGAACAGCAAAGTGCAGCTCCGATTCTACCCAAGATTTGACCTTTAACTTAGTGCAGAGTGAAAGCAAAAGTTATGCTACAAGATTTCCTTGGCCAGCGTCCTCGACTGCCTTCCAGTAAGGCACCATAAAAACCTCCATAAAACCTGTTGCGTGTTGCTTAATGATAGGGTTTGGCAGATGGAGGAAAGATGTCGGGGGCGGTCACCCTCAGCCTCTACGATCGTCGGTGCTGTGAAGAGCAAAGGCATCCATTTGAACATCACTTCACACATATTTCAAATGGTTTTAAGCACTTTCAAGAATCTTGTGTAATTTCTGTTGATTTTAGAGCAGCAACATGACTTATTCTTTCTTATGTTTATGTCTATTTCTGGAGAACAAACATGATTTCCATTGGACACTGGTTGAAATAGCGGAGTCAGCCCTATGTTCCCTCAGCCCTATGTTGGTTTGGTTGGTTAGATTTAGACATGAGGAGTGAGATTGGTTAGGGTTTGGGTATATCAGGGTAAGCCAATCAGAGGTAGAGTAGGACGGGTCATGGGGTTTCGGAATAATGGGCCGCCGGAACGATGGCACGGTAACAGCAGAGGTACTAGTCCGAGGGAACATAGACACGCTCCCAAAATATCCATATTGCACTGGCAGTTTTTCACTCGTTTTAAGAAAACAAGGTTGTCAGGACTCAACTATATACTTGATAAGATGGACAATTTTGCAATGCAAAAACTTCAGTAATCACTCACCTTCTTGGGTTTCTTGCGGCCAGTTTTGCCTGCCTTTGCGTCGACCTTCTTCATCAGTTGTGCGACCCATGTCTCTCTGGGGTCTGTGCAAAGCTCACGCCCCCTCTTCATGGTGAAGCTACAGGATAATTGATGCAAACATTTTGAGTAGTGATGAGAGAAAACATTAACGGTTTTGGCAGTTAAAGTTAGTTCAGCTTTACGGTGAGTGTTCTTATCGTCTGTGTACTTACATTACAGCAGGGATGTTGCAGCCTCCGTCTGTCACCTGCCGTCTGTACTCCACTGCCTGTCTTTGAGTGCGGTGGTTCATTTTTCTCACATACTTAAAACAGCAGTCTTCATAGGTCGCTAAAGAATTAGAAACCCAGTACAGTAAAGTCAGAAATCCAGTTAAATCCAGTGCCACCACAGTATGTACAGTATAGTATAATATAATTTGTACGACAGAGTCAAATAAATCAATGAAAAGTAAATGATAAAAGTACTGAACAAGGCAATACAGTGAGGCCATATCTGCCCACGCAGGTGCTGAGGCAATAAACCTCATTGACCCTCCTGTTTATCTTTCTATTACATGCCACCTACAGAATATGATACTACTGCCAGATACCAGCTGCTCTTTTACAGTGTCTTACTTTGTGTCAGGGCGAGGCAGAGACACGACAGGATCAGCAGGAAGAACAGCGTGTTGAACCGCATGGTGGCGTCTGTAGTTTCAGCTCTGAAAGAATCCAGAAGGATGCAAAGAATTACAATGTTTACCTGCAATCAGCCTTATCGCTCTGTGATCGTTGTACCTCAGCTGCTTCCACGCCTTCCCTATTCACATGTGAAACCTTGAACCTTGAACAAATATTTCATATCGACTCTCTTTGTGTTTATATAAATGTGCATGTACATACTGTATTTATCCAACAACTTTGACCGTTTTAACTCTACAACTCTTGGTTGTCTCTTTACGTTACAGGACAATTTGAAACCTGTTGAATAAAGCAATCATAGTTCTAAAACATTTTGTTTTTGATGGCCATAATTGTTTCCATTATTTTTTGCTTTTGGTAAGCAACTCATTTTGATCTTTTGGTAAGAAACTAAATTAAATATTATTGCTTTTGATGTTCTGATAAAAAAATAATTCACATCTCTTCACCGAATCTGTGCTCTTACTTTTCTTACTAAAATCTGTTTGATTTAATTTAAGGCATAACATTTAAATTCTTAACATAAACCTACCCAGAGATTGCAAATGAAAATTTGTTAAATCTGACAAATTTATATAGATTTGATGTGAATTCATGTGCCTAAAGTAAAGTAAAGTAAAGTAAAGTAAAGTAAAGTAAAGTAAAGTAAAGTAAATAATAACCCAAACAAAACTTCTACAAATTATATAAATCTTACTAAATTAGGATTACAGGTTACTCACCTCTAAAGGTCCTGATGTATTTGTTGCTCTCTTCTTCTGTCTGTGAAGGCGAGGCGAAGCACGCGCTTATAAAGGACTACTGCCAGGGATCATATTTCCGCTACCTTTGACCTATCTTTCTTTTTTTTTCTCTTTTCTTTTTCTTATGTGTCTGTGTTTTTTTTAAAGCTTTTCCCCTAAGGAGTTCATGATGTGTTGCTGAATGAAAATATTAGTCTCACCACCTAATGTAGGGGTTTTGTTGAAAGCGCATTTACAGCCAGAAATTTCAGCTTTTGCAAATTTATGATATCTTTGAAATTCTCAAGAAGTTGGGAATCCTCAGCATGCATGTATGTGGGGGTGGAAGGTTATTGGGCTTACAAATGACATATATCTTTCTTAGTCTACATTTAGATTTATGAAGTGGAAACAGATCTTACCGTAGAATTAAGTCCTATGTTCCCTGGGGTTGCTGTAATTGGAGTCTGGCCTGTTAAACTCTTAAAGGTTTTAATATCCTCTCACACTGACAGTTACATATTGAGAAATACTCAGTCTTCCACAATAGCTGTTGAGTGAAGGTGTTTAATTACATTATTCTTACATAACTTATTCTCAACCCTCATCCAAAAAGTTCTTCGGAGTAAATCTTTGCACTTAAGAACAGCAGCAACACAAAAGATGGAATAACAGACTTAGACATTGAATGTTTGTGCTAAGATGCAACTGTTGAAGCTTATCTCGCCCAAATCCTCAAGTGTGTTAACATAAGCAACAGATCAGATATTTATATCTTCTCCTTCAAATTATGTGTTTCTCTTTGCATTCAAGCATACACTCATATCAGTGTGTCCTTTTGATATATATATATATATATATATATATATATATATATATATATATATCAGGATAGATATTAAAGGAAGGAACTCCAAATATCTATTTATATCAATATAACAATTATAACAATACAACATATTGAGTATATGTATTATGCACATATACATGAATATAAATTTGCATTTTCACCATGGAAAGAATAGAAAACACAGCATTTCAATTCATGCCATACATGTAAATGCACAAACACATACATCACATACCCAGTCACACATTATTGCATACAGGTGCAACTAATGTACTTACTATATGAAATAGGCAAAATAGCATAATTAACATCGCTCAGTAAACTCCCTTCCCCTTTTAATACATCCATTCTCAGGCATGTACAAATAACAGAACAGCTAAAAACATGCCTCGATAGTGGTTATTAGAGTATTTGGTGTTTATGCCACATTTAATATTACTAAAAACTAGGGCTGTCAAAGTAAACGCGATAATTACACGTTAACGTGAATTCGTTTTAATCTCCATTAATTTCTTTAACGCTTTAATGCAATCGATCTTCCTAGCTAGAGTGAAGATAAGGGAATCATGAAACTAGAAAACCTAAGGAATCCATAACCATATCAGACTAAGCTAAATAACGCTCCAAACACTACATTTTGGCGAGGAAAAACTGGCATAGCCATTTTCAAAGGGGTCCCTTGACCTCTGACCTTAAGATATGTGAATGAAAATGGGTTCTATGGGTACGCACTTGTCTCCCCTTTACAGACATGCCCACTTTATGATAATCACATGCAGTTTGGGGCAAGTCATAGTCAAGTCAGCACACTGACACACTGACAGCTGTTGTTGCCTGTTGGGCTTGAGTTTGCCATATTATGATTTGAGTATATTTTTTATGCTAAATGCAGTACCTGTGAGGGTTTCTGGACAATATTTGTCAATGTTTTGTGTTGTTAATTGATTTCCAATAATAAATAACTTCATACATTTGCATAAAGCAGCATATTTGCCCACTCCCATGTTGACAAGAGTATTAAATACTTCACAAATCTCCCTTTAAGGTACATTTTGAACAGATAAAAAATGTGCAATTAATTTGCGATTAATCGTGATTAATCATTGACAATTTTCCTCAGGGCTGACGGCAATGTATAGGTCACTGCCGTCGGTGTGTGTGTGTGTGTGTGTGTGTGTGTGTGTGTGTGTGTGTGTGTGTGTGTGTGTGTGTGTGTGTGTGTGCAGTCAATTTAAGATTCTATTTTCACATACTGTACAATTACCAAGTGATACTCATACTATGAGTATCAGAACATGATTTCCTTAGTGGCTGTTTTAGATACTTAACTAACTCTGTCAACCAATAATAGTTTACTTGCGATGTTAAAAACATAAAACTTTTAAATTGCAGATAAAATCCTACATTTAATTCCAGGCTTATTGAGGACACTATAGACCAATTCAACAGAATTGCATTGCTAGGCAACAGCTTGGGTCCATGTTTACTTTCTGTCAGCTTATGTTCACATACCCTGCAACAGTAGGGACATTGTTGAGGCCCTACATAGTTCCACTAGTCCCCTCAAAATGATGACCCTCCGGTGATACAACATGATGGCTGGTGTTACAGTGAAACACAGTGAGCTCCTATTTAATTTTGGAGACATCTGACATATTTGTATTTAGAAAACTATTCCCCCTTAAGTTTTAAAATCTTTTGTATTTTTATACAAATAGTACAATACAATATTTGTTTTCCAGAAAAAATCAACTATAAATGTCCTCTGACTGCATCACACTTTAAGCCTGTATGTCCTGTGAAATCATTTCTAAGCTTCATTTGATGACATGAAGCATGATATCCTAGCTCTATTTTATGGGTATCATTTTATTGGTTATTTATTTAGCTCTTGCATATTATTTTTTATGTTGAGATATACTACGTTCCCTGTCTCTGGATAGCTTTTTAAATTTTGAAACATAAACGCTGCATATCGTTTAGAGAACATTAGTTGATGTACAGTATAAAGGTGAAAGTGTTGCTGTTGCTGTTGCTGTTGCTCATTTACTTTTTAATTGCGTGTGGAAGTCCCCAACAGATGGCACACAGTAAGTCTTATCAGGCCATAAAGACTGTATCTCAGAATCAATAAAGCTCACCTGAACTGACTATTGAAGATCTGAACGGCCCGTTTTGACCCTTGGAGCTGACGGGAAAAAGGAAGTCATTAGTCACTGCATTTTAAAGTCATTAATGCATGTACATCTAAAATGAATGGCCTGTATGTGTCAAATTTATTAGTCCGATATCACTATTGCCTGACAATTTTAAAACAGTTATATCGACTTAAAGTAAAGAGTGACTCTCTCTCTCTTTCTCTCTCTCTCTCTCTCTCTCTCTCTCAAAACCCAACAGGTCGAGGCAGATGGCCGCCCACCCAGAGCCAGTTTCTACCTGGGGAGTTTTTCTTTGCCATTGTCGCATAACAATGCATGCTCATGGTGGATCTCTTGCTGGGTCTCTAAATAATAAAGGACGATCTAGACTTCTTGAGACAACTTCTGTAATGAGTTGACGCTATATAAAATAAAAATAAATTGAAATGAAGCAATTAGATTGGTCCAAAGTCGACTTCAGTGACGTGTGACAATTGAAGCAATTAGAAAACTTAGGTTGCTGTCTGTACTCAAAACCCCCCAAAAAGTGTGTTGTTGTGGAATTACACCATGTTTCATGTAAAAACCTGTTGACTCTCTCGGTCATGCCTGTCAGTATTCCCGGAGAGCTTTAGTCATATTGTGATCTGACAGGTAAGAAGCTGTGCATTGAAAACACATGTCAGTATTGCCATATCGCGTATCCACTCAAAACCTTTCCTGTTAACTCCTGAAAACAGGCCGCAGTGTTCGTTTCACCGAGATTTCTGTTGACAGATATTAATGAGCTTTGACTGCCTGAGTGGACATCGGATAGCGCTGTTCACTGTTTATACTTTTACTTTTGTGAAAGCCCAATGAGGCGTTTCATGAACCTACCCTTTTCTTTTCCTTTGCCTGCAGGATATCTGGTGATCATATAAGTTGTTTACTACACTTCCACTCCAGTGGTGGACACGACATGTGCATTGTGTCATTAAAGAGAGTTTCCTGTTTCTTCCCAGTTGTCACCCAGGCATTAAAGCAGTTTATATAAACTTGGTTTGCTGTGATTTATTCACTCCGTCTTTTTGTGCGATTCTGGTCTTGCTCCCTGCCAGGCGTGTGAGTTTGATCATAAAATGAAAGAGATCTGAATGTCCGTTGGCAAACCTGCATCTTCAACAAGAAAAAAAAAACACTAAAGTTGGCCGTGGTTGTCTCTATTCCTGGTTGCGATTGTGTATTTGAAATATCCTGATGGATTAATGGCATTGAATATTTGTCAGGAGATGATGGTCCACTGACAAAGGTTCCTCTGACTCAAGCTGTGTGATGATACAGTGTGTTGTCTTCAGCATTCCTTCCAGCTGATATGTTGTTTTAGCCCTTCACCGTCGCCGTCGTTTTGCATGCAGACATCTCCAATGTGTGAGAAACTTTACTTTGGCGCACAGTACAGCAAAACTACAGCAGAGATGAGGACGGAGATGTCTCGAATGCTGCAGACCGAATAATGATACTGATTTTACTTCTTTTGCAAGCATCCATTTGTAAACTACATGTGCATGAAAAAGAAAAATGAAAGCCAACCTGGAGGAAAGCAATCAAAAAAGAGTTTAGTCTTACCGGTTGTCATATTTCTTTCATTTTCTTTTTTACAGATTTTGAAGCATCAGAGGGTTCAGGTTTTCTGATGACAAAGAGAAAGGAGTTGCAAAATCAGTTGTTTTACTTCTGCTGGGAGCGTGAATGTGTAAATTAAAAAAAATCTATAATGTAAAAAGTTTCAGGAGATAAATTAATTTGATAAGTGTAACTTTGCCCTGATTGCTTTAGGTCAGGAAACTTCACCAAGATCAAAAGGTTTCTCACTCTTGGGGGCATGAATATTGACACTATCACAATCCAGCCATTATCTTTCACATACCACCAACAAAACAACATAGAAAGAAATGACCGACAAAGGTAATCCCATTATCTGCAGAGGTAAAACCACAAAAAACAGAAGTATATTCACTGTAATTTTATAGGTTCCATGAGACGGTGTAAATACTTCTGTAATGGGATGTATTTCCTTTTGTGAACCAATGGCTATGAGTCATGGGGAGAACTGATAGGAATTTGGTAGAATGTGGGAAATTGATAATTTGATACTAAAACTGCTGGAGTTTTACCTCTTAAGATTTTTTCCCTTCCCCATGCACCTTGGAAGTAGGTGAAGTTGTGGCAGAAATACCTTCTCTGATTCTACAGAAATATTTTTCCAAAAGTATTTCCATAAAGCACTTTGGTACAGAGTGGTGCAGAAATTATGTATTAGGCCAACCAGGAAGTTAGCATTGCGCTGGTTGCCTCAGCAAAAAGCCAAAGGATTTTTCCATTGGGTTTTGGACTGTTGCAGAAAATAAGATTTAGGCAAACAAATTTATTATGATACTTACACGTTTTGTTAATAACAAATCTTATAATCCTTACAAATGAACACTACTTTTATGATTTTTGAAGTGTGAATGCAATCGCCATAAGTAAAAAGCCAATGTTAGGCTATAAACGAACTACACCACGGTCGCATGACTTCACGTCACCACCACTAAGCTAAAGGCAGACTAGTGTTCTGTGTGATGACGTTTAATAGTCTCATTTAACCACTTGTTTGCAACCGCCTTTTTTAAGACATGTAAAAAATTCAAAATTCTCGAGTGGGATATTTACTGATGTATTTTATGTCGTACAATTAAAAATTAAAATCTGTTAAAGGGACTGTTTGTAATTTCTTACACGTATAAATCATTGCGGGTCGGTGTCCCATGCGGGCTCGCGTGTGGCTACACTGTTCAGACTCAGACACCAACACAAACTACACGGAAGCACCAAAACCACAAAGTTATATCTAGTGAAGCCCGTCTTGCAAAACAGTATTGGCCTAGGTCGGAGGACGCGGGGGAGACCGTAGTCTTGGTCTCCAGAGCCGGAGTCTCTGCTCTACTCTGCCTGCTTGCCTTCACTCACACACACACCGCTCGTTCTCACTCGCTCCACCTCTACACGTGCATGCGCGCACACTACACACTGCAGAAGAGTTAGTTTAGCTCTGAGAATATCTAGTGAATGTACAGTGGACGTTTGTGCAGAAATAAATGCTGCCGCTCCTCCAGACCAACAGAGGTTTCCCGTGTCTTGTGAAGTGACGGGGCTCCACAGCGAGTTACGTTATCGTCTCCGACCGGGTGTCGGTGTCTCCCCTGTTCCCTCCTGCCGCGGTCGGGAGGCTGAGGCAGGAAAAGCACTAGGATCAGCAATGATTCATGGAAAGACCTTCGTCCGGTCAGCTAACATTACTGCCAAGCAGGTGAAATATAGAGTGATATTGTGGTTTTCGCTGACGTGTGTCGCCTCGCTGTTTTGACGGATGCTCGCTCACATTCAGGTAGCGCGTGCACACGGACGAGCGCGAGCAACAGGACGCTGACTGTCGTTGACATTGCGGCCACAAGTGTCGCTGTTACAACCAATTTCTGATTCTTACAAACAGTCCCTTTAAGCTTGTGTTAACCACAGACCTTATTTCAGGTATCTAACTAAAAATCCATTCAAAAAACTCATTGACTTCCAGATGAGGGAACCGGAAGTGCAAAAATGCTAACTCATTTCTGGGTTTTAGGACTCATTCCTGCACCACTCTATAGAAGTCTTAACTTAGCATACCTGTGTGTTTTTTTGCAGGGAAACAAAACCTAATGTAGTGCCAATTTAACAGACTTAATATACATGAAACACACCCCCAGTATCCAAGGAATTACATTCAGAATAGACAAATTAATCTACATCCAGTGCCAACATTTAGTGCCAATGCAGGAAGTAGTGCAATAAGTAAGGTTGTGGGAGCTGGGGCGGTGGATGGGGGTGTATCATATCTGACTTTTGTATGGGAGACTGGATTTCCTGTCCCTTCACAGAGCTGCAATTAATATATACTTTTTCTTACCTTAACCGTGATTTTTCCCTCACCTCAACCATACTTGCCATGCACAGATATTGTAGACAAAGGTTGGGGGTGGCTGTAGCTCAGAGCGGGTCGTTCTTTAACGAGGTCGGCGGTTCGATCCTCGGCTCCTACTGTCTGCAAGTGTCCTTGAGCAAGACACTGAACCCCAAATTAATCCCCAGGCGCTTTTTAGCAGCCCATTGCTGCTAAGGATCCTAAGGACTTTAAAAGGTCAAATTTCATGTATGTCTAATAAAGGTTAAGTTTAAGGTTATTTAAAAAAACGCTGGCACTGGACGTTAACAAATGTAATCTGGGGTTTCGCACAAACGTCCAATATTAACATATATTCTGTCATTAGGCCTCTGTGGTTTTGTTCACCAAGAAAAATCCATAGACATATACTAATATTTACAAAATTGACATTTTTCGAGCTGTTCCACCGCACTATTGTGAATGCAGTTTTCAAGCTATCATTCTTATTTTATTCTAACTTATTCATCACTCAGCTGTATTTAGCCCTACCCAGAAGCTGTGTTCTTCAGATGACACTGCTCAGAGATAAGATCAAATATTACACCACTCAACAAATGAGATGGTTTTGGGTTTTGTGAAAGAATGTTTGCATCATGTTTTATTTTCGAGTGAAATCCCCCTAGGTTTTATCATTAGGTTTTAGTTACAATCATCCGGAGAAAAATGAAGTCTGTTATGTAACAGAGTCTGAGGTGGTCTCACTGTACTTCAATGCAGAACGTATCATTATACACATATTACTCACATCAGAAAGACAGGAAGTCTGCTTTTCCCGTCTCTGTTGGAGCCACTTTTGCTATTATAACAATGTTACAGAGTCTGTTCAGAAACACTGGACGGTTACACAGACAATTTTGTCGGGCACAACAAACATTTAGCTGGAGTATAATTAGAGTTTAGTGAGAGTTAAGCTCCCTGGCCTGCAACCAATACAAATGTTGACTCACTGATTTACAGTGGGCAACGCTGATGCATAAGACAAGAAATGAAACTGTTGTGGCTTCACAAGCCTAGCTTCCCTGACAGATGAGTGCTTTTGTGGCAAACAGCGTAAACACATGCAGTGGCATGTTTGAGTTGTGCCTGAAGGGAAATTTGACGTTTTCTTGTTGAAAACTTTTGGCCGTTATTGTGCAATGAAAACTCTTGTGAAATGTGCTCTATTCAGTGTTTCTTCAACCATAATTGAACTAACAAGGCAAACAAGTGGTTTATGTTTATGTCTGTGTTCTATTTGTCCTAACTCTTGTTTCTTTATATGGCACCTGTTCACTTTCTAATGAAATCATTTCATTTATGTTTGTGTCGTAGCTGTTGCCATCCAATCAAATAATTATCTCATTATGTCCGGATGACAATGTCATTTTCTATTGTTGGGTTTATTGTCTTGTTATATCCAGAAAAAGAAAAAGTAGTTTTCTAACAGAAGCTGAAAAGAAAAGCTATAGAGCATATGGCAGCATTACAGTAAGATTTGTCAATGTGTGTAAATGTGAGTTTAATGGTATGCTGCACCCGATCTGTCTGTTATCAGGCTATTGAATAGACGTTAGAAAATTGAGTCAGCTATGAACCTATTCCCAAGTTAATAAACATAATGACCTCCTAAAAAAAACTTCAAAATCAATCTTAGATTACAGGAAGGAAATTAAATATTTTCCATATGATTCTATGAACTTTCATTGCCCTTGATTTAATGACATTTTATGACTTTGGATAAAGTAAAATATTCTGCTCAAATGATTTATTTAAAACCTGTTCAAGAATTGAAAGCACTGAAAGCATACTTATGAATGCTTTTCAGTTATAAAATGTAATGTTACATATTGTGTCATGTCGTGTCGTGTCGTGTTGTGTTTAGGGCTGTCAAAGTTAATTCGATAATAACACATTAGGGCAAATTCGTTTTAACACCACTAATTTCTTTACCGCATTAACGCAATCGATCTTTAGGAGGTTGTAGCGGGCTCCGTTTTAAAGCTAGAGTGAAGATTGGTATTACTGGTTTGAGATTGGTTACTGATATAAAATGAAACTAGAAAACCTAAGGAATCCATTGGTACCAACCATGGCATACTAGCTCGTCGCGAAGGAGGATAAATAACGCTCCAAATTTGAGCTAAATTTTGGCGAGGGACAACTGGCATGGCCATTTTCAAAGTGGTCCCTTGACCTCTGACCTCAAGATATGTGAATGAAAATGGGTTCTATGGCTACCCACGAGTCTCCCCTTTACAGACATGCCCACTTTATGATAATCACATGCAGTTTGAGGCAAGTCATAGTCAAGTCAGCACACTGACACACTGACAGCTGTTGTTGCCTGTTGGGCTTCAGTTTGCCATGTTATGATTTGAGCATATTTTTTATACTAAATGCAGTACCTGTGAGGGTTTCTGGACAATATTTGTCATTGTTTTGTGTTGTTAATTGATTTCCAATATTAAATATATACATGCATTTGCATAAAGCAAGCATATTTGCCCACTCCCATGTTGATAAGAGTGTTAAATACTTGACAAATCTCCCTACATATACAAATACAGGTACATTTTGAACAGATACGTCGATTGACAGCCCTAGTTGTGTTGTGTTGTGTTGTGTCGTGTCGTGTCGTGTCGTGTCGTGTCGTGTTGTGTTGTGTTGTGTTATGTTATGTGAGGAAAATGTGTATCAAATGATTCACAAGACAAGACATTGTGTTAACTGTCTGTGTTTAACAGTCTGTGTAGAAAGGAGGCTTACCTCCAGCATTAAATATTGTTGCCCTCTGGTGGCAGATGAAGTGAACTGCTTTGGCTTTAAATTGAAAAACAGATATGCAAAGCAGCATCCCAGATAGTCTGTACACAACACAAAGCTGTAAAAACATCCATATAAAAACAGTATGGATTTGAGAAAATGTCTGGCAACAATAATCATAAAAGATTAACTGAAAGGGGTCAAAATTCAGATTTACGCTGGCTTTTGTCTATGGTCCCCAAATGTTTAAGCATGTGACACTCCTTGGTTTGATCAGAGCCGAGCGGCTTCTCTGTGGTTACAGTTCTGCAGAAGAGTCCATGATGCTTTAACAACTGATTCAAAGCATGGTAAATGTGGCCCTCCATATGAGGCACCAATACACCATTAAAAGAGGAGAAGGAGAGTGCAAGCTGTAAACAATGCTTATTGCAAAACACTTTTTGGCAAGGTTTTGTAAATGTTAAATGTATTCAACATGTTTTTTAGACCTCAAGGACACAAAGTGTTTTGATGGGAACAATAAAAAAACTCAACAGGCTATCTTTAATTAAGTCTGTTTAATTAAATTACTCATTCTTGAAATTACCGCAGACCATTTTGTCAAAGCCTACCAAAGAGATTTAGATTTTAGTTTTGATTTAAATTCCTTTCATTCATTTCCATAATAAACATGCAATTAATCATCAGGGTGTTTTTCTGACAATGTTGAAGAAAGGCCCGGCTCTCCAGTAGATTCAAACCCACTGTGTGGCAGCACTGCGCCACCGTGTGTAGAAATGTAAACATGCTGAGACACAATCTGAATCCATGAAATGTGAACTAGGCCGTGTTTGTTTACCTTCACAGTATTGGCTGTCATAGTAAATACCACCACCACCACCTGTACAGTAACACTTCTGAAGAAGGCTGTATCTACAGCTGCACTGTAACCTATTTCACCGTAAAATAAAAGTAAAATGCTGGCAGCAGAGACGCCAGCATTTTACTGTTATTTTACAGTGCAGCTACTGTAATTTATTTTAACAGCATATCTACATATTGATTACAGTATGCAACAGTGGGATAACTGGGTTTTACGGTAATTTTACAGTATATGCCAGCATGTTACTGTTTATTTACAAAAGGTAATAAAATCTGCTACTTTTGCATTTAATTCCCCACAAATTACAAGCCCTCAGTGATTTGTACAGCTGACTTTGTAAAACAAATATTATTTGGAACACTTTCTATTACAAAACTGACAAGGCACTGCCTGTTTAGAAGAAACTTTCTCCAATAGAAAGTAAATACCTAAATAAGTAATGTGTCAAGAAAATAGTAGTTTGTGAACTGTGTATCCAAGACTATATAACTGTCAATGTGGGAAGGGTTTAAACCATTGTGAGAGCCATTTTTCTGCAGTCGTTATTTTACAGTCTGCATGAATTTATTACTTTAAGACTTATCTATGAGTCACCTTTGCTATTGACTCATCCTCCCCCTGTCACATCTGACTTGGAGTACTTGTCTTTGCTGCAGAAGGTTAAGTTTTCGTCTTTTTTCAGTTTCTCTTTTGTTATTTCTCAGCAACTTCTCTTAAGGGTCCATTATTATTGCACTCTGGACATATTTCATCATATGTGGTTGTTTTTGCTTGTACACTGTGAGCAAGAGTGTCAGATCTGTGCAGCATTTCCTACTCCGGGCATTTTGCTTCATCTATGAAGGCCTTGGCGGCTGTTTTTTGTTGTTGTTTTTTTACATCAATCATCGTGACAAAAATGATGATGCCAACTAAAGCTATCTCCACAACAACTCAACAAACACCATCCACCGGGGAGGATCATGAGACGTGGCCCCCAGAGTCACAACTTTTTTTTTTCTGTCAAACTACTCTTTCCAAGGTCATAAGAAACTCACATTATTCATATTCTTATTTAGAGTTTCTGTGCCCCTCAGTGCAAACTTATCATAGTTGAGACCACTTTTTTAAATCTGTGTTATCACAACATGGTAGGCTATTTCTATAGGGGCTTTAGGAGCTGCTGTGAGGCTATCCAAGCACACTTTAAGTTGTTCTTTAAGGCTGGTTGAAACATGTGCTCCATTTAAAACATAAACATATTGACAGCCATGGACAGACAGTATTTTTTTTGTTTTGTTGTACTGCCGGGCACAGGAGAGGGCAGGGGGGTCGCCCAATGTGCTCTCTCTGCCACTGAAAACATTTCTGCCTCAACTTGTGTTATCTGCGCGGTGGGTTGTGGGTGTGTGTGAGCGTCGAAGTAAAATGGCGGACTTGGCAAACGAAGGTGAGTAAGTGGCAGTGTGAGAAAAACAATACGGCTACTGTGCCGCTATAAACGACGCCTGTACATTGTCTGCATGTTTAATAAACTGAGGTGACGCCGCTCGGCCGCGTGTTAATCGTGAGTTCGATGGAATAACAGCTTCGCGGCGTTTAACAAGACCACAACGTTAGCAAAGCAGTGCTAACAATGCTATCGGCCGGGCTGCGGGTAATACCTGGAGCGCCTCGGAACGCCCTCGACTGCTGCCCGCCGCTAGCCGGCTCTCCTCCTCACGCTAACACCCGGCTATTTATAGGCTGTGTGTTTTGCCAATCTGTGCTGTGCTAAAAACATCTAATGTGGACCAAACCCAAAGCTTGCTAGGCCAAAAGATGAGAAGCACGGCTCGTAACGAAGCCAACAGGCTGATGTTTTAATTGATAGGTTTATAGCTCCACATCCTGCTTGTTTGGTGTAGTTTAGCGCTCAGCTGCAGGACGTTCATTTAGGCGCGTAGAGAGAAAAGCCTCAGTTAAGAGACGATGCTTTGGTGTAATCACTGCTTCCTTTATACTCTCCAGTTTATTCCGCTCAGATGTGCTTGGCGTTATGTTGATCTGGTGATTATGGTGCGAATTCAGTGAGCTAGTTGGTGTCATTGCTTGTCAGGCGAGATGACTCATGCGGGATGGAGCGCATTAGCAAAGCTAATAGCTGTGAGCTAAGCTACGTCCGGGGCTTTAGGGAACAACCGGTGGCGCCGACTACTTGCTGGGACGGGTCAGATAGTGTAAACGCTAGCTGGTTAACATAAGCCGGGAGCATCTCGGGCTGCTGGAGTTTTCTGCAGTGAATATCAGTGTTTGCATGCCGGCATTCTTCCAGTCAATAGCCGAGATAGCTGACTGCAAGCTGCAGAAAGATACAAAGCTGGATGTTAATATAGGTCACACAACATTTTCTTGTTTTCTGCCATTAAACGTGTTTCTTACACAAACAGCTCGTGTTAGCCACGAGGGGTTGTGTTTGAGATGGTGAATGTTGGTCCAGTAAACAATCCTGGCAATGTGCTGTTGACTATTTGTCTATTACCGCATGTATTCATGGCTCACGACGATGCTACACCTGCTCAGTGTTACAGGCCCAACCCAGACTGAGGAAAACCTTTGTCTGCTAACGTTATAGGATTAGACATCTTACAGAGGTTACAGTGTGAAGGTAGACGCATTAAGTGGCCTGAGGTGACATCAAATCATTAACTTGCCTGGCGATGGCTATTCTCAGTTAGTCATGACAATAGGCTTATAGCAGCAACAATATCGTTGGTGGTGAGCTGAATAAAATCCCCTTTTTGATGACAAAAGTAGCTACAGTTGCTGTTTGGCCTTGTGAAATGACTGAACATTTGATGGCTGTGGGATACACTGGTATTTACATTAATGATTTTTTTTTTTTTTTACATTGGTTCATGTTGTTTGGTATTTGAGGATTGTTTAGGTCAACATAATGTGATTTGTTTTTTCTGGTACTCCTAATAGGATTGCATGATTAACTGTAGTTATAGTATGGTTAAGAGTTGATTTCTTTTGACTGGCTGACATTGACTGAAATTCAACATTGTTCAGCATTATAGAAATGTATTTTCTCAAGTCACCTTGGTCAGAATGTTTTCACACTTCCCTCTTTTTACACCTATTTTTTGACTCAGCTAAATCTGACATATAAATAAACTGTGAAGTGTTGTGTTTTACCTCACTGAAGGCTTCACCAGAAGTATAAGGCAGGCAATAAGTTTGTGAACCAAAGCTTTTGTCTGCCATACTGTCTGTGAAATATAGGATGTCTTTTGACATCATATGTTAATGCATGCAGTATGTATCACTGCATTGGAATTTGGTGTTTGATTTAGTGCTAGATGACTATGCTGCCGATTAGTACCAATGTACATAACCTTCTAGCTTTATCAACACTCATGCTGTCACTGGTTTTCAGAGGAAAATCAAGGCCACAGAATTAGTAGGCTATAGCTTTGGCTATTTTGTGTTCTACTGTAAACCATGATGGAGAATCAAATAGAGGGGGTTGCTGTACACTGTAAGTTAGTGCTTGGATGACTAGCCTACATCTTCTCTTAACAGACAAGCCTGCCATAGCGCCTCCTGTGTTTGTTTTCCAAAAAGATAAAGCACAGAAGGTAAGTCTCTCTATGTTATTCAAGTATTTATTGAGTCTGAAGCCATATTTTATAATTTTGCAGACTTTATTTATATTGATATTCAGTCTGGACAGCATTCTTGAAAAGCACACATTGCAGAAGAGTTGTCGATTTCAAATCCTTCACTTCTCTTGCAGCGATCTGCAGATGGCTCAAGTGCAGAGGATGGAGAAGGTAATTCAAATGTCCAAACTGGCCACTTTCTTTGTTAATATTACATTTCTCATATTATTTATTTAAACTGCAATATTATTAATATTTTGTTACCATTTTCAGATTCAGATAAAGACGAGGGAAGCTATTGCCCCCCTGTGAAAAGGGAAAGGACCTCATCGTTCCCACCCCCACATTCTGGTAAGGGCACGTGGTGACTAAGCAGAGCATTTGTTTTTTTTCTTGGTTCTTGCTTGTGGTGTACACATTGATTTGTATGCTGAGTGCAATGCCTCTTCGCTACTTTGCAGTTCCCAAGAACAATGTATTCATGCCCTCAAGTTTCTGCCAGTCTCCAACTGGGAACTCTGACTCTGAGCCAGGTGAGGCATCTAGACCACCATTAGTTTCTCTTCACAGCTTAAAGCCCCCCTGCAGTAAAAATATTAGTTTCAGGGGTCAAACATGTAATTTTTTACAACAATTTAAGGCAACAAACACATTATTTGATTGGTAAACAAAACTTTTGTTAGCCTGAGAATATGTCAGAACTTATTTTTGAACATGTGTTTATGTTTTCTAACATCATGACATCAATAATTGCAAATAAGATGTCAGTGAAGTTTTGTGTATTCCCTGCCTGTAAATGCACCCATTCACTCTGACCAGCTCTAGTTAACTCGCATGTGGTAATTTTACTTCTGAGCTAGCCCTTCAGGTATCTGCTGTGGAGGTCTGACGTTATTCATGGATTGAGGGAAACAAGCAGTTACAGAATGCAAAGCACAACTTCCATAGACAGCCAAAGTCCACAGACATGAGTGGGTTTTTTTGCAGGAATGATTTTAAATGATAAGTGAATGTAGAACAAGAAATTTACTCTTAATTGCCTCCTTTATATGTTAGGGGTGTCACGATTCTCCTAATCCACGATTCGATTTGACTTTCGATTTTAAGGCCATGATTCGATTCGGTTTAAAGATGCCATTGTTAGACTATGGAGTTTTGATTCGTAAAGATCAACAGATCATTGGTTTTATGTCCTGACAACTGTCATTTACACTTTCAAATTCTTCTTTAAAAAGAGAACCGAACTCCCTTTTTATTTAGAAAGTGTTAAAAAAATTAGACTACAACAGTCTGCAATATGAAAAGCTGCAACTTTTCAATATCAGTATCTGTGTGACCCACCTCAATACATAATCATTACAAAAACAAAACATAAATCCTTCTGCAGTGCATTACATGTGTACTGTAATCTACAAAAATACGGTTTTGTTGGCATTTACTGTCGCGCTTGTTTCTCTCCTCGCTCTCTCTCCTCCGATCGTTGTTTGTCACTGAGGGGGGAGGCGGAGCTTTGGACACAGTCTGTGTGCGATGAGAGACGGCTCTCGACAGTCCCGCTAGCTTGTTGCTCTCGTTACCAATATCAGCTGCTCTGATTCAACAATGTTGAGCTGAAAAAAACGTGTATGTAGGCTGAAATTCAACAGTGGTGTTGTTCTGTCGGGAGATGCAGTGACTTAACGTTAAACTAAGTAAGAGAGCTATGAGTAAGGAAAAAAACAAACTAAAGTCCGCTATCCGCTAGGCTAATTCATGCAGTGTAAAATGCCATAGGCATATTGCAGGAAGTGCCCTGAGTATCGTAGCGACAGGGATGGCCCACACTTCCCATCATGTCTGCCTAGTCCCGAGTGCTGGACTAAGTAGTTTAAGTTTGCTTTTTTATGTTTCAAAATGCAAATTTTGCACATTTTTTGGATTTCCATGATTGAAATCGGAAGCTAATTTCGTTCGATTTCCGATTTAGAATCAAAATCGTGACACCCCTATTATATGTAGTATTTATCATATAGAATTACTAAAATTGATGGAACTTCCTGTGCCAGATCAGTGCAGTCAGGTTGGATATCTCTGTATCGGTTCAGGCTGTTACGTTTAGCTTCTGGTTGAGGTTTGGTTATTTTGAAAGAATTTGGTTCTCCTCTTTTTCTGTCTATGGCTGCACCAATGGTTTGTGTCATGTGTTGCAAAAAGAACATGCAGCAGAAAGATGATGATGAAGCCTATTTGTTGCATTTGTTTGGTAAGCTAATTGTCAGTATTACATGAAATATAATTTGCTACTAGAACAGGAGCTTCTCAAAATCCTCTGTAATTCAGAGGAGGCTTCTTCATTGTGGGAACATTATGACCTTGAAAGACCCGTGACCATGCTGGTTCATAATGTAGTTCTGTTCTGGATAATGACTGTTTGAACTGCCAAGTTCGGATCAGAAACAAGTTCTGAGCTTACCAGCAAAATTTATGATGCCAATTTGGGAAAAAGTTGAGCTTGATATTGGTAGCGGCACAGGGTTTATTATTATAAGGATCCATATGTCATGTGCTGTAGTTGGCTGCTGTGTAGTGCCACTGAACATGTAAGATCAACGGTTTATGAGGAATTATAAGACAGTTGTGTATTGTGCTGGTGGGCTGCTGTGCCTTATTCTGTATAGACCTTACATATATAATGGCTGTCCCCAGATTAGTTCATTTGTCTTTGAGAGAAAGCCTTTCTGTCTCTTAAAAAAGGAATAAAAAATAACATTGAGTTTGGGTCTCAAATTTGGCAGTACAAGTCGGCAGTCAGGTTGAGTTACGTCCTAAAGATTCATGTACAGAATTGGTTTGGGTCTCAGTCCCACGCTTGTGCAGACTATTTGCTGAGGTTTGGGGTCCCCTGTGTGTCTAACATACAGTATTTATCATATTGCAGTTGGTAGCATGCTGTTCACCATTTCTGGTAGAATATTTGATATAGTTCACCATGTGCATTTCATTGGAGGGAGTAATGCAAAACTGAACACAGTTACTGAAATTATCAGAATCAGCTTTATTAGTCAGGTTTGAGTATACATACTAGGAATTTGACTCTGGTTATTATTTTGCTCTCAACATAGAAATACAGCTAAAAACAAGGACAATAAACTAGCTGAACAAGAGTAAACATAAACATTTAGCTATTGTGTACATATCAGTAGGTGACAGAAGATAAATATATATAAAAAGTATATATGTAAACAATACAACAAGGAACAACAACATACAATGTCTATAAGTCAGACTGTTTCTGTAATTATGACTGCAGTGGGACTTTAACAAAAATGTATGTGCTTTTTTTATGTAAATGATTTAAAGGAGCGGTGTGTGACAATTAGGAGGATCTATTGCCAGAAATGGAATATAATATTAATAAGTATGTTTTCTTTAGTGTATAATCACCTGAAAATAAGAATCGTGTTTTCGTTACCTTAGAATGAGCTGTTTATATCTACATAGGGAGCGGGGCCTCTCTTCACGGAGTCCGCCATGTTTCAACAGTAGCCCAGAACGGAAAAAACAAACTCTGTTAACTTTTCCTGCTGGGCCGGAGTCGATAACATTACTTGCTCCCGTCGCCACCGCTCTCTCTCTTGCTCCACCACTCAATTCACACGTATACACATACTCTAAGCACTCTACTCTTACAATAACTGGCTCTAGAGAGGGCCATTTGTGTTTTTTGCATTGGCCACCGTAGCAATCCTAAATGCTTGGCACATGGGAGAAGTTGTAATCTGCAACCTCACCGCTAGACACCGCAAGATCCTACGCACTGTTCCTTTAAAAGTGTACATTTTCTGTTAATTATATATCTTATTCAATTTTTGCTTTGGACTTTGATTTGATTGTTTGAATTCTTATCACCAGCTCCATTGAGTTGGCAGGGGTGATGTTACCAGTTAACACAGCTTTACAGAGAGTACGGGGCATCCACTTGAACAAACAAACAGGGCATAATTAATAACCGTTTTCAGCATATTGCATAAAGCACTTATTTGGAAGTGAAAACAAAGATGAACACACTAGAAATCAAACACTGATTGATTGTAAAACTACTTGCATATAGAACTACAGTAAGTATAGCAGGTCCAATGTACTATACTGTTTGATTCGCTAATTTGATTAAATTGGACTCTTTTGCTTTTGTAGTTGCTTTTTTCCATTGCACAGCTGTGTCTAGTGCACCTCCATGTCCTAGGAGTTATGCTGGTTAGTAAAATATAATAAGGCCCGGGTTGTAAAAAAAAAAAAAAAAAAGAGATTTTGTTTAAATTTATGTTCACTAAACATGGTAATGATCTCATAAACGTTGATGAAAAAGAGAATGCAGTTTTTACAAGTGGTTTCTGCTTTAGCACTGATTAGGGCCAGGTCATGTCAGGCTAATAAAGCCACTAAGATGGAGAGTAAGAGGTAGAAATAGATCAGAGGCCCTAGAGCCCGCCATGTAACTGCACAGGAGTTGATTGCGACACAACTCTCGAGGCTCTACAAGGGTTGCTGTGGCAACGGGCCCTGTGGTTAGAAAGGTGCAAAGACAGAAGGAATGTACGCTTTCTAAGTTGTATAAGATCTTTTTTTAATGTCTGCCTTCTCTTGTGCTCCGTCTCACCAGAGGAGAAGCCTATGGGATTCCGTTTAAAGCCACCAACTCTCATACATGGACAGGCACCAAGTTCAGGTTGGTGTTTGAGGTTGTGAGCCTTCATCTTTTTCTCACACTGACTTGATTGAAATGGAAAAAAGACTTGAACTTGAACCCAGACTTGCACCCTTTTTATATGACCCCTCTTAGAAATGGAAATGGTACATCTAGACTTGAACATGTAGACCCAGAACATCTCATTGTGTTCAAAAAGTATGAGACAAGTTGGCTCTGTTGCAGGCGTCCCAAGTCAGAAACCCAAGGAGCAGCAACGCAGTGTCCTCCGCCCTGCAGTTCTCCAGGCGCCGCCCTCTAAATCACATATAGAGTCCAGTGAGTGCAGCTTGGAGTCACCTGCACTCATTAGTTGATACTTATAAAACATTCTGAAATATCATTAAAATCTTCTTTGTCTGATAATTAATTCAACTTTGAATAATGATAACTTGCATAGTGCAAGTGCAAAGTGTGTTTTCGGCATGTGCCTTACAGGCTAAATTTCCTTTGGGACAGTAAAAAAAAAAAGTAAATTATCTTTGTCCTTTCTGTCTGTTCATTTAGATTCCAGTTGTGGAACAAACGGTGTGAAAAAGTCATCAGATGGGGCAACTGGGACCCAGTCCCTCTTCCTGAACAACACAGAGCACTCAGCCCCCCCGGCCAGGTCACAGGTGAGGAGTGGCTAAATCTGCCTGTCATAATAAGGGCTTGGTATTGATGAACAATGGCAGTCAGTTCAGTACAGGCTTTGTTTCAGGCATTGGAAAGAAAAGTGTGGAAAGCATTAAACTGTAGGTTATTTACAGAAGATTTGTGGTTATTTCCGTGCTCCTGTGTAATGAGGAAGTATATTGAGTCTGTTATGCAAATGTTAGATATAAAAAGATTCCCTATATTGCAAGTGAAACTTGTCGGTAAAAGTTGCCTTTATTCTATTCAGAGCAATGTTAGAAACATTGTTGTAGAACTGGCATTGTATAAAAAAAATACGGACAAATATAAAGTTGACCCTGGTGCGTTTTTTGTTCCTGTCTCAGAAACATGAAAATGAGGAAGATGGAGCAAGTGGTAACAAAGACGGAGACGAAAGAGAGAAGAAGGAGACGGATGTAGCAATATCTTTTGTGTTTGGTCAGAATATCAAAGACAGAGCGAAGGTGGGTTGTTTTCCACTTGTCTTACACCTGTTTAACATATAGTGAGCGTGCAAACTTGAGTCGAGAATGTGTGACAAACAAAAATAGATATGCACAGTTAAATGTGGCAGACAGAGGAGAGGCTATTACACATTTGAGTTGATACTGTGAATAATGAGTTGCCTTGATATAGTCTACATTTTTTGTTTCATTTGTGACTTTTAAAGGACCAGTGTGTAGGATTTAGTGGCATCTCAGGGTTCAACATTAATGTTTTTTTCACTTGTGGGTTAGAAATCTACTTGCCCAAAGTCAATTGTACTTGCCCCTATTGAAATTATCAGCTCTTGTTATGGCACTCCAGCCACGTTTTTCGGAAACTTCAAATGCTCGTTTTTTCCGCCTTGCTCTCGAACTCGCAGCAAACTGTGCATACATAGTTGGAGTTTCACCCACATCCTCTAACGCCACCTAACTAAACTCCTTCCAGCTTCCAGGATAATTGAAATGCTCGCTTGCGCTTCAGCTGATAAATTTTGTCTTTACCCGCCACCATTTTCGTGCCAAATCGGTACGGCACGTGCAACTGTCAACAGATATGAGAAGAAAGCGAGATGACTCAATCCTTAGCTACTTCCATCACCAGCTCTAGAAAAAACAATGGGCCTCATTCACAAATGGTGCGTACGGACAAATCTGTGCTTAAACCATGCGTACAAATGTTTATATTGTTTATATTCTCTTTCCTGACTTTGATCTTACTCTGCGAACAAATTTAGAATTGCATTAGACCATGCGTATGCACAAATGATGAAGGTCCAGCCGGCTGTTTTAATGTAAACACGCACTTTTTTAACTAAATGCATCTCATATTTAAACTGCATTCATTAATTATTGTCATAATTAGAATGTATTACTGTATATATGTCAAAACTGCTGTTTAGGTATTTGAATGAAGCTTCAAATGTCCGTTGTCATATTTTATGATGTCATCACCCTAAAAAAAAAAAAAAAAACCTCTGGGTATCTCAGGGGACACAACATTCACCGCCTCGGTTATTACAACCCGAGACTCCTTCCCTTAGAGAAATGGGGGCGTGGCAGTATGCTGATTGCAAATAGCGGGCACGTACCTTTCAATTTAGAATGATTCTGATTTACTAACATACGCACGATGGTAAGAACAAAATTGGCCGGAGTGCATGTTTCATGAATCCGACGGTAATTTTGTGTGCAAAGTAAGAACATTTCTACGCACGTATTAGTGAATGAGGTCCAATGTGTTTAACTTTTAAACCTCTTACCTGATCAGGCAAGTTGCTAGATTTGCTAGCCAGACGTGGCATTTTACTCGCCATGGGCAATGGGGCGATCCTTATTGTTGAGCCCTGCATCTATCAGTGAGGTTGCAGTTTACAACCAACCTCCGCTCACCCCTCTCTTTTCAAGCGTATCGAAGAACCTATGGTGGCCTTAAGGTAATGTAAAAATGACATTACTAATGTAAAAAAAGGCCCTCTCGAGAGCCAGTGTTTGGTTTGTCCGTTCTGGGCTACTGGTGAAACATGGTGGACTCCATGAAGAAGTCCCGCTCCCTATTTAGATATAAATGGCTCATTCTAAGCTAACAAAAACACAATGATTCTTAGTTTCAGGTGAATATACACTAATGAATACTTGGTTATGAATATTATATTCCATTTCTGTCAATAAATCCCCCTTAATCCCACACACTGGCCCTTGAAGCATTTCCATACTAACACTACGTCACGGGTATCACTTCCCTTGCTAAGAGAATTTCCTGTAATGTTTTGTGACTCAAGTTCCTGATAAGAGGTGCATTTCCTGTGGTGTTTTGTAAAATGTCCGATATTATTTTGTATAATTTTGTGGTCCATCTGAAACTGTTGTGGCAGGAATGTTTGGACAAGATTTTGGAAATGGTTACTCATTTACTATGCTAAATGTTAGTCAGGAGTTTTATTAATGTAGATTTGTAGACGTTTTTTGGTCTTTAAGTTTGGGTCATTTCTTTAAGCATGACTCCAAATGTACCACTTTTTCTTTCTAGTTGGAAGAGAACAGTACAGAAGGCAAGTCAAAGGATGGTGTGCCTCTGGACGCTCAATCAGAGGCCACTAATTATTTCTTACAGTACATCTCTACCCCAAGGTAATGGATATGTGTCCTTCAAGTATTTTTAGCAACTCATCGTCATTCATTTTTAACTTCCATCAACTCACTGTTTTTTTTTTTTATTCCCTGTCCTTTCAGTTCAAAAAATGCCACAAACAGTACAGACAGTGGGGCAAAATTTGTTTTTGGGCAGAACATGTCTGAACGAGTTCTGGTGAGTTGATGCAACCTGTTGTACAGTGAGTCTGCCATATTGGAAAACTCAAGGTGATTGAGGTTTGAACCAGTTCCAACGATCAGCTTTGTTCTGCTTTCAGAGTCCCCCGAAGGGCGAGTCCTCAAATGAGGAAAACAAAGAAGTTTCAGCTGCCCCTGTTTCAGAGCCCTCATCACAGGAAGCCACCCCAGAGAAGGGTAAAAACACAAACCCCACTGATTACTGAATAAGTGTTTGATGTTTGGCTTGTCTACTAATAGATGCAAGAGAGATGCTTGGCTGCACTCCAGTGATAACTACACACAACAAAAGCAAGACCTGGGATGGTTAAATAAGCATTTCAACAGAAAGGAGACATTGAAATTATAATTCTAACAGAAATATTCACTGAAATATGTGTTTATTTATTTTATTTTCAATTGCGATTTTGGCTTCCAACGATTATGAAAACAAGATAATCGAGATAAAACGATTATTGTGCAGCATTTCGTTTCGAAATGATGCTCTCGTTTTGTCTTGTGTTATAAAGCCAGCGCACCCCTTCTTCACAGCGGTGCGTTTGCGCCCCGCTCTGCTGGACAGGGATTGGCTCACTCGTGGGAGGATCCCCCCGTGGGACCTCTCCCCAGCGCTGGCTAGCCCTCGCTGGGCGCATTTCCTTGGTCCGTGGTCTGCGGCGATGTCAGCAACCCATTCAAACCGTCTTGAAACACAGACTCCGTCTAGTTTACCATGCTTTGTGGGTGTGACTTTTTTAAATGATGATTAAATTGTTTTCATAGAGTTCTTCATAAAGCATGATGTTTCCAAAGTCAATGAGTAATTGTGTTAAATAATCGTGATCTCTATACTGACCAAAATAATCGAGCAGCCTTATATGTAAGACTCAATATTGCATGACCTGGTTTGATGAATATATTTAAAACAATGGAGGCTATGACTATACTGATATTTCTTTTGTTTATTTTTTATTATTATTTTAGAGAATGGCATTTATTTTATGTGGTTTCATGTACTCCTACTTTATAACCAAGGTCAATGTTTTAACACAAATTGGCAGTAGTCAGTTATTTTATGGCCTAAACATAAAAGGCTACATCACTGAGTGAGACAATACTGTACATATATTTTTGTGGTTTGACGGTATGTTTCAGTGACTCCTCTTTGTCCAATGACAATGAAATGACATTGAGCATTTCATAGCTGCTGCGTGCACCGGCATTCATTAATACGAGCTAAGCTGAAGTGGCTTTTCTCTGCAAATGATGTACAGCACCTGTGTTAAGTGTCGGAGTGTCAGCCTGGGTCCTTCATATCACCCTTCAGCACTGGATAGTCCAACATTTTTGCAGATAATGTTGTTTTTGTGTCACTGCAAGATGATATGGGAGTGAGAGGAGACTCTCACACTGACACATCAGTTTTTGATAAAAATCTCAGTAACAAAATAACTCCAGCTATGTGCAGATTTCTCACCACTGTATTTTATCTCGCCAGTGAACAGCGTGTCAGAGTCTTTGGAGGAGTCTGCAGCAGCTTACACCAAAGCCACAGCCAAGAAGTGCATCTTAGAGAAAGTCGTCGTCAAAACTGGAGAGGAATCAGAAAGCAATGTTTTACAGGTAGAAGTCGGGCTCTCTTGATTGAACGCATGCAGTAAATAAATGTGGCAGAAAGCAACACAGTTCTTGTTTTTGTCACTCTCTTTTCAGATGCAGTGCAAGTTATATGTTTTTGAGAAGACTGCTCAGTCGTGGATAGAGAGAGGTCGAGGTTTGCTGAGGCTCAACGACATGGCATCAACAGACGACGGCACGCTACAGTCCCGTTTAGGTAAGCACACCTGCCCAAACCTCTTGGGGGTTAAACATGTAAATAAACATCTGACTGTTAAGAATGTGCACAGCTCCAGATTTTTATGGTTCATTGATCAGGGCATAGTTTGATTGCAAAATTGAATGCTCATGTTTGTTTGTAAGTTGAATGTTTGTGCCAGATAGATATGGGATGATTTAGAGATTACATGCTCAGTAAAAAAAAATACAAATGGTTCTTAGTTGTGGGTTCCATCGCCATAATTATTGCAATATCTAACATTGAACACAAGGGGGAGCCCATTCCTGTGCTATACACTTCTGTGGAGTAGGCACCACAACATGCTGTTAAATGCACTGTAATACACTGTATATACGTGGAGTAAGATGTGTTTTGTCATCAAAGAAAGAAAACTATAATAAAAGACAAAGCACCTTTTTTACTGAAAGTTTAGATTTTTGCTTTTTATTTCCAAAAGGATGTTTTGCATTACAACACTATTTCAGCAACTTACCTACATCCAATTTATTCAGGTACCTATAAGAGAAACTATATCAAACAGCACTTCCCAGACTTTACCACCTCAGAACCAGATAAACTGGATCTTTGCTTGAAGTCCATTTCCTGCACTAAAAACAACTTTCATATCTGATAAACTACAGAGGATGAACTCTCCTTCCACAGAAACCATCAAACAAGCATGGGAAAAAGAACCCGGATGGGGAGATATCTGGAGACATCTGGGATGATAGTCTACATTATGTACATACATGCTCTATAAATGGCAGACAAGGCTTAATTCAATTTAAGGTGCTGCATAGGAAAAATGTTGTGGAGTTTACTTTTTGAGTAATACAGCCTGAGGTATCATCACAGTGTGATAGGTGTCATTTTGCATAGGGCACCTTGTTACATAGTTTGGCCTGCTGTCCAAAGCTTACCAAATACTGGGAGGACATTTTCAGCATCTTTTCCAAAGTAGTAGGTCTGACATTGTATCCACGTTACCGCAGTCTTGGAAAGGGAGTGAGGGGAGTGGTACTTGGCTGGTTGCAGTCTGCAACCACACCACTAGATGCTGTCAAATCCTACACACTACCTTTTAAAGGAATTCTCAAAGACAATTTATTTTTTATGGCCTTGTTACTGCGATGAAAGTTCAGATTCAGCATTGGAAAACACCAGAAACCCCCTCAGTACAGCACTGGCTTAAAGGACCAGTTTGTAGGATTTAGTGGCATCTAGCGGTGAGGCTGCAAATTGCCACCAACTGAATACCAAACCTGACTATTCTTCTGACATCCCCGGAGGAATCGGACTAAAGTGACATAATTACTTCACAGTGTACTTCATTGCTGTTGTGTGTGTGTTTGTGTTTAAACTCTTCCAGTGATGAGGACCCAGGGCAGCCTCCGGTTGATCCTCAACACTAAACTTTGGCCCCAGATGCAGGTGGACAAGGCCAGCGAGAAGAGTGTACGAATCACTGCCATGGACACAGAGGACCAGGGGGTCAAGGTCTTCCTAATATCGGTATGTATTGTCAAACATTATACTAGGGTTGTGCAATACTTTTTCCAATCTTGGGGAAGATTTAAATTTTTTTTCTTCTCCTACACAAATGCAAAAAGACAAACATCTCCTTGTAAGCAAATACGGGTTATTTTTTATAGCTGTAGAATATCACTACCAGATGCTTCAATTAAGTAAAGCACAGACATCTGGTTTGATATCTCAGTTTCGGCACAAACAGGGCAGAAACTGAATGCTTTCTCATAATTCAACTGCTGTCACTGTTAATACTTCTTGACAAGACATAATCAGTCTGATATCTGCAGGCAACTTGCTAGTTAGTGTTAGCTACCCAGCTATGGGAAATGACAGAGATAGAAACCCCTTTCACACAGAGATTCAGCAATACTTCTGTGAAGAAGATCTGCCGTTACTCCGGCTTTGCTTTTTCACACTTAACCAAACAATGGCGGCATAATGTCGCCCCAGTGTGTGATTCTAGATAACACGCCGACATCACAGTAGCAAAAGAGGCATGAGGTTTAACACAATCGTGTCGGTGTTTAATGTGTGTGTGTGTGCGTGTAGTCCATAGACTACATATAAAGATGGACGAAGCGTCCCCACTTCCTTCCACTGTACAGAAGTGAAGCCAAAATATCCCGGATACGGCAGCTGCCATCTTGCGCTTTTGACATCATTTGGTGATCGGGCGGTGGAGCAACGGCATCAAGGTCCCGCCCACACACCTGACCGAACCAATTGCGAGCCGAGCACGACTGCAGCTTGTTAGCGAAAGAGAATCGAAGCTGTCAATCATGATGTCACACCACCTTTTTATAAACATAACTAATTAAAACCAAACTTATCAGAAAAATGAACACTTGGACATACATCAGCGTGATAAGAACTACCTAAAATGACAGAAACAATCTTTGGGAGAAATTTATTTGACGTGTACTTTGACTTTTTAGTCCGCTAACATAGAGGGGGTGGGCTTTATTGATCTATACTGCAGCCAGCCACCAGGGGGCGATCAAGATGTTTGGGCTTCACTTTTGGGGAGCTGTCATGTCGTCCATCGTTGTATACAGTCTATGGTGTAGTCCCGCTGTTCTGGCTATCCCTTAAAGGCTGCATTCACTCCAGATTCGGCGGTGCGGCGAAAATGCAAGTCCTCCCATTCATTTTGAATTTAAGCAGTGAGTTTGTGTTGCGGCAGCCGCAAAAAAAAAAAGCGGCAGAAATGTAGAAACAGAATCAGCTTTTGGAGAAACGCAACCTGACATCACGCTGCGGTGGCCAATCACGTAACCGGCGACCCAGAGCTGTACAACCCAGCCATCTTGCTCTGTGACTACCGCCGTTGCTGGCTCAGCGGTGGAACAACTCGGAACACCCTTTCCGGCTCCGTACCTTTCATGCAGAACAGCGAGGCGGAATAACGGTGCAACAGTCCCGCCCTGTACAGGCTGTGTGAAAGGGGCTAATGTCTTGTCAGACCAGTGAGTCTTTTTTCAGTCTTTTAAAGTTTATGTTAGATTCACTACAAGATGGCCAGAGCCACTAAGCCATCTGGAGTCACAACAGCCCCATAAACTTTGTTGGGTGCAGACGTACTGTAACTATTTACCTCACAGTTTATGGGACTGTTATGACTCAAGAGCTAATATAGCCAGTTGTCATGACTTTTTGAGTGAAAGTAACCTTTTTAAGTGTGTTGTAATAGCTAGATTTAAAGACAGGTCTATATTTAAATGTTTCCCTTTTTATATTCTAGTAAGAATCATCCCTGTTTTCTGATCTGCTCCTGTTTTAATTTGCTTGATTTCTATTTTGGTTAATGCTCTTCGTCCATATACAGTATACCAGTTCTCTTGATGAATTCAGGATAATGACCATTTCCACAGCACTAATTCCATCTATACAAGAGCATAGTTATGCAATACGCAACCCGTTGTTTTGATTTTTAGCATAAGTACTACTCTCATTCACTTATTAATTTCAGTTGGTGCCAATTTACTGTTAATGAAATTCAAAACTTCCTGCACAAATTTTTTCACATTAAGAGCCTCCCAGTGGCTCAAAGGGCATAATCTCTATTTCAGACCAGCTTTTAATGTGAAACATCTACATGGAGCGTTGAGTTGAACTCCAGGTCTGCACTTGATGCCAACAGTGTCGTATAATATGTATGAATGTTGAGTTTTTTTTTTTGTTCTTTCAATGTGCTGAGTGGTCTCTCTACTCTTCAGGGTAGCTCTAAGGACATAGGTCAGCTGGCTGCAGCGTTACATCACCGTATCTTAGCCCTGAAGAGCAGGGCAGATCAGGAGCCTGAGGCCCCAACAACAACCATCCCTGAGGCCGAGGTACCGCAGTCCAACGAGGACGACAGCGACGAGGAAGACAATGCCTCTGCCTCAGCTTCAGCCTCCACTCCTGCTACGAGTGAGTGATTTTTATTGTTAATGTGCATGTTTCAACACTCCCTGGTTTGCTTACTCTTAAAGGAACAGCGTGTAACATATCGGGGGATCTATTAGCAGAAATGGAATATAATATTCATAACTATGTTTTCATTAGTGTATAATCGCCTGAAACTAAGAATCGTTGTGTTCGTTAGTTTAGAATGAGCCCTTCATATTTAAAGGGTGCTGGTCCTCTTCACAGAATTCGCCATGTTGCTCGCCATGTTTCTACAGTAGCTCAGACTGGACAAACCAAACACTGGCTCTAGAGAGAGCCTTTCACGTTACATGAAGGACACCGTAGTTCTCCGACACGCTTGTGAAACTGCGGTAATGTGAGCCACTGAGTGCAAAACGGTGGTACCACCAGCCGCCATCTGACTTCCATTGCTCCTAAAGCAGTGTTATTATGGTATGGACGGCCTCTGACTGGAAAGGGAGGAGTGAGCAGAGGGCTACTCAGTTGGTTGCAATCTGCCACCACACCACTAGATGTCACCAAATCCTACACACTGTACCTTTAAACCAAATGAATGTCATGATTTGGAGTGTTTGTGGGTTTTATTGCTGCTTTGAGCTTGTTTTGTGATGTATATATTTAAACCACTCGCTTACAAAGCCCTCGTCAAACCTGCTGTCACTTTTCTTCCTGCAGGTAATTCAGAGGGAGGAGAGAGCCAGGCAGCAGGAAGCACATAGCGTCTCTCTTGGACAGCCTGCTAAGATGCTGCCGTTGAGGCATTTTTTATGTAGGCATCTCCATGGACACCCCTTGACCAACATGGGTCCTCCAGACCAGTACTTTTGGATATTAGAAGTCTAGCTCCAGGAAATAACCCCTTGTGCCGGAGTGTCTCACCCAACTCGTGCAGTTCATCTTCTCTGCATTCAGCGTAATATCTGGAGTCGTTTCTTCCCTCCCTCTCCTGTTTTGTGTTTTATTTTTGTTTTCGAGTATTTTTTCCTCTCCCCGATAGCAAAAATAAAGACTTCAAAGCTTTGGTTTGGGACTTTTCTGCTCATCATATTGATGAGTGTAAGGGTGTTTTCCTCTACATTTTAAAGTATGGCACATGTTAAGACTGCAGTTTCTACTTTGGGACCTTTTTACTCACTCTACAGCCGTCCCTCTGGACGCCACACATCCAGAGGAGCTTCATTCACAGTATATTTGACTAGTCATAAGTCAGTTGTTCCTACATTGAGTCCAACCATCCTCCGACCCCCCCCGATCCTAACCAGTCTGTGCGTTAGGTTTTGGCAAATGTAATTTATTTTGGATCGTCATTTTCATGAGACATCTCAACACATTATGTGCGGTTTGTAATGGCTAGCCAAGACCACTCAAGTTGTCATTAATAGCAGTTTCTTATATTTCCTATTGACCTATATTATACAGAATAAAAGACTGAAACAATGCAGTTTCTGCTAATGTGAGTTAATGATGCGAGGACAAAACAGCAGAAGGATTCACCTCAAATTTTTCTCTAAATTAATAAGATGTGTTAGTCATTCACTTTGTGGGTTTTTTATTTTTATTTTTCCAAATCAAAATTAGCTCATCAGTCTACATTCTGCATGTAACTGTTATTTCCTTTTTTCTCTTCAGCATCCCAAGGGTTTACTGTGTTGATACATATTTTTATTTTGAAAATATACAAACTTTTTATTCATTTTCATTTGGAAAACATGTTGGAATGAAGACTTAAGTTCATGTGTGGAAAATTTGAGTGATAACTCTAATACCCTTTGAATGTCATGTACATTTGAATATATCATCATTTAGTAGCGCACCATGTTTTCTCATCTCCTCCAACTACCCCCTTTACAAAATAAACCATTTTGGACTTACATCTGGGATTTTTCCTTCTCACACCTGATCTTCAGTGGAAGATCAAAACTTAAATCCAAATGTCAGAGCAAGGCATCTTTAGAGTGTGGTATACTTTGACATTGATTGTCTCCTGTAGATGTAATAAATCAAAACAGCCAAAGAAAGGGAGAGCGGTTCATCTGTTTGGTATTCATGTGTTGGATCTGGCCTACAAGTTGATGTATGCTGTGCTCGGACTGCGTGGAGCAGGAATAGGACCAAAACTTGCTTATAAAGTATTCATCACGCACAAGGTCATGAATTTTTGATGCATGTACCTATCAAAACAAGCCAACACAATCATATACATCCAAACTAGGAACATAACTGTTGCTGCCCCCAAACTCTCCTTATCTGCCTTCCTGTGATGACTCAGTAGGAAAGTATTATTCTGCGGTGTCTCTCATGAATACATGTATGAAACAAACAAAAAAATTCTGACCTTTGATGTTGGGACAGTATAAAACAAATCTGCATAAGAAACCCCAAACATAGGTTCTTCCCCACTGTGATTTTCACAAACCTCTGGTTAAGTTCATTTAAATGAAACCCTTTTTTGAGTACAACTGGTGAAATGCACAACCAGGCAAGCAAATTTTATCTATACAGGACTTTCCTAAACAGAAGTGCTTTATGGGAAGAAGAACAGGGGAACGAAGGGTCGTGTTTAGAAGGTAACGCTCAAATTGCAAAAACTCTCGCGATGCAACCTATCCTAGCCTTAACCATCCCGCAAGAGTTACCAAATTGTGGTTTACCTTCTAGACACGACCGGAAAGAGAGATAAAATAGAGAAAGTAATGAAGTGTACAACCCACGAAATACAAGTAAAAAAAGAAAACAGAGTTTAGGAGCAGTGGTGAAAGAAGTACTCACATCTTTTACTTAAGAAAAAGTAATACCTCAGAGTAAACATATTCTGTTTCAAGTAAAAGTCTTGCATTCCAAATTTTACTTAAGTAAAAGTACTCATTATGCAGAATGGCCCATTACAGAATAATTTATATTACTGGATTATAATTATTGATACATTAATGTGTTAATCACTTTAATGTTGCAGCTGGTAAATGTGGAGCTGATTTTAATTACTTTATACACTGCTGGGTGACTTGTGGAATTTATCTTAATATGTAATTTATTTGGTGTTATTAACCTGAATCTGCAAAGTAACTAAAGTTGCCGGATAAATGTAGGAGTAAAGTAGCAGAAAATGTAATTACTTAAGTAAAGTAGAAGTACCCCAAAAACCGTACTTGACTAAATGTATTTACAGTAGTTACTTTCCACCACTGTCAAGGAAAAACAACAGCAAAAGCATGATCACATTACATTTTCAGCCCTGACCTTGAACAGCCAGAAGTCCCGGCTCTGAAGATGTGAGCCTCCTCCCAGTGGTCAGAGGGCACAACAACTCTTGTAAGTATGACCATACTCTGTTTGTCATAAGTGAAATTAAAAAGTAAAAGCATGGATGACTTTTTCTAAATAATAAGGCTGAAGAAGGGTCTGGTGTTTGCAATGTTAACTGGAAAAGGAGGACTGAATGAATGATTTCAAATGGAGCTCAGAATTTAGAGTTGGATTAAATTTAACCAAATTTTTGTTATAAGTGTTATGAGATCTTGTGTTTTTTTTTTTTCCCCAGGATGTCCTGGACCGAAGGCACAAGGACACTACTGTAAGTAACAAGGGGCAAATATACTATGACATTTTGTATGACTTCTTTTATAGCATACTGTACTATAACTTTTTATGACCTACTATATAACATTTTTTTTTACATTTGACATTCAATATGACATTTTGTATGACAAACTATACTATGACTTTATTAGTTTTTAAATTACATACTGTACGGTGACCCTTTCTTAGGGCTGTCAATCGATTAAGATATTTAATTGCATGATTGTCCATGATTAATCGCAAATTACCACTGTTTTCTCTGTTTGAAATGTACCTTAAAGGGTGATTTGTCAAGCATGAATTACTATGAATTTTTTTAAGACTTTTTTTGACATACTATGATGTTTTTTACGACATACTATACTATGTATTTTTTTTGACATACTATAATATGTTTTTTTTTCAACATACTATACTATGACTTTTCTACTTGCTAAACTATAATAGGATTTGTTTTATTTTTTCGGCATACTATACTATGACTGAACAAAAAAAAATTCGACATACTATACTATGACTTTTTCTTTTGATATAATATACTAAGACTTTTTTTTATTTTTAGGACATACTCTACTACGACTTTTTTTGACATTCTATACTATGACTTTTTTTCGACATACTATTCTGTGACTTTTTTAAATTTTTTCGACACACTATAATATTACTTTTTATGACTTTTTTCGACATACTATATTATTACTTTTTTAACATACTATACTATGACTTTTTTTGACATACTATATTATGACTTATTTTTTTGACATACTATACTTCATCCTTTTTTTTCGACATACTATACTATGACTTTTTTATTTTTTGACATACTATACTATGACTTTTTTTCGACATACAGTACTATGACTTTTTTTCAAAACACTATACTATGACTTTTTACATTTTTTCCACATACTATACTATGACTTTTTTTTTTTTTTTCCGACATACTATACTATTATTTTTTCGACTTTCTATACTATGACTTTTTAATTTTTCCACATACTTTACTATAATTTTTTTCGACATACTATACTAAGACTTTATATTTTTTCGAAATACTATACCATGACTTTATACTTTTTCGGCATACTATACTATGACTTTAAAAAAAAAAAATTCGACATACTATACTATGACTTTTTCTTTCGATATAATATACTAAGACTTTTTTTTATTTTTAGGACATACTCTACTACGACTTTTTTTGACATTCTATACTATGACTTTTTTTCGACATACTATTCTATGACTTTTTAAATTTTTTGACATCCTATATGACTATTTTTCGACATACTATTCTGTGACTTTTTTAAATTTTTTCGACACACTATAATATTACTTTTTATGACTTTTTTCGACATACTATATTATGACTTTTTTATTTTTTTGACATACTATACTTCATCCTTTTTTTTCGACATACTATACTATGACATTTTTTTACGAATATTTTCGACATGCTATAGTATGACTTTTTTCATGAAAATGTTCGAAAATATTCGTAAAAAAATGTCATAGTATAGAATGTCTTAAATTTTCATGAAAACAGGCATAGTATAGTCTGTCGATTAATTTGGTGGAAAAAAAACTCAGTTTAAAATTTCGACATTTCCATGAAAAAAGTCATAGTATGGTATGACTTTTCATGAAAATTGATGAAAATTTAAACTGAGTTTTTTTCCCACCAAATTAATCGACAGACTATACTATGCCTGTTTTCATGAAAATTTAAGACATTCTATACTATGACATTTTTTTTACGAATATTTTCGAAAATTTCCATGATAAAAATCATACTATAGCATGTCGAAAATATTCGTAAAAAAATGTCATAGTATAGAATGTCGAAAATATTCGTAAAAAAATGTCGTAGTATAGAATGTCGAAAATTTTAATGAAAAAAGGCATAGTATAGTCTGTCGATTCATTTGGTGGAAAAAAAAAACTCAGTTTAAAATTTCGACATTTCCATGAAAAAAGTTATAGGAAATGTATGACTTTTCATGAAAATTGACGAAAATTTAAACTGAGTTTTTTTTCCACCAAATTAATCGACAGACTATACTATGCCTGTTTTCATGAAAATTTAAGACATTCTATACTATGACATTTTTTTTACGAATATTTTCGAAAATTTCCATGATAAAAATCATACTATAGCATGTCGAAAATATTCGTAAAAAAATGTCATAGTATAGAATGTCGAAAATATTCGTAAAAAAATGTCATAGTATAGAATGTAGAAAATTTTAATGAAAAAAGGCATAGTATAGTCTGTCGATTCATTTGGTGGAAAAAAAACTCAGTTTAAAATTTCGACATTTCCATGAAAAAAGTTATAGGAAATGTATGACTTTTCATGAAAATTGACGAAAATTTAAACTGAGTTTTTTTTCCACCAAATTAATCGACAGACTATACTATGCCTGTTTTCATGAAAATTTTCGACATTCTATACTATTACATTTTTTTACGAATATTTTCGAACATTTTCATGAAAAAAGTCATACTATAGCATGTCGAAAATATTCGTAAAAAAATGTCATAGTATAGAATGTCGAAAATTTTAATGAAAAAAGGCATAGTATAGTCTGTCGATTCATTTGGTGGAAAAAAACTCAGTTTAAAATTTCGACATTTCCATGAAAAAAGTCATAGGAAATGTATGACTTTTCATGAAAATTGACGAAAATTTAAACTGAGTTTTTTTTCCACCAAATTAATCGACAGACTATACTATGCCTGTTTTCATGAAAATTTTCGACATTCTATACTATGACATTTTTTTACGAATATTTTCGAAAATTTCCATGAAAAAAGTCATACTATAGCATGTCGAAAATATTCGTAAAAAAATGTCATAGTATAGAATGTCGAAAATTTTAATGAAAAAAGGCATAGTATAGTCTGTCGATTCATTTGGTGGAAAAAAAACTCTGTTTAAAGTTTCGACATTTTCATGAAAAAAGTCATAGTATAGTATGACTTTTCATGAAAATTGATGAAAATTTAAACTGAGTTTTTTTTCCACCAAATTAATCGACAGACTATACTATGCCTCTTTTCATGAAAATTTTCGACATTCTATACTATGACATTTTTTTACGAATATTTTCGAAAATTTTCATGAAAAAAGTAATACTATAGCATGTCGAAAATATTCGTAAAAAAATGTCATAGTATAGAATGTCGAAAATGTTAATGAAAAAAGGCATAGTATAGTCTGTCGATTCATTTGGTGGGAAAAAAAACTCAGTTTAAAATTTCGACATTTTCATGAAAAAAGTCATAGTATAGTATGACTTTTCATGAAAATTGACGAAAATTTAAACTGAGTTTTTTTTCCACCAAATTAATCGACAGACTATACTATGCCTGTTTTCATGAAAATTTTCGACATTCTATACTATGACATTTTTTTAGGAATATTTTCGAACATCTTCATGAAAAAAGTCATACTATAGCATGTCGAAAATATTCGTAAAAAAATGTCATAGTATAGAATGTCGAAAATTTGAATGAAAAAAGGCATAGTATAGTCTGTCGATTCATTCGGTGGAAAAAAAACTCAGTTTAAAATTTCGACATTTCCATGAAAAAAGTAATAGGAAATGAATGAATTTTCATGAAAATTGACGAAAATTTAAACTGAGTTTTTTTTCCACCAAATTAATCGACAGACTATACTATGCCTGTTTTCATGAACATTTTCGACATTCTATACTATGACATTTTTTTACGAATATTTTCGAAAATTTTCATGAAAAAAGTCCTACTATAGCATGTCGAAAATATTCGTAAAAAAATGTCATAGTATAGAATGTCGAAAATGTTCATGAAAACAAGCATAGTATAGTCTGTCGATTAATTTGGTGGAAAAAAAACTCAGTTTAAATTTTCGTCAATTTTCATGAAAAGTCATACTATACTATGACTTTTTTCATTAAAATGTCGAAATTTTAAACTGAGTTTTTTTTTCCACCAAATGAATCGACAGACTATACTATGGCTTTTTTCATTAAAATGTTCGACATTCTATACTATGACATTTTTTTACGAATATTTTCGACATGCTATAGTATGACTTTTTTCATGAAAATGTTCGAAAATATTCGTAAAAAAATGTCATAGTATAGAATGTCGAAAATGTTCATGAAAACAGACATAGTATAGTCTGTCGATTCATTTGGTGGAAAAAAAACTCAGTTTAAAATTTCGACATTTTCATGAAAAAAGTCATAGTATAGTATGACTTTTCATGAAAATTGACGAAAATTTAAACTGAGTTTTTTTTCCACCAAATTAATCGACAGACTATACTATGCCTGTTTTCATGAACATTTTCGACATTCTATACTATGACATTTTTTTACGAATATTTTCGAACATTTTCATGAAAAAAGTCATACTATAGCATGTCGAAAATATTCGTAAAAAAATGTCATAGTATAGAATGTCGAAAATTTTAATGAAAAAAGGCATAGTATAGTCTGTCGATTCATTTGGTGGAAAAAAAACTCAGTTTAAAATTTCGACATTTTCATGAAAAAAGTCATAGTATAGTATGACTTTTCATGAAAATTGACGAAAATTTAAACTGAGTTTTTTTTTCACCAAATTAATCGACAGACTATACTATGCCTGTTTTCATGAACATTTTCGACATTCTATACTATGACATTTTTTTAGGAATATTTTCGAACATTTTCATGAAAAAAGTCATACTATAGCATGTCGAAAATATTCGTAAAAAAATGTCATAGTATAGAATGTCGAAAATTTTAATGAAAAAAGGCATAGTATAGTCTGTCGATTCATTTGGTGGAAAAAAAACTCAGTTTAAAATTTCGACATTTTCATGAAAAAAGCTATAGTATAGTATGACTTTTCATGAAAATTGACGAAAATTTAAACTGAGTTTTTTTTCCACCAAATTAAATCGACAGACTATACTATGCCTGTTTTCATGAAAATTTTCGACATTCTATACTATTACATTTTTTTACGAATATTTTCGAACATTTTCATGAAAAAAGTCATACTATAGCATGTCGAAAATATTCGTAAAAAAATTTCATAGTATAGAATGTCGAAAATTTTAATGAAAAAAGGCATAGTATAGTCTGTCGATTCATTTGGTGGAAAAAAAACTCAGTTTAAAATTTCGACATTTTCATTAAAAAAGTCATAGTATAGTATGACTTTCATGAAAATTGATGAAAATTTAAACTGAGTTTTTTTTCCACCAAATTAATCGACAGACTATACTATGCCTGTTTTCATGAAAATTTTCGACATTCTATACTATGACATTTTTTTACGAATATTTTCGAAAATTTTCATGAAAAAAGTCATACTATAGCATGTCGAAAATATTCGTAAAAAAATGTCATAGTATAGAATGTCGAAAATTTTAATGAAAAAAGGCATAGTATAGTCTGTCGATTCATTTGGTGGAAAAAAAAACTCAGTTTAAAATTTCGACATTTTCATGAAAAAAGTCATAGTATAGTATGACTTTTCATGAAAATTGACGAAAATTTAAACTGAGTTTTTTTTCCACCAAATTAATCGACAGACTATACTATGCCTGTTTTCATGAACATTTTCGACATTCTATACTATGACATTTTTTTACGAATATTTTCGAACATTTTCATGAAAAAAGTCATACTATAGCATGTCGAAAATATTCGTAAAAAAATGTCATAGTATAGAATGTCGAAAATTTTAATGAAAAAAGGCATAGTATAGTCTGTCGATTCATTCGGTGGAAAAAAAACTCAGTTTAAAATTTCGACATTTCCATGAAAAAAGTCATAGGAAATGTATGACTTTTCATGAAAATTGACGAAAATTTAAACTGAGTTTTTTTTCCACCAAATTAATCGACAGACTATACTATGCCTGTTTTCATGAACATTTTCGACATTCTATACTATGACATTTTTTTACGAATATTTTCGAACATTTTCATGAAAAAAGTCATACTATAGCATGTCGAAAATATTCGTAAAAAAATGTCATAGTATAGAATGTCGAAAATTTTAATGAAAAAAGGCATAGTATAGTCTGTCGATTCATTTGGTGGGAAAAAAAACTCAGTTTAAAATTTCGACATTTTCATGAAAAAAGTCATAGTATAGTATGACTTTTCATGAAAATTGACGAAAATTTAAACTGAGTTTTTTTTCCACCAAATTAATCGACAGACTATACTATGCCTGTTTTCATGAACATTTTCGACATTCTATACTATGACATTTTTTTACGAATATTTTCGAACATTTTCATGAAAAAAGTCATACTATAGCATGTCGAAAATATTCGTAAAAAAATGTCATAGTATAGAATGTCGAAAATTTTAATGAAAAAAGGCATAGTATAGTCTGTCGATTCATTTGGTGGAAAAAAAACTCAGTTTAAAATTTCGACATTTTCATGAAAAAAGTCATAGTATAGTATGACTTTTCATGAAAATTGACGAAAATTTAAACTGAGTTTTTTTTCCACCAAATTAATCGACAGACTATACTATGCCTGTTTTCATGAACATTTTCGACATTCTATACTATGACATTTTTTTACGAATATTTTCGAAAATTTTCATGAAAAAAGTCATACTATAGCATGTCGAAAATATTCGTAAAAAAATGTCATAGTATAGAATGTCGAAAATTTTAATGAAAAAAGGCATAGTATAGTCTGTCGATTCATTTGGTGGAAAAAAAACTCAGTTTAAAATTTCGACATTTTCATGAAAAAAGTCATAGTATAGTATGACTTTTCATGAAAATTGACGAAAATTTAAACTGAGTTTTTTTTCCACCAAATTAATCGACAGACTATACTATGCCTGTTTTCATGAACATTTTCGACATTCTATACTATGACATTTTTTTACGAATATTTTCGAACATTTTCATGAAAAAAGTCATACTATAGCATGTCGAAAATATTCGTAAAAAAATGTCATAGTATAGAATGTCGAAAATTTTAATGAAAAAAGGCATAGTATAGTCTGTCGATTCATTTGGTGGAAAAAAAACTCAGTTTAAAATTTCGACATTTCCATGAAAAAAGTCATAGGAAATGTATGACTTTTCATGAAAATTGACGAAAATTTAAACTGAGTTTTTTTTCCACCAAATTAATCGACAGACTATACTATGCCTGTTTTCATGAAAATTTTCGACATTCTATACTATGACATTTTTTTACGAATATTTTCGAACATTTTCATGAAAAAAGTCATACTATAGCATGTCGAAAATATTCGTAAAAAAATGTCATAGTATAGAATGTCGAAAATTTTAATGAAAAAAGGCATAGTATAGTCTGTCGATTCATTTGGTGGAAAAAAAACTCAGTTTAAAATTTCGACATTTTCATGAAAAAAGTCATAGTATAGTATGACTTTTCATGAAAATTGACGAAAATTTAAACTGAGTTTTTTTTCCACCAAATTAATCGACAGACTATACTATGCCTGTTTTCATGAAAATTTTCGACATTCTATACTATGACATTTTTTTACGAATATTTTCGAAAATTTTCATGAAAAAAGTCATACTATAGCATGTCGAAAATATTCGTAAAAAAATGTCATAGTATAGAATGTCGAAAATTTTAATGAAAAAAGGCATAGTATAGTCTGTCGATTCATTTGGTGGAAAAAAAACTCAGTTTAAAATTTCGACATTTTCATGAAAAAAGTCATAGTATAGTATGACTTTTCATGAAAATTGACGAAAATTTAAACTGAGTTTTTTTTCCACCAAATTAATCGACAGACTATACTATGCCTGTTTTCATGAAAATTTTCGACATTCTATACTATGACATTTTTTTACGAATATTTTCGAAAATTTTCATGAAAAAAGTCATACTATAGCATGTCGAAAATATTCGTAAAAAAATGTCATAGTATAGAATGTCGAAAATTTTAATGAAAAAAGGCATAGTATAGTCTGTCGATTCATTTGGTGGAAAAAAAACTCAGTTTAAAATTTCGACATTTTCATGAAAAAAGTCATAGTATAGTATGACTTTTCATGAAAATTGACGAAAATTTAAACTGAGTTTTTTTTCCACCAAATTAATCGACAGACTATACTATGCCTGTTTTCATGAAAATTTTCGACATTCTATACTATGACATTTTTTTACGAATATTTTCGAAAATTTTCATGAAAAAAGTCATACTATAGCATGTCGAAAATATTCGTAAAAAAATGTCATAGTATAGAATGTCGAAAATTTTAATGAAAAAAGGCATAGTATAGTCTGTCGATTCATTTGGTGGAAAAAAAACTCAGTTTAAAATTTCGACATTTTCATGAAAAAAGTCATAGTATAGTATGACTTTTCATGAAAATTGACGAAAATTTAAACTGAGTTTTTTTTCCACCAAATTAATCGACAGACTATACTATGCCTGTTTTCATGAAAATTTTCGACATTCTATACTATGACATTTTTTTACGAATATTTTCGAAAATTTTCATGAAAAAAGTCATACTATAGCATGTCGAAAATATTCGTAAAAAAATGTCATAGTATAGAATGTCGAAAATTTTAATGAAAAAAGGCATAGTATAGTCTGTCGATTCATTTGGTGGAAAAAAAACTCAGTTTAAAATTTCGACATTTTCATGAAAAAAGTCATAGTATAGTATGACTTTTCATGAAAATTGACGAAAATTTAAACTGAGTTTTTTTTCCACCAAATTAATCGACAGACTATACTATGCCTGTTTTCATGAAAATTTTCGACATTCTATACTATGACATTTTTTTACGAATATTTTCGAAAATTTTCATGAAAAAAGTCATACTATAGCATGTCGAAAATATTCGTAAAAAAATGTCATAGTATAGAATGTCGAAAATTTTAATGAAAAAAGGCATAGTATAGTCTGTCGATTCATTTGGTGGAAAAAAAACTCAGTTTAAAATTTCGACATTTTCATGAAAAAAGTCATAGTATAGTATGACTTTTCATGAAAATTGACGAAAATTTAAACTGAGTTTTTTTTCCACCAAATTAATCGACAGACTATACTATGCCTGTTTTCATGAAAATTTTCGACATTCTATACTATGACATTTTTTTACGAATATTTTCGAAAATTTTCATGAAAAAAGTCATACTATAGCATGTCGAAAATATTCGTAAAAAAATGTCATAGTATAGAATGTCGAAAATTTTAATGAAAAAAGGCATAGTATAGTCTGTCGATTCATTTGGTGGAAAAAAAACTCAGTTTAAAATTTCGACATTTTCATGAAAAAAGTCATAGTATAGTATGACTTTTCATGAAAATTGACGAAAATTTAAACTGAGTTTTTTTTCCACCAAATTAATCGACAGACTATACTATGCCTGTTTTCATGAAAATTTTCGACATTCTATACTATGACATTTTTTTACGAATATTTTCGAAAATTTTCATGAAAAAAGTCATACTATAGCATGTCGAAAATATTCGTAAAAAAATGTCATAGTATAGAATGTCGAAAATTTTAATGAAAAAAGGCATAGTATAGTCTGTCGATTCATTTGGTGGAAAAAAAACTCAGTTTAAAATTTCGACATTTTCATGAAAAAAGTCATAGTATAGTATGACTTTTCATGAAAATTGACGAAAATTTAAACTGAGTTTTTTTTCCACCAAATTAATCGACAGACTATACTATGCCTGTTTTCATGAAAATTTTCGACATTCTATACTATGACATTTTTTTACGAATATTTTCGAAAATTTTCATGAAAAAAGTCATACTATAGCATGTCGAAAATATTCGTAAAAAAATGTCATAGTATAGAATGTCGAAAATTTTAATGAAAAAAGGCATAGTATAGTCTGTCGATTCATTTGGTGGAAAAAAAACTCAGTTTAAAATTTCGACATTTTCATGAAAAAAGTCATAGTATAGTATGACTTTCATGAAAATTGACGAAAATTTAAACTGAGTTTTTTTTCCACCAAATTAATCGACAGACTATACTATGCCTGTTTTCATGAAAATTTTCGACATTCTATACTATGACATTTTTTTACGAATATTTTCGAAAATTTTCATGAAAAAAGTCATACTATAGCATGTCGAAAATATTCGTAAAAAAATGTCATAGTATAGAATGTCGAAAATTTTAATGAAAAAAGGCATAGTATAGTCTGTCGATTCATTTGGTGGAAAAAAAACTCAGTTTAAAATTTCGACATTTTCATGAAAAAAGTCATAGTATAGTATGACTTTTCATGAAAATTGACGAAAATTTAAACTGAGTTTTTTTTCCACCAAATTAATCGACAGACTATACTATGCCTGTTTTCATGAAAATTTTCGACATTCTATACTATGACATTTTTTTACGAATATTTTCGAAAATTTTCATGAAAAAAGTCATACTATAGCATGTCGAAAATATTCGTAAAAAAATGTCATAGTATAGAATGTCGAAAATTTTAATGAAAAAAGGCATAGTATAGTCTGTCGATTCATTTGGTGGAAAAAAAACTCAGTTTAAAATTTCGACATTTTCATGAAAAAAGTCATAGTATAGTATGACTTTTCATGAAAATTGACGAAAATTTAAACTGAGTTTTTTTTCCACCAAATTAATCGACAGACTATACTATGCCTGTTTTCATGAAAATTTTCGACATTCTATACTATGACATTTTTTTACGAATATTTTCGAAAATTTTCATGAAAAAAGTCATACTATAGCATGTCGAAAATATTCGTAAAAAAATGTCATAGTATAGAATGTCGAAAATTTTAATGAAAAAAGGCATAGTATAGTCTGTCGATTCATTTGGTGGAAAAAAAACTCAGTTTAAAATTTCGACATTTTCATGAAAAAAGTCATAGTATAGTATGACTTTTCATGAAAATTGACGAAAATTTAAACTGAGTTTTTTTTCCACCAAATTAATCGACAGACTATACTATGCCTGTTTTCATGAAAATTTTCGACATTCTATACTATGACATTTTTTTACGAATATTTTCGAAAATTTTCATGAAAAAAGTCATACTATAGCATGTCGAAAATATTCGTAAAAAAATGTCATAGTATAGAATGTCGAAAATTTTAATGAAAAAAGGCATAGTATAGTCTGTCGATTCATTTGGTGGAAAAAAAACTCAGTTTAAAATTTCGACATTTTCATGAAAAAAGTCATAGTATAGTATGACTTTTCATGAAAATTGACGAAAATTTAAACTGAGTTTTTTTTCCACCAAATTAATCGACAGACTATACTATGCCTGTTTTCATGAAAATTTTCGACATTCTATACTATGACATTTTTTTACGAATATTTTCGAAAATTTTCATGAAAAAAGTCATACTATAGCATGTCGAAAATATTCGTAAAAAAATGTCATAGTATAGAATGTCGAAAATTTTAATGAAAAAAGGCATAGTATAGTCTGTCGATTCATTTGGTGGAAAAAAAACTCAGTTTAAAATTTCGACATTTTCATGAAAAAAGTCATAGTATAGTATGACTTTTCATGAAAATTGACGAAAATTTAAACTGAGTTTTTTTTCCACCAAATTAATCGACAGACTATACTATGCCTGTTTTCATGAAAATTTTCGACATTCTATACTATGACATTTTTTTACGAATATTTTCGAAAATTTTCATGAAAAAAGTCATACTATAGCATGTCGAAAATATTCGTAAAAAAATGTCATAGTATAGAATGTCGAAAATTTTAATGAAAAAAGGCATAGTATAGTCTGTCGATTCATTTGGTGGAAAAAAAACTCAGTTTAAAATTTCGACATTTTCATGAAAAAAGTCATAGTATAGTATGACTTTTCATGAAAATTGACGAAAATTTAAACTGAGTTTTTTTTCCACCAAATTAATCGACAGACTATACTATGCCTGTTTTCATGAAAATTTTCGACATTCTATACTATGACATTTTTTTACGAATATTTTCGAAAATTTTCATGAAAAAAGTCATACTATAGCATGTCGAAAATATTCGTAAAAAAATGTCATAGTATAGAATGTCGAAAATTTTAATGAAAAAAGGCATAGTATAGTCTGTCGATTCATTTGGTGGAAAAAAAACTCAGTTTAAAATTTCGACATTTTCATGAAAAAAGTCATAGTATAGTATGACTTTCATGAAAATTGACGAAAATTTAAACTGAGTTTTTTTTCCACCAAATTAATCGACAGACTATACTATGCCTGTTTTCATGAAAATTTTCGACATTCTATACTATGACATTTTTTTACGAATATTTTCGAAAATTTTCATGAAAAAAGTCATACTATAGCATGTCGAAAATATTCGTAAAAAAATGTCATAGTATAGAATGTCGAAAATTTTAATGAAAAAAGGCATAGTATAGTCTGTCGATTCATTTGGTGGAAAAAAAACTCAGTTTAAAATTTCGACATTTTCATGAAAAAAGTCATAGTATAGTATGACTTTTCATGAAAATTGACGAAAATTTAAACTGAGTTTTTTTTCCACCAAATTAATCGACAGACTATACTATGCCTGTTTTCATGAAAATTTTCGACATTCTATACTATGACATTTTTTTACGAATATTTTCGAAAATTTTCATGAAAAAAGTCATACTATAGCATGTCGAAAATATTCGTAAAAAAATGTCATAGTATAGAATGTCGAAAATTTTAATGAAAAAAGGCATAGTATAGTCTGTCGATTCATTTGGTGGAAAAAAAACTCAGTTTAAAATTTCGACATTTTCATGAAAAAAGTCATAGTATAGTATGACTTTCATGAAAATTGACGAAAATTTAAACTGAGTTTTTTTTCCACCAAATTAATCGACAGACTATACTATGCCTGTTTTCATGAAAATTTTCGACATTCTATACTATGACATTTTTTTACGAATATTTTCGAAAATTTTCATGAAAAAAGTCATACTATAGCATGTCGAAAATATTCGTAAAAAAATGTCATAGTATAGAATGTCGAAAATTTTAATGAAAAAAGGCATAGTATAGTCTGTCGATTCATTTGGTGGAAAAAAAACTCAGTTTAAAATTTCGACATTTTCATGAAAAAAGTCATAGTATAGTATGACTTTTCATGAAAATTGACGAAAATTTAAACTGAGTTTTTTTTCCACCAAATTAATCGACAGACTATACTATGCCTGTTTTCATGAAAATTTTCGACATTCTATACTATGACATTTTTTTACGAATATTTTCGAAAATTTTCATGAAAAAAGTCATACTATAGCATGTCGAAAATATTCGTAAAAAAATGTCATAGTATAGAATGTCGAAAATTTTAATGAAAAAAGGCATAGTATAGTCTGTCGATTCATTTGGTGGAAAAAAAACTCAGTTTAAAATTTCGACATTTTCATGAAAAAAGTCATAGTATAGTATGACTTTTCATGAAAATTGACGAAAATTTAAACTGAGTTTTTTTTCCACCAAATTAATCGACAGACTATACTATGCCTGTTTTCATGAAAATTTTCGACATTCTATACTATGACATTTTTTTACGAATATTTTCGAAAATTTTCATGAAAAAAGTCATACTATAGCATGTCGAAAATATTCGTAAAAAAATGTCATAGTATAGAATGTCGAAAATTTTAATGAAAAAAGGCATAGTATAGTCTGTCGATTCATTTGGTGGAAAAAAAACTCAGTTTAAAATTTCGACATTTTCATGAAAAAAGTCATAGTATAGTATGACTTTTCATGAAAATTGACGAAAATTTAAACTGAGTTTTTTTTCCACCAAATTAATCGACAGACTATACTATGCCTGTTTTCATGAAAATTTTCGACATTCTATACTATGACATTTTTTTACGAATATTTTCGAAAATTTTCATGAAAAAAGTCATACTATAGCATGTCGAAAATATTCGTAAAAAAATGTCATAGTATAGAATGTCGAAAATTTTAATGAAAAAAGGCATAGTATAGTCTGTCGATTCATTTGGTGGAAAAAAAACTCAGTTTAAAATTTCGACATTTTCATGAAAAAAGTCATAGTATAGTATGACTTTTCATGAAAATTGACGAAAATTTAAACTGAGTTTTTTTTCCACCAAATTAATCGACAGACTATACTATGCCTGTTTTCATGAAAATTTTCGACATTCTATACTATGACATTTTTTTACGAATATTTTCGAAAATTTTCATGAAAAAAGTCATACTATAGCATGTCGAAAATATTCGTAAAAAAATGTCATAGTATAGAATGTCGAAAATTTTAATGAAAAAAGGCATAGTATAGTCTGTCGATTCATTTGGTGGAAAAAAAACTCAGTTTAAAATTTCGACATTTTCATGAAAAAAGTCATAGTATAGTATGACTTTTCATGAAAATTGACGAAAATTTAAACTGAGTTTTTTTTCCACCAAATTAATCGACAGACTATACTATGCCTGTTTTCATGAAAATTTTCGACATTCTATACTATGACATTTTTTTACGAATATTTTCGAAAATTTTCATGAAAAAAGTCATACTATAGCATGTCGAAAATATTCGTAAAAAAATGTCATAGTATAGAATGTCGAAAATTTTAATGAAAAAAGGCATAGTATAGTCTGTCGATTCATTTGGTGGAAAAAAAACTCAGTTTAAAATTTCGACATTTTCATGAAAAAAGTCATAGTATAGTATGACTTTTCATGAAAATTGACGAAAATTTAAACTGAGTTTTTTTTCCACCAAATTAATCGACAGACTATACTATGCCTGTTTTCATGAAAATTTTCGACATTCTATACTATGACATTTTTTTACGAATATTTTCGAAAATTTTCATGAAAAAAGTCATACTATAGCATGTCGAAAATATTCGTAAAAAAATGTCATAGTATAGAATGTCGAAAATTTTAATGAAAAAAGGCATAGTATAGTCTGTCGATTCATTTGGTGGAAAAAAAACTCAGTTTAAAATTTCGACATTTTCATGAAAAAAGTCATAGTATAGTATGACTTTTCATGAAAATTGACGAAAATTTAAACTGAGTTTTTTTTCCACCAAATTAATCGACAGACTATACTATGCCTGTTTTCATGAAAATTTTCGACATTCTATACTATGACATTTTTTTACGAATATTTTCGAAAATTTTCATGAAAAAAGTCATACTATAGCATGTCGAAAATATTCGTAAAAAAATGTCATAGTATAGAATGTCGAAAATTTTAATGAAAAAAGGCATAGTATAGTCTGTCGATTCATTTGGTGGAAAAAAAACTCAGTTTAAAATTTCGACATTTTCATGAAAAAAGTCATAGTATAGTATGACTTTTCATGAAAATTGACGAAAATTTAAACTGAGTTTTTTTTCCACCAAATTAATCGACAGACTATACTATGCCTGTTTTCATGAAAATTTTCGACATTCTATACTATGACATTTTTTTACGAATATTTTCGAAAATTTTCATGAAAAAAGTCATACTATAGCATGTCGAAAATATTCGTAAAAAAATGTCATAGTATAGAATGTCGAAAATTTTAATGAAAAAAGGCATAGTATAGTCTGTCGATTCATTTGGTGGAAAAAAAACTCAGTTTAAAATTTCGACATTTTCATGAAAAAAGTCATAGTATAGTATGACTTTTCATGAAAATTGACGAAAATTTAAACTGAGTTTTTTTTCCACCAAATTAATCGACAGACTATACTATGCCTGTTTTCATGAAAATTTTCGACATTCTATACTATGACATTTTTTTACGAATATTTTCGAAAATTTTCATGAAAAAAGTCATACTATAGCATGTCGAAAATATTCGTAAAAAAATGTCATAGTATAGAATGTCGAAAATTTTAATGAAAAAAGGCATAGTATAGTCTGTCGATTCATTTGGTGGAAAAAAAACTCAGTTTAAAATTTCGACATTTTCATGAAAAAAGTCATAGTATAGTATGACTTTTCATGAAAATTGACGAAAATTTAAACTGAGTTTTTTTTCCACCAAATTAATCGACAGACTATACTATGCCTGTTTTCATGAAAATTTTCGACATTCTATACTATGACATTTTTTTACGAATATTTTCGAAAATTTTCATGAAAAAAGTCATACTATAGCATGTCGAAAATATTCGTAAAAAAATGTCATAGTATAGAATGTCGAAAATTTTAATGAAAAAAGGCATAGTATAGTCTGTCGATTCATTTGGTGGAAAAAAAACTCAGTTTAAAATTTCGACATTTTCATGAAAAAAGTCATAGTATAGTATGACTTTTCATGAAAATTGACGAAAATTTAAACTGAGTTTTTTTTCCACCAAATTAATCGACAGACTATACTATGCCTGTTTTCATGAAAATTTTCGACATTCTATACTATGACATTTTTTTACGAATATTTTCGAAAATTTTCATGAAAAAAGTCATACTATAGCATGTCGAAAATATTCGTAAAAAAATGTCATAGTATAGAATGTCGAAAATTTTAATGAAAAAAGGCATTGTATAGTCTGTCGATTCATTTGGTGGAAAAAAACTCAGTTTAAAATTTCGACATTTTCATGAAAAAAGTCATACTATAGCATGTCGAAAATATTCGTAAAAAAATGTCATAGTATAGAATGTCGAAAATTTTTATGAAAAAAGGCATAGTATAGTCTGTCGATTCATTTGGTGGAAAAAAAACTCTGTTTAAAATTTCGACATTTTCATGAAAAAAGTCATACTATACTATGACTTTTTTCATGAAAATGTCGAAATTTTAAACTGAGTTTTTTTTCCACCAAATGAATCGACAGACTATACTATGCCTTTTTTCATGAAAATTTTCGACATTCTATACTATGACATTTTTTTACGAATATTTTCGAAAATTTTCATGATAAAAGTCATACTATAGCATGTCGAAAATATTCGTAAAAAAATGTCATAGTATAGAATGTCGAAAATTTTAATGAAAAAAGGCATAGTATAGTCTGTCGATTCATTTGGTGGAAAAAAAACTCAGTTTAAAATTTCGACATTTTCATGAAAAAAGTCATAGTATAGTATGACTTTTCATGAAAATTGACGAAAATTTAAACTGAGTTTTTTTTCCACCAAATTAATCGACAGACTATACTATGCCTGTTTTCATGAACATTTTCGACATTCTATACTATGACATTTTTTTACGAATATTTTCGAAAATTTCATGAAAAAAGTCATACTATAGCATGTCGAAAATATTCGTAAAAAAATGTCATAGTATAGAATGTCGAAAATTTTAATGAAAAAAGGCATAGTATAGTCTGTCGATTCATTTGGTGGAAAAAAAACTCAGTTTAAAATTTCGACATTTTCATGAAAAAAGTCATAGTATAGTATGACTTTTCATGAAAATTGACGAAAATTTAAACTGAGTTTTTTTTCCACCAAATTAATCGACAGACTATACTATGCCTGTTTTCATGAAAATTTTCGACATTCTATACTATGACATTTTTTTACGAATATTTTCGAAAATTTTCATGAAAAAAGTCATACTATAGCATGTCGAAAATATTCGTAAAAAAATGTCATAGTATAGAATGTCGAAAATTTTAATGAAAAAAGGCATAGTATAGTCTGTCGATTCATTTGGTGGAAAAAAAACTCAGTTTAAAATTTCGACATTTTCATGAAAAAAGTCATAGTATAGTATGACTTTTCATGAAAATTGATGAAAATTTAAACTGAGTTTTTTTTCCACCAAATTAATCGACAGACTATACTATGCCTGTTTTCATGAAAATTTTCGACATTCTATACTATGACATTTTTTTACGAATATTTTCGAAAATTTCCATGATAAAAAGTCATACTATAGCATGTCGAAAATATTCGTAAAAAAATGTCATAGTATAGAATGTCGAAAATTTTAATGAAAAAAGGCATAGTATAGTCTGTCGATTCATTTGGTGGAAAAAAAACTCAGTTTAAAATTTCGACATTTTCATGAAAAAAGTCATAGTATAGTATGACTTTTCATGAAAATTGATGAAAATTTAAACTGAGTTTTTTTTCCACCAAATTAATCGACAGACTATACTATGCCTGTTTTCATGAAAATTTTCGACATTCTATACTATGACATTTTTTTACGAATATTTTCGAAAATTTTCATGAAAAAAGTCATACTATAGCATGTCGAAAATATTCGTAAAAAAATGTCATAGTATAGAATGTCGAAAATTTTAATGAAAAAAGGCATAGTATAGTCTGTCGATTCATTTGGTGGAAAAAAAACTCAGTTTAAAATTTCGACATTTTCATGAAAAAAGTCATAGTATAGTATGACTTTTCATGAAAATTGACGAAAATTTAAACTGAGTTTTTTTTCCACCAAATTAATCGACAGACTATACTATGCCTGTTTTCATGAAAATTTTCGACATTCTATACTATGACATTTTTTTACGAATATTTTCGAAAATTTTCATGAAAAAAGTCATACTATAGCATGTCGAAAATATTCGTAAAAAAATGTCATAGTATAGAATGTCGAAAATTTTAATGAAAAAAAGCATAGTATAGTCTGTCGATTCATTTGGTGGAAAAAAAACTCAGCTTAAAATTTCGACATTTTCATGAAAAAAGTCATAGTATAGTATGACTTTTCATGAAAATTGATGAAAATTTAAACTGAGTTTTTTTTCCACCAAATTAATCGACAGACTATACTATGCCTGTTTTCATGAACATTTTCGACATTCTATACTATGACATTTTTTTACGAATATTTTCGAACATTTTCATGAAAAAAGTCATACTATACCATGTCGAAAATATTCGTAAAAAAATGTCATAGTATAGAATGTCGAAAATTTTAATGAAAAAAGGCATAGTATAGTCTGTCGATTCATTTGGTGGAAAAAAAACTCAGTTTAAAATTTCGACATTTTCATGAAAAAAGTCATACTATAGCATGTCGAAAATATTCGTAAAAAAATGTCATAGTATAGAATGTCGAAAATTTTAATGAAAAAAGGCATAGTATAGTCTGTCGATTCATTTGGTGGAAAAAAACTCAGTTTAAAATTTCGACATTTTCATGAAAAAAGTCATAGTATAGTATGACTTTTCATGAAAATTGATGAAAATTTAAACTGAGTTTTTTTTCCACCAAATTAATCGACAGACTATACTATGCCTGTTTTCATGAAAATTTTCGACATTCTATACTATGACATTTTTTTACGAATATTTTCGAAAATTTCATGAAAAAAGTCATACTATAGCATGTCGAAAATATTCGTAAAAAAATGTCATAGTATAGAATGTCGAAAATTTTAATGAAAAAAGGCATAGTATAGTCTGTCGATTCATTTGGTGGAAAAAAAACTCAGTTTAAAATTTCGACATTTTCATGAAAAAAGTCATAGTATAGTATGACTTTTCATGAAAATTGACGAAAATTTAAACTGAGTTTTTTTTCCACCAAATTAATCGACAGACTATACTATGCCTGTTTTCATGAACATTTTCGACATTCTATACTATGACATTTTTTTACGAATATTTTCGAAAATTTTCATGAAAAAAGTCATACTATAGCATGTCGAAAATATTCGTAAAAAAATGTCATAGTATAGAATGTCGAAAATTTTAATGAAAAAAGGCATAGTATAGTCTGTCGATTCATTTGGTGGAAAAAAAACTCAGTTTAAAATTTCGACATTTTCATGAAAAAAGTCATAGTATAGTATGACTTTTCATGAAAATTGACGAAAATTTAAACTGAGTTTTTTTTCCACCAAATTAATCGACAGACTATACTATGCCTGTTTTCATGAAAATTTTCGACATTCTATACTATGACATTTTTTTACGAATATTTTCGAAAATTTCCATGATAAAAATCATACTGTAGCATGTCGAAAATATTCGTAAAAAAATGTCATAGTATAGAATGTCGAAAATTTTAATGAAAAAAGGCATAGTATAGTCTGTCGATTCATTTGGTGGAAAAAAAACTCAGTTTAAAATTTCGACATTTTCATGAAAAAAGTCATAGTATAGTATGACTTTTCATGAAAATTGACGAAAATTTAAACTGAGTTTTTTTTCCACCAAATTAATCGACAGACTATACTATGCCTGTTTTCATGAAAATTTTCGACATTCTATACTATGACATTTTTTTACGAATATTTTCGAAAATTTCCATGATAAAAATCATACTATAGCATGTCGAAAATATTCGTAAAAAAATGTCATAGTATAGAATGTCGAAAATTTTAATGAAAAAAGGCATAGTATAGTCTGTCGATTCATTTGGTGGAAAAAAAACTCAGTTTAAAATTTCGACATTTTCATGAAAAAAGTCATAGTATAGTATGACTTTTCATGAAAATTGACGAAAATTTAAACTGAGTTTTTTTTCCACCAAATTAATCGACAGACTATACTATGCCTGTTTTCATGAACATTTTCGACATTCTATACTATGACATTTTTTTACGAATATTTTCGAAAATTTCATGAAAAAAGTCATACTATAGCATGTCGAAAATATTCGTAAAAAAATGTCATAGTATAGAATGTCGAAAATTTTAATGAAAAAAGGCATAGTATAGTCTGTCGATTCATTTGGTGGAAAAAAAACTCAGTTTAAAATTTCGACATTTTCATGAAAAAAGTCATAGTATAGTATGACTTTTCATGAAAATTGATGAAAATTTAAACTGAGTTTTTTTTCCACCAAATTAATCGACAGACTATACTATGCCTGTTTTCATGAACATTTTCGACATTCTATACTATGACATTTTTTTACGAATATTTTCGAAAATTTTCATGAAAAAAGTCATACTATAGCATGTCGAAAATATTCGTAAAAAAATGTCATAGTATAGAATGTCGAAAATTTTAATGAAAAAGGGCATAGTATAGTCTGTCGATTCATTTGGTGGAAAAAAACTCAGTTTAAAATTTCGACATTTTCATGAAAAAAGTCATAGTATAGTATGACTTTTCATGAAAATTGATGAAAATTTAAACTGAGTTTTTTTTCCACCAAATTAATCGACAGACTATACTATGCCTGTTTTCATGAACATTTTCGACATTCTATACTATGACATTTTTTTACGAATATTTTCGAAAATTTCCATGATAAAAATCATACTATAGCATGTCGAAAATATTCGTAAAAAAATGTCATAGTATAGAATGTCGAAAATTTTAATGAAAAAAGGCATAGTATAGTCTGTCGATTCATTTGGTGGAAAAAAAACTCAGTTTAAAATTTCGACATTTTCATGAAAAAAGTCATAGTATAGTATGACTTTTCATGAAAATTGACGAAAATTTAAACTGAGTTTTTTTCCACCAAATTAATCGACAGACTATACTATGCCTGTTTTCATGAAAATTTTCGACATTCTATACTATGACATTTTTTTACGAATATTTTCGAACATTTTCATGAAAAAAGTCATACTATAGCATGTCGAAAATATTCGTAAAAAAATGTCATAGTATAGAATGTCGAAAATTTTAATGAAAAAAGGCATAGTATAGTCTGTCGATTCATTTGGTGGAAAAAAACTCAGTTTAAAATTTCGACATTTTCATGAAAAAAGTCATAGTATAGTATGACTTTTCATGAAAATTGATGAAAATTTAAACTGAGTTTTTTTTCCACCAAATTAATCGACAGACTATACTATGCCTGTTTTCATGAACATTTTCGACATTCTATACTATGACAATTTTTTACGAATATTTTCGAAAATTTCCATGATAAAAATCATACTATAGCATGTCGAAAATATTCGTAAAAAAATGTCATAGTATAGAATGTCGAAAATTTTAATGAAAAAAGGCATAGTATAGTCTGTCGATTCATTTGGTGGAAAAAAAACTCAGTTTAAAATTTCGACATTTTCATGAAAAAAGTTATAGTATAGTATGACTTTTCATGAAAATTGATGAAAATTTAAACTGAGTTTTTTTTCCACCAAATTAATCGACAGACTATACTATGCCTGTTTTCATGAAAATTTTCGACATTCTATACTATGACATTTTTTTACGAATATTTTCGAAAATTTCCATGATAAAAATCATACTATAGCATGTCGAAAATATTCGTAAAAAAATGTCATAGTATAGAATGTCGAAAATTTTAATGAAAAAAGGCATAGTATAGTCTGTCGATTCATTTGGTGGAAAAAAAACTCAGTTTAAAATTTCGACATTTCCATGAAAAAAGTCATAGTATAGTATGACTTTTCATGAAAATTGACGAAAATTTAAACTGAGTTTTTTTCCACCAAATTAATCGACAGACTATACTATGCCTGTTTTCATGAAAATTTTCGACATTCTATACTAAGACATTTTTTTACGAATATTTTCGAACATTTTCATGAAAAAAGTCATACTATAGCATGTCGAAAATATTCGTAAAAAAATGTCATAGTATAGAATGTCGAAAATTTTAATGAAAAAAGGCATAGTATAGTCTGTCGATTCATTTGGTGGAAAAAAAACTCTGTTTAAAGTTTCGACATTTTCATGAAAAAAGTCATAGTATAGTATGACTTTTCATGAAAATTGATGAAAATTTAAACTGAGTTTTTTTTCCACCAAATTAATCGACAGACTATACTATGTCTGTTTTCATGAACATTTTCGACATTCTATACTATGACATTTTTTTACGAATATTTTCGAACATTTTCATGAAAAAAGTCATACATGTCGAAAATATTCGTAAACAAATGTCATAGTATAGAATGTCGAAAATTTTAATGAAAAAGGCATAGTATAGTCTGTCGATTCATTTGGTGGAAAAAAACTCAGTTTAAAATTTCGACATTTTCATGAAAAAAGTCATAGTATAGTATGACTTTTCATGAAAATTGATGAAAATTTAAACTGAGTTTTTTTTCCACCAAATTAATCGACAGACTATACTATGCCTGTTTTCATGAAAATTTTCGACATTCTATACTATGACATTTTTTTACGAATATTTTCGAAAATTTTCATGAAAAAAGTCATACTATAGCATGTCGAAAATATTCGTAAAAAAATGTCATAGTATAGAATGTCGAAAATTTTAATGAAAAAAGGCATTGTATAGTCTGTCGATTCATTTGGTGGAAAAAAAAACTCTGTTTAAAATTTCGACATTTTCATGAAAAAAGTCATAGTATAGTATGACTTTTCATGAAAATTGACGAAAATTTAAACTGAGTTTTTTTTCCACCAAATTAATCGACAGACTATACTATGCCTGTTTTCATGAACATTTTCGACATTCTATACTATGACATTTTTTTACGAATATTTTCGAAAATTTCCATGATAAAAATCATACTATAGCATGTCGAAAATATTCGTAAAAAAATGTCATAGTATAGAATGTCGAAAATTTTAATGAAAAAAAGCATAGTATAGTCTGTCGATTCATTTGGTGGAAAAAAAACTCAGTTTAAAATTTCGACATTTTCATGAAAAAAGTCATAGTATAGTATGACTTTTCATGAAAATTGATGAAAATTTAAACTGAGTTTTTTTTCCACCAAATTAATCGACAGACTATACTATGTCTGTTTTCATGAACATTTTCGACATTCTATACTATGACATTTTTTTACGAATATTTTCGAACATTTTCATGAAAAAAGTCATACTATAGCATGTCGAAAATATTCGTAAAAAAATGTCATAGTATAGAATGTCGAAAATTTTAATGAAAAAGGCATAGTATAGTCTGTCGATTCATTTGCTGGAAAAAAACTCAGTTTAAAATTTCGACATTTTCATGAAAAAAGTCATAGTATAGTATGACTTTTCATGAAAATTGATGAAAATTTAAACTGAGTTTTTTTTCCACCAAATTAATCGACAGACTATACTATGCCTGTTTTCATGAACATTTTCGACATTCTATACTATGACAATTTTTTACGAATATTTTCGAAAATTTCCATGATAAAAATCATACTATAGCATGTCGAAAATATTCGTAAAAAAATGTCATAGTATAGAATGTCGAACATTTTAATGAAAAAAGGCATAGTATAGTCTGTCGATTCATTTGGTGGAAAAAAAAACTCAGTTTAAAATTTCGACATTTTCATGAAAAAAGTCATAGTATAGTATGACTTTTCATGAAAATTGACGAAAATTTAAACTGAGTTTTTTTTCCACCAAATTAATCTACAGACTATACTATGCTTGTTTTCATGAACATTTTCGACATTCTATACTATGACATTTTTTTACGAATATTTTCGAACATTTTCATGAAAAAAGTCATACTATAGCATGTCGAAAATATTCGTAAAAAAATGTCATAGTATAGAATGTCGAAAATTTTAATGAAAAAGGCATAGTATAGTCTGTCGATTCATTTGGTGGAAAAAAACTCAGTTTAAAATTTCGACATTTTCATGAAAAAAGTCATAGTATAGTATGACTTTTAAAAAGTCATACTATAGCATGTCGAAAATATTCATAAAAAAATGTCATAGTATAGAATGTCGAAAATTTTCATGAAAACAGGCATACTATAGTCTTTTGATTAATTTGGTGGAAAAAAAACTCAGTTTAAATTTTCGTCAATTTTCATGAAAAGTCATACTATAGTATGACTTTTTTCATGAAAATGTCAAAATTTAAAACGGAGTTTTTTTTCCCACCAAATGAATCGACAGACTATACTATGCCTTTTTTCATTAAAATTTTCGACATTCTATACTATGACATTTTTTTTGGGATATTTTCGACATGCTATAGTAGGACTTTTTTCATGAAAATTTTCGAAAATATTCGGAAAAAAATGTCATAGTATAGAATGTCGAAAATTTTCATGAAAACAGGCATAGTATAGTCTGTCGATTAATTTGGTGAAAAAAAAACTCAGTTTAAATTTTCGTCATATATAGTATGACTTTTTTCATGAAAATGGCGAAATTTTAAACTGAGTTTTTTTCCACCAAATGAATCGACAGACTATACTATGCCTTTTTTCATTAAAATTTTTCGACATTCTATACTATGACATTTTTTTACGAATATTTTCATGAAAAAAGTCATACTATAGCATGTCGAAAATATTCGTAAAAAAATGTCATAGTATAGAATGTCGAAAATGTTCATGAAAAAAGGCATAGTATAGTATGACTTTTTTGAAAATTGACGAAATTTTAAACTGATTTTTTTTTCCACCAAATTAATCAAAAGACTATAGTATGCCTGTTTTCATGAAAATGTTCGACATTCTATACTATGACATTTTTTTACGAATATTTTCAAAAATTTTCATGAAAAAAGTCATACTATAGCATGTCGAAAATATTCGTAAAAAAATGTCATAGTATAGAATGTCGAACATTTTCATGAAAAAAGGCATAGTATAGTCTGTCGATTCATTTGGTGGAAAAAAAACTCAGTTTAAATTTTCGTCAATTTTCATGAAAAGTCATACTATAGTATGACTTTTTCATGAAAATGTCGAAATACTATGACTTTTTCGACATACTATGACTTTTTTCGAGATAATAGACTATGACTTTTTTATTTTTTTGACATACTATACTATGACTTTTTTTCGACATACTATACTATGACTTTTTTTCGACATAGTATACTATGACTTTTTAAATTTTTTCGACATACTATAGTATGACTTCTTCTTTCGATATACTATACTAAGATTTTTTTTATTTATAGGACATACTATACTATGACTTTTTTTGACATACTATACTATTATTTTTTTAATTTTTCGACGTTCTATACTATGACTTTTTTTCGACATGCTATTCTATGACTTTTTTCGACATAATATACTATAACTTTTTTTTAACATACTATACTATGACTGTTTTCGACATACTATAATATGATTTTTTTTCAACATACTATACTATGACTTTTTTTGACATACTATATTATGACTTCATTAATTTTTTCAACATACTATACTATTACTTTTTACATTTTTTTGAGATACTATAATATGACTTTTTTTCGACATACTATACTATTATTTTTTCGACGTTCTATACTATGACTTTTTAATTTTTCCACATATTTACTATGATTTTTTTCGACATACTACATTATGACTTTTTTATTTTTTCGACATACTATACTGACTCATTTTCGACATACTTTACTAAGACTTTATATTTTTTCGACATACTATACTATGACTTTATACTTTTTCGACATACTATACTATGACTTTTAAAACATTTTAGACATACTATATTATGACTTTTTTTTCGACATACAAAACTATGACTTTTTTTCAACATAGTATCATAGTGATAGCACATCTCTCACCCCGGACACAGTCTGTTTGCCCTCCTTCCCTCAGGGAGACGCTACAGGACTCTTCGTTCCAGGACCGGCATGCTCAGGAATGGCTTTCTCCCCTCAGCTGACACCTTGCTGAACACTGCAGCAATCATACACACCGTTAGTATTGCTCATACTGCTCATATTATGTTTATATGTATATGTATGTATTTATATGTATGTATGTATGTATGTATGTATGTATGTATGTATGTATGTATATATGTATGTATATATATATATATTTAAATATATATATATATATATATATATATATATATATATATATATATATATATATATATGTATATGTATGTATATGTATGTATATATATGTATAGTGAATTAAAACCATTTACTATTTATGTATGTATGTATGTATGTATGTATGTATATATATATATATATATATATGTATATGTATGTATATGTATGTATATATATGTATAGTGAATTAAAACCATTTACTATTTATTCCACATACAATATCTTATTCTGTATATATGCTGTACAAACTGCATTTAGTTGTCTCAAAACCTGTAATCTGTGCAATTACAATAAAGTTTTAATCCCAAAATCTAATCCAATTACATTTTTTAAAGACATACTATACCATTACTTTTTTTCGAAATACTATGACTTTTCTTTACTTTATTTCGACATATTATTCTATGATTTTTCTTTGACATACTATACTATAACTTTTCTTTCATTTTTTCGACATACTATACTTTGACTTTTAAACATTTTTAGACATACTATACTATGTCTTTTTTTGACATACTATAATATTACTTTTTATTTTTTGTTCGACATACTATGCTATGACTTTTTTTCGACATACTATACTATGACTTTTTCGACATACTATACTATGACTTTTTTTTTTTTCGACATACTATACTATGACCTTTTATTTTTTCGACATACTATACTATGACTTTTTTTATTTTTTTCGACATACTATACTATGACTTTTTTTTCAACATACTATACTGTGACTTTATTTTTTCGACATAATATACTATTTTTTTTTTTTTTTTTTCCACATACTATACTATGACTTTTTTTTATTTTTTCCACACACTATACTTTAACTTTTTTTCCACATACTAACTATACTATTACTTGTTTAATTTTTTCCCAAATACTATACTATTGCTTGTTTTATGATTTTCCACATACTATACTATGACTTTTTTCCCTCATACTATACTATGACTTTTTATTTTTTCGACATACTATACTATGGCTTTTTTTCAACATTATACGACTTTTTCTATTTTTTGGACATACTATACTATGATTTTTTTTTATTTTTTCGACATACTATACTATGTCCTTTTTTCACTTTTCTATACAATGACTTATTTTTTTTTTTTGACATACTATTCTGTGATTTTCTTTCGACATACTATACTGTGAAAATTTTTTTTTTTCGACATACAATACTATAACATTTTTCTACATAACATACTATGACTTATTTTTTCGACATACTTTACTATGACTTATTTTTTGACATACTATACTATAGCTTTTTTTCTACATAATATACTATGACTTTTTTAATTTTGTCGACATACTATACTATATCTTTTTTTTTTACATTCTATACTATGACTTTTTTTTTTTAAATTTCGACATATTATACTATGTCCTTTTTTCAACATACTATACTATGAGTTTTTTATTTTTCGACATACTTTACTATGCATTTTTTCGACATACTTTTACTTTTTTTATTTTTTCGACAAACTATACTGTGACCTTTTTTCAATATATTATACTATGACTTTTTTTTGTTCCACATAATATACTATGACTTTTTTTCCACATACTATACTATGACTTGTTTTATTTTTGTCCACATGCGGCTGTGGGTCAGAGGGTAGAGCAGGTCGTCCACCAATCGGTGTGGGAATGAGTATTTAGATTAGATCCAGATGGGCAAAGTTGGCACCTTGCATGGCAGCCTCTGCCTCCAATAAACTAAACTATGTCTTTTTTTCAACATACTATACTTCAGCTTTATGTTGACATAATATACTATGACTTTTTTTCCACATACTATACTATGACTTGTTTTATTTTTGTCCACATGCGGCTGTGGCTCAGAGGGTAGAGCAGGTCGTCCACCAATCGGTGTGGGAATGAGTATTTAGATTAGATCCAGATGGGCAAAGTTGGCACCTTGCATGGCAGCCTCTGCCTCCAATAAACTAAACTATGTCTTTTTTTCAACATACTATACTTCAGCTTTATGTTGACATACTATACTATGACTTTTTGAATTTTTTCAGCATACTATACTATGACTTTTTTTCGACATATTCTATGACTTTTTATATTTTTTCGACATACTATACTATTTCTTTTTTTCAACATACTATACTATGAGTTTTTTTTATTTTTTCAACACTATACCATGACTTTTTTTGACATAATATACCATGGCTGTTTTCAACATACTATAACTTTTTTTTATTTTTTCGACATACTATAGTATGACTTTTTATTTTTTCGACATACTATACTCTGACTTTTTATTTTTTCGACATACTATACTATGACTTTTTTTATTTTTTTCGACATACTATACAACTACTTTTTTTTTTCAACATACTATACTGTGACTTTTTATTTTTTCGACATCACTCACTCACTCATCTTCAAGCGCTTATCCAGGGTCGGGTCGCGGAGGCAACAGCTCCAGCAGAGGAGCCCCAAACTTCCCTTTCCCGGGCCACATTAACCAGCTCTGACTGGGGGATCCCGAGGCGTTCCCAGGCCAGTGTGGAGATATAGTCTCTCCACCTAGTCCTGGGTCTTCCCCGTGGCCTCCTCCCAGCTGGTCGTGCCTGGAACACCTCCCTAGGGAGGCGCCCAGGGGGCATCCTTACCAGATGCCCGAACCACCTCAGCTGGCTCCTTTCAACGCAAACGAGCAGCGGCTCTACTCCGAGTCCCTCACGGATGACTGAGCTTCTCACCCTATCTCTAAAGGAGACGCCAGCCACCCTCCTGACGAAACCCATTTCGGCCGCTTGTACCCGCGATCTAATTCTTTCGGTCATGACCCAGCCCTCATGACCATAGGTGAGAGTAGGAACGAAGATTGACCGGTAGATCGAGAGCTTTGCCTTCCGGCTCAGCTCTCTTTTCGTCACAACGGTGCGGTAAAGCGAATGCAGTACCGCTCCCGCTGCTCCGATTCTCCGGCCAATCTCACGTTCCATTGTCCCCTCACTCGCGAACAAGACCCCGAGGTACTTGAACTCCTTCACTTGGGGTAAAGACTCATTCCCTACCCGGAGTAGGCAATCCATCGGTTTCCTGCTGAGAACCATGGCCTCAGATTTAGAGGTGCTGATCCTCATCCCAGCCGCTTCACACTCGGCTGCGAACCGATCCAGTGAGTGCTTGAGGTCACAGACCGATGATGCCAACAGGACCACATCATCTGCAAAAAGCAGCGATGAGATCCTCAGCACACCGAACTGCAAACCCTCCTCCCCCCGACTACGCCTCAATATCCTGTCCATGAATATCACGAACTGGATTGGTGACAAAGCGCAGCCCTGGCGGAGGCCAACCCCCACCGGAAACGAGTCCGACTTACTGCCGAGGATCCGGACACAGCTCTCGCTTTGGGCGTACAGAGATTGGATGGTCCCAAGAAGGGACCCCCTCACCCCGTACTCCCACAGCACCCCCCACCAATATCTCCCGGGAGACCCGGTCATACGCCTTCTCCAAGTCCACAAAACACATGTAGATTGGATAGGCATACTCCCAGGCCCCCTCCAGGATCCTTGCAAGAGTGAAGAGCTGGTCCGTTGTTCCACGGCCAGGACGGAATCCGCATTGTTCCTCTTCAATCCGAGGTTCGACTATCGGCCGAATCCTCCTTTCCAGCACCTTGGAGTAGACTTTACCAGGGAGGCTGAGTAGTGTGATACCCCTGTAATTGGCACACACTCTCTGGTCCCCCTTTTTGAAGAGGGGAACCACCACCCCTGTCTGCCACTCCGTAGGCACTGTCACCGACTTCCACGCAATGTTGAAGAGACGTGTCATCCAAGACAGCCCCTCCACACCCAAAGCTTTCAGCATTTCTGGACGGATCTCATCAATCCCCGGGGCTTTGCCACTGTGGAGTTGTTTGATTACCTCAGTGACTTCCACCAGGGAAATTGATGATGATCCCCCATCAGCTTCCAGCTCTGCCTCTACAAAAGAGGGCGTATTAGTCGGATTCAGGAGTTCCTCAAAGTGCTCTTTCCACCGCCCGATGACCTCCTCAGTTGAGGTCAACAGTGTCCCATCCTTACTGTACACAGCTTGGATGGTTCCCCGTTTCCCCCTCCTGAGGTTCCGGACGGTTTTCCAGAAGCACCTTGGTGCCGACCGAAAGTCCTTCTCCATGGCTGCTCCGAACTCCTCCCACACCCGCTGCTTTGCCTCCTTCACGGCAGTGGCTGCTGCCCGTCGGTAACCGCCTCCGGAGTCCTCCGAGATAACATATCCCGGAAGACCTCCTTCTTCAGTCGGACGGCTTCCCTGACCACCGGTGTCCACCACGGTGTTCGAGGGTTGCCGCCCCTTGAGGCACCTAAGACCTTTAGACCACAGCTCACTGCCGCAGCTTCAGCAATGGAAGCTTTGAACATCGCCCACTCAGGTTCAATGCCCCCAACCTCCACAGGGATGCCAGAAAAGCTCCGCCGGAGGTGTGAGTTGAAGGTCTCTCGGACAGGGGCCTCCTCCAGACGTTCCCAGTTCACTCGCACTACCCGTTTGGGCTTACCAGGTCTTTCCAGAGTCTTCCCCCACCCTCTGACCCAACTCACCACCAGATGGTGATCAGTTGACAGCTCCGCCCCTCTCTTCACCCGAGTGTCCAAAACATGCGGCCTCAGATCAGACGATACGATAACAAAATCGATCATCGACCTTCGGCCTAGGGTGCTCTGGTACCACGTACACTTATGAGCATCCTTATGTTCGAACATGGTGTTTGTTTTGGACAGTCCATGACTAGCACAGAAGTCCAGTAACAACCGACCACTCGGGTTTAGATCAGGGGGGCCATTCCTCCCAATCACGCCTCTCCAGGTGTTTCCATCGTTGCCCACGTGCGCGTTGAAGTCTCCCAGGAGAACTATGGAGTCCCCTACTGGAGCCCCATGCAGGACTCCATTCAGGGTCTCCAAGAAGGCCGAATACTCTGAACTGCTGTTCGGTGCATACGCACACACAACAGTCAGAGTTTTCTCCCCCATAACCCGAAGGCGTTGGGAGGCGACCCTCTCGTCCACTGGGGTAAACTTCAACGTAGCGGCACTCAGCCGGGGATTTGTGAGTATCCCCACACCCGCCCGGCACCTCGCACCTTGGGCAACTCCAGAAAAGAATAAAGTCCAACCCCTATCCAGGAGTACGGTTCAAGAACCGGGGCTGTGCGTAGAGGTAATTCGACATAATATACTATTTTTTTTTTTTTTTTTTCACACACTATACTTTAACTTTTTTTCCACATACAATACTATTACTTGTTTATTTTTTTCCCACATACTATACTATGGCTTGTTTTATGATTTTCCACATACTATACTATGACTTTTTTTCCTCATACTATACTATGACTTTATTTTTTCGACATACTATACTATGGCTTTTTTTCAACATTATACGACTTTTTCTATTTTTTGGACATACTATACTATGATTTTTTTTTATTTTTTCGACATACTATACTATGTCCTTTTTTCACTTTTCTATACAATGACTTATTTTTTTTTTTTGACATACTATTCTGTGATTTTCTTTCGACATACTATACTATAACATTTTTCTACATAACATACTATGACTTGTTTTTTCGACATACTTTACTATGACTTATTTTTTGACATACTATACTATAGCTTTTTTTCTACATAATATACTATGACTTTTTTAATTTTGTCGACATACTATACTATATCTTTTTTTTTTACATTCTATACTATGACTTTTTTTTTTTAAATTTCGACATATTATACTATGTCCTTTTTTCAACATACTATACTATGAGTTTTTTATTTTTCGACGTACTTTACTATGCATTTTTTCGACATACTTTTACTTTTTTTATTTTTTCGACAAACTATACTGTGACCTTTTTTCAATATATTATACTATGACTTTTTTTTGTTCCACATAATATACTATGACTTTTTTTCCACATACTATACTATGACTTGTTTTATTTTTGTCCACATGCGGCTGTGGGTCAGAGGGTAGAGCAGGTCGTCCACCAATCGGTGTGGGAATGAGTATTTAGATTAGATCCAGATGGGCAAAGTTGGCACCTTGCATGGCAGCCTCTGCCTCCAATAAACTAAACTATGTCTTTTTTTCAACATACTATACTTCCACTTTTTGAATTTTTTCAACATACTATACTATGACTTGTTTTCGACATATTCTATGACTTTTTACATTTTTTCGACATACTTTGCTGTGACTTTTTTTTTTTTTTTTACTTTTTTTTGACATTATATACTATGACTTTTTATATTTTTTCGACATACTATATTATGACTTTTTTTCGACATACTATGACTTTTAAATTTTTTTTGACATTCTATACTTTGTCTTTTTTTCGACATATAATATGACTTTTTATTTTTTCGACATGCTATACAATGGCTGTTTTCAACATACTATAACTTTTTTTTATTTTTTCGACATACTATACTATGACTTTTTTTTGACATACTATACTATGACTTTTTTTTTTATTTCGACATACTATACTATGACTTTTTTTTTCAACATACTATACTATGACTTTTTATTTTTTCGACATATTAAACTATGGCTTTTTTTCGACATATATACAATTTTTTTTTTTTTTTTTTTTTTCACATACTATACTATGACTTTTTTTTTATTTTTTCCACACACTATAATTTAACTATTTTCCCACATACTATACTATGACTTTTTTTCCTCATACTATACTATGACTTTTTTTTTTTCTCGACATACTATACTGTGTTTTTTTTTCAACATACTATACTATGACTTTTAATTTTTTTCGACATACTATACTATGGCTTTTTTTCAACATTATACGACTTTTTTTTATTTTTCGACATACTATACTATGACTTTTTTTCCTCATACTGTACTATTTTTTTTTTTTTCGACATACTAAACTATGACTTTTTTTTTTTATTTTTTCGACATACTATACTATTACTTTTTCCCCACATACTATACTATGACTTGTTTTATTGACATACTAAATTATGATTTTTTCCACATACTATACTATGAGTTTTTTATTTTTTATATTTTAGACATTTTTCACTTTTTTAATATATATTGTATTACGACTTTTTTTCGACCTATGCCATGACTTTTAAATTTTTTTTGACAGACTATACTTTGATTTTTTTTGTTTTCTTGACATATTATACTTTGACATTTATGATACACTATACTACTTTTTATGACATTTTTGACATGCTATATTTTGACTTTTTAGGACATTTTATGACATAATATGTCCAAAAGTCATATTACATTATGACTTTCGTGACATATACTGTGACCTTTTTTTGGCATACTACTACTTTAATGGCATACTATAATATGACAGTTTTTATTACATACTATACTCTGACTTTTAATGGTATTTTCTGTAATATATTTTAGTATTACTTTTTTGTTACATTGTTATGACATACTATACTATGATTTTTGACATTTTTATGGTATACCATGACTTTTATTAAGACATTTTATATCATATACTATGGCTTTTTTCATTCTTTAAAACATATATACTATGGCATTTTTAGGACATACTATAATATGACTTTTTAATGGCATATTACAATATTAAATTTGTATTACATACTATGACTATTATAACATACTAAATTATGATTTTATATGACAATTTTATGATACGATATACTCATTATAATGAAAATGAGAGTATAGTATTTAATAAAAACATTAAAACTTTTATCCTATGACTTTTTATGGCATACTATACTATGACTTTTTTATGACATACCATAGCATGACTTCTTGAAGGCATTTTAATGGCATACTATTCTATGCCCATTTTTCATGACATAGTATGTGATTTTTTTTTTACTTTTTTTTTTACATACTACATTATGACATTTTTTATGACATCCTATATTATGACATATGACATTTTTATGACATACTATACTCTGATTTTTTCTTTAATCACATTTTTATGGTATGATACTATGATTTTATCACATTTTATATGACATTCAATGACATAATATTCCATGACTTTTTCATGACATTTTCTCACATACTATAGTACGACATGTTTTATGACATATCTATTGGTATACTATAACTTTTTTTTCACTTCCTATAGGACATTTTTTATTTCATACTACACTGTGACATTTTTATGGAATACTATTCTACTTTTTATGACATTTTTTTACATACTATACGATGACTTTATTGCATACTAAACTGATTTTTTAATGACATTTTTTAATGGCATACTATATTATGACTTTTTTTATGACATTTTTTATATCATACTACTGTATACTATGACTTTGTAACCTTTACTGTATGACTATCTTTTATGACCAACTATACTATGACTTTTTTTTATGACATACTATGCTATGACAATTTTACAACATTTTTCACGACATACTATACTGACCTTTTTATGACATTTTTAGATGATATTTTTCATGACATACTATACTAAGACATTTTGTATGACATTTTTACTATGCTATTACATTTTTCATGATTTTTTTTATGGCATATTATCCCCTGACTTTTTTTTATGACCTTTACTTATGCCATACTATATAATGCATTTTTTCATGGCACCTTTTGTGACATACTATACAATGACATGTATTGTGATATTTTTATGACATACTATATCATGGCATTTTTGTGACATACTATAGGCCTACTATTAATTCTTAATGACATTTTATACCAGGGGTTTTCAACTTTTTGAAGACTGGGTGCTAATTTAGGAAGCATACATATGATTTAGAGCAACACAGAAAAATGCACACAAAAGTGCAGAGTTGTCCACCAAAATCGTCAACTTCAGCTAACAGCACTAAAGCTGTCTACACATGATCAGTGCCACAAACAGTGAATGGCATTCACTGCGCTCTTTTTGGGGAGATATTTTACCTGCTGCCTCTGCAGCACTCTGCGCCCTACCTTGCGGTGAGCGAAGACAGACTAATTCCCGCAACACTTGCAAGGTGCCATTAGATGCCATGCAACCAGTATCTTTCTTCAAGTTGTCATTCCTAACCTGACAAACACTTGTAATAGGGGGGCAAAAACATTGCTTCATAGTGCTACTTGGGGTGAAAAACTCTACAGGGTATATGGAACAGTAAAAATGTTCTTTGTGGTAGTTGCCCAAATAAAATTCCTCTGTATCTGAACAGAATTAATTTGCATTTATTTTGGATCAAATGAATATTCAGACTGTGTTTTTCTGCTCTGTAAATGCAAATGACACGCTGTAGAAATGCATTACTTCAGACCAGGTGGAATCTGTTGTAAGTGATACTCCTCAGTTACAGCAGCTCCTGAATTTCAGTAGACTTGGACAACTTTCAAGCCTATACATGTCATGATGTCAGAATGAGAAGCACCTAATATGCATTGTTAAAAAAAGTTAAAACCCAGGAATTAACCTCTTATGTCATTAGTCAAACAGTTCCTTTTAAAAATTCCTTACGGAGAACAAATTACACCTGCTAACATTAAACTCATTCCTCCTCTTCACACAGTCAGCTCCGGAGTTATAACTCATTGAGCGTTAAAAGGGAGTGCAAAATTCAAATTAACGCCTCAGACACCCCATTTTTAAGACCTGTTGGGAGCTGAAGCATGTTTATAAAACCGTACAAGACTGTAAATTAGTCATGCAGTTCTAGTCGACGTGGGAAGTTTTGGCAACATTTGAAGGACAATCATGTCAGAGTGGATTAAGTTCAGATGGGAAAGCTGATAAAAGATTGTGATGAAAATATTCAGAATAAGAATTTGTGGAATGCTCTGATGGAGAGGGGGGAGTAGTGTTTTTATGCCATTTAACAGACGTAAATATCAAAGTCATACTATATTCTTCCTTCTTAGCAGCTTGGATAAACACGAGGTGTCATATAAAAAAATCATCAAAACCAGAGTATTTATATGATATCCCATAAATATGATTCTTTGTGTCATTTATCTCCTTACAAGGAGTCAAGACCAGAGGTCTGGGGAAAATAAGAATCGTTGCAACATGACTATTTCTTCTATGAGGCATTTACAAGAAGCATCCTCCTCCAGGATGAGGATGTTGTATAAATAAAGAAATGAATGAGTTAGCATGACATGGATTTTACTTAAAAGTCCACAACCTCAGCTTATAAATAAATGAATTACTCAACAACCAGATATGGTTCCACATATCAGTGGAGTCTGAGAACGCTGAACAGACAGACAACAGAAACAAATGTTTTGTCTTTTTTCTACACTTATAGCCTGGGAAGAACACATTGAAAACAAGTAAAATACATAGAAAGACAAAAGTGTAAGAAAAGTCCTAAGGCATATGACTATGTGTCATGCATTTCAAAGATTTCATTACGTACTGTATCTGCTGCATTATAACTGCCTTCACTGTTACAGAAAACTTCATGTAAAGTTTGAAACAAGACAGGACTAACTACAGTATACAGTACATTCGTATGCTCTGATATTATTCCAACCAACCAGGCAACTGCCCAGAAAACCCAGACTTTCAGGGGACCCAAAGGAATTGTGTGTCAGCTGTATTGTTATTTGACTAACTGCAAGTTTACTTGGGAATATGCACCACTACAGCAAAGTATCAATTGAAATGATCAGGGCCTTACTTATGCATCTACTTCACTACATTTCAAAGGCAAATAATGCTCTTTTTCCTCCACTGCATTTATTTGAAAGTTATAGATACTAGCTACTTTACAGATAAAGTCAATTTAATAATTTACATACAAACTGTATTGAAGAATATTTACTTTAAAAGATACTGATATCGCCTCAGGATAGTCTGGTTCCAGGAAAGGCAGGAGTTCCAGTCCAAACTTTGATTCATAGTAAATAGTTCAACTGGTTTATCTGACAACAGAAGCAAAACGATAAAAAGCAGATTAATCTAAACATCATAATTGCTAATTTCAATCATTAATAATCCAACAAAGGCAAATTAGCTTCAAACAGTTACTGCGTAAATTTAAGAATGAAGAAATAACTGTACCACTACTGAAACGTAATCTGCACAGCAAATAAATCAGCACAGCAGATAAATCATAAACTGCCATAAAAATTAAAAAAACAAAAGGAAACTTACATATCATATACATTGATAAACTGTTGCAGGGATCCACTCGAGGCCACTCGGCTTCTTTTTCCTCAAAATGTTTGCATCAGGTGAGCTGGTTGCATTTAATGACTCTGAGGCTCCGCCCATCCAGGAAGCAGAGAGGCAGGTAGAGGAAGGTAAGAGTGGGAGGGGATTCTCTACATTTATCATATATATGATACACAGAACCACCCAACAGTATGAATCAGCTCCACCTGGACCAGCTGCAACATTAAAATTATGCTTACACATTAATGCATCAGTAAGAATAACCCGATATTCTAATATAATATTATATAACACGGACAGCCATTCTGCCAGCGCAACAACAAATTGCTGTTACTTCTGTACTTTTGGTCTTTTACCTGTTTTGGACTATTTTTTTTACATTTTTAAGTACTTTCATACAAGTAAAGTATCTGGATATAATGCTTTCCCAACTCCCAGTCAGTCTAGAAAAGCATCTGAGATGTGATATAGATATAAAAAATATATATATAATTTGATTTATTCATTTATTCAATGTTATTTTAAATGGACAGTATTTTTAAAAGCTCGCCACATTCATACATCACATTTGAATATGGCCTACAATATCCCCAGTGAGTTTGAAATGTTTTTTCTTCATTGTCATTCTTCTGTTACTCCACAAGGGGGAGCTGTCATGTGAAAAAATATAGATCTCTAAGTACTTAATAAATATTTCCTGATACTGCAGGATTCATTTATGAATTTCAGAATAATTAAAGGTGTAAATCACATCTCAACAGAGTGCTTTAAACACGTTGAACAGGAATATGGAACCATGCAGATACAGACAGTTAAAGGGAACTCTTGCTTCAGAGACTCCATGTTGATCTTGTTAATTATAATGACACCTGTAGGTGATATTCTTTGTTCTGTAAATGTTTTACTATATGAGGACAGTAGAAAATTCCAACTAAACATATCATCAGTCAACACTTCTTCAGCTCTTCTTCATTCCTTCTGTCTTCTACACCCCTTTCTGTCTCTGATTCCATTCACACAGTGCATGTAAATTACGACTAGACTACTAAATAATAATCATTTTTTAGTATTTTGTTTTGAAATTATAATTAAACACAAAATCGTAATCTCAGCTAGTTAATTAGTGTTGTTTGTGACACATCGTGTGGGGGAGATTAGATAGATAGATAGATAGATAGATAGATAGATAGATAGATAGATAGATAGATAGATAGATAGAAGGATGGATGGATGGATGGATGGATGGATGGATGGATGGATGGATAGATAGATAGATAGATAGATAGATAGATAGGTAGATAGATAGATAGATAGATAGATGGACGGACGGACGGACGGACGGACGGACGGACAGACAGACAGACGGATGGACAGACAGATAGACAGACAGATAGATAGATAGATAGATAGTAACTTTATTGATCCCGAGGGAAACTCAAGCAAAATAAACAGGATGTAACAGAGTGTCCTGGATCCAGGACACTCTGATCCAACACATTAAATATGAAGACAGGAAGGCTCCAATAAAAGCATTCAGCAATAAAGTGCGTGTGGTGGAGAAGGGGGCAGAGGCTGCATGCAAGAGCAAGTGAATTGATCTGCAGGATGATCACTTCCTTTGGCCTTCCAGCTCTACACCTTGCCCCACTTCTCCCTCCCTGCCCTCTAATCCCGCTATTCCATCAAATCCTGCCTCCCAATCATCACCCCACCCCAAAGCCCCTATAAAACACTCATGCATGCATACTACAAACACTCACACACCCACCAACCAACACTGAAAAATAAACATCCTGGCATGCAGAGACATTTTTATATCTGACTCAAATCAAAAGCATTTTACCGTAACTTAAAACGCACCCTTCTGCCTGTACAGTGTTCGAACTGTGGAGCCCTAATAGAAAGAAAGGCAAAGAGAAGGGAGGGGGTCAAAAGTTTCAAGGTGTGGAGCATATTCTGATCCACATGGGAGCCAATTTCCTAATAGCAAAAAACAATGACTAACAACAGCAGTACAGCGAGTGGCACACAGAGAGAAAGGAGTATCCTGAAGCAAAGATAAGTGTGTAAGCTTTACTACAAAGGCCTGGCATATCTCTGCGTGCCATCAATAACATTAATGATGTTTGCTAAACAGTATGCCCATCTGCAAAATGTCTAAACAGCTTTCCACAGAAATGGCTATCATCAGCATCTCTACAGCCACATTCACCTCACGAAGAGCCAAGTGGGACTGTTTGCAAAGAGTCAGACTGCAGGATATCAAAACCAGCAAACAGAAGATTCTCTGTTCAGCCAGACTCACGCCAGCCTGCTCACAGAATGGCCATCATTCTTTTCAACTGCAGGGATGGTGCCATCCAAGATCTATTAGAGACAACACAAATTAAGCAGCCTTTGCTCCTCCAAGTACCACCCCCTCAAACTCAAACCAGCCAATCAGAAAGCTACAGTGTCTGTAGCAGCCACTCTGGACCACCTTACTCTACTCCAGACTGTGTGTAAACACTGTTTACATGTCATAGACGACAGTCATTTATCATGAGTCCAATCGGCCATTGAATAGTTCTTTGCTGAAACACAAATTGTATTCACGCAGTGTCATCTTATTCAATCAGCGGTTATATAAATTCAGTGAATTATTAATGGTTATTTAGGTTTAAAGGTTTTAAATATTTATGGATGCGAATAGCGAAATGCACATGAATTATGAATGAACATGAGGAGTCAACAATCTAGCTCTCTTATAAAATGATGCATCCATGACCTCACATTTTCCCCCCTCAAAGCAATCTTGTATAAATCTTAAAATGCAATTAGAAATGTAACGCCCAATGTCTTAATGCAATCATTTCATTATATAAAGAAAAAATACAGCCCAAATGGAGTGTGTTAATTCATCTTTGGAGAGTTCAGAGTTGTTCAGGAAGAGGAGAAACACCTGCTCGCAGCAGTTGTTCAGGCTGTTTGGGTCCTCCAGAGTCACCGCTGCATCCTCCGTCCTGCTATCTTCCTCTAAAGATGTCTGAACTCACCAACATGCTGCAGCTGGACATGGGAGGAGGTTGTAAAACTTTGGCATGTTTATTGTAGATCTTGTCAGTGCTGTTACCAATAACAGATGTCTTGTATACACCAACACTATTATCCTCCAACACGCTACAATGTTGACGTGAATATTGAGGGGAAACACATATAATCGTTAATTTGAGCGGATAAGGAGAGGATAATAGGTGAAGTGAGTTACTTTAGTCTTCTCTGTTCAGTTTAAGCACCTAGCAGGCAAAGAGTTTCACTTTTTCCAATTTGGAGTTCATTAACTCCCGCATGGCCCAAGGTCTAACCCGTCATTATCACCCCATGAAAAATATGTCAGGAAAACAAATAGCTGTAACGATTTTTTCTTTGAAAATGTCAAACCACACGCAATCCAAGCGTGGTACGAATTCCTGCAAATGAATCACACTTTGTGATCAAAATGGATGCCATGTGTTATTACGCAGTTTGATTTTCTCGCTAGTGTTGCTTTCATTAACCGACTTTTCTCTCCCTCAGGTCCCACAGTTCTTTGCTGTGGGTGTGTAGCCGTTTTGGTTGAAGGCCATTTACTGCAGTGGCAAGTAGCGGAAATATCTGTTTATATGAGAGGTAAAGTGGCTCCACTTTTATTGCTGTTGTAAACATTTTAAGCATATTTTGGGTGCTCCGAGTATTAAAAAATACCAAGAAATGACGATGTAAATACAATGTACTGGGAAATGCTTTCCAAATCGTTCTCTTGTAACTGGAGCGAGAGTTGTCACTGATGGGGAAATTCTTGCATATATTGGATTTCATTGAATCCAAATGTTTGAGGGCCTAACCCTTTGATGTGAGGGTCATGTACTTCTGTTATTCCTGTAGTTGGCTTTAAAATATGAAATTGCTCAAAATACAAACTGTTGAAGTCATTTCTCCCCCACAGCTGTAGTAAATACAGTAAGTCACAGTCAAACTGGAACATGTGCTCCGCTTGATCCAAATAAAACCCAAAGGGGAAATGATTATTTTTTCACTCACAAAAATACAACAGTCACCCCGGACCATCCATCAGCCATTTCATTCTGTGTGACCTGCCTCTGATCGACTCTAAACTCGGATAACTCACGCTGACTTCTGTGTTGCCTCCAAATGCCTGCAGCAATGGTATAAACTCTACGAGGTGGTGTTGCCTCATTGGAGCTGTGCAGGAAGTTGTGCAAGTTGTGTTGTCTGGCCTTTTCTGGGATTGTTGTTTCCCGGGGAAAACAAGCACTTCATGCAAACATAACTCAGGAAGAGCTTTTCCTGCTTAATATAACTGATACTCAGGAGATGAAATATGGTAATAACATATTTAAGATAACTTACATCCAAAGTGCAATCCGGTGTCCAGGCTTTCAGCATGGGTGGGCCAGAATACAAACCCTCCACCAAACATTCAGCACAGTTTCACCATCACTTTTCACTAGACCTTCAGTATATACTCTACTTCATATTGACTCCAAGTCAGCGCTGGCATCTGCAGGACCGGCATATACCTCAAACAAATATTGCTCTTGAATAACCTCCACATGAAAAGGTTATTTCCAAAACAATACTGTATACATCGCTGCACATGGGAACCCTCTGACTCCACTTTTGGTGTGTTTAATGTTCTCAGATTCTCAAACACTGTTGTACATTATCAAATATGATTTTCAGTGTATTGCAGGAGTTGTCATGAATTGTTGCTGTTAGCTTTTCTGATTAAACCACATCCCCTAAACCCGCCTCCTCTGCTTCCTTCCAGTTAGTGATATCTGAGAATGCATGTCAATGGTAACAGCAGTAACATTTCATACAGTAGTCATTTTGACTTTTGACAGGAAAATCCCAGGTTTTACTAATATAATAATTGGTATTAATTATGGTTTGTACCTTTTAGGTTTCCCAGTAGGTGACGTCACTGAGTTACTAGGAAGCATAGCTGGGCCGGGATCAGACACATGAGGAGGAATGTAGCTGCAATTAATTGTATCAATTACTCAAGTGCTTTACCTGCTATGGCACGTCAAAAGAGTTTTCCCTTGGAATAAAGTCAAAAGTTATGTCTTTATTTCAGAATGCAAGCTGTATTGTGGCTGTGTTAGCTCCTGCTCTACTAATTTGATCATAAGTGGAGAAAATTTGCATTTGTTTGAATGAATTGAATATTGAACAATGAATCTTAACAGGATTTAACTAATTCAAGTGTTCCAGACATTTAAATTGCTGCCCATAGCTCTGATTTATTCAGAGATTCAAATCACTCTGTTGTTGTGCACAAAGACGACTCTGAAAGACATTTCTCTGGTTGGAAAACCCACCAAGCCAATCGCAGCTTTGTACGTGGGACAAAGAATGAGGACATCCCCTTCCTGTGCCACAGCTTGAAAAATGGCGATAGAACTTGATGCAAGAAAAAATTCCAATTCTTAAATCTGCACATTTCTTTGATCGTCACAAAAACATTGACTGCAAGAAACTGCCACCATAATTTCTGTGTTGAGTGAAAGTTACATTGGCAGGATGAATATATAAATTGTTACTGAGTTGTTGTGAAAACCACTAACATGAATAAGACTGAACAATAAAGCGAAAATGAAACGGCAATTCAGTCTGATTATCAGGATAATCCACCTCAGTGTGAACAGTTTTCATTAGAATGCTTTCTACAAAGGAAAATGTCCCAATGAAATCACTTCACGTGTCTTGTGGATCATCCAGAGTAACCAGGCCACTGTTTCTGGGAAGACAACTGGCTGTTGAATTTTTCAGTGTAATTTTCAATGCTGTAACAGGCACAAATAAAATTCCATTCACCTCCATTTTATTGGCATGGATGCAGAAATCCAAGAGGCAGACATCTGAAAACCTAGACAAATCTAAACCAAAACTTTCTGCACGGCTATGCACTGGGGTAAGTGAGACGTCATTATTTGTATTATTATTATTAGTGTTGCCAACACTTTTCCAATGAAAGTAGCTAGCAGCACTAGTTGCACAAGTTGCTAAATCTAGCTAGAAAGTTGCCAAGTTGGCAACACAGAGTTGTCAGAGCGTTTTATTTATTGATTGCTGTCAGGATGTAGTGGGAATTTCAACAAATATAACAAAGATTACAAACTCTAATGCTCCTTTAGGGGTTCAGAAAGTTCTACAACTCATGACGCCTCGTGAAGAACTCCTAAAATCTTTCGGTTAAACTCAAAACTGCATGGTGGTCAAGCTAAAAACAAGTTTGTTTATGTTCACCATTGAAAAGTTTACTTTTTTGAGACACTATGTTCTGGTCTAAATGGGGATTCAATTTAAAAAAAGCATTCCCTGAAGGTCATCTTCTTAATATCTCCAAAACACACAGTATGCACTCTATAAGAATTATGTAATTTCACTGAAAGGATACGGTTGGCGTTATTTGATATTTTTCTTATTGTCAACAAATCCCATACCAATAACTCTCTCTCTGTGGCACTCAGCCCCATGCTCATTGGTTCCTACTGATAACGTAAATCTTTAAAAAGGGTCACAGATGTATAGTTTCAGTAATTTCTCATAACAGCTGGGCACTGTTATTTTTAGCAAAGGTTTGTCAAATAGGAGTAAATAGTGCATTAGTTGGGGACTACTTTCAGCCGCGGATTAATACACATTTGAAATGCTGTCGCAGTCACATCCCTGCTGATTTTTCCTGCCTGCCGGAGGGATCAAACTGGTCACAAGCCCTGTTGTATAAGGTTATGTCATCACTGCTGTTCAGCACATGGGCTGCTGTATAATAGATGATTTCAGAACCTCAATGAGTGAACCAGCGTTATCGAGAAACATTTAGATATTAGCATGACAAAGGTGTTGTGTTCATATCCGCCATATGATTTATTTAGTGTAATCTGATGGTTAACTTTCACAACAGGGATCCCCTTCATATAGCAGTTTATTTCATGATTAATGGCATCTCGCATTATAAGAGTTTTATTATTTTATTTATGTATTTATTTATTTTAAATACAATCTGAGTACAGAATATTTGACACCCAAAGATTGATAGTTTGGGAGAAATGATGAACATCCATACCTCTGAAATTATGTTTATTCAGCAGTCAATATAGTATGTTAGGTAAAACATTTTTGGCACAGTTGCTTAATGATAATAAGCTGTCCCGTTTCTGTGTGGTAATCTAAATAAATATGCAAGACCATAATTTACTTCCCAAATAAATACATTATAAACTACAATAAAGATGCACCGCATCCGCGACCCACACTGCACCTCCTCAGGAGAAAAAAAACAAAAACATAATTTATTGTACTTCAGGCAAACAGTTGCAATGGGTTCAAACCAAATAAAGGTGAAAAAGATGCTTCATAATTCATTTAAACAGCTTATGTTCCTCTAAAACTCTACCAGGCAATACAACGAGGAGGCATTTGATGGGCCAATAGAAGGCTGTACTGTGGGCTTCGGATCATACAGGGTTTTATGGATGGGTGCAAACACATTTCCAGATGCCCACTCTACTACTATGTCATAGTTTTCTGTCAGCGAGAAAAAAAAAACACGCCTCTACTGATCACTAAAACCATTATTCTCTTTCACACTTAAGCCTCAGATTAGCTAAAGGTGTAAACATTCATAAATCACATCCAGAGACGATATCAAAGAGGTTATATCACCTGGAACTTGAGATGTTAGATGTTTATGAAAAGTTTGTGAATTCGTCATGCGTGTTGAATTGACTTGGTGTGTTTTGGCAATTCTTTGAGGAACATAATTCCAGAGGATTATGGGTAATTACAATAATGGGTTATGTGGGGGAAGTATAAAAAGCAAGACTCAAAATGACAATGTCTTTGCATGTGATGAGTTATTCTATGGAGAGCAGATGGGATCACTTTTCATGTTCTAATACTAAAGTGAGTATTTATGTGTTTTTAAACAGGCCCTCTACACAACATCAATATACACAAGAATTAAAGGTGGGTATCAAACCTGGAGCTATAGAAAAGGATTTTTCTTTCCTCGTCAAATTCTTATCATGACACTTTTACCTGTGTAATAACACTGCAATCAGTAACAGTAATGCATACAAGCAGGGAAACAGGTCACGAGGTCATGACCCCTGATAACAACAACTCAACACTCCTTTAAAGGCATTTACACACTGGGGGCGGGTTTTTTTTCCTTTCGTGTGATTAATTCACACGTCAATATATTTTTTGTGTTTTGTGTTGCTATTGTCATTAGTTCTTTCACACAGAACGAAAAATATTACGCAGCGAAAAAACGACGAGGTCGATTTTCTGAGCTTTTGCATTGCGATTAAAGGCATCAACCAATCAAGTTGTGCGGAACCGGTTTGAGTTGCGCCTATTTTTATGAAACAACAACACGGAGGCTTCCTGGTCCGAACCAGGACGGCAAACTTTATTACTCCTTTCAACCTTGACCAAGGCAGCGCAGACCAACCTGATCTCACTCCCAACTCGTCAAATACCGCTGTTTGGTAAGTGCCCCTCGGCATCGGAAACCAACGCACAGAGGCACCCTTTAGCAACAGTATGTGACGAACCAGGCTTTCAACTAACTTCAATGTAAAACCACCCGCGGCGTTATTCGAAGGTCGGATTAAGTGACGTAGAATTAATAGTGTGAGAGACTGTTCAGGGCAGACGGGACGGGTGGTGTATGGGTCAAACAAACACAAGGCTTTCAACCAGGAGACCGCTGTTCGTGTCCCGTGTAAAACTAAAAGTAACGTTGACTTACTTTGTCACATCAGTCTTTTGTCACGTGACTCGTCGGTATCGTCAGTCCTGTGAGTCGCTAGTCAGTGAAGTTAACGTCAATCACGACCATTTCCCAACCCTAACTAAGTGGTTGTGTTGCCTAAACCTAACTTCCTGTGAAAACGGAAGTTTATTTAGAAAGGACACTATGCATGTAACGAGTGTATATTGACAAACTGTTCCTGTTCTGTCCAAAAATAGTAAAAGAGGGGTACCCCGTGCGTCGGTACCGACGCCGAGGGGCACTGACCAAGCGGCGGTATTTGACGAGTTGGGAGTGAGAATGTGTTGGCAGACCAGATCCACTTTTCCGTTCTTACCTTTCACAATAAAAGCCCTCGATATATAATATTCGCAGGCCAGTAGGCTATTTCACATTTTCGTGTCATTAATTCGACACACCCCCGGTGTGTAAAGGCCTTCTGGAGACAGATGATCAATTTAGGTCAATAGTTCAACGGTCTGCACAGATGCTGATGCATTATATGTTTTTTATGGCTGATTTTTGAGCATTTTTTGTTGCCTGAAAGGTGATTTACTGTCACCATTATAATAATGTAAAATCTGGACTTAGTGAAGGGAACGCCCTTTGATATGAAGTGTAGTAACAGCAACAATCTAGTCCCTCATAGCTCATCTATCGCATGTCTTACTACTCAAATGTAATATCACAAACATAACGTTGCTACATTGTTGTTGCACCACAGGTTACAGTGTTACTAGACGGATAGAAAAGATATTAAAAACGTTTTTGGTATGAACAGTAATTTTTCTGTGTCTCTTTACATGGAGTCCACACAGACGCAGCACTTGCTGTCCTTGTGATTCGGTTCCAATTTGTATTGACAGATGCCCAAAAGAAATCAAGTCTGCCTGTCACAAAAAGGCCGCCATACGTGGAGCAGCCATAAACATATTCCCATCCTTTCCTCTTTTCCTTGAGTTTATATTCCATAGTTTTAACAGCATTCATGTTCAACTCTCTCAACAGAGGCTGAGAGCAGCATGAAGAAGTCCATTTCTCTGGGTCATACACACCCACAGTTCTTCGCCGACACATTTTGTATCGTGTGATAGCGGCTCCTGTTGTCCAGGAAGGAAAAGTCCTTCTCGAAAGCGATGGGTCGGCAGCAGGGCCCGTTGCTCACCTTGTCCTTGCGGCCCTTCTTCCTGAAGCCCGTTCGCGTCATGTGTTCCATAGTGATGTCGTAGTTGTGCCGGTGGGCCGTGCACTTGCCACTGCAGTAGCGCAGCATCACCGTCTCGTCGCTCTCGTAGCCGAGACCCAGTTCGCTCACGGTCAGCTCCAGCTCCCTCAGAGAGCAGGGCTTAGGCCTCCGGGCTCTTTTAGTCCTTCGGGTCTGGTTCTCACCCAGACGTCGGCTCTTCCTTCGCTTCCTGTCGAGCAACGTCCCGACCACGTGCTGCAGCTCACCCTCCGTGAAGCTCTGGAACATCATGGAAACTGGCAGAGAAGAGATAAATCATACGTCTATGGACAGGTGGTAGAGGGATTATCTGATTTCTGGGTAATTTTGTGATAACAATCAGATATGATTCACAGAGATAGCATAGGCCAGTAGTTCCCAACCTATTTTCCTAAGAAAAGCTGAGCATCCCCGACGTCATCACCCTTAAAAAAAATTAGAAATCCTCAAACAAACTCCTCAGTTTGAATAAAGTGATTCAGTGTATTAAATGAGTTAGTCTTTTTTAACAAATCAACTTTCTTTAATGAATATACAGTAACTCATCAGTTTTGTTTTGACAGATTCGCCAAGCGAATGTAGATACATAATATGATCTTTCTTTTGGTAACAACTTAATTAATTTAATATATTAGCATTAATAGCTTTTTGGTTATTGTGGTTAAATAAATGTAATTTGTGGCGCTGTTAGACTGAAGCTAGACCGCAGCGTTAATACAGGTGTGGGCCTCCTTTTGTGTGCGTCGAGTGGGAGAGAGAGTGGGAGTTGTTTTTGGAAGGCTAAATGCCCAAAAATATGGATTGAATATTTCATTAGATTTTATCAAAAATGATAATATATATATATATATACATATATATATATTTAAATAGTTTTATACAAAGAATTTTGTATAAATTACCCATTAAGTGTGTTATTATGATTTTAGTTATACAACCTCAGAGCAGACAAATCCTGGCGCACCCCCCTGTGATCTTTGGCGCCCCCCTAAGGGGGGCCCGGACCCCAGGTTGGGAACCACTGGCATAGTCTACTGTAGCTAGTTGGCAGGATAATGAAAAGTAACGTGGAACAGAAGAACACAAGTTTATCTTATCTGAAATCATGACAGCTACTGACTAGTCTTATCACTATCAGCATCACAGAAAGAGTTCCTTAAAGCCTACTTAAGTTGACGAACGCTACTCAGTAAGGCAAAGAGAAACCAAAAGAAAGTGTCTATATCATCCTCTCCTGAAGGTTAGAACGGTTCTACGGAGAGCCAGTTGTGAACTATGAGGTGCTAATTGACTGCAGGTTATTGTGAGACATTAAAACCTGCTCTATAAACAGCAGCGTCAGGCACTAAGTGTCCTGTCTGAACCCCAGCTGCCCTTTCACACGACACCTTATCTCAGACCAGACGAGGAAGGAAGACAATAACAGTTTATCTTACACTCTGAGAGGAGAGAGTTCATCTCGTCTGCTGAGCGGGTTCTCCGATGAGGACCACCCATCTGCCGGGACAACACCGTCAATTCGGCTAACGATGATGATGAGGGTGATGGCAGTGAGGTCTTGGATGTTGATTGTGATGATGAGGACGGTCTTGATGAGGATGAAGATGTGTATCTTGTCTTAGGTTTGAACTGTCCGATAGTGGCCATGTTTCTAACGAGGAGGATGGACAGGGCTGCGCCGCAGAGCATGAAGGCAAAAGTAGCACTTTTCCATAACTTCATCTTAGAACGTGGAGGAGCATTGAAACTCTGTTGGGAGAAGAAAAAAGGACAGACATGTTCAAACAGTCACACCTTCCATCGTGTATACAATCTCAACTTGTCACATTAAAGCACAGAGAACAATGCAAAAAGTGTTATCTCCAGCGCCATCACATGTCTTTGACCTTGCCGTGAATCCACTTCTCTCACCAGGGCTTTTATTCTACCGTCAGTTTACTTTTTCTGCTTCTGCTGTCAGCTCATTTTCACTCTAAGTGGGTTCATGATCCGCAAGCTTGACATCTCTCGCTGACATATGAGAATGCAGTGTGTGTTTAATCGCGGCTGCCTGAGGAGGAAAAAACACAACCGCAATTTCTTATTTGAACTGAAGGCAGGCTGGATTAGTTTTGCAACCCCTTTCCTCTTGAAACCTTTTAAAAGTTTGTGTATCATAGCAAAAACACCTGATGTGAATATAAGCTTCTTCTCTTCATTTCTGAAGAAAAATACACTTTCTTTGCAGAGGTAAATGTTCCTGAACCATCCTTTTAAAGAGGGGAAATCCATTCCTTCCTTTACGGGAACCGCACCTATTTACAATGCTATGTATGATGAGGCCTGAGTGAACATGTGTGTTTGTACATCCCTCTATCTTATACCGCCCCTCCCTTCCAATAGGCACTGAGCCACAGCAGCCACAAAAACTCAATTTGTAGGAGTTATACCTTATGTTTTCTCTCTTCTCATTGTCATGCCGCAGGCATTTGAGAAGCTTTACAACCTCACTTCTTTGTATTTTTCATATCATGTCACCAGTGAGCAAAACATTTCCCCAGAGCCGGAAATGGTATACTGGCAGTGACTAACAGCAAATCCAGACCGGCCTCACAAAGTGTTTTGCCAGACTGGATTCTGTAGTGTGCATATACAGGCTGCTGGAGTGTTTACAATGGGACAAAATGTCACATATCTTTGTCTAGTTTAGTATAGAAACAAAAATCACAAAAGTTTATGAAAAATACAGGAACATTTCAACTTTTTGCAGGGAAGTAAGTAAAACAAAAGTGAAGAACTATATGGAAACTGAGAGTGTCTGAGTGTATTTTCCCTCTGCGGTGCCCAAAACAAAGACGTTGCATGCGTGAGTTGCAGTGGTATAAACAGCGTATAAACAGGTATAACCAGTCCTATCAGTCAAAGCTTGACTGATCACTCATAATTCCATATGGGTTTGACGTGGTAAGCAGCCCACGCACAATGAAGGGGTAGAATGGTATTCATTTGAAAGTCAAACATTTCAGCTAACAACCTCATTTGACACAGTCTATGTGGAGCCTCGGCTGCTGCAGATTGTTCCTCGGTGCCCAGCTATACAGTACGTCTAGTTTCTCACTGTTGTATTTAATCAAACTTGATAGATAGAAGCCTCTATGGAAAGTCTCATTTTGTTTCTGTTGGTTCAACACCAACTCCTAACGCCAGAAAACTTGCCGCTCCTGCTCTAGATACGATACATTTTCAATTTAAAAGGAGTTTGTTATGATATACGGCAAAGGATGAGATCATTGTTTTCTTCTGCTATTAATAGGTCAGTTTGGGACAATTATTCAGCCTCGGAGTTAGCTGATTCACACGGCCATGATCCATCACTGTCTGTGCTCTGTTAGCTCTGTGGCTCATCTTGATAAAACAATTAGCTCGTAAAGAACAGATGAGCCCTGCGATGTCTCAGTCGCTGACACTGGACGGAGCCTGGTCATCAAACACCGATCTCACGTCCCTGAAGAGACTTTGATTGTCATAATTACTCCACTCAGAAACACATTAGTCCCATCTGCAGGCGATTGGCGCCAATAAAAGTGCCAAGGAGCATTCTGTAGCTTGTTCAGATGGCTACAGAAGTGCTGATGATTAATCAGCACGGACATTTAATATCTACCACTGGACATAAATATACGGATATTGAAGGAGGGAAGGGGGCACCGGTGTTTTCTTAGGAGAGCAACGGAAAGACATGAATGAGTAGTTCACTTCCTGAGAGGACAAATGCTGCTGTTTTCCAGCAAACAGAGAAGAGGATATAGTGGACCCCCAGAGGACTCTCCAGCAGAAGGAAAAGCCATTCGCAAACTGAGACATAAAAGTGCAGATGAGTCAGAAAGACAACTAAAACAGCAACATGTCTGGCCCTCACAAAGCATCTTATGTGACCATGCACGCTCCTGTGTGTGGAGATAAGGCCGGTCCAACTTGTGAGGCAGGAAAGACAAAGTTTTCATGCATGAAAGTTCTTTTTAGGATTTAGTGTTTCTAGTGAGAGAGTTAGCGAATATGAGGTGTGTAAGAAGTAGTCCACCTGATGTCAGCCTTATGTCACCTGAAGAGCTACCAGCTGAGTGAAAACAGTCCCAGAGGATCATTAAGATGTATGAAGCCAACCATGAAAGTGAACAGCTTGGCCAAGAGTTCCTCCGTCTGTCAAAGCCATTCCTGAGACATTATGTATCCTCCGACGCACGCATCGCACACATCCTCAACCCTCAACCGAGCTCTTGTTGTGACTCAAAGATCGCATTATTTCAAAATGACACAATAAAATTGAAGTTTTCAAGGAATAATTGGGCCAGTGGCGATGGCGCTGCTAAGCTGGCGGTAATGTAATTACAGCAGCATGGCACTCGTGTCCACTCCGCACTCCCATGCCAGAAGGAGACACTCAACAGAATGGAAGATGAACTAGAGATCTGTCAAAATGGGGATAAGGGGCGTCTGTGGTTAACACTTGTGAATGAATCCGGCAGACAGGGGGTGCCTTCTTGTCAGCTTGCTTGGATCTTGACCATTGTGACATAATTACAGCGAGAGAAGATCACAGAAAAAGGAATGAATGAAGAGCGTCTTTGTGCTGGAAAAAAAAGCAGATAGCAACTTTTATGGCTCACCACTCTGTAGAATTTGCTCCTATACATTCCCTAAATACAGCCTGCTCTGTCCCACTCGCTCTCCCTCGCTGTGACTCACACATGCCATAAACACACACACGCAGTAGCACTTGCGTGGTTTCACTTTTCCCAAATCATATGACACGGGCTGGTGTAGAAATCGAGACAAAGTCTAACCTTCCAGTGTTGTCCAGACACCCTCTTCACTTCCAGAGCGCACACACACTCCCAGCAGCGCCATCACATAACGCTAGATAATCCAGTTTACATAATACTGCTGCTTCTTGATATCTAGAGCTGTCTAAGCATTGTGTATGTGCAACTGCACAACCCGAGGCCTCTACCGCAGAACATTATTACTACGCTGTGTCTCAGCTCAGCTCCACCCATGTGACGGGCTGTCTCTGCGCTACTCTGAACACACCCCATAAATACCTGTACTGAAAAGATAACAGGAGCATAACAAACAGCGGGAAAGGCAACTACTGGGTTGTTCCAAGGAAACAACGTGCTTTAGGGAGTCCTAGAGAGGCCTTGTCTCGTCTTTTCCCTCTTAAATGAGCATCAGGAGGCCTGGGGACAGCTAGAGAGTGCTTGGAGAGGTAATAGGGACATATTCCAAAGATCAGGGCGGGATTAGCACTAATGCCTGCCGGCTTTATCTGCAGTCACGTGGGTTAACACCTGGCTGCAGTGTTGGTGGCAGAGCTGTATGTGTGTGTGCGTCTGTGTTAATCCATCAGACACCTCTAGCTCAGGGGTTAGGCCAGCATGCAGGGCCCACCGAGAGAGCACCAGCAGGCGCTTCTTCTTCTTCTACTTCTACTTCTAAAACCTGTCCTGCTTTCAGTCAGAATAACGAAGCGGAAAAGTGACGAGTTTTGGTTAGTTAGATCTGCTCTGTTGGCACCAGGGTGGGCCAAAAAAGGCTGCAAAATAGAGTGGATGTTCTGAGCCAGGATTGGCTATTCTAAATCCAGCCTTGGTTCTAATGCAACTGAAAAAGGCTTAGGTTAGACTGCGCTGTAATTTTGCTGGGCAACTGCTTCGGTTGGCTCGCGTTCTGTCACTCAGTAACCAAAGGATAATTAAAACAAGCCTGTTCCTTGTTAGTGAGAAAGCTGTCGTTCATTATTGAGAAGGAAAAAAAGGGGGAAAAAATCTGTGGGCAGTGCCAGAAAAACTGTGATAATTTTTACACACATTCTGTAAATACTAAACAAGCACCCTGTTAATCTACCGGATGGAGATGAGTGGTTAAAAATATTCAATTTTATTAGAGCTGCAACAATTAATCGATTAGTTATCAACTATTAAATTAATTGCCAACTATTTTAATCAATCGGTTTGAGTAATTTTTTAAGAAAAAAAAAATTCTCTGATTCCAGCTTCTTAAATGTGAATATTTTCTGGTTTCTTTACTCCTCTATGACAGTAAACTGAATATCTTTGAGTTGTGGACAAAACAAGACATTTGAGGACGTCACCTTGGGCTTTGGGAAACACTGATTGTAATTTTTCACAATTTTCTGACATTTTATAGACCAAACAACAAAATAAATAAATAATCACCCTAATTTTTATTGTGTGAGCTCCACTATCACACCCCACAGATTCATATGGATTAATCCAGTGACCCAACAGCCGAGCACGAAATCTCACGACTCAAACCTGTTGCTGTTAGGGCGGCGTTCATGAGGTGTGAGGGGAAGATACACCTATAGATGCACATGTGACACCAGTCCCAATTTGTCAGCCCTTTGCTATTCCTGGAAGAGCTGAGTCAAGGTATAGTGCATTTAAATAGCCTTTCTAACAGACAAAGAGGTTACATGAGGCTTGGCAGGGAAACGTCACCTTGCCTCATCATTTTTGTGTAGTAAGATTGATGATTGTTGTCTCGGCTACTTTCTAAAGAGTCCATAAACTGCTATTCTGGCTGCTAATCTGTCTATGCCAGATCCTCTATGAACACAACAGCATCGCCTCTAAACCCATGTTAAACACGTTGATGTTGCTGCTACAAAAGGTTGACTGCCATCTGGCACACGCTGAATACCACTTTCAAATATGACCCACACGAGCAAGCACAAGCATGTACAAACATCTGAAATATGACGACATTTTACGTGTTTATAAGCCCATGCTCTCCTCAAACTACTAACATACTAATTATTTGCACGCACAATGCATATTTTGGCAAAGATCTGATAAAAAAAAAATGCAGATGAGACGATGAGGAGTGGTGCAGGAGTTCCGCTTCTCCTTCAGTTTCCTCCAGTTATGAGCACCTTTGGCAGGTTATGACAGTTGAACGGCTCAATTGACTTGAGGCTTAACCTCTATCCGGCCTCTCGGGGCTCCGCTGGATACAGTATAATCTCTAAGTATGATATGGGCTTAGTGAGAAGGGGATCATCACTTCAGTAAAATGCCCATAGTGAGTATCATCAAGTGTGCTTCTCTCAGAGCACCTTCATTATATTTTTAGATGACAAGTTCAGCAATTTGATCCAGCTCCTCTTAAATATTTAAACTATTAAAGCCGCAGCGTTGCAAAAAATGTCCATCTCTAAAATGATGAACGCTGAGAATAATAATTATCTGAAATCACTATTTCATAAGTGTTCAAAGTAGCGCTCCAACTTTTGGGAAAGGAAAGCCAGAGAGTATTTGAGGGAGCAATTACGCATGATAATGAGGTAAGCCACCATGTTGGATAAGTGACAGGGAAAGGAAATATTCCTCCCTGACAAAACAAACTTGTCTGCGTGGTGAGAGCTTGTTCAAATTGTGCAAGAAAATTTGGATAATAATTTATTTTTCTTGTTGCTTTTCCAAAATAGCGGCATGCCACTTGTGATCAACGGGAACCGCTATGCAAAAATTTCGTGACAGGCCGCTCTGCACTATTGACATGCGGTACCAGCAAGGGCCACTTGTTGATACAGATAATCCAACGTGTGTTTTCTGCCACTCAAGCACTTGGTGAGGCATCCCTGTCAGCGGCACCTAACGCCTTCCCCATAAGCTGCCGGCTTAAACTAACAAAAGAAGATGTGGTGTCCTTACCGTTCGGCCGGCTAATCCAGACTTAGCTGCGTGGCGTCGTCTTCAGCTGACCTCCACAGGCAAGTGCTGGCTGGGTAAGTCCATCATCATCACAGGCGAGGAGCGAGGGCAGGACTCCTGCTTGTTCCCCAGAAAATCATCCCAGCTCCCTGTTCCTGCAAGTAGGGGAGGTGTCCTGACTTGATTCAGGTCCAGACCGTATTATTCTTTTATCATATTTGCATTTCCATAGATGGCTTTTAGGTTGCAAAGATCAAGATCAACATTCATCTGAATGTAAGCGGGCGCTTCATGGCTCTCAGGCTGGTCCATTCAAAAAGAGGAGAGTTGGGTGTTTAGAGAAGTCCCCGACTTGGCATCTGGTTCACTTCAGAAAACTTCTGTCATCATGCTTCTCCATGCAAAACTTCTTTTTGCACAAACCCGAACCTGAAACAGAACAGAGCAAAACAGTGTCATGTAAGAAACAGATCTTGCAGAAGCCTTAACTTGTATTCCATCTGTTGTGAAACTCCTTCCACTCCGGATCATTTTATCTCCACACAACAGCGCTGTTGGAAAGATAATGCACATCTCCTTACCCCCTTTCCCAGCATCAGGTCTTCTCTTCAGCTCCAGGGAAGGGAACTCTGCGGGTCGAGAAGATGGGTTAGGGTGAGGAGGGAGAGCGTGGTTACCGTAAGTGGAGCAGAGAGCTTCTCTGATGCCTCTGCCTCCTGCCTCCCCCCCTCAACTGTTGCTCCTCCTCCTCCATAGTTGTGCTTGTGGGCCGAGTCGGATTACTCCTGACATGATAATCTCCCTGGCTCTAGCTCCAGGAGCACTAAAGGATGCTTTGGCCTGAGCGAGGGCTTACATTTACCTTCTGCCGCAAGAGAGTCTGCCATCTTAAGTGGCCGATTGGTAATAGCCTGCATTGGGCAGATCAGAGGGGTCTGCGGAAGCAAGTGTTTTCCAATCTTTTAGTAGGAATTAAGAAAGTTCACAATTGGTTTAAATGGTGCTAAGACAACACTAACCCCGGTTAAATGGACTTATCACAGCAGAGTTGTACAGTACAGCTGGCTTGAGATAAAACCAGGGATGTTGTTGTTGAGAATCGCACGTTCACGTCCCCTCCAATACAAAGCAGTATTTTAGCTCTTGAGCCTCGAGCGGCAAATGAGGAGCAGATGGTTGTGCTTTTGGAAGGTATCAGGCACTCCAGACTGCAATCTAAATAAATACTCCATCCAAGGGGGAAATGCGTCAGGTGTGTGGGGTCAGTCATATGTAAACAAAGGCCAACCAGTTCTGAGGCAAGTGAAGCGACGCATGATGGAGGGAGAGCCGAGGGAGATGCACAAAGTGTTACATGTGCTGTTTGGTAGAGTCAAATAAATCTACAGGTACAATGTTGATCTAAACAGAACTGATGGTTTCAGAACTGTGTCGGCAGCCAAAGATGTTGAAATGAAGCAGCTTTCACTGCTGGAGTAATGAAGTCAGCGTCACAACAGGAAGCAAATAATTTGCTAACAAACATCTCATTCTAACGCCATGAGTCATTTGGATATCCTCGGGCCAAATTATACACAAATCACGCTTTGCAAAGTTCCACTAGCGAGGCGGAGATGTGGCCAACGCTAACTTTCTAGGACTTAAAATTCCTTCAGTGTTGACTGAGAGAAAAAGGGGGAAAACCAAAGCAATCTTTACCCGAGCTTTACCAAAAATGTGTATTGATGGATATTCTAAGGTTCTTATCTCAGTGACCTGAAGTGTAGATTTCATGTAAAGTTTGGAGCGAAGCCAACACAAACTCTCCTCTTCATTTAAACCCTTCAACGCTGACCTGAAGGGCGACACTGGGCCACAAATCACAAGAACATTTCATCGCACAAAGAATATTTTGGTCAGCAGGTGCAAAATCATCCAGATCCCCTCCCCCAAAAATTAAGATAACATGAGAATTATTACAACTACCTTGTTTGACATTACTCTCAATTATTTGCTCGAGGAGCCTTAATGCGTAATGACTTCCAGTTAACAGGGGATATCGTGCTTTTCTAGCCTTGAAAAGGAACTGAAACATTTCCTGACATCGGGCAGGAACATTTCTACTCTATACATATTGTTCACAGATGTGTAAAGTTTTCATAGACCAGCCTCCGCTGCAATAAAAGTCCAACAGCTGTTAATTGCTAAACCAAGTCAAGAGACAATAAGAGTGAGACACTTGATCCGATCCGTATACAATGCAAAGTCTCACTCAACAGAAAAGATTACATTAGTCATGAAGACATTCAGCATATACAAGAGAAAAAAAACAACAGAGTATGTTTCCAATTTGAATATGATAGAATCCCATACACATCGGATTGAATCTTTTCCACTGGGCGTGGATGAGTGAAGAAACACATTTTGTTTAGGTTTGGGCAAGATTTTAAGGAAGCCCTCAATCAGTAACACTATAAACACACCATTCCAGTCGAGGTGTCATTAGAACGGCTGGAAATAAGGCACAAATGTTGCTACTACGCTCGTCTTGCACAAGATGTGGTTTGATGATTGGACAAGTAGCCTTCAGCCAAATGTCATCGCAGAGAATGGAAAACTACTTTTTAGAGAACCAAAATCTAAACAGGCATTTGTGAAAAAGATGCAGTGGGACAATGAGGGCTTTTTTCTGAGCGTTTCATGTTGAAAGACAACACCTCCTTCGTGGAGAAAGTGGTAACAAGGTAAATCCATCCTGACCCAAGAACAAATATACATTGCAATTTGCAGTTGTGACCAGATGAGCCGAGGCCCCAGAGTGCAGAGGCTGCTGGGGCTTCAAAACAGGGCCTGTGTGGATTCTGGGACACTTTAACTTCAGCACTTAAATACCTCAGTTTGTGTAACAATTTGTACCTCCAGCTAATATGTGTTGTAGTCTATTTACATGCTTTGCCGTGTATTTACTTCCTACGCAACTCCAGCTTGACAAGGACAGAGTGAGTGTTTAAAATAACACAGCTGTGAACAAAGCTAAATGCTGCCCCCATCTGTCAGTGGTTTACAACTACATGTAACCCAGAATAAACAATCTCTCACCAATAGAGAAAACCTAAATAGTTTTTTTTTGTTTAAACCTGCATCATTGGGCAAAAATTCCATAATAGCCATTCAGCATATTGTAATGAGAAAAAATGGAGAAAACTAGAATTCTGCACCTCCTCATGGCTCTGTTTTCAGGCTTTAAAAAATCTAGCCCGTGACGGGAGACTCTGGCCAATCACAGGTCATTTCAGAGAGAGAGCGTTCCTATTGGCTGTTCATGCGAACTCTGATCAAACGGTCAAACTAGGCAGTGCTGATCAAATATGAATCAATATTCTATTACTGTAATGCCTATTTCTTGCCTCAAATGTTTTCAGAAACATCTTGTAGTGTACTGTTTAGCTGTAAAATGAGAAGGTTTGCTCCGGCTGGTGGGCGGTGCTTGGTATTTCCTCAACTGATCTCAACATGGCTGCCGGGTCACATCATTTCTAATTTTACAGCTAAACAGTACACTACAAGATGTTTCTGAAAACATTTGAGGCGAGAAATAGGCATTACTCGGCTCTGATTGGTAGTTTTCCTCTGGTCTGTGAAATCTATAGATGCCATTAGGAGCACCGGAGGACACAGAGGCACATGAGTTTTTTTCAGATTACCTGTCTCATAAACTACTGTCAGGATATAGTGGCCGTTTAAAAAAAATACTTTTTCTAAATCATATTTGCTCCAATTCCACGCACTGCTGCTTTAATACAAAAAAATATTTTATTTCCTTCATCAGCTTTTAGCGTGTTGTTGCTCCACAGATCTGCCATTGCTATTCAGCACAGGTGGTGTCACTACCACTAGTGTTTGAGCTCCTCCTACTACAGCGGCTTTCTTCTGCTCCGAAAGCCCTTGGTGCCGTCAGGGCCGAAGGGCTGACGCAGCACTCTTTGCATTAAGTAGGGTGCATTCACGTGCTGAGCCACCTTGGGGTTTAATGCACTGGCTGCAAATTTGCGCCTCAGCACCCAGGGGCACTGAGAAGTCTCCATGTCACTGGCTCCAAAGCACCGGCTCCTCTCCATAATGTACCTCTGATTCCAACCGGAGAAGGGCTGGCTGTTACAGCCGATGGAGATCTGCTTAAAGGCTCTTTGCGTGGAGTTATCCAAGGACTTCTGGGGCTGAGATATGTCTGGAGTCTCGTCAGAAACTTTAACTGGTGCAGAGGGTTCCTCCTGGACTAAATCCTCTGAGGTTTCAAGTGGATTTTCCTGGGAAGGTGTGTCCTCAGGTTGGTCCTTGTTGTTTTCCTCATCCGTGGTGACGTGTTGCATTGAGTGAAATCCCAAAGGTACCACACGCACGCCCTCACCGTTGGACTGCTCCTCTTCTGCTTTCAGGGCGTTGTAGGCCTTACGAACTTCCCCCAAATGATCAAACTTCACCACTGCACACAAATGTTTGCCGAGCTCTTTGTGACGCTTGGCGTAGCACTGCAGCTCCTTGGGAAGCTCTTTGCCAGGATGCAGAATCCAGACTGAAGTAACGCTGCCATGAGCGCTGAAATTTTGGAGGATCTTCTCCTCTAAGAGGAAAGGGTGCTCCGGGCCTGCGTCTTCTCCTCTTGTTTCCTCCACAGAAATGTTCCAGGCGAGGAGGAACTTGGTGGTGGGGGAACACAGCAGCCACTTGGGAAGCGGCTCTATCCGCCTCACTTTGGTGCATTCATCGTTCACCTCCAGAAGCTCTGAGCACATTGCTGCTGCTACAGTCATGTACCACTTTGTGGTCAGCACCTTTATCTGTGACAAACAGTGGCAACCTCAGCTTTGTTTGCATTTGATTGTTTTCATTCAAACTGGTGGAATGTAAACACCACAGAGAGCACATGAAATCTTGCTATTGTTAGAACCAAAGTGAGATTATTTTTTTTTTTTACCTTTTTCGAATAAGTGAGGAGCTTGAGACTGACGTAGCCCTGCTTGTTCTTCAGCACATGCTTCAGCAGGAAGCCGTCCTCTGCCAGGTGGCTGTCGGAGAGCAAATCCTCCAACTGGGCTTTAATCTTCAAGCAGAGCAACTCACCTTCACGCTCTTCTTCACCTTGGGCAGATTGTGCATCACCTCTACAAGAACACACAACTCAGCATCATGATATACTGCATTGTAGATTAGTCAACCATATGTTTTCTAATTTCCTTACCCAATCGGATTACTCATGGTATCGCCAAAGGATAGTGATAACAGGTCACTGAGCTGTGCTGTTTCTTAGCAAAGTAAAGACGGTATTAAGGAAAAGCAGCAGGCTAGATACAGTTAATACTACCGAGTGAGGAAAAAATGCACCTGGACTCAATTGGTTCTGTGGGATCCAAAACAACATTTTGTAAAATGCTACAAGCAAAATTCCACATTACACAACACCAGCTCGAGCACTAATAATGACTCAAAAAAAGTTCAATACATGTTAAAAAAGGAAAAACTGTCAACAAACAATTAGCTGTTATAAACATAAGAATAGTAACACTGCTCTCTCAATAGAAAGAAGAGCAAAGTATCAGTATTATTATCATAGCACAAAAGAGCAAAAACATCATTAAAGGCGTGCATTTCTGCAGCGCGGTTCAGAGCTAAGTGCACAATCAAATCAAAAGAAAATTATGATATTGCTGGGTTCCCAAATATACAATATACAGCAGCACTAAAGTACAAGGTAGCTACAGTAATCATCTCTTCAATCCAGCTTTATATCCTGTTTGTGTGCTTTTGTGATCCTCTTCAGCACGTTACTGCAACAACAAATCCATCTGTTACCTGTTAGTTTCCATGTTTTCATTAACATCCCTTCCATATGTTACGACCATTACACAAAGGATAAATATACAAACCCAAATCTTTGCAGGCTTTTCCACAAATACAGTAACAGTCAACTTTTCTGTCCAGTTATTGTTATGTGACATTGACAGGCAGTGAAGAGACTCTATGGGCTGCTGGTGAGAAGTAGACTGAGCAAGCTACTGTTGCTGGTGTAGTGAAAAAAGGAACAAATAAATAAATAAATAACAATTTAAAGCAACTGAAAACTTGGTTCTCTACAATATGATTTACTAAATAAGCTTTAATTAAAATTTGCTCCAATCATATTTAGATATTATATGATAAGAGCTTAAGACTCAAAAACCCAACAAATCTGTGTGACAATGGCGTCTCCATGGCAACAAAATAAATAATAATAATAATAATAATTATTATTATTTAAAGCAACTGAAAAGTTGGTTCTCTTCAATATGAATTATTAAATAAGCTTTAATTAAAATGAGCTCCAATCATATTTATATATTAAGACCCAAAAAACCAACAAATCTGTGTGTGACAGTGGCAACATAAGTAATAATAATAGTAATAATAATACACACTTCAGCCCCAAAATAATCATATGAATTACTCACCCTGTGTTATCTTGAATTCGTGAAGAAAACGTTTCTCTCTCATGCCTTCACGGTGAACGAAGAATCAGAAAACAGAGAAAAGTCTTGATGAATTGAAGTAAATGGGGGTTTAACGTGTTTAACAACAGCAAGACATCCGTTTACAAACTCTCACACAACTCGTGCAGTTTAATAGAAGAGTAATTTATCCAGTCGTATGCTCACTACTTCCCAAACACACATGCATCTTCACTACAACCTTAAAGCACTTCCGTATAAACAGGCTCACGTTTGCGCCGCTCTGCGCAGGTGCGCTACTCGACGGGACGAGTCCGAGTTGTGTTTTAAACAGCGAGGAAGGTTCCTTTATTGGCAAAGAGTATGATGAGCGATGAATTGAGATTTCATACACTTGTGAATCCTCATCATTTCGCGTCATCACTGACAGGTGTCTTTGCATGTTGCATGTGTAGACATATACTGTATACATAGACGTCGCATTGGAAGCTTCAGCCTGTTGCGCTATATTGGACCGGGTAAGACTGGCCTGTAGCAAGTGGGTAACATAATGCAGGAAATGCAAAGGCATAATGACAGAGGAAAATGATGAGGCCGTAGGGAACCTTTTACTCAGACCTATTATAAAATTACAAAGAAAAACAATATACGACTAATATTACAATATATTCACTTATTATGTACCAAAAAATTAACTTCAACGGCCTCCGCCATTTCTGACAACGTCAACAAACATGTCACAACTCGTGAACTCAGAGCTTTCAGAAACTTTCCACTTAGGAGGTTGCGAATACCACAAGAGGAATCCATATGAACGCCCCATATGGATTCTTCTCGTGAACACGGTAAACACGACCCCATTTGAAGGCACCACATATAGCAGTGAAGGTATTAGCAAAAAGTATGGTGAGCAACGAATTGAGATTTCATACACTTGTAATCATCATCATTTTGTGTCATCACTGACAGGTGTCATGTTGCATGGCTGTAATTTGAGCGTCCTCAAAATGAGATGCATTGCATTGTGGGATTGTTAGAAGAAAGTAGTGTACATGTGGATATTACTTTTCCATTTCATTGTTGAAGTTTTGAAGGCACTGTATAGTGGATACATTTCACACTAAAGGCCTTTTCACACTGGGGTCGAAACAAATATTCGTATTTGGTCTGAAAAGACCTTTAAAATTCTAATAAAATGACAGACATTAAATAAAATGCACTATTTTTTCTAAATAAAGGGAGATTTTGGACGTAACTAATCTGCTTCATCAGGACTCCATGGCAACATAAGCACACATAAGCAAACAACCCAACTACGGTCATAAGATTCAGATTCTTTAACTGTTAATGTCATCGTCATTCATTCATCATGTGACATCATCTTTCTCCAACAGAGCCCCGCTCACTTTAAACCAGTCAATAGAGCAAAGACAAATAACACAAATACATATAAATATCTTTACCTCAATAATTAGTGATGACAACTAAGCCATCTCCATGACAACCGATCAAGGCTTATTGAGAGAGGCTGGGACATGGGGTATGACACATGCGCAATGTATCTGGAGCTGCGGTTGTGCGTTGCTAATGGCTCAATTTCGGCGAGTGCGCATGTGTTGTACCCCTGTGATATGACGCGATGATGACACGTGACACCCTCCTTGGGGGCTTGCAACTGAGCAAATTCAATCCATTATTGAAGACTGTGACATGTGGTAGAAAGCCCTACAAAAAACTAGTAAGTGGACCTTGAGTTATGATGATTTCGTCAGAAATAAAAGCTGATAAAGAAAAGTGGTTTTCGGAGGCCTTTCAAAAAAATAGGAGGAGTTGGAAATCTTTCCGAATTCCTTAGCTAGACACCTGCAAACACACGCGTACAAGTATCTGAACATTAAGTTACATCGTTGGAAGAAGACAACAAGAAGCTCTTAGAAATGCCTTGAAACAAAGGACACAGCGGTCATACATCAGGAAACATTTTTGGGCAGAATAACGGGCAACGTTCCTGTAAATGAGAGATGAAGCAGACAGTTTCCTGGTGTCCCTACGGGCAAAGGGCAAAACAGCAAACAACAGGATCAAGAAACGAAGCGCCACAAGTCAAGATTTGTACAAAAACCCAATTATTTAACTTTATTAACATCAATGTTTTTTCTTTTTCATCAACAGTTTCTTTTTAAATTCCAGTTCTTTATCAACAAATAGAAAACAGACTGTGTGTACAACAGATCGAACCCCTACAGCACTAAGCATTCACAAGGTAAAAATGAACATTTTAGTTTTTCGCCAGTTTTCAAGTCCCCCCTCCCTCCCACCACCACCGCCTCCACCACCGCCACCACAACGTTTAGGCGATCAGACGCTCCCCTCCTGCGGCTCGAGTGGGAGTAGATGTGTGCTTGAGTGGTGCGATTGGGTGAGGAGTAGTCCATTTCGATGGGTGGGGTGGGGGGTTGTGCTGTTTTTCCTCATTCAGACGGACAACCAGCTGTCGAAGATTACTATGGTAGTACAGTAGATACAACGGTGTTTCCATTAATACACACTCTAGGACAGCAGGCTCTCTGCATTGTCTCTAGGGTTGGTAGATCAGCAGAATTAATCGTTTTTAACAATATACCTTTGAAGCTGTGTATATATCTATGTGTAATTGTACATATATATAATCAATCATAATTATATATATATTTATAGTTCTATTCTGTATAAAATAATATCAGGTTTCAGTCCAAAGGGCCGAGTCTCTTTCCCTCTGGTAGGAATGGTTGATTCTGTACAGGTGCCAGCGTTGTTGGCTCTACTCCGCAGCCCAAATGAGCCACTTCCGCTCCTTTCGGTCCGTGTGGCTCAACTCCAGTAGACTGACCATGCTAATGGGCAGCGAGGAGATGGGAGGGACTTGAAGAGCAACTTTATTCAGAGATCAGGGAGTTTATTTTTTGTCAACTACCCTTTGGGTACAAAAGTCTGTTTTCCTCAGGTAAGTTCTCCGCTGTGGAGTATGAAGGCCTCAATGCCATAGGCTTCTGATGAAAAACAAAACAAAAAAACACGTAGAAATCATGTGCTTTCCATTTCTGTACACCTCTGATTTAGTCTCTTGTTAGCTAATTCACTTCTTGTTTTATAAGTAGCTACCACGTTTACAGGCCAAACTTTAGCAAGTGTGTGCTCTGAAATCAATTTTCTCAAAGTTGAGTTGATTTTTTTTTCTTTTTATCCAAAACGGCAAGTGAAAAGGCAATTTTTTTGAGTTATTGAACTGAGTAAGACCAAACACAATGTTTATGACACATATAATGAATAAAATAAATGTCATGTGACAAAAGAAATCTGACAGCAGCTCAGAGAACAGTGGTCCTCCTGTATTAGTATCTAGGAACGTGTTAAAAATACATGTCCCTTGTGCTAAAGTACCCTAAAATAAAAATATAAACAAAAAAGTACCGATTATGAAAATAATGCACGCCCCAGGCTGGGCAGTTTAAGACAGAAGAAATGTCTGATGTTAAAATGATTATTAAAAACAAACAATATACGAAACAATAACATTTGACATAATGAATCATAATATTGACAATAAAATAAACAAAAAAACAGAGAGAGAGTGCTCTCTTAGTGCTACCAGTAGCCTTTGACAATCAGGGAGGTTTGGCTTCGACAGAGCAGAGAGGCGAGCTGCCAGTCTGCGCTGTCGCGTCTGTACAAGAGTTGTCATATTTGTCATAGTCACTGTAATGTTTCTGTTATTATTTTTTAAAGCAAAATCTCATGTGGTTGGTTAAATCGGCGTGGAACTCTGTGATTGGTTGAACCCCGTCGCCGGGTCTGCAAGCGCGTCCCTTTCTCCTCCCCTCCGGTAGCTGCGAAGGGGTCGGGTTTTAGGGGGTCAAGTGAGTGGATGGTGGCTGAGATGGGACACTTGGCACACTCCTGAGAGGTTTGACCAGGGAGGCTGCTCAGTGGGAGTGGTTATGTTGCATAGTGGTCAAAGCTCCCCAGGTACTCCAATGCTGCCCTGTAGCACAACTGGTACTGGTCCTGAGAGGAGAAGGAGAAGGAGAAGGAGAAGGAGAAGGAGAGGGAGAAGGAGAAGGAGAAGGAGAGGGAGAAGGAGAAGGAGAAGGAGAAGGAGAAGGAGAAGGAGAAGGAGAAGGAGAAGCCTCTGTAAGAAAGTCTCTACTGTATGCATGTCTGGAATATCACATACAGTATAATCCTGTAATTTTACTATTCCTGTCTGCTCTGTAAACACAACATCTACTGCATGTCTGTCTGTCCTGTGAGAGGGATCCCTCCTCTGTTGTTCTTCCTGAGTTTTCTTCCGTTTTTACCAGCCGTGATACAGTCACGAAACGTACAGGTGTGTAGTTGAGATCAATTGATTTGACCTCATGTGATTATGGGTACATTTTGGGTGGCGAGCCAATATTATGCATTTCATATTGTCTTTCAAGCTTTTCAGGTGACACAGAGAGCTTTTCAACAAAAAGCTGGTCGTGTTATTTTGTCTCATCTTGTCACTTCAATCTCAGCATTGAAGCGATGTATTGAATCTCACTGCTGTTACTTATAGCAACTGATCATTTTGCCACAGATACTTCAATTAAATTTTGCATTTTGCTAATGTAATTTTGTCATGTAAAATAAATGATGTCAAAGTCATAGTCAAGTCAAAGTAATAGGCAATAATAACACGTTAACCCAAATTTGTTTTAAAGCCATAAATTGCTTTAACGCTAGAGTGAAGATACTGACATCATATGGAACTAGAAAACCTAAGGAATCCATTGGTACCGACCATGTCATGCTAGCTTGTCGAGAAGCAGGTTAAATAACGCTCTAAACTTACACTAAATTTTGGCGAGGAAAAACTGGCATGGCAATATTCAAAGGGGTCCCTTGACCTCTGACCTCAAGATTTGTGTATGAAAACGAGTCTCCTCTTGCCTGTTGGGCTTGAGTTTGCCATGTTATGATTTGAATATATTTTTTATGCTAAATGCAGTACCTTTGAGGGTTTCTGGACAATATTTGTCTTTGTTTTGTGTTGTTAATTGATTTCCAATAATAAATATATGCATACATTTATATACTAAATACTTGACAAATCTCCCTTTAAGGTACATTTTGAACAGATAAAAGAAATGTGTGATTAATTTGCGATTAATCACGATTAACTAAGGACAATCATGAGATTAATCGCAATTATAAAATATTTTAATTTACTGACAGCTCTAGTAATTACATATTGATTACAATAGAAGTAATAAAGTGATTCTTCTCTATAACTATAGCTGTAGTACTTTAGAGTGTTTGCACTCGAGGCACTAATGAAATGACAGTTTTCTGTCACAGTAACCTAAAGTTGAGAAAATCTAACTTTTTTCTTTTCATTTTTTATTTGATCTAAAATGTGCATGAACTCATCTAAATTCACACCACAACCGTTTTCTTTAATATGCTTTTTAAGATGTTTTGCCTGTTTGTTATAGAATGTATTCATCAATTCTTAATTTGAGGAAAACTTGACACTGGCCCTCTGAGATAGCAGCAGAGGAGTTTGCTACAGGATTTCTGAAGCACCTCTAAAAACTCTATTAATGAAAAAACTTGTCAGTAAGTCAGAAAAGGACACTTATTAGATAGCATCAAGTTTATACCGTAAAAATATTCAATATTGACTTTGGAGTACCATCCTGTCACTGTGGGATATTGAGTATGAGCAATCTCCGTTCTTACCTCGGTCTGCACCATGGCAGGCCGCTGGGTGCGAAGTGTCTTCACTGTCTGGAAGAGGTCGACCACGCCTTCGTACCTCATCCTCTCCAGCACGATGCTGAGGGTGATGAAGACTCCGGTCCTGCCCACCCCGGCACTGAAGAGCACACACACACACACAAGAGTCTTTTTAACATCTCCTCTCTAAGGCTCCTAAACTCACTTTAGAGTTAAAAGAATTAAAGCTCATTGTACTGCGGTAAATAATTTCAGGTTTCTCTGAATAAGGAAGCCTGACTGGAATGTGGATTTATAAGGAAATGTTCTGGGAGGAGAGTCTATCCGAACTGTAAGCGGGTAACATGAATTATAATATCTATTTTTGTTGCTTTTGCTCTTATAATACACTGTATGTGTACAGTACATCGTATTTTATAGCATTCCTGGGTCAAATTCCATTTGGACATGAATGTAAGTATTTTGTCAACCACGATTAAACACTAAAAATACCTCTCAGTATAACGTAATACAGTTCAGCAGCACCACAAAGTACAGCCTCTGAAATGACTATAGAGTTGAATAAACATTATAATCTCCATGAAGGTACAGTGGGACTTACTACAGACCTAAGGGGCCGTGCCCACCAAAGCATTTTTTTCCCAGCTGAAAACGCCGGATGCTCTTCTTTGGAGGCGGACGAGATTTTCAGCTGAGATGCTTTGGTTGTGCCTGGTTACTATGAAATGGAATATCCGCGGAAGTAAACATGTCGATACAAGGTTGAGTGCCTTTTCTGGCCCTTGCTGACGTCCCGCTGGACTATGTGGGTTCTTGAGATTTTGTGGGCGAGGAAATATCTCGGCGAGTACGATCGTTTGGTTCCGATTCAGATCAGCTTTACTATCCCACACGGGGAAATTTGTTTGGTCCAGTGCTCCAGACAAGAGGACAACATAAAGTCCACAGTAAAAATAATATCATAACATACACAATACACAAGACCACAACATACTCATAATAATAAACACATTTGATCACGTCTTTGTGGTAGGCTATTTGTCCCGCCCCTCTTCCACTGTGATTGGACGGCTGAGTAAAAAGTGACAGTGAGGAGCGCAGCGTGTTACCCACACATTTTTCAATTTTTGGCGACCTGAAAATAACGCCAAACGTGCAGTGCTCAGCGCAGAAGAGACGTGGAGCTCCCATTGCAAAGCATAAAAAACATACGCTGGCCTCAGGAAAAAAACTTTTTGGTGGACGCCCTAAGGCATTAAACTGCATTACTTTTAGTCAGGTGTACCTAATAAACTGGCAACTGAGTGTAATTGTTAGAAATGTTTTTACAATTTTAAATACTAATATGATCTTAAAAGTGCAGACAATCACAGGAAATCATAAATCATCACCATCATTATCTCTTGTACTTGGTGCATGATGAACATAGGTTGTATGAAATTGCGGAGAGAATTAGAAGAACTCTGCAGCTACATAATCGTTTAAGCATGTAGAGAGCTCTGAAGTAGCAGCCATCCTTTATGCCTACACATTTGTCTTAATTTTATGATTCTAAAATGAATTTATGATCCTCCTTACCTGCAGTGTACAGTGATTGGTCCATCCTGTCCAAACTGTTCCTTGGTTTTGTGCACTTGTCCAATGAAATCAATAAAGCCTTCTCCAGTTTTTGGCACTCCTTGCTCGGGCCAGTCAGTGAACTGGAATTGGCGGATTGTTCTGGACTGGCCGTCCTGAGGGGCAGCAAATAAGTATGTTTAGAAAGCACAGAAAAATGTAGGTCATATATATATATATATATATATACATATTAGGGCTGTCAAAGTTAACGCTATAATAACGCGTTAACGCAAATTCATTTTAACGCCACTATTTTCATTAATGCATTAATAATTAAAGCTAAAGTTAAGATACTGGTTTCATATGAAACTAGAAATCCATTGGTACCAACCATGGGGAGGCTAAATAAAGCTCCAAACTGGATATGTGAATGAAAATGGGTTCTATGGGTACCCACGAGTCTCCCCTTTACAGACATGCCCACTTTATGATAATCACATACAGTTTGGGGCAAGTTATAGTCAAGTCAGCACACTGACACACTGACAGCTGATGTTTCCTGTTGGGCTGCAGTTTGTCATGTTATGATTTGAGCATATTTTTTATGCTACATGCAGTACCTGTGAGGGTTTCTGGACAATATTTGTCATCGTTTAGTGTTGGTAATTGATTTCCAGTATACATACATTTGCATAAAGCAAGCATATTTGCCCACTCCCATGTTGATAAGAGTATTAAATACTTAACAAATCTCCCTTTAAGGTACATTTTGAACTGATAAAAAATGTGCAATTAATTTGCGATTAATCACAATAAAATATTTTAATCGATTGACAGCACTAGTATATATATATGTGTGCATAATTCAGCAGAGCTTTCTTCTATGCCTTTATTCATCTCTGAGTAATAAACACTCTGCTGTACTTTGCAGTTTGTGCATCACACATCTCTCTCTCTCTGCAGCCTTCGCTCTAATATGCACTCAACAACAAAAAAAAACAAAAAACATCACAGCACAGCTTCCCAGGCGATGTCAGCGACTACCGTAACCCTGCTGGTTTTCACTGCAGCCATCAAATCATCTAATTTACACCTGGGATGCAATATGAATAAAGCTGATGACCTGGCAGGAGAGGAAACCAGCAGGACCGTGGCACTCAAGGACCAGGACTCACAGACACTCAGTGGCAAGCTGGAATCCCACATCTGACGGCACTGTGATGTCAGCATATGTGAATTAACTGTTTTTTTCGTGCATATTGGGAATGTATCTCTCTCTTTCGATGCTGATACTGTATATATAGATGTATATATATGTGGAGGAAGGAGTGGATGTGGGATTAGAGTGCTGTGCTGTGGGCCCTCTGATGACAGTAAAGTATATTTATAGCCCATTGAAACTACTGCATCACAGGGAGTTGCAGTACTGGCCCTCGGGGATTGAAGGCTATGCTTTTCATGTATTTTCACAGTGATCTTGTAGCACACGCACACGCACACACACACACACACACACACACACACACACACACACACACACAATCCATAGAGCGAGCATACTGTTACTAAATCCGGGTAAACATGTTTGATGGTGCATTCACTTGATGTCAGCCTGTCAGGAGAAATAACACGGGATGCGTTCTGATCATCTCTACCTTGAAATCACAGCCGGTATAATTCTTAACACTTAGCGCGACTGTCAGCATTTGTATGAAAACCTAAAATTAAGATGGGTTGGATGGTTGTATTTGTGTAAAATGCCAATCAGTCCTCACACCGAGCCACATAGATAGACACATACCAGAACACACAGAGACACACACACACACACACACACACACAAGGGCAAACCCACAGATACACACACAGAGTGAATCCAACATACCCTGGCATCTGTGACTTTGAACTCTCTGAGGATGTACTGGGGCATGTTGTACTCAGCCATTGGATCCACCACAAAGTACTGATACCTGGCTGAACGCTCTGCTGGCCAGTACTGATGGCACTTCTCCTACAAAAGAAAACACATGAAGTACATTTGAAGAATCTTTTTCCGAACACGTTCAGGGGAAAAAAACTTTTACATAAGGAGGATGGATGTTATTAGTGCAGTTTTCTCATTTTCAGTGATGAGAAGGTCTCTGCCTACAGAGGAAAATTGAGGAGAGATTAATCTGTGGTTTTCAAAATACTGTCTGATTTATTTTAGGTGGCAAAATATTAACATCATTTGTTTGTGTTCTCAACTACAGCGATGATGAGCATGAGGGCTTTTGTTCATAAACTGTGATTATGGATGAGAGGGTGATAAAAGCTATGAAATGCAGTTGAGTGCTGTCGGAATCACTCAGTCAAAGATATTATGGATTTAATCAAACTGGTACCAAGATGAGGACACAGATTTTTTTTAATTAAAGGATTAGTTTGAAGTTTTGGGAGATACGCTGACTCGTATGTTAGCTGAGAGTAGATGAGATGATTGATACCACTCTCATATCTGTCCCTCAGACATGAAGCTGGTGCAGCTGGTTAGCTTAGCTTTCCATAAAGACTAGAAATCACCGACTGTCTACAAGAAGTGGACGACGTCACCGTGACGGCACCCATTGGTTTGTGGACTGCTGTTTTGAAGCCTCGAGTTCGGCATTTTGGCCGTCGCCATATTGTTTTTTTTTACAAGTACAACCGCATGCTGATTAAGACATTTTTAGGCGACCAAAATGTAAGAACTAACTTTCATGAACTGAAAACACACTGTGAACTAAAACACGGACAACTCCCAGACCGGATAACGCCGTGGTAGCGACCTGTCAATCACAAGGTAGCCACGCCCTAAAGCATACCCTGCTTTATGGTCTATTTGACTCTAAATGGGACCATAATTTACTAAATGAACATCACGCTGTATTGAAGAAGACTTGAAACTAGCGATTGAGACCATAAACTCATGTTTACAATGTTTACTGAGGTAATAAATCAAGTGAGAAGTAGGCTCATTTTCTCATAGACTTCTATACAATCAGACTTCTTTTTGCAACCAGAGGAGTCGCCCCCTGCTGGCTGTTAGAAAGAATGCAGGTTTAAGCATTGTTTTAACTTTTTAGCAACGGAGGTCTCCGCCTGCTGGGGAAATAGCTAGCCTGGCTCTGTCCAAAGGTAAACGCATCTGTCTACCAGCACTTCTTTGCAACAAAGGTCCTCAGCTGGAATCAAAGGCAAACTGGGGGAGAAGCAGCCACTTCTGACAGAGCCAGGCTATCTGTTTCCCCCTTTTTCCAGTCTTTATGCTAAGCTAAGCTAACCATCACCTGGCTGTGGCTTCATATTTAACAGACAGATGTGAGAGCGGTATTGATTTTCTCATGTAACTCTGGGCAAGAAAGCGAATAAATGTATTTCCCAAAATGTTGAACTACTATATTAAATATTTACTCCTCGATTTTGTTGTGGTGCCAAAATCCCCACATTTTCTTTAACTCACTGTTGCTATTTTGAAACTCGAAACTTTCTTGAGTGCTTCTTCTATCTTGATATTTTAAGTAGTAGGAGTGTTATTACAAACTTAGGAGTGTATATTTATAGAAGGTCTGCCTAAAAGAAAGTTTTATACCATTTAGCTCCCTCGTTACCAAAACAGAACCAGTCTTTCGCAGTGTGTGATGCAGTCGTGCAGTACGGGAATTACCAGTATGCTTGGAATGCAACCAATTATTGACAAATCTGGCCCAGTAGCATACTACTTTCAACCCAGATGTATTTCAGCAATGGTGATAAGGAAGATAACTTTCAACCAAAGTTACTGTTCAGGGTTGGAATGAATTAATATTTGACCAATGTGACGCTGTAGCTAAGCTGAGCCGACTGAGCGTATAAACATTATTATCATTCCCTGAAATGGTCCAATGACGATAACAGGTGCTGCATGCATTTATGTATAGTATGTGATGTGTTGGCGTATTACCCGTCCCATCTCTCGTAGCTTGGTGAGCATGACGACGATGGTGGAGTTGTGCTCCCACAGCATCCTCCAGAAGTCCTCGGTGGTCTCCGCCAGGGGGCCCTGTGTGGCCAGGTAGGCCTTCTGCTGTCTAAAGACACGACACCACACAGAGATTAAACACAACACATCATAATTATCAACTTTATGACGCTTTTACAACTGCTATTATAAAGCACATCACAAAGCAATAACCAGAAATGGATTTAATGATAAAGGAGTGCTGTTGCTGTAGAGACTGTTAAACCAACTCACGCCCTGAAATTTAATAACAGACAAGAAGATATAAGACGTGCAACAAAACTGGTGTCTCATAAAGCGCTCAAATAAACTCAAATTTATTCAAATAAAATTCAAAGGCTGGGGAAGAGCTTTCTGCGTTACTCCACGTTTGTTCTATGAAAGCAACACAGATCATTTAGTGGACATTTACATATATAAGGCATGACTTGTGGGAAAGAGAAACCCATAAGAACACGCTGTTTAAAAACATCCAACTGCAAATTGTAGCGTATGTGCAGTCCTGTTGTCCTTGTACTGTTTATCAAAATTTTCTCTACCCTAATGCCAACAAGACAAATTCCTACACATTTAATGAACATAGCAAATAATCCTTGGCAACTATCATCGTCACTGAGCTATTTAAGCCTGTATAGATCCTCTACATCTTCCTTCTTCCTCTGTAAGGCTCCACAGACTGAGAGAAAGAGAGAGAGAGAGAGAGAGAGAGAGAGAGAGAGAGAGCGCTTGATATGCTCACAAAACTAGAGATGAGCTCATCCACTGAGCCAGAGCTGTGCTGGTGTCCTACGTGACTTTGCTTCAGCTGAGCAGTTTTTCTCTCAAACAGCAGGTGGCAGCAGCGCACTGATCAACAGAGTGAGAGGGAGCACCAACACAACACACACACACATGATGGTGCACGCACACTCTCACATGTCTGCAGCACATGCAAGTTTGCATTCAGGTGTACGCATATACGCGTGCAGTAGTTTCGCATGTATATTCAGACACGCTACTACACACACTCAGTCACACACACTGAGCCACGGCTGAACAACTAATGACGGTGCTGCAGGCGAGGCACTAATGTGGAACCGGGAGATTAGAATAGGCTCAGGGCCTCGCTCGCACAAATAAAGAAACAACAGATTGGTTGAGAGGAGAGGAGATGGCATACGAGGAGGGGAAGGCAACAGAGTGAGGAATCAAATTAAAAAAGATGAAAACGGGGGAAAGAGAAATGCAAAGTAAAGAGAAGAGGAGGTGGTGTACAAAGTAGAGGGAGAAGATGAAGAAAAAGGGTGAGCACTGCTCTCTCAAGCTGGTCATCAGAGTGCAAAGTAAAACTGACTGCTGAGGAGGAGAGGAGAGGAGAGAAGAGGAGAGGAGAGGAGGGGAGAGGAGAGGAAAAGAGAGGAGAGGAAAAGAGAGGAGAGGAGAGGAGAGGAGAGGAGAGGAGAGGAGAGGAGAGGAGAGGAGAGGAGGAAGAAAAGGAGGGGAGAGGAGAGGAAAAGAGAGGAGAGGAAAAGAGAGGAGAGGAAAAGGAAGAAAATGAGAATGTAGGGAAGTGAACATTAGAGCAGAGGAGGAGGAGGGAAGGAAAGCAAAGCTAAGCAGGGGATGAATGCTAAATTTCAAATTGATAGGGTGGACCCCTCTAACCTCCCCATAATACAGCCCCCAGCCAAAACAAAAACAATTCTAACCGTATCACACAATACTGACTCCTCTGCACACAGTGTCCTGACGAGCGCGCTGCCAAACAGCACAAAGCACTCTCTGCATCATCCCACATGACTGCAGTGCTTGAGGACATAGCGTTTCATTTCAACCTCATTACAATGCTAAAACTCCAGCCTGCATCGGAGCATATCCAGGGCTCATAGCTGGAATCAATGGTTCGCCTCTCATTAGCTTAGCATATTATTGGCTTTTCTTGAAGACGCTGGGGTGAAGGGCACTGGAGGCCCCTGTTTAGTTCTTATTTATGCCCGGGCTTTAAAAGTGGCTTAATCACACAGTGCCGCCGGTGCACACAACAGGTCCCCACCCGGATATGTCTGTGTCTGCCGTGATGTTTGGACGGAAAATTAAGATGGCGAGCGAGAGAAGGGGGTGGGAGGAGAGAGACAGTGCGAAAAGAGGTGCGAAGGAGACAGATTAAGGAGGAGAATAGTGAGAGACAGAGATAGAAAAGGGTAAAAATAAAGAAGGAAAGGGAGAGAAAAGCAGAGAACATGGAGGAGAAAAAAAGAGAGGGAGGGGTTTGGAATCACACTTCATTACACTACTCTCTTGCTGCAATTATGCTATTTACGCAGCAACAATAGAGGGTCTGCCTCTGCGGAGCACCGTCTCATTAACAACAGGACTGGAGGAAGAGGAGGGGGTTAGGGGGGTGGGGGTGGGGAGGTGTTGTCTCTTGTCATGGCCCAGTACGAAGCAGAACCCCATATTGACTGAATGGCATTTCAGGCTCGCTAAATCCATCCCCTCGCTGTACACTTCAACCACAGACAAGTCAGCTCCTTCTGTCTCTTCTGTGGTACTTATATAGATATAAAACACAGAGCTGCCTTTTCATCTTCCTCCCTCTAGGAAGCAATTTGGACTCACAGAGCACACAAGGACGTGCAGTAGCTTGGATATGAAAGCGGTAGTGGCTCAGCGGACGAGAGCCACATTGACAGAGCCTCGAGTAATTCTTGCAACTGGATACTGCCCACTGCGGACTCATCTTCAGTCCCCTCCCATACATTTTCATCTAGTCCGCTGTGAATACCTACTGGGTTTTTCACACCTGTAACAATCTCTGATGCCAGAAAACAACTGCAGGCACATTCAGTGCAGTCCGGAAGGTATTAGGACATCGAGGCAATTTTTGTTGTGCCGGCTCTGTACTCCAAGGCATTGGATTTGAAATAAAACAATAACTGTGAGGTTAAAGAGCAGACTCTCAAACAATGTCTGCCTTGAAGTCTATGACTCATTAACATCAGCAGACCCTTGGCATTTTCCCTGAATGCTCAGCCAGGCCTGTACAGCAGCCATCTTCACCATTTGCTAAAATTGGGTGAACACCCAGAGGCCATCCTTACTATAATAACACTACTTTAGGAACAACGCAAGTCAGACGATTGCTGGCGGTACCACGGTTTTTCACTCTGCGGCTCACGTTACAGCAGTTTCACAAGCGTGTCGGAGAACTACGGTGGCCTTCAGGTAACGTAAAAACGCGAAAGGCTCTCTCTAGAGCCAGTGTTTGGTTTGTCCGTTCTGGGCTACTGTAGAAACATGGCGGTGCTACATGGCGGACTCCGTGAAGAGGACCCGCTCTCTATGTAGATCGGAAGGGCTCATTCTAAGCTAACGAAAACACAACGATTCTTATTTTCAGGTGATTATACACTAATGATAACATAGTTCTGAATGTTATATTCCATTTCTGCTAATAGATCCCCTGAAATGTTACACACTGTTCCTTAAAAATCATACCAATGAGCCACACCGTTGCACTGGGTGACATGTCAAAGACACACACCATCCTGCTGTATTAAAGAGGACCTATTCTGCTTTTGTGCTTTATCCCCTTTCCTTTAGTGTGTTATATAGTTTTCTGTGCATGTAAAAGGTGTGTATTAATCCATCACTGAAAATAGTCCTCAATAAATGCTCTATTTACTCCCGTTTGAGTAACTTTTGCTAAAAACTACAGTGCCCAGCTGTTTTGAGAAATTAATTACAGAGCCTTGGGAACTATACATTTGTGATTTATATCTTCAGTAAGAACAAATGGGCTCGGGGATGAGAGCCAAAGGCAGCGTAGCATGGGTTGTGAAGTTGGTTAATGCATTGTTGGCTTTGGTTTTCATGGGATTTGTTAATTACATTAATATAGAACAATGCAGCCTGGTCCTTTAAAGCTCAAAGTCAGCACTTTAACCTCATTCATTGTCACATCATTCAGCTCAAATCTGGAAGTCGAAGTCTTTTGCTGACCTGTAGCCGTCGATGCAGCTGGCGTTGATATAGTCAGAGCCCTCGACGCCACGGATGGGCTGCAGGCAGACGCGGGTGGACTCGAAAGGCATGATGTTGACCAGGCGGTTCTTGAACTTGTTGCAGGGCAAGTTGGCGCTGATGAAGCGTGACGTGTGGGCTTTGGAGTTGGCCAGTCTCTGTTTAATAAAAGGTTGGAAGAAATCAGACAGGGAGAGAGATGGAGAGGAAAAAAGTTAGTGACCTGTGACCTGCTGTAAACAAACAAGGAAGTCTGAAAGGCTTCCCTGTCAAGTCTCTATTTAGACTTAGACTCAAGATAAATAAGAAGCGCTGCTGGTAGGTATAACTAAGTGCAGTGGACTTGTCTCCTATAGAGTCCCAGAGCTTGAAGGACTGTGGGCGTGACAAGCTCAGTGCTGGCAGTGGACAGAGCACAGATGGACAGCACAGGAGTGTGTATGGACAGTCATGATACTCCGGAAGAGTTTGTGTGTGTGTGTGTTGTGGCCAGACTGTGTGGGCATGGAGGCTGTGGCCCCCACATACGCCGCAATCATTCTCTCACTCTTTCATTCTCCGTTGTTGGCAGGAGTGTAGATGCTATTATCACTTCAAACAGAATGGATCATGGTCATAAGAGGGCTAATGGCAGAGCCGCGCTGGGAGGAAAGTGTGTAATAACATCACAGTCGATGGCTATTGACAGAAGGTGTGCGTGTGCGTGTGACTGCAAGTCACCTTGAACACCAGCTGCGTGTACGTGCGACTGTCAGTCATTTTGTAATTCTCCACGTTTATGTGTTTGTGTGTTTGTTCTGGTCCATTTGTCCCTGAAACATGTGTGTTCATACGTAATGATGCTTCTGTAGATGCTGAGATCAGCACCGATGTCAGAGACAAATTCCTGTGCAGAGGGTCACAACTCACAACTGCAGTCTGATGCTATTTTCATGACGTTAGATAATAAAAGAGCTTCCAGATCAGAGCGGATTGAGAATTTTTCTAATATCTGTTAATTATTAACAAAAGCTCACTTACTGTACAGAGTTACAATGTCACCCCTGCAAACTATCCAGTGCACTATAAATCAGAAAAAGCTCTTCTGAAATATCTTTTCTTAAGTTAAATGCTTCATCAGCAGGAGTCAATTACTGGTAAAAATTAAGTACATTTTTGACACTACTCAAATGAAGCCTTAAGTAATACTTGTCTGAGGTGGGAGCTTATCAGTCACCTTGAACTCCAACTCCATGGCAGTAACCGTCTCGCCGGGCGGGGGCTGGGTGAGTTTCTGGATGTGGGCGTACAGGTTGCGTGCCGGAACCTCGGTGTTACCGCAGGTGGCGGCCTCCAGCAGCGCTTCGTGGATAAAGATGTACTGGTCCTCGGTCTGGACCATGTAGTTCCTCTGGGCGCGCATGCACGTCACGTGGCCGTAGATGTCTACAGACTTCTCGTGCTTCATGCGCTCCAGCATGGCGTCAATCACGACGAAGCAGCCAGTCCTGCCCACGCCCGCACTGATGGAGAGAGACAGAGAGAGAGGAGGCGTGAATAACTTTATGTTTCACTATATATAACAGATAATTGTCTTACGTCTGTTTACACACGATCCACTGATAGTACAAACACACTGGTAAACATCTACAGAGACAGATTTAGCACTAAAGCACAAGGTTATCAGTGTTCAGCTGGAAATCCAAAGCACTTATAAACTATTGAATTCACAACAGTATTGAGTTAATATATCGTTCAAGAGTATTTATCATACAAGATACAAATGATCTCTTTACGAGTCAGTCACCTTCAGTCAGTTTTTGCATGAGAATGTGAACTTAAAGGGTAACGTTGGTATTTTTATTTAACTATTATCCACTGTTTTTGTCCACTAAAAGTGCTTGTTTTTACCACTGACAGGCTCAGATTGTTATCATAAGTGTCTGACAACATTATATAAAGGACCCTACAGAGAAATAAAACATTTCTCTTTAACTTTCGCTTGACCCTGTCTGTTTGTTATTGTGTTTACCTGGACTCATTGTTATTGTGTCTCGTTCTGAAATCTCACGTCGTATCCACATTGTTGAAATCATCTAAATATTCAGCCATGACATTGAAAATCTTTTAGATAACACTAAGCTACGCTTTCTGTACTCCAACACAACAAACTGACAACACCGGCACTCCTCTCTTCAACTCTCACTCACGTTTCCATCGTTGTCTTCCGGCAACAGGTCACATGACACAATAATTAACACAATAATTAACAGATCGGATCAAGCGAAAGGTAAAGAAAACATTTTATTTGCTTTCCATTCCTTTCCATGATGAGAGACACTTAAAATAACAATCTGAGCCTGTCAGTGGCAAAAACAAGCACTTTTAGTGGACGTACATTGACGGTGCGGAATTGCGAGCGATTACATTGCAGCCTGTTTAGCGACAGACGGTTACAACGTTCTCCCTCAATACTGGACCAATTTCAAAAATGTTTTCCCCATTAGTCACTTAGACACAAAAACATGGGAAAATGGGGTTGAAAAATACCGAAGTTACTCTTTAATTTCTCTAACCTTACCCTTATAGAGAATATGTAACGTCAGATAAGTACTTCAGTCCTATTGTGTTCTCTCTGCTTGACAGCTGAAAACTGGACATTTTGTGTTCCAGATTAGTTGATTCACACCCTCCAGCACAAGAGCTGGACCATAATGAAACTGTTGCTGCAGATTGTGCACAACATTTGTGACTGTAGAGGCATCCTGAGAGGCTTTTCAACTGGCTGGAACATACGCAACACAGAATTATTGAGCCACATCCATGGGGAAGGTGTTGACCCCAAAAACAGGATTTCCACATCTCTGTCGCATTTGGTGTCCTTTACGGTGTATTGGCATCAATGTTTGATTAAAGAACACAACCCTGTCATAACCAAACCTGTTAATCCATGAAGGAAACAAGCCATGCAAAATAAATAAATGTGATGGTGACAATTAGAAGTTAATTTACTGTGTGCACACATACTGAGCTTGTTCCAGTCTACACCCACCTGCAGTGGACCACCATGGGGCCTGCATCTGGAGGATTGCAGGCCTTTACCCGCCGTAGGAAGGCCAGGATGGGGGTGGGGTACTCTGGCACCCCGTGGTCTGGCCAGGCCATGAACTGGAACTGTCTCACCTCTCTCTTCTCACTGGAGCCATTCTGCAGGAGAGTCAGATGAGTCAGTAAAGTAGAAAGGTGTAAGATATCCTGACATAGTAAACTGCTATTAGCTGCTTTTTAAAGATAAACTTGTCATGCTGGTGAAAAAAAAGTTTTCAACCGGTTAAGGTCACACTGTTTGGATGAAAGGGAGCTGAAATTCTACAGTTGAAATTTGAAAAGCACGAGTGATTTAATCAGAAATGAAACTATTTTAAATAAAGGTCTCAAGTTAACTCACAACTTTGATAGCAGCAGCAGTAGGTCTAGATAAAGTGTATAATTTTGGAATTGAACTCAGCAGTTTCTCGGAAACGGCTTCTTGGCATTGTCACCATTCCTGATAGAAACCGCTCCAGCTGGAGACTTGCGTTTAATTAGGAATTATAATAATAGAAATCACAAGTAAGAAATGGAAAAAGAACGGGAAGAGGAGAAATAAAGGACACATCAGTCACATCATCGTGGCACTGAAGTATATTAATCAAAGTGAAAAACGGAAATATTTTATTGCCTTTTAGAGAACAAGAGACCAATCTTGGATGTTAAAAACCAATTACAGCAGTGAAGAAACGATTCCAGTGGTAATAGCCTTTATCTATCTTCAGAAAAATAAGAAATTACATTTTAAAATGTGACCCCAGTCATGATGAACTGCAATAACCTGCTGGGAACATGTCCTTCATGAGCATGTCTCGGTTAAGTGCAAATATGTGTTATGGATATCGCTGGTATGGCCTGTATTGTGTTGCCTTTATGTATCGTATGTGTTCTAACATGTGAAATTGGTTTTATGTGAATGGAAGGAGAGATCTTGAATCTCAATAGGACCTTGCTCGCTAAATAAAGGATAAATAAAATAAAAAATAAAATATGAAATGAAAAAGGCAGTACTGTACCTTGTAGAGGGCGAAAGTACGGACGCTGTAAGTGGCCAACTCCACAGTGTCCAGCATAGTGACCTGGATCATTCCATAGGTCTCTGTTCCTCGCGCCGGCCAGTACTGGTCACACTTCACCTGGCAGAGCAAGAGAGAGGGCACACTGTCAGGAGTGAACTGCCGCTAACAACCGCCACGAGGCTCGCGAGAGGCTTGTAGGATCACACTGATTAACAAGGAGGGAACATTAGAGAGGTCAGGTCAAAGGCTTTTGTCCATCGTCTAATTAAAAAGACGTCAGCTCCTGTATCTGCTCAAAAATGAGCACAAGTGAATTGAGCATGTGCATCCATGTGTGTCTGCATTTGAATCGGACTTCAAAAGGGCATTAAAAAGCCCACTTTGTCTTTTACCGGCCTGTGAGCATTTTCAATTAGCTAATTGTCGGGGGTGGTTCGCAACCCTTTGTCGAGTATGCTTTTGGCGCATTTGTGATGATTGGGCACTGCATCGTGGAGGGAGATGTGTCTAAAAGCCTGTCGTGAAGGGACAGCAGGTCCGGCCACCTGGCTCCATATGTGCACAGAACTAACTTCACTGTGAACGAGGCTAAAGATCCTCCAAACACTGGCATTGAGTGGCTTTGCTTCAATCTGTGTATCTATGAAAATGACAAACTGGCCTTTGCCACAATTCTAACTTTACTCCCTCTCTTTGGCAAGGATCAATTAGACTGGAACAAAAAAGGACTTCATAAAACTGTTGACCTCGTCTTCACTCAAACATTTACATGAACTCTTCCTCATCAGACTGATGAAAGTCACTACTGGCTGCCACTGGAGTTTGGCTCCGGTTTTAAAACAGCAATAATAAAGAAAATATGTGCCATACTACTTCTGAATAATTTTGAGTCAAAAATAGGCTGATGCTGTTTGTATTGATTGTATTGTTTCTCTTGTTGTGGAAAAATGGAAAATCTTAATAAACATATTGTTTAAAATAAATAAATAAATAGACCATGCGGTTGCACAATCATGCTTCATTTGATGTTTCTAATTAAATAGTTGTTCTCAAGGTCTGCAAGTATCTAGAGGCGATGAGTCGCATCATTATCTAAGCACTCGGCGTAGCATAGGATGTTTTCAAGACTAAAATCTAATTTGGAAAAACAGTCCATACAACAATTTCTGAAATTGCTTCAGTATTGAGGTCTATCGGGGCAAGCTGGGACCGTCATTTACGTCCACTAAAAGTGCTTGTTTTTGCCATGACAGGCTGTGATTGTTATTATAAGTGTCTGACATTATGGAAAGAGTCTCGCTCAAGGAGAAGTCTGGTTTTGAAATCTGGTGAGGTGACGTGTTGCCGGAAGACAACGGTGGAAACGTGGAATACATCAGTGGTGGAAACGTGAGTGCCAGCCGGGCACAGTTTGTTGTGTTGAAGTACAGAAAGTGTAGCTTAGTGTTATCTAAAAGATTTTTAATGTCATGGCTGAACATTTAGAGGATTTCGACAATGTGGACGAGGTCTTTGGATTCGATCGCCGCCCGTAATTATTTGAGCCAGAGTATACGGATGTTCAGATTTCACAACGAGTCTCCTCTTTGAGTTGGACTTGGACACAATAACAAACACTTTTATTTCTCTGTAGGGTCCTTTCCATAATGTTGTCAGACACTTATAATAACAATCTGAGCCTGTCAGTGGCAAAAACAAGCACTTTTAGTGGATGTAACGTCACATTGACGCTGCTCACTTGCCCTCACAGCTCATCTTGCTGCTGCCTGTTACACTGTTCTCCCTCAATACTGGACCAATTTCTAAAAATGTTGTCCCCATTAGTCACTTAATCACAAAAACATGGGAAAATAGGGTCCAGGTGGAAAAATGCAGAAGTTACCCCTTTAACAATTTGCTCTACCTACTACTACTACTACTACTACTACTACGAATAATAATAATAGTAATAATAATAATAATAATATTAATAATAGTACATTGTATTTAGTGGCGCCTTTCAGGACACCCAAGGACACCTTACAATGCAGAAAAGAAATACTCAGACACTTAAACTACGTGTCTTAAATGAGAAGCTGGACCCATCTTCAATCAGTCTCAGGCACTCTGAATAATAGCATGAGCTAAGAAAAACTACACATTTTAGAAGTGTGTGGGTAAAGTTTGCCAGTTCAGAGAATCTCTATGAGTCTGTTCAACTCCCTTTTTACATATAGAAACAGAGCAAATGCAAACTGTCAGAATTGCAGGGACAAGGACTTGCTGCTATTGATTTGGAAAACATTAGAGGAAGAGATGTGGCGCAGGTAAGCTAATCATATTGATACCGCAGTACCGAGCTGACATTTGGAAGCACCTTGGCTGTCTCAGCGAGCTGGTACAAATCGACAAACAAAATGCGTTAAAATTCACCCCCTCACATTTCACCTCCCCTGGTGACAGCTCCCATTCAGAGGCAGAGGGAGACCTTGCAGGAGAAACTCAATTGAGTGATGGGGAACCGCTTGCAGTACAAACATATGGATTAGCAGTCACCACCGTAATGAATATCTCTGCGCTGTCTGAGGTTGGGTGGCATATCCTCCCTCGCAAACACACACATAAACAGATACACACACACACATGCACAGATCGCAGGTTTCACTATCATCTGCTTCTGCTTTGAACCTCGCTTCTCACATGTCGTCGCCTGGCCTTTTGCAGAGGACACAGACCTCTTATCTAGACACACACATACATACACACACACACACACACACACACACACACACACACACACACACACACACACACACACACACACACAAGTGAGTAATATCTCTGGTCTCACTTCAAATCCTGACCTTTTAGGGTTTCACTAACTGGTAATAATAGTGCTAGAGGAAGCTGAAATTTTCCTGCTGCCGGATCTCATCATATATGTCAAGCTCCTGCTCTGTTTGGCATAAGACATCAGCCTGGCTGAGTGGTGGAGGTTAACTGACTCATCATATGTGTATGTCTGTGTGCGTATGTGAGAGAGGAACAGACAAATAGAGGATGTGTATTTATGTAAAGGATATAACAGAAATAATAAATAACAGAAATCCCTGAAAATGTAGCATACCATGTGTCTAATCAGGAGTACAGCCGGCTTTCAGCGTTGGCTTGTTAAATGTCTATTATCAACTTACAATTGCTTTTCTGACGTACTGTAGTTTGCAGTCTGATGGGATTTTTCGGGACAGTTCCACATATTAAATAATTTTAATTTTCGGGACTGATGCAGAAACAATTTAATCAATTCCATTCACAGTTACATGCACCATATTGTGTTGTAAAAAGTCATTTAAAAATTGTGACAGACATTAATATCCCAGCCACTGCTAATTGTAATTTAACTAACAGTGTTCTTTTCTGTATAGCGGAGGTTGTAATTGTGATTTATATACACCAGTGTTCAAAGAGTAATTAAACACAAAAAATGTTTTTCAAGCTGTTAAAACATTAATGTATACTGTTTATGGAAAATTCTTTCAATAGTATAAATGTCAGCAATGCAGATAAAAGTCTACATGCTCTTTTTTAAAGTGGCTAAAATGCGAAATTCAGAGCATATCTATGACAGGGATTGCCTCCACATGGCTCTCAACATGGCGAAAGCTGAGACGGTGGCTAGCAGCTAACAGAGCAAACAACGCAACTGCTTTCTGTTGTTGTCTGTAAGTCTGTCCATTACGTCTGTCACCTATGTACAGATGTCCCTTTGTATTTTATGCTGTCATGTAACTTCACCAATAAAATTATAAAAAAAAAAAATTACAAGTAGCTTAAAATTGTACTTAAGTACAATACCTGACTAAATGTAGCACCACTGCGAGACAGCATTATAAACATTATTGCAGTTACCTGCCACTTTTTTCCATGAGAAAACAGAAAAAACAGTCTTTACTGAGCCAGAATAAATATGAAAAGGGAAAATAAAGAAACTTATTTATTAGAATAAATCAAAAAACAGAGGGGGGACCGGAGGGCGGGTATTACGCTTCCGTGACGCCGCGTGCATCGGGACGGCGTTATCAGCTGTAATCGCCGTACGAGTGCAGTGCAGAGCGACGGCGATAGCCAGTGGCACACACACAGGAACTCACATGCGCACATGCGTGGCCGGCCCGGCTATGTCGACAAGGCAAAGAGAAGCTCGGATTACAACACAAACAGAGGGAGAGTGACTTCGTTCTCTGCTCAGGTAGACATTACTCCTCTATATCTTTACATAGCAAATAGTTATTTGATGCTATATTAATGCTCTGAATTTTGAATTTTGCACCTTTAAAGCTGGGGTCTGCGATCTTGGAAAACTACCATAATTTGAAAGTAGCATCGCCTCAGGAGCTCCCTCTAAACCCCCCCCTCCCCTCGAAACTCCTTATAAGGCAACGCCCCCCACACACATGCACGAGCACCGCCGCATCATAACTACTTCACATTTTTCGTAGCTATTTCATCACTAAATTCACTTCTGAAAAATGTTGAGGCGAGAAATCAACGGTGTAGATTTAGAATATTGACAGTTTTACGATGTTAGATGGCGAATCAAACATTTTCTCCACTGTTGTCGGAGTTTAGAAGCTCCACAAACTGCCGGCACAGCTAGCTAGCTCCTGCCGGGATCGCCACCTCTCCACCCGGGCATTCACTCACACAGACCCCGCTATGAGCTGGAGCGCTCTCAAGAGACCGGTCTCGTAGACGAGGGGCTTTTATTTCCTGGTTGACGGAGAGGGGAGGGGGGGGGGGGGGGTAGCAGCAGCTCGCTGGAGAGCCGGCCACAGAGCAGCAGAGAGGGGAGGGAAAGAGAGAGATATCTGCTGAGACAACACGACCCTTTTTAACATTACTCTAATATCTGGAGGGAGATCAGTCCACTCGTTTGTTGCTGTAACTGAAAAAGCAGTTTGAGTAACGTAAATTTTGTTCGGCAATGTTTTCTATCCGCCGTCTCCCCTCGTTGATAATCCTGTTTGTCTGACTTCACTTTGAGCTGTTAGAATAAATAGTTTAAACCTGCAGTATCTTATAAAGTAAACTAACAGAACATAAACAACTAAATCAAAGTTGTATTTTTCGATAATATGGTAATAGTGGTAGGAGTTCGTTCTCGTTGTCCGGTGTTTTAAGAGCTGAGTTTTCTCTTCCACGCTCCAGTGAACGTGCGGCGGACACGCGCTTTGAGTTCACGCTGGTGCACGCTGAGGCTAGAGTACGAGCAGGGAGGCAGGGAGGCTTCTGATTGGTTCCTTACAACCGGGACCATTTTTACTGACTGGTAGACGTTTTTACAGGATTACAGCAGCTACAGATGACGGATCTTTTCCGGTCTTTTTTCAGTGCTCATAAGAAACGGATTGCTGTCGGGGTGTAAAGACCATTTCAACCAATATAACAAAAAGTGTATACTGGATAAATCGCAGACCCCATCTTTAAGAGTGTAATTAAACACCCTCTTCTGGTTTGGAAATTCCAGCTCCAAACCGTTTGATGATGTTATACTGAAGATTTCAAGCTACCCTGACATAAGTGGGCAAAACATGTTTCCACCCCCATAGGTGAAAGGCGGGTTTGGTTCTCTGAGTCTCTCTCCATAGTGTTGAAAGCCAGTTGATTCTGAAATGTGTGAGGCTGGGACAGGCTGAGATGCTGTTTCATTCCTCTTTAAGTTCCTTATGTTGTGCTGTGGTGATTTTGTCCCTGCGCTGTGAGTCTGAGATCAAAGCGGGAGAGTATGTTCATCCGTCACAGAGCTTTGAAATTGCCACTCAGACACACTAAATATATGGAAAGGTATTTGCGAGGATGTGTGCATCCTCGTAATAAAAATCATCTTATCAAGCATATCCGCGCTGCGGATATTCTCCAAGGTACAAATAAATGAGCTCTGTTCCAAAAAGACATAGTGTGCCCACAATTTGCCTAAATGATTGATTGCATCGATAGCTCAAAAATTAAAACAGATGATGGTACGTTTTGAAGGATGGTAAGTCATTTACTTGACAAAACAATTGCTTTTTTACAGACTCACCATAGATACTGAATAATGAACTGAGCTTCCTGTAATGATTCACCCCACCCCCAAAAAATCAATGTCTAGGATTTTGGAAATGAACTCTTTCATTTATAATCCCTGTTACTTCCAGTTCTTAGTCTGGGGATTCTCTTTCATTAGGGCACCGAGTGCACACACTAATAAAGAAAACCACATACTGGCAGGGCTCCACACTGATTTATTTTTCCTCCGAGGAATTCATGAGCATGATTTTGTGATGGTAATTAAATAAACCCATCCCAATTTTGAATCTCAAGTTGCCCATGTGCTCTTTTTTTTTTTTTTTTTTTTGCTTTTATTAGCTCGACTGTATTTTTAGGAGCACACGGTTGTTGTTGGGTGACAATCCTCTTAACTCCAACTTCAGAGTTTTCATTATAGCGCCGAGGCTTTCCAGAGCCAAATTCAGAAAGTGCAAACACAAATGAGACACTCGATGTCTATAAAACCTTGGCATGGTGTTGCAAAAATAAATATGTAGCAATCAAGTATTGAACTCTCTGAGCGGTTTCTAAACAACAAATGAATAAAAAAGAATTTGCATGATAACTACACTGTACATGTTCATAATTTAGCTGATTTTTTAAAATTATTTTAAGAGACGGTATGCACGTGTTGCTATCATATGCAAAGTTTCCATGGTAACTCCCCCCATAAGTGGCAAACAAACAGCAGGAGGGAAATGGTGAAAAGCTGTTGTGCAATCTTACTTCACAAACAGATTCGGACTGAATGGTAAATGGACTTGCACTTATATAACGCTTTTCTAGTCTTCCGATTAAATCGATTCTTTACACTACGTCAGCATTCACCCATTCACACATTTGACAGAGGCTGCCATGCACATCAGGATCTAATCTAAATACTGGCACAGGATGCCATGCGTTAAGTGTTTTGCTCAAGGACACTTCGACATGTGACCACCGACCTTCCGTTTGGTGGATGACCTGCTCTACCCTCTGAGCCACAGCCGCCCGCATGAACTCATGGAGAAGTTTCTAGAGATTGCCGAGGACTCAGGAGAAGCAAAGCAACATGAAGAGATACTGTCCAAAGACATCCAAAATATCCTTTGAAGTGCCTGTGACTTTGATCAGGCTGACAAATCCTGCTTTAAAGTAAGAACAGGTGTCTATATGCCTTCAGGCTTTGTTGAGTGTAACGTTACTTCCCCGGTGTTGAGCTACATAAATATATACATATATGTCAGGAAACTCCATCTCTGGCCACAGTTCAACTTTCAAACACTGACTGTCTGATACTGTTGCCTTCAATGGCCTTAAGTTTTACAAGATAGTAATCTTTTCGGTTTCGTTTTTCCTCCTAGTATCACAACTCTCCCCACTCACAGAGGCCACCTGTTGGTTGATTAGGTAACTAGGTTGTGAAAAAGGGTGTGGTATCACATAAAAAAAGGTGACATATCATGTGTTTTGATGATATTTCACAACAGGAAAATGTATTTCTTCTTTATTTACTAGTTTATCACTAATATATTATGAGATAGTCATTATTTACGGCTTATTATTCACAATTAAATCATTTATGGTGATTGAGTTCATATGTGGTTTATTATCAATACATTATTTAATGTATGTCATTAAATTTTTATGTATGCACATGTCAGGAAATGAATACATCATAAAGAATTAAAGGTACTTCAGAGCATATCTATTACCTCCACATGGCTCTCTTAAATGGAGACGGCTGAGCCGGCGGCTATTAGCTAACGGTGCTAACTAGTGACGGTGCAGCCCCACTGTACGCGACCAGACTGGCGACAAGATTCGCTGCCTTTCATCGTGTATGGGAAGCGGCTGCTTCGCTGTACAAAGTATGCTGGGATACCTTCGATGCGGACCAAGCTGGCGGTGCGTGAAGAGGGCGTGACCATTTCAAAAATCCAAATGGTGCTCAAATCAAGCTGAACGCCGTTACTTTCTGAACAGCTGTGTGTACAACCAGGAAATGCTAAAGCGAGAGTAATGATACTTGTATTGTAGTTGATAATCTATCCATGCAAAAAAATATTTTTTTCAGCGAATGTCTGAGCAGGAGTAATGTTAACTGCATTTTATCCAGAATCCACTTCCTGAACAGCATACATTTTTAACGGCTTTTTTTCCCTCATTAATTGATGTCATAATCATCCATCTGACAGAAAACAGTTTTGTACATTACTTCGTAAATAAAATACACTTGTGTGGAGCTGGTAGAGAGGAGGGCAGGGGGGATCGTAGGACGGACAAGCGACTGATGGGGCAGGGCGGACGCTAGTTTATGTGAATTGGTCGCCCACAGTGGAGCTGCAGCGTAAACGTAGTGCAGAGCGGCACGGTGTGGCCGACAGTGGGGCACGACAGTAGTGATGTACAGACCAACTCTTTTCATAAAATCGGTTCCTTCGAGTTGACACGTGTTGTATCGAACCTTTCAAACCTTTCGAGTTTTGATACTTTTTGCAAAATATAGCGTCATTTTCTCCGTGACTCTCCGTTATAAGGGTCCATCCGAGGACCTGCTGTACCATCCGGTTCGACTCAAGTCTGATTCAATCGGTCCTCGCTTGTTCGTTCAGTGCCATTGGGTTCGTGTATACATTTTCCTATGTTTTGAGCGACTGCACCACCGTAGCAGGCAGCGTGAGCAGTACCCTACAATAACAGCGAGTAGGCGAGTGGGAAAAGTCTGGGATTCATGATCACTCTGTCCGTTCGACAGGCTGACCTGGTACATACCGGACACTAAAAAGAGTCGTTCAAAAAGATTTGTTTGTTCATTTATGCACATCACTACACGACAGAGACAATCACGGCCAGAGAAGCTCTGATTACAACACACACAGAGGGAGAGCGAATTTATTCTCGGCTCACATAGACATTACTCCTCTATATCTTTATATTGCAAATAGTTGTTTGCTGCTATATTCATGCTCTGAATCCCGTATATAGAACCTCTAACTGTTATGGAATGAAGTCAGTGATTGTCAGCATTTTATAGTAAATGACATTGTCTCTCCTTACCCGTGACTTCTCCTCCAGTCTGGTCATCATGACGATGGTGTTGGATCTTTGCTCCCACATCATCCTCCAGAAGTCGCTCAGTGTCTCTGGCAGCGGCCCCTGTGTGGCAATGTAGGCATTCTGCTTCCTGTAGCCGTCAATGTAGTTGGAATTGATGTAGTCACTGCCTGGAACGGCTGTAACAAAGACCAGAAGTAAGGATGTGACTGATGTATTACACAGTATGGTTTCTTTGATTTAATAAGGTTGCTCAGAAACAGAGATCAGATTAAGATCTGAATCACTTTAAACAAAATGCATGATAAATCACTTCAGATGCATGCTACTTTCCAATCCACATGTTGTGATCAACACTCTATATGAAGCACAAAGTGAACATGTGTTTTGTGGTTAAACCGGGGCTTTCTAAAGCAGCAGCTTCAGGCATACAAAATGTCCTTGGTACTTGTGATGGAGGTCTCGATCGAAGGCAGCCTCTGTCAATGGCTATCTGAGGGGTTGAGTGCTTACATGAGCTCTTACCATCAACAGAGGTGAGCACCACTCTGGAGTGGTCATAGGCAATGACGTTTGCATAGCGATTCTTTGGCTTGTTGACCTCCATGTTGGAGTTCTCCCAGGTAAACTGCTGGCCCGGATCAATGGACTGTGAGAGTGGGCAGAGAGACACAGACAGGAGGAAAGAAAATATAAGCACAAAATGAGGCTCTTGAGTATTAAATGGATAAAGTGGAGTTTGACAGGAGGGTAAGGGAGTAGAGCACAATTACCCTACTGTCTGTTGTGACCCATTCAACCGCAGTATACTATGGACAACAAAGCCTTTAAATGGAACATATACCAACATCGTGTCTCTTGAAAAGCCACCGTGGAGCGCTACAGGTGAGTGGTTTTACACTGTGTAGGAGATTGTGCAGACTCAAGCTATCAGTTAACAAAGTGCCATGTTGCTGACTCCACTGTTGGTGCATTAAAGTCCCCATGAAACGGAAGTTAGAGCGTCTCTAACTTCTGTACTGTGACGTATCTCACAGTGAAACAGAATATTTGAGCGGTGTACAGTTACAAGAGGGATTAAAATCAAATCATTCGCACTTTTTTGGGTCGCTAAAAAGTGGGCGGGCTTAGAGTTTAGCTCGATAAGGAGCTACAGAGGATACAGAGCAGAGGATTGTTGGTTCCACACACACACACCTCCCGCACCTGTTGTTAGACCAGGCAGAGGACGAGGGAAAGATTAAAGGGAAACTGATTTTCAACCGGATGGGTGGTAACATTACTGCAGCGCGGACAGTATTCGCGTCGTCATCCGGTGGACGTTCACTGCATGTACTGCCGCGCTGCAGCGACACTGACTCGGCTGAAAATCGGTAGTTTCCCCTGAATGAATTAGACCTCAGCCACATTGTTTTGAGAATGAAAACAGCGTTTTTGCCCACTGATATCCCAAAACACACCTCTTCCTGTTTCTCTCCATACTGCTCTGTTAGCTACTTCGATCAAAGAACGTGTATTGATTCGATCCACAAACGATTGGCTAGCTAGTTGCCCCAAATCTCATTTGATTGGATGAATTTTTGTAAACGCCACTGAGTGCAGGATGAGTCATCAAACATCTAAAACAGGAAGAGAACATGGTCCCCATTTATACACTCTTACTCTATCCTATTCATAAATACTATAGGAAATCTCTTCTCTCTCAATTAACTACCCTTTCTATTCTGAATATTAGGATCAAGAATAGGTGATGCTTTAAATGCCAGATAATTGATCTGCAATAAGTGCCTTATTCATGTGACATTGTCAATGAACCTGTCTTTTCATTTACTAGTAAAATGTATACATTCAGTAGCTGTGTCTGTCTATATTATGTGTACCGAGACATGTGGATGTGTATATGTCTTTATATGCAAATGTGAATATACTGTATATATGTATATTTTTGTAATAGATTGTTGGTTCTAATTGTAACAACAAACCAAGTCCCTTTGTTTTCATACACGTTTAATTAACTATCTTTTCAACATTTATTTTTATTTATTTATATTTTTCAATTATTATTTACAAATATTTATTATTATTATCATTATTATTATTGTTTTGATTATTATTTATCTATTCGTTCAATTATTTGATATTTTTTCCATTTTGTTTACTTTTTGGGTATCTGGGGAGGGTGGAGGGTTTGTTGGAATGTGTGTAACTTTGTTGAAAAACACAAACAGGAAGATAGAAGACAGGGATTTTGATCAGATTTTGATGTAAAAAATACTCTGATACTGTTTTTTTTCTTTCTCTTTCTCTTTTTTCATGTATTTGACAAATAACAAGAGGTAAATTAACAATTAACACAGGAACACAGGATTAAAACAGGGAAAATATATCTTTCATTTCATGGGGACTTTAACAGGTTGATTATTTGTTGGACAATTGATGCCTTCAATGGTAATGAGGCAGAAATATAAAGACCACGGTTTTGGTGATTTAAATCAACAACAACAGAAAGGCCATCTTCCATGGATTTAGCCAAGAGAGTAACATATTCCTCCAATTTCTAAACCCAACATGATGAAAATGTTCATTTTAGCTGGGAAACGAGTGCAGCTAACCACAAACACTCATCCTCTCCTTTTAGAATGGTCCTATTGAATTACCTCATTCTGAGAAGCCACATGCATGACTTGTTGCGGTAACCATGATTCTTCTCATCCTCTTTCTTTTCTCATCTTCTATTTCTGCTGCCCTTTCCTATCTTGTATTTTTGTTTCAGCCCCTCCCTTTCCTCCTCTCTCTGTTTCTAACCCTTTCCTTCTTACGTCATTTGTCTCTCGGGCTAAGACGACAGTAGACTGCATGCATATTGATCTGGGGAGATATGTGACGGCCTCCCATCCCTTGGCTCGATAATGTCACAGAGTCTCTTGTTATTCCGAATCGATCCCCCCTCAGCTCGCACCGGAACCATGTCCACTAATTCCCCAGACCTTTCGCCTCGCAAATCCAGCAGGAGTCAGAATGACACCTTCGAAATTCCTTCACTTACTTAACGTGGCTGTAGCACTGATTTAATTACTAGAGGTTATCTTGTGTCAAAACTTAACAGCTCAAACATAGTAATAATAACGATGATTGGATAATGGATGAAATAAAGGGCACAAGGTGAGGCCTGGAGAGTGTGAAGATTAGGATCCCAGGCCATAAAGTGATTTTTATAAGTGTTGTCCTGGTGTCTGGGGTCCTAAGATATACATGAGGCAGGTGTAGTTTGCCTTAGTATATTATTATTGGTTGTTTTGGTGTGCATTAGTCTCTAAATCCATTTTTAACATTCTACATTTTTGTCAATCGTCTGTACAGCACTTTGAATTGCATTTGACTTGATAGAAAGGTGCTATATAAAAGTAAAGTGGCACCTACATAGGTAAAAATATGGCATAAAAGTTATTTACAACTCAAAGTTTACTTCCAGAGAAAGTCATGTATTTGTTTCTGAAGAAGATATGAAAAATGTGGAGTGCTCATATGCAGGAAATTTTCCACTACAGCTCCAAATTGCTCAGCACTAAGAGTCATGTGGGTATAGGCCTATCGCTGCTGATGAGCTCAGCACTGCCAATTTCTCTGTCCGCGCCCGCCAGTACGAAGAGAAAGATTTCATTTGCAGTCAAAACATGTCATATCCATTTGAGAGCTCAGTGAACACAGCACGCACATAAGACTGATGACAACTAGCAAACAAGTTAGGTAGAGATGGTAGAAAGAGGTGAAAAGCAAACACCCAAGGTTTTCTCGCTGACACACTGGAAATGCTTTCAAATGAACATAATGATGCTATGACGACAGCAGCGTGATAGCGCTTCCTGTGGTAAAAAAGACTGTCAGGGGGAGCTGCAGCACGCCTGATTGTCAAGTTCTGCTCATTACCCAGTGTGCTCATTGCTCAGTGTGATGTGGACTGACGTTGGTGGTAAAGGAAGTGTCAGGCCGCCTAAAACATCAGGGAGAGGAAGTGGTGAAGCCTCTACAAATTGTGTGCCTTGGGGTAAGGCGCGACGGGAGCAGCCGGCGAACGTGACTGTGACAAAGCGCCGTGAGCTCTGCCACAGCGCCTTTGCTGGCACAGAGATGGTCAGCCATCTGCCGGGCCATGGAGGGGGTCTTCCCTGGCTTGGAATGACTGGTGCGGAGAGGGAACGGGACCGGGCTGGTTTCCTGCAGTCATACGAGCCACTTCCCCGGCTTGATTCGTTTACACTAACTCAACAGGCCGGGAGGGCGATGTGCTGGAGAGGCACTGAGCAACACAAGATAGCACTTAATTGAGTGCAGATTTTTACCAAGGCCTAATTATCTCCCCGGTTAGCTGTTAATTTCATGGTGAATCACTATATTTTTAAGATATTGATATCATATTATCATTATCTCTTTAGGAGCCACCATTCTTGTTTTGAACGAACAGTTGCTTCTCCATGTGGTCGCGTCACACACATTAACCTCGCCCGTAGCTGCCAGTAACTCCTCACAGGACGCTGGTTGGTCCGCTCACTGGCTGGTCAGACACAAATGCATGACTTGAAGCCTGACAAGATGGGATTTTTGTGTGATATGTGCTCCTGCGATCCTCGCATGATCCCGCGATATCGCGAGAATCTAGCTGCCGTGCAAGGTAAAGGATTTATTGCACGGCTGTTATATAGAGAGGCAAAGTCCCGCCCCTTCCGGTGGACCCCATGGGACCTTATTTTGGGAAAAATATGTACGGTAGTCAACGGCGAGAGACAAATTATTTTTGGATCCCGTTTGAATTGCACCATGAATCACACATATGATGTCTGACAATTTAAAACGTAATTTTGCAACTCAAGAAAGTTGAAGTTTGTCGTAGGTTTGTCGTAGTAACATTCAGTTTTGTGTGAAACCGCTCAGTGAACTACATCTCTCGTCTCGCACAATAATTATGTTTTAAAATTGACAAACATCATATGTGTGATTCATGGCGCAATTCAAACGGGATCAAAAAAATATTTGTCTCTCGCCGTTGACTAGCGTACATATTTTTTCCAAAGGTCCTATGGTGGTCCACTGGAAGGGGCGGGACTTTGCCTCTCTATTAAATGCATTAGTTTCAGCTGCGAGTACTACAATTGAAGAAAAAACTCATGTATGAAATCTGAATGAATTCAAGGATTCAACTTACTCATGCAAGACAAAATACACAAACACTGGCTGTTAGTGTTAACACCATATGGTAAATGTTTTTTTTCATGCAGGCAATGCCACTGGGTAGATGGTAGAGCGTTAATGTAAGTCTATCAAATAGTTATAGTTATTTTCACAGTTAACACTGGACGGGACAGATAACAGGACAGTTTGGGCTCGTGGTGATGCTCGGGGAAGGGTCATGAGGTCACCAAAATAAATTAGCTGTTTCTCTTGGGAGTCAGCTAATTTCATGGTGTAGCAACATATGCTGGTCACAGACAAACAGGCAGAGGCAATCACATAAGTTTTTAGGTGAAGGTAAAAAAAAAAGGCGAATGGATCCATCAATGTGAGGAATTGAGCTGATTAGACAAAACAGATCGAACACTCAGAACAAATAAATAAAAGGCAGCTCTTGTTTTTCTGTATTCAATGGTGCCTCTCCTTTTCATCTGGCCTCGCTTCGTCCCCAAACCGACTACATGCCACTTTAAATGCAAATTCGCTCCCCTTTTTTTTTGAGGAAGAACACTGACAAGAGATAATCCCTCACCGAGTTGCGTCGGGGAGACCGCCTGCAAAATAACATTCTTCGGGGAAACATCAAGATGCACACAGATTGCTTAAGCAAGTCGCCACCTGCTAGTTTTGTGAAAAAGCATCACGCAGCATTCAATGTAAGTGTTGGTTTCCTGGTGGGATTGGTAATAGAGTTGTAAAAATGACTGAAGAATGTCTGTGAAAGAAGTCTTCCATAATCCATTAGAATACATGCGTATGGGATCAAAGAGGCATAAACACAAAACTTCCTTCGCAGAAAACGATAACAAAGAAACACATTTATATGCTAGAAAGAGAGGGAGACACTGCTACAGCATTAGTGCACAGCTCTTACCTCATACTCCTGGGAAAAGCGGAGGCCGTCGTTGGCCTTCAGGCGCTCTATGTGGTCAGCCAGTTCAATGACAGGAATGGGTGGGTGCTCCCTCATTCCTGGGAGAGGAAGAGGAGGAAGAGGAAGAGGGAGAAAGACAAAGAAAGGAGTGAGATCTAGCTGCTCCTACATCAGACACAGACACAAACACTGGTAGGACCACAGGGTGAGTGAGGCTGCCGGCGGGACCATGAGGTGGCTGTGAAACGGTGAGCAGAGTGCACTTTGTTCAACAATGCATGAAGAGAGAGAGAGAGAAGAGAGAGAGAGAGAGAGCGCACAAGTTGAAACAGGCTGGTGACATTTGGTGACATTTGGTGATGTCGTCATGCTAAGTGAGGAGGACAGAGGTGGGGCTGGCACGGCGATGCACATGAGTGACTGGGTGAGCATGCTCCTGGAGGGAAGCAGGAGGCAGACATCGCTCTTGACTCCACAGCGCTCATTTGGTGGCAGAGGTGGAGGATCAGAGCAGGAACCCACAAGTCTTTACAAATCAGTCACACTGTCACTTCTCAGAGAAGAGAAAAAAAACTGACTGGTCACCAGCCAAAACTCATTTCTTTGAAAATCTCCCTACAATAGACTATCTTTCGGCCCAGCCTGGAGTGCTTGGGCTGGATTAACTTCCACCAACCCCCCCCTGCCGCTCTCTAGATTCCTCATCGCCGAGTTATTGGATGATTTATTGCTAATCTACCGACACAAATTCCCCCTGTGCCTCTGAACTTGGCGAGGCTCTGTGCTTAAAACGGATTGCTGGGAACTTGCCTTATGTGTTAAAAGTTAACTGTATGTGACGCATGACGAGGCTCTGAAGCTATACACGGAGTATCATTAACCTTACATCCATCCTTTAAAGGTATACATATTAACATTAGTGCCTTTGGCTGGGCTCATCTGTAAGGTCATGGGTCATGCTTTCAGATGAGCGACTGCTGCAAGCTCATTATGGCTGTAGTGCTAATGGCTAATGGCTGGTAACTATGGCCACTGCACAAGATGAGACCTGACCAATTACACTAATTTAATACCGTCGCACCGAGGGACCTATGAGCACATTAACATCAGTGTGTATGTGTTTGTGCGTGTTCAGCCAGGTCTTTTACAGCCACGCTGTTGGGTAAATGGAGAGTGAAGCCATAGTTAACGAGGCTAATGCACAGCAAGAGTAACTGTTCGCACTGCTCAACTATCCATGAAACCATCTAGTCCTCCACCAAAAAGGTGTTGTGGGAGGTTCACAGCCAAAGAGAGGACATCGCTGCATCCTTGAAGCGCCAGGGGCTACAAGCTTGTGGGCTTGTGATGTCTGTCGGGATCGCAACGGGGGAATGGGATCAGGAGCACGTGAGAGAGGGGGAGAGACTGCATGTGTGGGAAATACACAGTAGGTGAGAGAGCAGACTAACTTGGAGTGTTGGGGCAGCGATGAGAGCTGGGACCTGTGGAGAGAGGAGAGTGAAGGAGGGAGGAAGAAGAACACTCAATCAATGGGGATGGCTCTGGATCAGACCAGGGCCAAACAGTATCTGCAAATAACCTTTGAAGCTAGTTGGAGTGTGCAGCGGGTGGTGTTTGCTCTCTCAGGAAAATTCAAGTAGCGTAGTTTGGGCTGTTAAACAGAAGTGCATACAAACGGCTGACTATAAAACACAGCTCAGTGTGAACTGCAACACTGAGTACAGGGCACTACATGTGAGCTTTATTAGAACTTGGGTGTATTTTCATGTTTTGGCCATCATTTTAATGGAAATCGGTTCTGACAACATCATAATCAAAGTAATTACTGAGATCTGGGAACATGAAATGGTCATACGCCAGGTTGTAAACAAGTTCTGCCAGATGATGTAAACCACTTTATTTGGAGGTAAAATAAAAGTGAGCGCACCCGAAATGTTGGTAATATCCCCTCATTGCACATTAAAATACTCCTCTGTGACTACTTACTGTAAATTGCACTACTCCATAAATGGCACTACATGCTTTATCCGAAGTGTAAAACACAAGTGATCTCATTTTAGGTATTTGCAAACACTATCTGAACCAGGTCTGCTGAGGATCAACAAGGTCTGTTGCTCATAGAACCGCACGCCTGCTGCTGAAGAGCCAAAAGGTGCAGCCGAAGTCTGTTTAACCAACCAATATGCTGGAGACATGAGCTGCAACCGACTGGACCACTTAGCAACAATCAGAATCAGAGCAGGAATGTTTCACCTTCTGTGGGCGAATCAAAGACAGAGAGAGCTAGAGGACAGAGGAAAGGACTGTTCAATATTCACTCAGCTCGACCTTGGAATCTCACACGTTTTCACGAGCTAGACGCAGCCTTGGTGATTTTTGATAATCACCACTCTTGAAGCAAAACAGCGAGGTGGTAAGGGAGAGAAAGAAGAAGAGACATGTTGATGTACAGAGAGGGAGAGAGAGAGAGAGAGAGAGGGGGACAGAGAGTGAGAGAAAGAGAGAGAGAGAGAGAGAGAGAGAGAGAGAGAGAGAGAGAGAGAGAGAGATTATCCTACAGGGGAAAATGGAAGACAAAAGAGGAAAGAGGTGGAGTGGGAGGACGGGAGAACAGGGCTCTTTTAGAGCGGCAGCGCTGCTTAATTCCTCTGCAGGGGTTCAAAGGGGCTGTGTGTGTGTGTGTGTGTGTGTGTGTGTGCGCAGCGAATGGGATCTTTAATAACCCGTGAGAAGGGATACACACACACACACCGAAAACACACAGATACTCGCACGAACGCGCGTGCACCGAGGTTGACATTTTCTCTCAGCTCCATTGTTCCCTTCGCCTGGCTCACCTTGACATCAGAGGCAGCAGGACTCATTACCAGCTAGGGGGAATGAAAGGAGCTCACGGAGGGAGGAGGAGCGAGGACCGGGGGAGGAAGGAGGAGATCAGGAAGAAAAGGGAAGAAGGCTGATGCTGAGGCGGGCACCCTGACACAAAACCCCCCCCCCCTCCCATCACCACCACGCGTGGATGGAATGTGAATTCACTTGGCCTGCCTCCACTGAGTCCAGAGCTGGGTATGATGGTGAGCATGATTTGTTTATTTTCTCTTATTGACCAATTTTTCTTTTTTTGACAACTGGTCAGATTCACAGCCTGAGGATAAATAACAAAATAAGCAGGACACATAACTTTCATACGGCAATACCTGCTACAAAGCACTAATAAACAAGAGATCCATCAAAAGACCGGGAAGGCAGGCGTTCATTGCAGAAGTAGATTGCTTTTGGATAGTTGAAAAAAAGAAAAATCATTCCAAAATGCAATATCTACCATTTGAGGAAAAAAATACATGATATTAAGAAACACTATTAAAGGTAGTATTAAAGTCCCATTTAGATATTTTCTTTCAGTGTAGACGATAGGATCATCTGATACATTTCAGGGAGGATTTTCATTTCGGAATGAAGCCTCAGTCACAAAAATACACTTTTAACTCATTTTTTATGAAAGGAACATTAACTGAACCTGCATACCTGATTAAAACGCACACACTTAGTGCTGCTAAGACATCCACACAATATATAACAAACTTGCCCAATACAGCAAACTTTCCTCAGTTTACCACAAAGCAGGTCCATGAGAGCAAGTGGAGGTTGATTATGTGTTCATGTCATATCGGAGTTATCATGAATTCGAGTTTCCGACTTGTAAATAGAGTTCACGTCAACATCCAAGTCGTAATTGCTCTGGTTATGATGTTATATTGTCCTTGCACATTATTTTAAGGCAGATGCTATTAGCACCCAGGTGTCAGTAGCCAACAATACTATATGCACCCGACCCGGGCACACATTAGATACTGTATATGTATATGTAGTACTGTATGTATATTTTCCCTAAACCAGACCAAGTAGTTTTGTTGCCTTAGCCTAACCAAACTGAAAACTAAAAATAATAACTAAAGAGTCAGAACATAATAAGGCAACTAAGTGAAAATAGGCTTTTCACAGGACTCGAACTCCAGTCTCGGTGTAAGTCCTGAGTATGACCCGTTCATCCACCATAACCTACATCTTGTTTGTTACTCTTTATATTACTACTACTATTACCGGGTGTAAATAGCCGAATAGCTGCCGTGTGCAAAATAGACACTCTGTTATTTTTTAATCCTCACACTACCAACTCTGTTTTCATATAACCATCTAGTTGTCAATATAAGAATCTTTCCATCCCTACCACCCATCCCATATGATATGAACGCGGAAGTTCATTTGACTGCGGTTGCAGAGGGAAAGCAGGGCAAAGTTTACCATAATGTAGATGATTGTTAGACCGCAATTTATTACCTGGGGTCTGGTAGTTGAGTCTTCTCATCTCCACAGGGTCGGAGGAGTTGGCCAGCAGGGAGTCTTTCACCCCACCTGAGTGGTCATCTTTGGGTAGGGGTGACGCCCGCTTCCTGAGGTGGCAGAAACAGACAGTAAAGCGTTAACCGAGAGCTAATACAAGAGCTCCAACTTAGCCATCAATTCCTCAAGCTAACTGCAAGTGGAAATGACAGGATGATTAAGAATGGCATCAATGTTTCCTCTACACGTTTAGAAAAAAGCACATTTGGATGAGGTTAATGGAATAATGGTTCTCGAAACTAGTTCTGAGGACCAGCAGTTCAAGAGACACTAGGTACCAGGCGTTACCCCCATTAGTTTGCCAACTGGAGTTTAATGTGTTTGAAGGAACGCCATCATTTTCCTGGAGTGGGCTAGGTTGGGTTTGTTTGCTGCTGGATAGGTGACAGCTGCTGTGTGGGTATGTGTGTACATGTGCGTGTGTGTTTGAGCGCAGCAAAGATTTAAATGTGTGATTTTTTTGCTGCTGTGTGTGTGTGCTAACAACACATTGTGTTTACTGGCTTTCCAGATTGAGAGGAAAACAGGCGGATGCTGTAATTAGCTCATCAGCTGGGTGGCACAACACTGGGTAATTAGACCAGTTCAGCAGCACCTGCGCTGCCAGGCCCGGCCTAGCTGAGTCTAGCATAGCACAGAACAGAACAGCACGGCTCGGACCGGCTCAGCTCAGTCGACCGTGACTTTGTCCGTCAGGCGGAGAGAGAGGAACAGAAAACGCAGCCTGCCTGTATTCTAATGTTCAGACAGGCAGCATCTGTTGACATACACACACAAACAGGCACACAGATGTATGCTTTCACAACTACACACGCTCACACAGATACAGCTGCAGACTCGCAAGCCTTCTGACTGCAAATGGAAATGAGCGGAAGGAAGCATCAGGGCGCCCTGTGGAAATTTCACATCTCATTGCACTCCATTTGTAAGTGGCGAGCGTGGGTTTTAGGCAGGAGCGGGGCCTTCTGTTGAAGCCAGGCGTGGAGGGAATACATAAAGCTGGTGGTGCACACACAGCCTCAACCCGGTCCACCTCGGCCGCTGGGGCTCGGGCCTCGCCGCCACCTGTTATCTTATGCTGCAGGGGCTTAAGCTAATGCTAGCAGCGTGACGGCTAATCTATGACAAGCATCTTTTCCTCTCCAGCCGAGAGCTGAGCCAGACCGTATCCGGTTTTCCCAGAGATCACTGCTGTTGCTGGGCTGGGCCGGGCTGGGGGTGGGGGGGGGGGGTAGAATAGTTGGGCATCTGCGATCTGCTCTCCACACCCCTCATCTCTCCCTCTGACCCAATCAGATGCCAATCTACATCACACTTAAGTGTTGGGCTAAAGTAAACATGGCAGCAATCAATGGTGTTATTCATCTCAGGCTAAAAGTGAGGGTTAAGACGTGTGAGAACGTAATTACATACACACTCATACACACACAGTGTGAGCGTATGAGTGTGTGTGTGCAGTACAGTGTGCGCTTAATGAGGGTAGAACAGGGCCCTTTGTTGAGACTCCTGCCACAAGGAAGCAGGGAGAGGGAGGAAAAAGGCTAAAAGTGGAGGAATGGGTCTCGGTGGAAAATGTCAGCTTAAAAGACGGGAACATTTCTTTTTCAGCAGTTTCCCCGTCTGGCATTTCCTTCACAATGGCCTATTCAGCAGCAGGTGATGCCTTGGCATATTCAGATGAGGCCAATCCTGAAGGGGCGCGCTGACACTGGCTGGATAATGAAACGCAGCACGGAGACAAACCATGGCAGAAAGGACGATCTGAGGAGGAGCACTGGCGCTAGATGTGGAACATGCACTGGTACATGGACGTGACCTGGGGGTTCCTTTGACCCCAGTTATAAAGGGCTGCAGAGTCAGCTGCTTCTCATGTCTTGTAAAACGGAACAAATCAGATTAAAGACGTTTCCTTTTATTTCTACTTGAGTGGATTTTTTTCAGCGGAGCTGAGAGGAAGCTGACCCTGCAACCCTCAAGAGCTGATGAATACCACCAATTTCACAACACAAATGAAAGGGGCTAGGGTGTTGGGAGATGACTGATGTAACAGTGACAGTACCCACCTTTCCTGTTTGCTGCTTTCACAAAGGGCAAAAAGAGGGGGGGAGGGGGGGGGGGGCGGATTAATAGGTAAATGTTATCCATATGGACCGATAACTTCTTCACTCAAAGATTCTTCTAGCTCTGTACTATTTTCTGAGAGCTAAATCCAGTTCTTCCAAAAATGTAAACCACATCTTGAGCGTAAAAAAGTTCTTAACACTCGCTACAGACGTTTGAGAATAGCCTCATCATTGTTCACTGCTCGTATTGGTCTTGGCGAATATGCAGGTAGCAATAACAACCCGAGCTAGAGTGTGATTATTCCTTTGCACATTTACTGCCAGTCCGCAGTGAAAAGGGCACACAGCCACCTCCCCACAGTCCCTCTTGTCGATCTGTGTCTACATGGAGAAAGAGCTTCCAGACAGAGGATGTGCTGCTCAGAAGCACGCTGTCTCAAGGCCTATTATTAACCAGTCCCTTTGTGAGTCTGGCAGAGACGACAGCCACATAGCAGCCTGCAAGGCTGTGGATGGCAGGTTGGAGAATAGGTACTGTATGATGTGAAATGGAGAATTTGTAATGGAGCCATCAGGAGAAGATAGGGAGGAGGGACCCAATCAGTCAATCAATCAATTCCTATCTAGATGGTATTTTCATGGTGTCCAAACCACATAGAGATAACTAGACTTCTGCACCTCCTCTTGGCTCTGTTTTCAGGCTTTAAAAAATCTGGCCCGTGATGGGAGACTTTAGCCAATCACAGGTCATTTTAGAGAGAGCGTTCCTATTGGCTGTTCATTCAACGGAGGCAGCTGTCAATCACTTGCGAACTCCGATCAAACGGTCAAACTAGGCAGCGCTGATCAAATATGAATCAATATTCTGTTACTGTAATGCCTATTTCTCTCCTCAAATGTTTCCAGAAACATCTTGTAGTGTACTGTTTAGCTGTAAAATGAGAAAGTTTGCTCCGGCTGGTGGGCGGTGCTTGATATTTCCTCGACAGATCTCAACATGGCTGCCGGGTCACAAACTTTCTCATTTTACAGCTAGACAGTACACTACAAGATGTTTCTGAAAACATTTGAGGAGAGAAATAGGCATTACAGTAACAACATATTTGACAAGTGCTGCCTAGTTTGACCATTTGACCGGAGTCTACGAGTGATTGACAGCTGCTCAGAGACGGCAGGCTACAGCTCGGCTCTGATTGGTTGTTTTCCTCGGGTCTGTGATATCTTGCAGATGTCATCAGGAGCACCGGAGGACAAAAAGGCACACGATTTTTTTCAGATTACCTGTCTCTTGCACTACTGTCAGGATATAGTTTAGTAGTTTTTAATCATATTTGCTCCAATTATACCCACTGCTGCTTTAACATACAAATACTTGTTTAATACTAATGAGCCTAAAGACAGTCTAAGGGCTGCAGCGAATGATTATTTTTTTATAGAGCTGCAACAATTAGTTGATTAACCCATTAGTCGATCGACAGGAAATTAATCAGCAATTCATCATTTAAGTCATTTTTAAAGGAAAAAATGCCCAAAATGTTACAGTTCCAGGTTCTCACATGTGAGAGTTTGAGTTTGCTGCTTTTCTTGGTTTTTCATTATAGTAAAATAACTATTTCTCGCTTTTTGACCAAACGAGACATTTGCTGAAATCACCTTGGGCTCTAGGATATTGTGATGGGCCTTGTTCACTGTTTTCTAATGTTTCATATAACAAAACATTATTTGGGAAAATAATTGGCAGATTAATCAAAAAACAAAAAAAATATTGCAGGTTGCGGCCCTATTATTTTTGTTATCGACTAATCTGTCATTTATTTGTTTGATTAATTGAATAATCATTATGTACATAAAATAATGAAAAATCCCCATCACTGTTTCCAAGAGCCCAAAGCTGACCGACAGTCCAATACCTAAAGATATTCAATTTACAGAGATATAAAAAAAATAGAAAAGCAGCAAATCCCCACAGTTTAGTAGTAGTAGAAGTTTGGCTGTATGTTTGTATTTAATAAATAAAACTGATCAACTATTCGTTTCAGCACTATTTGCATCATTATCCATTTATCTGTACCTCCCCAGCACCTTGTTGGCCTACGTGTATCCACGGCGTAATGCACTGTGGCAGCTGAAGTGCTTTTAAGAGATATCCACTGAGCTTTTAGTTAAGCCCTCTGTTGCAGCCTTCTGTTTCTTATTTGAAATGACCAATGGTGTTGGCTAAAACACATTTCTCACTCCTAACTAAGGGTTTTTGACAGCCAAGCTGTGCTTTTCATTAGGGAGGCAATGTCAGCTGCCATTTCAACTGACACTTCAAATAGAACTGTTTAAAACAACCAACTGGGCCAAAATCTTTTGGGGAGAAATGAGGATTTTCTGAAAGACAAATCAATCCGCCTTCGGTTCCTTTCCCGTTACATTATGGTAAGGAAATTGAATTTTACAGTTTGGTGTGCGAGCAGCCTGGTGCAAGTGGCAGAGGGGAGTATGACTCATTACCATTCCTGATGCAACCAAAAGAAACCTACAATCACAAGTATCACTGCAGTTCAACCGCACACAAACACAGAGGAGGATGACTGAGAGCAGCCTCTTACTTCTTAAACAGCAGGATGGCGATGACGATGCTGATGATGAGGATCACAGCCAGCACTGGGCCCATAACCCACAACATTTCAGGTTGCTCCATCCCCTGAGCCAAACTTGATGTGACCTGGATCGGGTCTGAGTAGGGACTGGCTGAAAACGTCAACTGGAAGGAAAAAGAAAATAGGGAAAGTGCAGGTACATGAGAGCCAAGTCACTTTGCAAGGTTTCCCCTTCTTATCTAAATGTAAGAGGGTTTTAGACTTCCTTAAACGCTAAAAATAGTCCACACATCACAGGTAAAAGAGACGGAATTTGAGAGAACAAGCACGTTAGCATGCTGTCAAGGTAAATTAAACATTTTTTTTTAATTGTAGAGGAACCACAGGAAGTCTTGGATGATATGTACAAAGTTGGTCTAAATCTACATTTGAATATTTTTCTTAACTTTTTTGTTGGTTTTCACAAAGTATACTGGCTAGGTGAAGCACTGCAGGTTATTATTATTACATCAACACTTCCATCACACAGACTCGAGGAAAGAAAAGCTTTTTTTTTTTTAAAGGATATGGGTCATAAATTTCTTTTCATACATTTGAGAAGTGGCAAACAATTGGGAGACAATGACAGACAAGTTAACAGGCAGCCTCATATTCTTAAATTAAAAAAAATGAAATAGCAGACATTTTTTATACAGTATTTTCTGTAGCTCATGTTGGAAACAGTGAAACATATAAAAGTATATATAGTGTTAGCTCCGTCTACCTTGATAAGGAAAAGGGAATCAAAATATCTGACTGCAGATTTTTTGTTTCTGGCACCCTGAGAGCCAACTTATTTCATGCTAATAAAAGGCCACGGTTCAAGGAACCAGCAGAACAAGCCATAAAGCTATCGACCTAACTCAAAAAACAGTTTCCCAAAAAACAATAACCATCTCGGCTAATGAAGTGAGGTTTCTATTAAAGCGCTGCATCACGTTAGACATGACGACAGAGCGAGTGTGAGACAGGAGAGCGAGAGAGGCAGAGACAGAGGGGCTGGGATGAGTGTGCATGTCCCTCGGCCGCTGAGATAAATGGGGGCACAGGAGAGGACTCATCTCTTCTTCATTAGTGTTCACACCGTGACGGAAGAGGAGGAGGAGGAGGTGACGGTGAGGATGCGCTTTCCACCTTGGTTGTAAATGAGACATCTCTGTGCTCCTTCGTCTTCAAATGACAGAGGGGAGGAGGGAAGGAGGTGTGTGTGTGAGTGGGTGTCTGAGGAGTGGGTGCATGAGGCGCGACATGGTATGGTGTTTAAAAAAGTGTGTGAAAGAGGAGGGAGTCCAACTGCAGGAGAGCAAGGTGACAGATGAGAAAGAGAAAGAGGGAGGAGCGAGGCGTCTGCCATTAGAGCTCAGCGTGCCTCCTATTGAACGACGATGGGAGATGCAAGTCCTGGAGAGGAGGGGGTGTGTGCGGAGGGGCACGGGTGACAGATCGCAGCCCTCGAAGGGAATTGGGCTCCCAGCATGCAGCGGGAGTGGCGGGGCGGCAGGCAGCAGTAATCCGGATCATTAGCCGCACAGCAGCCGGCTCTTCGGCACCCAGGCAGATATTAATTGGAAAGATAAGCTGAGATGAGCTCAAAGAGTCCTGCGTTCTGTCACATAGTTCCGTTATCTCTCATACTCTTGGGCAACTACCGGAAAAAATGTACAGTATGGGTGTGTGAGCGTTACAGCAGCGTCTCAGCCGTGTACGTGCAAACCAGCGTGCTCTGATATTAGGCACAGGCACAAGATATCTCAAGTAGGAAAGTAAAAAGATTCACTTTTTCATATTACAGCAGTAGTTTACAGCAGCAATGTTTTTCATTTGTCTTTGTCTTCACACACACAGATACACACGCCAGGCTCATGAGACCGGTTCTCTCCTATTCTGCGTGCCTTTGGGAGGAACCTATTATCTAAGAACAAAGAGAAACGGCACAGCTGTGGGACACTGCTGATGTGACGACGCCACAAGGCTTCCTGTTCCTTCGGGAGGGCCCAAAAAAGGCTGTAGGATGTGGCCCTGCAGGGAATCCTGGGAAAAAACTTTTTTTTTTTTTTTTTCGTAGTGTAACAAATGACTGCAGCTGTGCTTTCAGTGAAGGATAAGGGAGGAAGAGCGAGAGGAGAGGAGAGGGACAGACAAAAAGAGAAGGCTTTTTGTCTCTTGGTCACGGCAAAGTACTGGGATCATCCATTTGAACGGCCCTAATATCTGATAAAAGCTCAGTCACGCAGCTCCTAATGCCTCGCAGAGTGCTATCACAATGGAGCAGTGAAGGAATGTGTGAGCCTGAGAGGGAGTGAGTCAGAGACAGTGAGAGACATAAAAGTAAGTATCTCTTACCACTCTGAATCCGTGTGTATGTATGTGTTCAGTAAGGACATGGGTGGGTTTGTGTATGTGAGAGGTAGGGTCGGCTCCATGTTGATATAATACCAATGAAAATAACATTCAGGTAGCAGGCTTTGCCTTTTTAACCTCCGCTGACACCGACACATTGGACGATTGAAATACCTCAACTGTAACTAATTAACCTCGATTACATAAGAAATTTGCATTACAGCCAAAGCACAGACTATATATAAGACACAGTGGACTTAGTCACCGTGACGACACCCATCGGTTTATGGCCTGCTGTTTTGAAGCCTCGAGTTCGGCATTTTGGCCGTTGCCTTCTTGATTTTTGGCCGTCGCGATCTTGGTTCTTTGCAACCAGAAGTGACACGAGAGGTTGGAGCTAAGTACAACCGAACGCTGAATAAGACATTTTAAGGCAACTTAACTTTCATGAACTGAAAACACACTGTGAAAGGGTTAAAGTTTAATGACGAAAACACGGACAACTCCCAGACCGGACAACGCCGTGGTAGCGACCTGTCAATCACAAGGTAGCCACGCCCTAATGCATCCCCTGCTTTATGGTCTATCTGACTCTAAATGGGACCATAATGTACTAAATGAACATCATGCTGTATTGAAGAAGACTTGAAACTAGTGATTGAGACCTTAAACTCATGTTTACAATGTTTACTGAGGTAATAAATAAACTGAGAAGTAGGGTCATTTTCTCATAGACTTCTTTACAATCAGACTTCTTTTTGTGACCAGAGGAGTCGCCCTCTGCTGGCTATTATAAATAATGCAAGTTTAAGACATTTCTGCATTGGCTTCACTTTTCAGACCCGGAGGTTGCCGCCTGGTCATTACTCAGCTGAAGATTGTTAGAGATAGAAAGGCCTCTCACATTCTGCTCTGGGGCCTCATTACAGAAATTTCCTAAGTCAGATCTCAGTTTAGGATGACATTTAGGATTTGTGGTATAATATATAAATATATATACACATATACACATATACACATATACACACACACACACACACACACACACACACACACACACACACACACACACACACACACACACACACACACACACACACACTATTTAATTAAAAGGTGGTGTTTCCTGTCTTCCGACTCCTTGTAGCTAAAATTGAACTCCCAGGAGCATTGATAGCATGCTAGATAGCCAGTGACAAGTGCGAGCTGTTGATATTTTAGCTTGTCCATCTCAAGTAGTAGTGGTACTGGTACATTCTAATCAAAGATGCAAGCATGAGACAGGACGAGTGCCGATTGAAGTGTCAAATTTACAATTATAGTTAGGATTTCTTAAATTAAGATAGGAGGTCTGAGATAGGACGGGTAATAGGTAATAGGAATAGAGGATTTATCCTATCTTTGAAACTTAAGGTAAGATAGGACAAGCAGTTAGGATATTTTTCTGTAATGAGGCCCCTGATCTCATTTTCAGGTTGTTTCAGGCTGACAAGTTGTGAACGGTAATCAAGCTGCTCGCACTCAAAACTGAAGTAACGTCACATCTCATTTGATCTTTTTAGTTTTTCATAACTTAAGTTGCTTTAAAAGGTTGACAGCCAAACCTAAATAGATTTCATAAGGGAATCAAATTCAGAAAGTGGAGATATTGGATTCAGATTTGACAAAATTCTTTTAAACTTCATCCCTATTGAGAAGAGACACAGGAGAGTATATGACTGTTTGTTAACACTGCAGATGAGTATTATTACTGTACTGTAGATACTGTATATACAACTGTAAGAAATATGAGTGAATGAATGTATTTGCTCGTGTCGGTACGTGTGTGCATCCGTCAGTGAGAGAAAGAGAAAGTGTTTGATTGTGTGCAAAGACTCTAAACAAATGTGTGTAAGAGTGTGTGCATACATACATGAGTTTTTCTGAGCCTTTTCCCAAGATCCTCTGAGCCTCAACGAGTGTGTGTGTGTTTGTCTAGGTAGCAACCGCTAAGAGAGTGAGTGTGTGTGTGTGTGTGTGTGTGTGTGTGATTGTAAGTGTTTGTTTGAGACAGTAAGAGAACAAGAGAGAGAGAGAGAGAGTGAGAGAGAGTGGGTGATGAGAGATGGCAGCGAGCGAGGAGACAGAGAGACTGAGGCAGAGGTGTTATGGTAGTAGCAGTATATCGAGTCAGCTATCTGGCCCGTGGGCTGCACAGCCTCCCCAGTCAGCCGCTGCTCCGCCATCCCAAGAGCGCAGAATCCGCTGCACGCAGCATACAGACATTTGTTTCAACTCGCCGTTGACCCCTCTAGCGCCATGTCTCTCCAAAAGTGGCTTAAATGAGCCGCAGGGTTGTGCGCCAGACAAACAAACAAACATACAAAGACGGCCATTATGTATCTGCCGCTCTCTCTGCCTCCTCAGGGAGGCTGAGGAGCCCACACGCTCCTCATTGTTGCATGACACGGGGAAAGACAGCAAGAGGGAGGCAAGAGAAAGAAACATAAAAAATGGAGGTACAAAAAGTGAGAGGGAAAGCTGATAGCATGTGTGAGTATGCCTTTATCTACGAGGAACAGAAATGTGGCTGCGGGGTCTAGCCTACCCTGTACGATAACCCTTCTCCTCTGTACTGTAGTTCTCCCTTCATACTTTTATTTCCTTCCCCTCCCATTTTCCCTCACATGCACTCTTTCCCAATCAGCACCAGAAACCACACTTTTCCCTCTCTAGCTGTCTGAATAGCAAACATCCAGATATCTACAGGGATCGCTACAGGGAGACGCCTCGAGGAGTCTATATGTTGCCTATATTTCTACCACCCTTGTTGAAAAGTTGGGCTTGAATATGCTTATACTCTCTGCCAGAAAAAAAAAACATCTTGTTTTCACAATTCTTCCTTGATATTGTTTGTCAAAGCCTGTTAAATTTAGAAAGAAGCCAGTCTTCCATGTTAAGGGTTTAGAGCCCAGAGCAGCAACAGAATTAGAGCTACAGAGCCAATTCTTGTTGAGAGTGAGCAGAATATAAACGCATGGATAACACTGCAAACAGAAAACTGTGGTAAACACATTCGAACGCTCCGTTCTCTCTACGCCATAAGCTCACCTCTCCCTTATCAAAAGAAAAGCACACATTAGCACAACATCCTCCTCTTCCGCCAGTTCACTCTCTCTCATTCGAGCTTCACAGGCTGGACGGGACACAAGACAAAAATGTTCCTCTTTTCCTCTCTCCAACACCACCCCTCCTCTCTGTCTCACATCACACAATATTTCATGCTACCTCCCTCCCTCACTCTCTTCTCGCATTAAATGATACTGTTTATACACACCCAGCATCTATCATCCCATTTCACACTTCCCCCGGCTTGTTTATCTGCCTTGGGTGCTGGGGAGACATGAAGGCACACTCTCTTCTTCTTTCTCTCTCTCTCATCCCCCTTTGCCTTCCTTCCTTCTCTTCTTCCCTCCAACCACTGCTGGCTGCTCGTGGCCATTGATATACGAGGGCTTATTAAGCCCTGGCGGTCCTGTTTGATCTACGCTCAGGGAGTTTGGGTGGTGGCGAGGAAGTGTAGTAAAGACACAAGTCATTTACTTCAGTACTTGTTGTCTTATCCTCCTGGGTCTGGTGAAGATCCAGCTCAAGGCGGCTTCTGCCAACTGCTCGAACTCGCTGCACGCTTTACCTTCTGTAGCCGTTTGTGGTTGGTAATAAACGTTTGCAAGTGCCGCGGTGGGGGTGACAAAAACAAACACCGCTGTGGTATCTGAGCTTCCCAAAGAGTGCGGTTAGGGGATTTGTGCGGCGATCAATGACAGCCTGCCTGTAGTCACCACCTCAGAATTCAGTATGTTTTCATGCACACAAGAAACCAGGTTACTGGGAGAAATGTGGAAATCAAGGTGTCCACACGCACTGAAGTAATCTTGTTAGTGTAAATCCCATGTTTACTATATGCAGCAGGTCAGTTATTGGATTGGTCCAATCCAATTGGTCCCTGTCCCCTACTGTATTTTTGAACCAAGGATGGCATGTTTTGATTGAATTTGGGCCACAATATAATGCTCCTGCACAAAGAGGTTTTTTATACTGTAAAAGTCTACTGTTCAGCTCTGGATGTCAACTCATTCAGACTACTTTTTTCAGTCTCAGCGTTAGTCTGACTTCGGATATAATTATTTTGGGTACAAGGATGCACTGCAACGAGTAACAATCTTTTTTTTAATCCCTGTCAGACACCTTCTCTGTCTAAACTAAGTCTTTGTCATGCACATGTGCACATGTAAAAACTAGGGCTGTAACGCAAATTAATTTTAACGCCTCTAATTTCTTTAACGTATTAACGAAACATGCAATTTTTAGGTTGTAGTGGGCTCAGGTTTAATGCAGGAGTGAAGATACTGGCATCACATGAAACTAGAAAACCAAAGGAATCTGTTGCCAACCATGTCATACTAGCTTGTCGTGAAGGAGGCTAAATAACGCTCCAAACTTATGCAAAATTTTGGCGAGGAAAAACTGTCATGGCCATTTTGAAAGGGGTCCCTTGACCTCTGACCTCAAGATATGTGAATGAAAATGGGTTCTATGGGTACCCACGAGTCTCCCCTTTACAGTAATGCCCACTTTATGATAATCACATGCTGTTTGGGGCAAAGTCATAGTCAAGTCAGCACACTGATACACTGACAGCTGTTGTTTTTTTTATGCTAAATGCAGTACCTGTGAGGGTTTCTGGACAATATATGTCATTGTTTTGTGTTGTTAATTGATTTCCAACAACAAATATATACATACATTTGCATAAAGCAAGCATATTTGTCCACTCCCGTGTTGGTAAGAATATTAAATACTTGGCAAATCTCCCTTTAAGGTACATTTTGAACAGATAAAAAATATGCCATTAATCACGATTACATATTTTTATCGATTGACAGAGTTCATACATGGTCAATAAAACCTTTACCCCAGTTAAGGAAATCAGGTGTCTCATTTACATGAGGTTTAAGATTTAAGATGACTGCAGAAAGGCGTCAATAACCAGGTTACTGAAGTGAAGGTAAGCACACTGAATGACTCACCCTGTGAGTGAAGCCTGATTAATCCAAGCGATTTAGTTTGAAGGTGGGAGGGTGCAACACAGTTTAAGGAGGGGGAGTACACAGAAAAAGACAAATCTTGAGCGCCGCATTGATCCAACCTGGTGTGTCTGGCAGGTGCAGTGAGAGTGTTGAGCAGCGATGGGGTTTAAGCATCTCCTTTGAAGTCAAGTGCATCATGGCTGCCCACTATAGCCTCCTTCGCACCTCACTCCCCTTCTCAGAGCGAAGGAGTGGGGGATTACTGGGGGGGTGGGGGGGTGGGGGGGCTTTAGGGACATTTAAAGCAGCATTTCAAGGGAATCAGGCCTGCTTTACAGACTCCCTAGGCCATGTGACCAGGCCCTCGTCTCCCTCTTAACTCCAGCCACACTAATCAATCTCCTCTGCTCTCTTCACGGTCGAGAAGGATGGGGAGAGGGAGAGAGACACAGAGAGGCAGAGAGTGCGCAGAAGAAAAAGAGCTGAGAGCGGAGAGGGAAAAGAAAGAAATAGGTGAAAAGTCGGGGATTTGGTTTCGGACATGAAGCGCTCGCTCTCTCTCCCTCTGCGGTTGCCCAGGGCCCAGCTACTGAATATGCATGTCCCGGGTAGTGGAAGAGCCCAGAGCAATCGCAGACTCTCATCCTTCCTGCAGTGAAGTTTACTCCAGACCATCCCATGGAGAGCTGGGCCTCCGCGTTGGTGCTGTTTGACGAGTGCATGGGGCCTCCACTTAAAGAGCCAAGAGCCTTGTATAAGCAGTGTAAAGAGACGTGCGTGGGGCCCTGCTGGCTGCCGAAATGGCAAAGCTGGATCTCTGATGTCATTGTGGACTGATAAGGGAGTTATCAGGACAAGCTGCAATGACTTTTAAAGGCGGCCGTATTAAAGGGTAAGTGGTAATAAAACAACAACAATTTGGCTTGCCGCTGCCATTTTGGAAACGCTTGAGGGGCAGCGTGTTTAGTCAGAGGATGGGTGATAAACAAAAATAGTTTGTCCGTGAAACTAAAAGGTGACATGTACAAATATACAGAGCAGGCTCAGGTAAATTCATTTTTAATCTAACAAATACAGGAGGGGCCTTTACTCAGAAAAACTACTATGAGTTATGCTGTCGTGAATGACTGTCTGCAGTGAATGGAAATTTTGATGGAAAATTTGAAAGAATGTGTGCGTGTGCGTCTCTTACATAATTAGCAGTGCTGTCTGTCCCCTCGTTTTGGAGCACGGCCAGGACAAAGCATTGGTACTCCTGCGGACTGGTCAGCGGCTTGTTGTAGAAGCCGTTGTACGTCTTCTCATCACCCACGGTGAAGGTGTTGGTCAGTGAGGCCAACTTGGCAGCAATGTAAGGCTTGGTGGAATCCAGGTGACGGCGGCGCCTCAGGGAGGGGCCTTCACTTGACTTGAGTAGCTGGGGAAAACATAGAGAGCAAACGTTAAGGTCATGTTTGGCTAAACTTTTTTATTCTACTCCCATCCTCCCTATTTAAACTTTTTAAATAAATTAGTACGGAGACTAAATTTACTGCATCATAGTGTAGCGTGGAGGTCAAAGGCTCAAGCCTCTCGACAATCAATGGGGCTTTGGGCAAGAAAATCTTTGTGGGTTGTGTGTAGGCTTGCCACTGTAGTCGGTGTTATCACTATTACCGGTGTTTGGGCATACACCAATTACACTGCTTGTACACCGCCCCCACCGTCATTTTGCATTTCTTTTAATAGAAATAGAAACCCATTTCGTTAATTCTCGCGTATCAGCGCCTACGTTCATCAAATAAAAAAATTAAATTTGTAAAATACTAAGCGTGTTATCAATACATAATCGGACAATGGATGCTACAATTATAAACTGAAAGTGAAAGTGTCTGAGGCTGAGTCTCAGCACAGAGCGGCAGGAGTCAGATTTCACACTCTTGACACGGTACAAGAGAGAGTTGACAGACAAGACGATGGCGAAGGATTTGGTGTCAAAGGGGAAAGCAAAAAGCAAAAGCGCCTATTTGGCAATATTTCAGAATTAAACACAATGCTATAAGAGAACCATAACGTTAATGAGGCAATCGCCGTGCGGAGGACACGGCCGGTGTACGCAGCGCAGTGGCGCCGGACGGCCCCGCAGTAAAAGCTCAACCGGAGAGGCCACACACACAGCCATCCAACGTCAAAGTAAGCGCTTTCTTGTAAAATGTCCGGTGTAATCTGTAACACCGGTGATGTCACAAGTTTATTAACTGGTGGGAAAATTTCCTCACCGTGACATCCCTAGTAGTGTGTAAATACAAACGTAACTAATTTAGATGCATTAAACAACTTCCATCAACTCCTCTCAAAATCCCCCCGAAAAACAAACCTTTTTGCATTCACACCATAAGTCCGGGTCTGGTTCTTCCTATGCCTCCTAAGAGATAATGAATCCACACAGCTAAAATGCCCTTTGCTCAGTGATATAACTTTGCAAACAATGCAGCCAAGTTAGCAAGAAGTGAGCAATTAACGCTTGCTCCAGCACACAATCCCAGCATGACTGCCAGTCTGCTTAATAAATGAGCAGGGGCATACAGCACTGCGGCATTGTGTTTTCAGCAGCATTTTGTTTTCTGTCAGTGACGTCTCATGTGCTGCTCCAGATGTAGCTTTATTAAATCATTATGTCGAAGGGAGGAGACAATGGCCTGCTCAAGGTTTAATGACTCAGGGAGTCCCATCCCTCTCCCTCTGTTGGTCTCTTCTGCCATTTCTTCAGGGAGCTTGAACAATAGCGATCCAAACCAACGAGCCTCGCCGTTTACTTAAAAATGATGCTATTAATATTTAGGCACGTCATTTAGCTTCAATTCTCTTGTGGACGAGGAGGACCTTTATTCAATAATAAAGCAGTCATAAATCTTTATTCTCATTTGAATACCTTGTGTAAAACTTTGTTTGGAGTTGCCAAACCCTGACTATAAAGACTATAAAGACAAATGTGGAGGAGGTAGAGCAGTAATTTGTAATTACTGTTTGCTTAACATTTACATCAATAGCTTTATAAGATTAAGACGACTCTGTGTGCACTTGGATTCAGCAGATGGGTACTGTGTGTAGACCTGGCGTCCAATCAGGACATTCCCCACCTGCCCGAATGACTCATTGTTTAAAATCTCTGCCCTGCCGGCCCCCCCCCCTCTGAGCCCAGGAGGGTAGAGCTAATTAGCTACAACCAGTGACTTCCTACCTAGTTGGAACAGGAGATGCTATTGGTGACCCCTGACCTGGCACATTAGCATATCAGCCACCGGCTGGCACTCACCTCGTCCAGGTCCATCTCGTCTGGATTCTTCCACCGCCGCGTCGACTGCGACACCGGCACCACCACGATGTAGTACCACCTGCCAAGAAAAATAAAGCCTGTGTTAAGGCAGACTGACTGTAGCACATACACGCTGAGATCAAAGTGAAGCCGAGCGCATTAATAACACAGTCAAAACATTTAGTAAGACATACTTTCACTGTGAGGCTGGCTGGGCGGAATTCAAAACTTGAGTGGTACACAAGCGGGTCCAACCAAGGTCGAACACCAGCAGATTGGCACTGCATCTCCAATTAATGGCTAATCACTAAGAACATCTGCCATGTAGACTGGAACAAACACTATCCCAGTGAGAGGAGCCTTCAGCTAATAGAGATCCCCATAGGATTCTTTAGGTTAATAGGACCAGCTATGTGACTACTCGTGTGTGTGTGTGTGTGTGTGTTCTTTTACTGCTATCATTATAAAGACCAAAAATAGAAGAAGAAAGACATCAGAAAGACATTCAGGAGTTCAGGGTCAAACTAAGGAGTAAGGTAATGAATGAAGGAACGTGCTTGTGAGTACAAACATCTGTGTCTGCATTTATTGATGTGCTCTCGTGTTTTCCCCCAGTCCGTCTTCTCCCAGCTCAAAGTTTTTCCCCCACTGCGGCATTCAACCACTTGTAAAATCAGCTGCTGCTGACAGTGAAAGCAGCTGCTTCTCTCCCCTTCTCTCCAGGCCTTGACTCTGTGATTCAACAGTCAGTCAATTCTGGGAGTGGGAGAAGACATGTATAACAAGACTCCTCATCCCCCCTCTTTCACCTACACACACACACACACACACACACACACACACATAGACCTCCACTCTCCCATCCCCAATCACGTGCTCTCTTTGCCCGTCAATCTGAGCTGGAGCTCGGCCAGCCCTGACAGCCCTGTAATCTTTTTACCAATCAACCCTGTGCACTCCCCCTACTCACATGTGTCTGTAACTGTGTGTCTGAAGGAAAAGGCTTTACTCGCCAGGGTCAGGCACAATTCTGCTCTTTACAATTTGAGTCAAAAGATAATACAGCTCCACCTGATGTTAAAAGCCTCGATTATCATCAGCCGCTGTGTCATGAAGTTGGCTCAGATTAAAAGTTGAAGTTTTAAGTCTGAAAACAAGTTTAGTATTGATCAGGTGTGCCACATGTGCTGCTGTTGCTGAAAGAAAGGTTGTTAAGAGTTGCAGTTGAATTAGCTCCCGTCTGAATCAGAGTGAAATGATACTTTGGTTCGTTTTCTATTTAGTCTGGTTCGGTTTCACAGTGCACAAATTAAAGCGGACCAAATAAAAAAATGAATTTGCTGAGGGGCGTGTGCAAAGGAGCGAATTTATTTATTTACTTTTCATCTTGAGAGCTGCCATTTCTATGCAGGGAATCGCGGGCTTTGAAATATTGCTGTCGAAGATTTTTCACTTTGACTCGGCACTGATTGACTGTGCGAATCTCTTCTCCTCCTCCAGTTTATCTCGAATGACTTTATAAACGTCACTATTTTTATGGACTTTATTTATCATATTTTGTATGCTCTCTTCGACACAGATGTCAAGCAAACATCGGACTTCCGCAGAAGTCCAGGTCAGTCCTCTCCCACTCATGTTGTTGACATTTCATTTACCTGTGTCCATCTCAACAAATACCCGAACAGGCAGCCTGCGTTTTGGTTCGCTTGGAAACAATCTGAGACCACCTCTCGCAAGCGGTCTCGGACCGATTGTTTTGGCCTGCACCAGAGTACGATTACTGCGTTCACAACCGCCCAAACGAACCGCACCAGGGGTTGAACAGAACCAGAGTTAGAGATCAAAACGAACTAAATCTTGGCGTGTGAAAGCAATGTGGCCGTTTAGGGGCCCGGGGCCACACAACAAGCCCCCCAATGTACATATTTCAAGTACAAATTCCTTTGTTAATTTCTTGTCTTAATTTAAACGTTTTTGGTGTTTATACATTTGAACTTTTCATAAAATGAAATTGTAATGACATAGTTTTTATCAACAGTCAATAATTAAACGAAGTGATTGTTGTTCAGCACAATTGCACAAATGCTTGTAAAAACAGAGTTGCCTAATTTAAATGTATATGTGATAAACATTAAGTTCATTATATTAGTTTTAGAAAGGCACAAGACCTTATAAGTGTTTACTTCTGCCGACTCCTTTTCGAACATATAATATTTATTTATTTAGTTTATTTAGAATTTACTGTATATTTTTACTGTTCATTTTATTGGTGATTCTTGTTTTGTTTTCCTATTATTTATTACATGTTCGAAATAAAATCCATCTATTTAAATGTCACCATATTCTTAGTGCCACAATGTGTTTTTTGAAAGGTAACACTTTCTAATAACTGGTAATAATATATGGGTCCTTGAAAGGGCGACACTGATGGAAAGCTTGCAGCAGCCAAGAATCAAACACAAATGAAGCTCCATTATTCCTAATGCTAATTCAAGAAAAGTGAGTCAACTGGCTAAAAAACAATCATCATCTATTGGTGGATTTATGGCCAGAGTCAGAGCTCGCCCGTGCGTTCGGTCCCATGTGTCTCAGTACTGACCTGACACGTGTAGGGTTCTGGACCTTAGGCAGGTTGATGGTCATCTTGCCACCCTGAGGCTGATGTGTGCTGGGCTTAGTCTTGATCAGGTCAGGGGCAGTGCGGATGGACACCTGCTGCTGCAGACCCCCAGCAATGTTGCCCCGGCTCGTCAGCACAAAAGAGTAGTCCGTGTCTGGCTGCAGCTGCGCGATCAGCTTCCTCTTCAGGTTTCCCTGCACTTCCACGCTTTGCTGGTTGTACAAGATCTGTGAGCAGACAAGGAGAAAACTTGGAGTTATGGCTTAAAGTTAACATTACATACACATAATATATATCCTCCAGACAAATGCAATACTCTCTCAACACACACAGACACACACATGGAAAAGAGCAGCATGGTCCTAAGGGAGGCGCCCATCTCATCTGACACCTCGTCTCATGTGCGTCAGTGTCACACTTGCCCATTGGTCCAAATCCAATAGTTTTTTTACACTTTAAATTGCTCCATTACAAGAAGGTGGGAATTGATATAATATAATTTTGACAGATTATTACACCTCATAAATGAGCATGAGTCTGGCTTTTCAGTGAAAATGGGGAAAGTCACTGGATCACACCCTGGTGAAAGTGTTAACAGCTGATAGCGCTGCAATACAATTATGTTGCAAATATATGTACAGTGCATCTCATACATTGTGTTGTAGTAACAATGACAGTAATAGCTTTCCAATGAAAAAAATCATGTTACCACTGTTATATTGCATTTTGTTGGTTGAAGATTTGAGATTTTACAATGATATCATTTTTTGTAGAATTTATTCACCCTGGAAAAGCCTCAGTGAGATTAAAAATCTCCTTTTCAAGAGTGTCCTGGCCAAGGCAGCGGCAGCGCATTACAAAAAGTTTCAGACATACAACAAATGACAGTTACAGAGAATAAAATCTCAGGTCACAGCATGAGTATACAAAAATAAGACTCACTCACCATATTCTTGATCACATAAGATGAAATAGCTCAGAAAAGCATCCGCAGCCTGATGTACCTTCCTCCAACTCCTTCAATCTATTTTTAAAACCACTTAAAGAGACCAGCTCCCCTAGACCTAAATCATTCTGCAGTAAATTCCAAGCTGCAGGAGCAGCGTACCTAAATGCCCTTTTTTCCCATTTCAAGACTGTTGATAACACTAAGTATTATAGTTTATGAAACCGTTGAAAAGTGATTATTAAAGGCACAGTGTGTAGGATTTGGCAACATCTACAGTAGTGGTGTGGTTGCAAATTGCAACCATCTGAGTACCCCTCCACTCACTCCTCCCTTTCCAAGACTGCGGCACCGAGTACAAAACCATGGTAACGCCGTTTGCCTCGCCCAGAGGCCATCCATACCATAATAACACTACTTTAGGAGCAACGGAAGTCAGACAGCGGCTGGCGGTACCACGGTTTTGCACTCTGCGGCTCAGGTTACCGCAGTTTCACAAGCGTGTCGAAGAACTGCGGTGGCGTGAAAGGCTCTCTCTAGAGCCAGTGTTTGGTTTGTCCATTCTGAGCTACTGTAGAAACATGGCGGAGCAACATGGCGGACTCCATGAAGAGGACCCGCTCCCTATGTAGATATGAAGGATTCATTCCAAACTAAAAACTCAACGATTCTTATTTTCATAGTTATGAATGTTATATTAAATTTCTGCTAATAGATCCCCCGAAATGCTCCACACTTTTCCTTTAAGGTAAAATCTATGCCTATGCAAATTGTGTTCATGGTCAAAATGTTTTGTATCTGACCTTGAGTAAATGGATGGGGATTTGTCATCTTGGCACTCACCTTGAAAGGCACTTGGGATTTGTAGTTTGGTGGCAAATCCCAGGTAAGGAGGACGGATGTTTTCATCACAGCTTTGACACCAAAGTTCAGGGTGGGAAAATCTAGGGCGGGAAAATTCTTCGATTAATATCTCAAGTATGACATCTTGTACACCGCAAAATATAATCTCTGTGCGTAATACAATTTCACACTACTGTACAGCAAGTAACCCCCTCAGTAAACAATGTGAACACATTACCTTATGACTAAACTTGACAAGCCACAGGGGGGCTTCAAAGAACATCAACAATCTCATTCACGCTTGGTTATAGATCACATAAAAATAGCCTTCATCTCCCTAAGCCTGTTTCATTTATTACACCCCTTTCACAATAAGACATACGCAACAGACAGAGATCTCTGTGATTACCAAGAAATGTATAAGGCAGAGGGAGTGGCAACATGTGTCTTAAAATAGACGTCACGCACAACTCAGGTTATAAATAAGAAATCTCCCATTTATAAGATTATAAAATGCATGAGGAGGTACATACTGGGTACGCGGAGGATGAGGAGGCATGGTAATGTGACTGTGGCGTGTAATGAGATTAGTACTCTATAAATCAATAAACACAGTGCTGTACTGTACTGAGTGGTAGATGAGAAAGACGTGGCACTGATAAAGACAGAAAAGAGCCAGTAAGAGTGTTCAAAATAGAAGCAGGTGTTCATGTATATGCTCACTTATGTTGTGGGCAAGGTTGCTGTGTGTAGATGTACGCGAGTGTGTAATGACTGTGTGCATGTATTAAACCCTGATTCTATGTTTTCAAATCAAACACCTCGGGCATGTTTGTGTATAAATGCCAGTCATGTGTCCTACCGTTGGACATGGTCCGGCTCTGAATGCTGGGGCTGAGGGGTCCCCCGCCCTTATTGGTGAACGCCTGCACCCGGATGTCGTAGGTGGTGTCAGGGTTAAGGCCCTGGATAGTCATGTGCGTCTCGGCCGTGCGGTTGGTGGTGTTCTGCTGACTGTTGATGTCCCTGTACACAACCATGTAGTACGTAATCTTCCCGTTCCTTTCGGCTACCAGCGGGGGCTCCCAGGTCAGCTGGGTGCTGGACTGGGTCAGTCCCGTGACCTGGAGATTGAACGGGAAGCCCGAGGGCACGTCTTCGGGGGTGCTGATCTCCTTTACGTAGGCCTCGCCGATGCCTGCGCGGTTACGGGCGCTGAGGCGGAAGATGTAGGTGGCGCCTTTGTGCAGCCCGGTGACAGTGTAATGGTCGTCGGTCTTCCTCAGCTCGCGTGAGGTGTAGGCTTCTTCATCAGTGCGCTTGTACTGCAGCTGGTAGCCCATCAGCTCACCCACCATTTCTTTAGGCGGCTGCCACTGGATCAGCGCTGTGTTGCCCATGGTGGTGCTGATCATCATAGTGGGCCTGCCTGGCACTGAAAAAAAGATTGAAGAAGAAAGAAAAGAATAAGTAAGCAGAAACTCTTGTAAACAACCCTCACTTTAAAGGTAGGGTTGGTTGTGTTGTTCAAATACATTTTTTGTTATATTTGTTGAAATTCTCTTTACAAAAACAGAAAAAAATCTATATCTGTGGCTGTCACAGGACTGTAATGAGTCCTCATTCGATGAATGATTGGACGGGCTAAAGTCCTGCCTGCCTGCTTGCAGAGAGTCTGCTACATGCTGCAAGCTTGACAGATGTGAGTACTACAATAGCCATGTTCGTTGTTTACGATGTTTATTCTGATGTGTTTGCGTTCGGGCTGCACAATTAATCAATCGAAATCGCAATAAGGCCTACTTATCAAATCGCAGGAGATGCAATGTTTGTTAAAGGGGAAATATGCGTCAAACTACCATTTTAAATTAAATATTGTGGTCCTGATCTACATCATATTCTACAGACTTAAGAAAACATCTTTGTTTGGTACAGATTGCCGCAAAAATCACACCGTAATCATTTTAATATGTTTTTCAATGAAAACGAGAAAAATGATGTAAAAGTGATCATTCCCTCTAATATCGCAAATCATATCGCAATTGCAATATAAGTCAAAATAATAATAATAATAATAATAAGCACTAAGAGTGGAAACAGCTGGTGTGACTCTATCAAAAGGTAACAAAATCCGCCAAACCAGAAGCTCAATAATTAACTAGATATAAAGATATGAAGGTTACACGCCTTGCTCATAGCACTTCAACAGCAGCTACTTATGGTAACTAGTCTGGGTGTTGAAGCCAACATACATGTAGCATCCCACTAAACCTAACATGACATTCCAGTCACATGCACAGTCCTCTAATCATACTACAGGAGTACAGAGGTTATCAGCTTTAAGCCTTAAAGATAATACCACCATATTCACTGTAAACATATCCCATGTTTTACATGATAACCCTGATAAAAAACAACCCTGACCTGCTCCGGTCGTGGTGATGACTTTAGCTTTGCTGCGAGCTCCGTCTCCCTTGGTGGTGTACGCTGCCACGGTGACAGAGTAGGTGGTTTCAGAGTGCAGTCCAGCAATGACGGCCTCCTGCAAAACGGAACAATCACAAGGTCAGAGTTTAAAAGGAGTCAGTGAGTTTGAGCGGGGCCGCCTCAATGGCAAAAATAACAAAACCCATGTCACACAAGCTCCTATCCCCTCACACAGCACCAAAAGAAACCATAATGAGATTAAACCCCCTTCTCCATCCACTTGTAGTTGCTTGATAAATTTGCCTATAACCGGAAACAAAACATGTGAAGCATTTAACAGAGAAAGGCACACAAACAGGACCAGGAACTTTTCTTCGGTCAAGAAAAACTCCTGGGCCCAATCGTAAGGCACACTCTGAACCCATTAACCAAACAAACCAACCAGATGAACAAGAACGTCACCAGTGTATCAGTGTTCATGCCTGCTGCATGGATAAGCATGAGATTATACCCAGAGGAGCTTAGGATCATCACTACACTATAAAAGTCCACAAATAGTACACTTCTGACTGTGGGACAGAACTCTTAATAAATCTTAAAGATTAAAAAAAACATCAGACAGATGTTTCACATTGCTTTTTTTAATAGTTCAGTTAGATTCGTGGTATTTATTGTCCTCTGGATTACCATGCAAGTTGAGCTGAACAGTCTCAAAAACACAGACACACTATGGTGGTTCAACAAATCAGTAACTCAACAGTCGGGAACACACAGAAAAACAACAAACAACTGAGGTAACACACTGTTATTGATAACCTGCTGCAGTGCTGGCACTCACTTAACCAGACTGCATCGGTCTGAATAAAAACACACCCACACACGCTGGAATTAAACACTCTCTGAGCTCGAACAAAGCTCATATGCAAACAGACATACGTGAATGCACATACTCACCGATGTATATATCCTGTATATGAACACACTACTAAAGTATGCATGCACATACAGAAAAAAAAAATGTTCACGCACACAATGATACTCGCAGACATGAGCACACACTCGATACCAAGAACAAATGAACGCCTGCGGCTTGAGCACACATGCTGGAGTTGTCTGTTTCTGACTGGGGCCACTGAGAGGATGAATACGCCGATGCCTACGAGCCTTCCTGCCGGAACTCCTCGCAAACTTCTCATACTAGGGATATTATACGGCTTTGCCCTAATGCTGTTTTTCTAACTAATGAAGTTTTAATTTCCTCACCATAGAAGAACATTTAATAGTCTACATAAGCCCGCTCTGTTTGACAATGCTTTTTACTGCCCCTCTCTTTAAGGGACATTTGGTGCTCCCACGCTAGCCTTTAAGAGAGACAGGGGAGAGAATGCTAAATTACTGTATCATAAAACCATTTTAACTTTATGGAAGAAGTCTCATTACTTTAATCATACAAAATGGCTTTAACAGTCTCAGCAGTGGCAGCCGAAGAGATATTTTTTCCCCTATTCTGGCAAGGTCAAATCGGGTCTAGTAGCACTTTTGAAACTCAGCAGAAATAGAAAAAGCAAGGCTTCAAAGTTTCCTTCAGAGCAAATGCTTAGAGCAGCACCAAAGGGCATTACAGAGATTATCAAGTCGACTAGTAATAGAAATGGATTCTTCTCTACAAGCCTCCCTACAACACTATCCTCTCACTAGGGGAGAAAATGTCAGGGGAAAATACAAAAAACAAATATATACGCTTCAGACATTTTCTTTTTGCTAAAGCGCAACATTTGAGTTCTATAGAGTGCTCCAGGGACGACGTATTTTTGTTGGCAAACCAGGAAGTTAGCATCACCCTTGCTCCCTCGACAAAAAGCCAAAGGAATATTTTTTCGATTGAGTTTTGGATTATTGCAGAAAATAAGCTCTGTGTTATGATACATACACGTTTTGTTCAGCAAGATAATCTACACAAACCACTTTTAAGATTTTTTAAGTGTAAATGCAATCGGCAGCACACCACGGTCGCACGAACGTGAGTATAAACAACGAGGTTGTGACAGTGGACGAGTCGGCGTGATGATGTTTAGTAGTCTCATTTAGCCACTTGTTAGCAACCGCCTTTTTTAAGACATATAAAGGCTTCAAAATTCACCAGGAGTATTTATTGATGTACTTTATGTCGTAGAACAAAACGATAAATTCTCTTAAGCCTGTGTTAACCACAGACCTTATTTCAGGCATCTAACTAAAAGCCCATTCAAAATAACCCATTGACTTCCAGACGAGGGAACCAGAAGTGCTAAAATGCTAACTCATTTCTGGGTTTTAGGACTCATTCCTGTAGCACTCTATTAGTGTTGATTTGCATTAAAAATGCCACAATTATCAATCTGAAATCCTACTCCCTGTGAACACGCCATGGGTCACCAAGAAATGCTAATGTTTTTGCTGTTGACATCTGTCTGTGGCTCGTCGCACTACATTAGTTACCTGGCACACACACTGCTATCGCCAAAACGTGGCTGCGAAAGAAATAATAAAGATGTGTGAACAGATGTCTTCCTCTGACAGCGTCTAGCTCTGTGTCTGTCAGGTGTTAATCAACACATTAAGAGGAGAGGGAGAGGAGGCAAGCCTGACTCATGCCATGTGGGTGTAGCTGAAGGAATCCGGCCATGTGTGCAGTGCAAACAGATTTCTGTTTTACTAGCTGTTATAAAATAAATAAAATGATCTGCGCACATCCCGCTGGCTCTTTTGTAAAGAGAGAAAACATCCAGTGTTGATATATAAACAGGTGACCAAAATATCTTTGCAGGTGGTCACGGGATTGATTAACCAGTTTTCTCTGTGAGAGAGTAAATTAGTACCCGCAATTGTTCAAATTAATTTCTTAAAAGCAATAAACCTTTTTTAAACAACTTCTTTGCCCTTGTTTGAATGCTGACAACAGTATTTGTTATTCTGGCAGGTTTCTATTGAATTTCTGACTGGGAACAGTAAGTGGCTCTGCATTTATGCTAGTGCGATATGACGTCTAGGAGGTAATAAGCCATAACAAAGGGCTGCGTGACAGCCATGGAACAGTGAGCTGCCATCCAGGCAAATGAAAAGAACATGAAAGGCTGGTGGCAATCTCGGAGATGTGTGGAGCTGATAAAAACACACAGCTCCTCCCCTCAGATAGACATGTCATCTGGAACAGTAGGGGAGACAGCAGGTTAGGCGAGCCTGATTAATGTCAGCATCACACTGGGATGGTGACACACAGCCTTTGACTGCGCTGTACGCTCAGTGACGGGGGGGAGAGCGCTGCGCGCTCGCTGCAGTAAGCGCCTCAGATCCGAGTGAATGCCCAGCTGTTACTACGAGTTTGTCTTATGGTAAAATGTTGAAATATTAGACTTGTACGCAATCATCAGTGGCAATAATCCTAATGCTTTGTGGTTGTAGTAGCTCTTAGAGAACATCACACACATAAATATAAAAACCAGGAATCATTAGGGCACACATCTCTCGCTGTGGTTATGATGGGGTTATGATCTTTCATGAGGATTCACACCGAGTGGATTACAAGCGTGGTTTACACAGAAATAAACACACACACACGCACATACACACACACAGGCACGCTCCTCATAATCCAAAGTACAAACAGCACCCCCCAAATTGCAGAGGGGAGAAGAGCCTGCCCTGCAAGACAACCCAGCAGCACACATGAGGGTTACTCACATGCTCGGTGGACTCTTCAATATTCCACTGATGGGAGAGAAGACACAGGACACAGGATGGGGGAGAGAAATGAGTCAGGGACAACACAACGGGAAAAAAAGCACTCGTCTTTTTTTCGCTCAAGGACAGATGAATGTTGGTGTCAACAGAGTCATGCAGAAGACGGAGAGAGTGTGATGGAAGGAAAAGAAATGAAGACAAGTTGAGTGGCATAAAGCAAATTGTGTAGCCAAGTTGAGCAATGGCCGTGAATTCATTATTGTTTATAATGCACTGCCTTGTTTCTCATTTGCCTAGGAATCAAATAAAAACCTCTCTCTCCCTTAATCACAGAACACCTCTATTCAGTATGATAACTATCTCACTGTGGACATAAAATATGCAGAATCTCTGAAGCATTGCCTCTTTCCTCTTTTCAGAAATGGAGGGAGGGCCTTTTATTCATTATATTTCAATATGTTTTCAAAATGTTCTCCTTGCTCACTGTGCTTGGCCAAGTGATTCCCGGGGGAAGTGAAAGCCCATTTCGTGCCGCGGGGCTCCGTCGGTGCCGAGCGTGAAATCCTATTACCAGTGCTGCTATGCTAGCCCTGTGACATCAAACCCCATCGATGCAGAACGCAACTGCTGGTGTTTACCAGCAACTCGCTCCACAGTTGAGCTACTGCAGAGGAGTTCACTGATGGGTGGCGTTGCTGACAACGGGCAGGAGAGAAGATGACACTGGTGACACTGATGTGGGACAACACAGAAGGAAGGGGGGCCGAGTAAGAAAGGTGGGTGAGGGTGGCGGCGGCGGCGGCAAGCAATTACATTTGAACATTAGGGTGCGTAACTACAACAAGAATTGCTGGTGGAAGGATGGAGGAGACTGGTAAGCAGTGATGCTGGGACATGAGGGGTTCAGCTAAATTACAAAAACATTATACCTCTATTAGTATCAGTCCACGCTCGATTGGATTTTATTTGCTTGTTTTGGAAGTTTGTATTTTACTGGTCCTGATTTGAGAAATCCATGTTTGAGATTTTCATTGTCCGCCCCCATACAATACAATACAAAGGCAGTGAATGGATTTTCATTGGTTGTGCTCACAACATTGAAAAATTCAGCAGCAATGTCTCCTTTCAGTCTGTGAAGTTGAAACGTAATCTCATACAACGGTTCATATGATATCTCAAGAAAAGTTATTCCTCATTTTTCGTGCGTTTTCCTACGACTGTCCAGCAACACGAGACGCACGTGTCAATTTGCGCTCTAGTCTTTTTCAAAATAAACTTCCGTCTTCACAGAAAACAACTTGGTTAGGTTTAGGCAACAAAACGACTTAGTTAGGTTTAGGAAAAGATCACACAATACTTGTGGTTTGAGTTAAATAACTCTGAAAGTGGCGTAACTTAAGTACGGAAGTTTATCGCTCTTATACTATATTATTACATAAGAATAGATTTTGTGGGAGAAATATGAATTACAGTGCATTACTTTTCGTAGGTACAGCTTTGAACGGTGTATAAGTACAGTCTGGGAAGTTAACGTGAGAAAACATTAAGATTCGTCTATCAAATATCAAAACATTGTAAGATGAGACTTATGAGCTGTGTCATTATTACCATAAGTGTTAAATTATGCACCTTTCGTCATGAAATAGAACGCTTCTTTTGAATGTTAAATGATTATTTTTGTGGTAATGTTGTTGTTAGCTAAGTTTACAGGTAAGTTGGTTTTTCTGCAGCTGAAAGGTTTTAAAGCTACAACAAGCAACTTCATCATTTTTTTCCAGCAATAGCTTTATTAATTTTTCAAATTACTCCCAATAACATAGAAGCAAACGTTTCCTCATCCAGAAAAAATATCAAAGGCACAGAGATTATTGTCCCACATTAAAATGAGGCCTTCCCTTACATGTCAGGCATTTGGAAGATAATCAACTGCATCAATTTATCATGTTTTCTTATAGAAATAAGCTTGTGAATATGCCTGTGCTTTGTTTAATGTAGACCATCAATACAGGCCGCAATTACTTTATACATTTAAATCTCAATCACAGTATTGGTAAGCAAAATTGCAATTAGATATTTTCATCAAGTTGCTCAACCCTTGAGACCGATGTGTATCTCAAAACAAAAAAACTTGCAAAAAAATCTGTATGTTTTAGATACCATCTAGCATTATACCATCTACCATTAGAGGTAATTGAGAAAATGTGTCTTTTGTAATTTAGGTGAACTAGTCCAGTAGACACATGCCTTCAAGACAAAATTGGGCAGCGGTGCCTGCCTTCCTGCTTGCCCATCTCTCCCTTCTCGCCTCTCCAGACATCCACAAACAAAAGGAGTGAGCCTCACACACCGCTGATTCATTGTGCACTGGCGAGACGTGTTCATCATCCTCCATTGACTGTTGGCATATGAAAAGACAAAAGACCCAAGTTCTCCGCCCTCCTCCCTGTGGATGGGTCTTTATCAACAACCAGCTAACTGCAGCATGAGCGAGGCCTTTGTATGCTTCCCAGTTGCGACTGGTCGAGACACTTGCATAAAAAACTGCTGCCTCATGCTCCCCTGACGTAGCGGGGCACTAAAGAGCACCATTTAAGAACAGCTGCTACTTAACTCCATGAATAACAGTTTGCGACGTGCCTAATTGCTTAATTTGTTTACCGTCGACTCCACTCAGTATGTCAACAGAGCAGCGAACACATTAAGGTTCGGAAGAGTTCCTATCTCATCTTGGGCTTAATCCCTTTCTATCGCAACTGCTTTTGCTTTCTGCTTAAATCCACGGGAGAATTATAAATTATCCCCCATTTATATTTCGAATGCCAACGCAAGCTGAAAACACATCATTGCTGATAAGCGTCGTTTGTGGAAACGGAGCGGTATAATTTGCAGGCGGGTGAATGCAAATGTGATGACATGGGCTGAGATGTGTGGCTATAAAAATGGGAACGAGGGGAGAACGAGTGATGTGGAAGAGAAGGAGCTGTCATGATTGATGGAGTGAAACGGGCTGAGGTGCTTCTTTTCTCTTTTTTTTCCGATTCACATTCAACTCCAATCTGAGGCAGTGAAGGCCGTAGACGCAGTGAGGCATTGCCTCGCTCGCTCGCTCCCACACACAAATGCACACGCACCACAAAAACGCATGAGTGGTCAAACAAAATGAACCTGGAAAAGTGGTGCTGAATAAAGGGAAACTTGTGCAGGAAGGCAAACTTGTGCATAAAATGTATAGAGACACAGACAGTCGCTAATAGCTTCAAACGCAATCACGCCATTTTTATAGATGGCTAAATGAAACGCATGAGCCTAGAGGTTGCTGTGAGTGCACAGTGATTGAGCAGGCTATGTGATGTGGAGTTGCCCACTCAGGTTCAGGCCACTTTCCCAATGGAGACATGGTTGGAAAGGGGTCGATAACATCACACTGCTAACATGGCCTCTGGTTTAAATTTAGCAGGGAAATGAGGGCGCTGTGTGGGCTCCTGCTTGAAAAGAAAAGAGGCGCTTAAACCGCCCACGCACAGCCGAGCTCTCCTAGCTCTCCTCCCAGCGTTTCAGCTAACCCTGAGAGAGGGTGAAGAGGAGAGAAGGAGCCAGAAACACAGAGACAAAGACGAGGGGAGAGGTGACAGCGATTTTGACAGAATCTGCAATCCAATCAGCCTGCTTAGATTTGTGATGGAAGCCTGAGGTGAGGTTGTGCTATGTTGTGAGAGCCCCGGAAAATCAGGATTTTTCTTTTCCTCCTGGCAGGCTTACTGTGAATTCAACGCAGGTGAAAGGGTGGATATGGAGCTGATTTCACAACACATTAGGTAGATTCTTGAGAAAAACACTATGGGATGTGTCGGGATAGAAGAAAATTGTTTTTTTTTCTCCAGTTATTCATCATCAATTACAGGTGTGCGTCTGCATGAGTCGAGGATGAGTCATGAACTCTTCTCAGCCAGCTGGAACGCCTACTGAAAGGTTGAACTAACAGTGAGCGTGTCTGCTCATGTTATCTGCGCTGTTTTTTTCCACTTGTTGTTGGGGTACGGGAATGGAAAGATGTGCGAGTAAAAGAGGGATTGTTCTAAAACCAGTTGGGCGAACGTGGACGAGGGAGCGTCGGCTGACTGTGTGGTCTGTGATGACGTCTGGGGCAGGTCCTTGCAGGTCGGCTACTCAGCGCCGTCTCACAGAAAACAATCTGTTGAGATGACTCAATCAAGGGTAACCAACCTGCACGCAAGCCTCTGGTAATTACTCATCCGGCTTCTCAGGCAGGAAGGGTGCAAAAGGAGGACACGAGAGAAAGGGAGGGGAGCTGGAGGGAAGGAGAAAACATAGGAGGAGGGTGGAGAAATTCAGGTTTCTGCCAGGGAGGGAACGGTGAGTGTGAGAGGTGGCCTGGACACCGAACTGGAACATGAGAGCTATCCTGAGTGCCAAATTGCGGTGTGTCTCGGTGTTTATTGTGTGAACTTGGCACAAATGAGACATGGCGGGGAGTATTGTTTGCACAACAAGTAGGGTCATGTTCAGTTCAGTTTCCATAACGCAAAACAGACTCATGCTAAACACTTCCAGGAAGACAAGCAGCCACCATGTTTTTGTCTTCTTTCAGGCCAAACGATGCTGTCCTGGCTGTCAAGCACTCTGGTACACAGTCAGATAACAACGAACTGTCAGCAGCAGCTGCCGGAAAATACTGCTGTGGAACAAAGGTGCTGGACGGTGTCTGGAAGCTGAGGGGGGACCATTTGGCCAGAGACATGGACAGAGCCTCACTTACACATTTATTCTCGGCTCTATCTGGTCAAAATTATGTTCATTTTATACTATAAAGTCCCATGTGAGCTGTGCCACTTGGGTGGCTTGACAACCACATAAAAAATACTCATTATGTATTTATCACTGATTGCCCAGTTACACAACTGGGATCCAAGCGCTCCTACTTAGCGTCGCTTGGGATGTAGCACGTCTGACACGTCATTTCAAGGTGACTTTGACAGTGCTTCCTCTTCTGTAATGATTAGACTTAAGACAGCGGGGTGTTTGCTAAAGCAAATGAGGGTTAATAGCTCCACTCAAGGGCACAGCAGCGTGCACCGCCTGGGAACTGAACCAGCAACCTGCTGGTCTCCCTAAATGCTGCTGCAAAGCGTTTATCAGCTGCTCAGAGACAAGGCAAGGCTGTTCTGATTTTTTTTTTTTTTTTTTGTGGTGTTCCTGCGGCCAGGGAGCGCTTACTTGTTCAAATGAGATGTTTTTGTGCGAGGCCATCGGGGCTGCGAATGAATGCGTGTTCGCGCAAATGTTACTCCCGGCAAACAATCAGAAGGAGGCTCTTAAGCCGGTCTCTCCTCGCCCAAAGAGAGGGAAAAAGTGAGAGAGGGGTTTTTGGTTTTGAAATATTCATGAATCTCTGAATCCCTCTTAAGGATTACAATCTCTCATTCATCTCATGGTGTCACATAGCTTTGGGCGATTCGGAGTGGCCCTGCATTAATGCGTAAAGGGCGGCGTCGGGAAAAGAACTCTAATTTATAAACATGGTAACAAGGCAGTGCATATGTATTACTGCTAAAACCCGCAAAGAGAGGTGCATTGATTCCACTAAGCCCCATCCTGATGTAACACATATAAAATATTTAATAGCTATTACTGTAGAATTAGAATGGATCTTGTTACGACAGCTAATCCAAAGCTGAGGGAGCGGGGTACCAATTTAGAGTCAAATGTCACATGTGGAGAAAGATGAAAAAAAGGGGAGGGGAGGGGATACTGCAGCCGACAGAAAGAAAATTCCATGTGTGTCATCCAGTATGGAGCAAATGAAGTGTGAACTCGGAGAATGGAAGGGAATAGGGGAGCAGTGGAGAATGAAAATAATGGGAAACGAACATAAGACAGCTATCGACAGTGAAAGAGAGACGGAGAGAGGCTGGACAAGAGTAAGACATCATCCAGTACCTGTGCCTCTGGCAAAGCAACGTCCATCATGTTAGGCTGGCCTCTCGGTTCGCCGTTTTCAAGTCGAGAGAAGATGACTTGGTAGCCTCGGATTTGGCCGTGCTGCTTGCCCTGCAGGGGTGGCTTCCAGGTTACCCGGATTGCTGTGGAGTTAATGGCCTCTACCTCCAGCTTCCTTGGGGGCGCTCCTGGCACTGGAAACCAGAAAAAAAGGGGGGAGAGAGGGAGGGAAAGCAGAATGCAAGAGTAAGACATAAAGAGAGAGAGAGAGGGAGGAAAGAGTCAAACTATGCTGAGTTGGTGATTTTCCTCACTTGACTGTGTTTTGTGATGAGGAGCCAAAAACTATCAAAATAATGACTCCTGAGGTTTTTTTTTTAGACTTGAGTCCTCTCTAGAAGGATACCAGATTTAGCTATGAATCAAAATCTACTCAGTGTAGACCTTCTATGTCTACCATGTCCCCAAAACCCCCCTACAGCACGTGGTCTGTAATGTCCTTAATTTCAGTATGAAATTAGCTGTGTTGCAGCAAACTTCAAACACATTAATTATAGACGACTCTCTTCGGAGCAGCCGCTCTCTATCACACTGCAAACAAAACGAGGAACGAGTGAGAAAAAAGAGGCAAGAGCGACAGAACGGAGAGGGGGAGTTCAGCTCCACTTCTATTCCTCAGAACAGAAGAAAGAAAACAAGAAGGCATTTAAACAGTGAAAGCAGAGGAAAGCGGTGCCGAGCCGGGGCCCGGTGGGTGATGAGCCTTAACCTGTCAGAGATGTAAAGTGTTAAAAGAGAAGGTGACCCGCTCTGCTACCACTAGCGCCTCGTTAACTCTAAACTGACCCAACAGGACAGAGAGGAATGGGCAGTAGAAGTTGAATAGAGTGAAGGAAAATAGAGTCAGGCAGCCCCAAGCTAAAGAGTCTGAGAGCACTGAGCTTAAGGGGAGGTGTCAACCTACCATCCTCTTTGGTTCTCATCCTCACCGGGGCACTCTCAGGGCCCGGGCCCACGTCAGTGTGCGCCCTCACCCACACCTGATACTCAGTCCACTTCTCCAGGCCCTCCAGCAAAGAGCTGGTGGCGTCCGCGCCGATGCCCTTCACCTCGTGCCGGTCCGTGTCCTCTCCGGCCAGGGCCTGGTAGCTGACTGTGTAGCGCACAATGGCGCCGTGGCGGCTAGCGGCGGGCGGCGCCACCCAACTCACCTTGAGGCTGGTGGAGCTCAGGCTGACCAGGTGTACGTCCTGAGGGGGGGCGGATGGGGCTGCAGGGGGAGGGGAGCACAACCACATGGACGGGGGCACGGATCAAGCAAACAAAAAATAAACAAAAACACGAGCAAACGTAAAAGGTAAAACTTTGGAAGCTTTTTGTACAGTAGTCAATATGAAAATTAAAATCTAATATTCAAAATGTAATATTTTTGAGTTGCACTGTAAACAGTATGTATAAAACATGAAGCTACATATGAAGATTGGAAATGTATAATTTTCCTGCTCATCTCACACATTTCTCTATGTGCAGATTTTAGTATTTTCTGTTGTAACTGCATTTGCATTTTTTAGACATTACACATTAAGCTGGGAGAATGAAAATTGTGGTAAGTGGCATTAGTCTTTTCAGTGAAAATGTAATGGTTATGTATGATCCTAATGATTATGCTTATGTGTTGCCAAAGCTGGTTTTAATGTTTTTTTTTTCACACACTGATTCTATCTGAAGTACCTGATATCAAGGTCCAACCGACCTATTCCATGTTTTGGATGAAAGTCTATTTTGAGTCACTTTCTGAGCTTGTGTGATTCACAAATCATTTGCACTCATACTGTAGGTGATACATTTATTACAAGTTTGAATATTACATTTTTATTATTCATTATACTGAATACAAAAAGCTTACATACTGAACAGGATGCTGCCTCCGGACTGAGAGATTGGCTGCAAAAACACATTACCGGGCTTCTGCTGAAGCTGTGTTTGGCACTGCATTTACGCGAGAGGCCATGAAACTACAGGGTGGGATGAACCGAATATAAAATGTGCCAAATTTTTACAAGGCTGTGTTTTTGTAAAGACGTAATTTGTCCCTAACTGTCCTCTCTGCTGCCTCTCGCAGTATGCGGAGGGAGCAATAAACTGGCCATGGATGTGCGAACAAGTGCTCAACAGTGTTGAATGGTGTTCACACATTAACGCAGAAGCTCTGGGCTTCATAACAGCGTTTGTCAGATCCTGCTCAGTGCTGCAGCTGAGATACGCTGGGCTGTCTCCGAAGTCAAGCTATCATCTCATAAACAATAACAGTCATGAACATTCCAGCTATTGTCAACATCTGGTTTGTAGCCACCGCAATGGAAAACTATAGTTATGATTATCAGATGGGACAAATTCCTAAATGTTCAAGATTTACTACAACATGCTACTGTGTCATTAACCCTTTGGATTTGAATGACTGTAATCAATGTTGTACCAATATGGTTTTGGTCTTAAAACTACTTTCCAACAGGACATGAAAGTGATTTTCTTGTTTAATTTCTAGGCATAATATTGACATAAGGGCTGAAACTAACGATTATTTTCATTGTTGATTAATCTGTCGAATATTTTCTCAATTAAGCAATTAGTTGTTTGGTCTATAAAATGTCAGAAAAATGTTAATAATTGTTTCCCAAAGCCCAAGATGACGTCCTCAAATGTCTTGAGTTGTCCAAAAATCAACGATATTGGGTTTACTGTCAGAGAGGAGTAAAGAAACCAGAAAATAGTCAGAGAATTTCTTTAAAAAAATACTCCTAATAATCCAATTAATCAATTATTAAAATAGTTTGCGATTCATTTAATAGTTGACAACTAATTGATTAATCCTTGGATGTCGATTCAACATGCCAGATACAATTATATTCTGTCCACCTAACCCTGCTATGTTTTATAATGACAAACTCCTCTGGCATGTCCCAATATGTGTAGAAACACAAATAACATATGCAGTATAATGTGTCTATATAGAGTTAGACTGGAATAATAAGATTACTGCAATAAATAAGATTATTTACAACAGCCGCAGTATGAAATATATATAAACTCTCAAGTCCAGAGGTAAAAACAGAAAACCAATAAACTATTCTAAAATAGGGAACAAAACAATCACAATAGCATCACACATTTCATGCATCTCACTCAATCACAAACGTATTCAACTCTACAACAAAAATGCCTCTTCAACAGAGAATAAAATGAACCAAGAAAAAAAGGAAATTCAAACCAATGTGTTCTTACAGAGCATGCCCATGAAATGTCTCTTTTAATAAGCAGAGCAATGAACAGTTTGCTCAAATATTAATCCAATAAACTAATGCCAGAACATGAAACTCTACCTCTCCAAAACACTGGAGCTTAACAGAAGAGAAGTGAGTCTCCTCAGGTGGTCCCTGATGCACAGGGGAGTGGACAGGAAACTACAAAGACCTGACAACATCGTGTGTGCATTACAAAAAAAGGTGACAGACTGAATCAAACTAACGCTGACGATTTGCAGAATAGATTGTGATATTGAGGTCCTGATGAAAAATCTGCTAGATCAAAGTCAAATTGGATGAGGGGAGGACAACACCACAGAAAATACATATGCCTCGGAGCAAAGGTGGGCTTAAAATAGAGATCAAATTATAGATGAAGAAGATAAAACCTCCATCTACCTCTCCTTCCTCCAAATGATAAAGCCCAATATATAATACAAATACAGATCTGTTTTACTGCTGTCTTCGGTTTGATTTTTGGCAATGGAGATAACCTTTTGCTAAAAATCTGATTATGAATTGCATCTTCAACTACTGACATTCAATTATCTTAACCACCGGTACTTCTATAATTTCCCCTTCCGTTTTAGGTAAAGCATCACACAACTTTTACAGAGCTGAGTAGCAGAGGTGTAGAGTTTCATCATATATAAACAGCTGAGTTATGTTCATTGCTCTGAATCTTAAAAAAAAAATATATATATATATACTAACCATTTAAATGCAGCACTAGAAAATGTCACACTTCCCCACTGCCTATTTGCCTCAGCAGCTTCCCAAGGCTGCTGCTTATTTCATGCCCACCATCCTCCCGCTGCATGAAATCCAAATTCTGCTCTCCAAATTCTGTGTCCTTGTGACTCCTGCTGTCGAGAGGCCCAAGGACGCAGACTCATCACCGCTCGTGATCTCAGACAGTTATATGACTCTGTGGTTGTCGAAGGTGTTAGCTCTTCAATGATTTTGTCTGTCCTAATGGGGAAAGATTTCAAAAAAGGGATATCCATACCTGCTGTCCCGTCTATTGTATTCTTTTCTAAACTGTTGCTAAGTAAATCGTGGCGTATCAGAATCCGCTAAAATGAAGACGATCAAAATCGGATCCTTCTTTTACTGTTCTCCGCTGTGTTTGTGCTGGTGTAGCTAGCAAGAATTGTAAGGCATATGCGAGTGAAAATTAAGAGTGTGTGAATGTGCGCACCGGTATGAGTTTGCACAAATCAGCTGTTACTAACATTAATTCCATGAGTAACTTGATGGCGGGCCAAAATTAAACATGCCTGTTGTCGGGTTCATGTGCTCTCTGCAAGCTGGTGTCTGCCCTCAAAGATCTTTTATGAGGGCAGGAGCTCCACTCTGTAACACCTCCGAAAAACCACGAGAGTTTCTGTAGTTCCCAAAACTCCAACGGATACTGGCGATACGTCTTCTCTCTGGCTAATCACATCAGTTTCAGGAGTTGCATTCTCCCAGTTTAACTTTTATCCATATCATAGATAAAGCTTGTAAATTAAAGGTACAATTAAACAGTTCAAATGTAGTTCTATACAGGGCAAATGCAAGGCACAAATGTACTGAGTGTACGCCTGCTGGGTGAGGTGGTACCGGCTCGTAGCCACCACAGGAAAAATAACAGCAGTCAGCGGGCAGAGTGACATTTTGAGTGCTGGCACTGTAAAAGCACATAATGATATGAGGCAAAATAACACAGCACAGCTCACAAATGTGGGAACAAGACACATTAAACGTACCTTTGACACTGAACACAGGGCCTGCCCTCAGATAGACGGACAGGAGGGTTAGTGTTGGTGACAAGAGAGGAGGTGGTGGAAGCGAGACCGGGTTGGCTGCACTGTCAGCATTTTTATGGTGTGCTGAAATTGACTTGACATTCAAGTTGCCAACGCTGTCTGATTTAAGCTCTATGTAACTCAACTTTCTCCCGCCTGAACCTAAACCTGCTTCAGAGGCTGTGGGTGACTGTTAATCCACAAAATCACCGGTTAGTGGACAACAACGAGAGAAGACAAGAGACTTACTGGACTGGGCGGTGCGAGCCTCGATGGGCTGGGTGTAGACGCCTAAACCCATCTCAGAGCGGGCTGCCAGCGAGAAACGGTACAAGGTGTCAGGCTTTAGACCGTCCACCGCATAGGAGCCAGCTGGGTTGAAGGTCACATGTATCTGGAGGTTTAAAATCAAAGACAGTTACACAAGTGTTTTCATGTGTTGAGCTATAGGGGTAGTATTTGTAGACTGCTGCCTCTTCTTCCTACATGCATACAAAGTAGAGGATGCAGCCAAATGTGAGAGCACAAAACAAATTGTCCTCTAGTTTACAACTGGTGCAGTGGTCCAGCAGCGTTGAACGAACAGCCACAACACAACTGAACGACTTTGCTGTTTGTTACTACAGTAAATCTTTCTCATCAGCTGGGGAGTTGACTGCATTACTACAATAATATTGCTGCAGCCGAGGCTTCCCATTCAGAGAAATTGCATCATAAAGAGCAAGATTCATTCGACAGATAGATAGATGGATAGATAGATGGAAACATGGATGGATAGATAGATAGATAGATAGATAGATAGATAGACAGATAGATAGATAGATAGATAGATAGATAGATAGATACATAGATAGATAGATACATAGATAGATAGATAGATAGATAGATAGATACATAGATAGATAGATAGATAGATAGATAGATAGATAGATAGATAGATATATGGAAACATAGATAGATAGATAGATAGATAGATATATGGAAACATAGATAGATAGATAGATGGAAACATGGATAGATAGATAGATAGATAGATAGATAGATAGATAAATGGAAACATAGATAGATAGATAGAGAGATAGATAGATAGATAGATAGATAGATAGATAGATAGATATATGGAAACATAGATAGATAGATAGATACAGAGAGAGAGAGAGAGAGAGAGAGAGAGAGAGAGAGAGAGATAGATAGATAGATAGATAGATAGATAGATAGATAGATAGATAGATAGATAGATAGATAGATAGATAAATAGATATATGGAAACATAGATAGATAGATAGATAGATAGATAGATAGATAGATAGATAGATAGATACATAGATAGATAGATAGATAGATAGATAGATAGATAGATAGATAGATAGATATATGGAAACATAGATAGATAGATAGATAGATATATGGAAACATAGATAGATAGATAGATAGATAGATAGATAGATAGATAGATAGATAGATAGATAGATATATGGAAACATAGATAGATAGATAGATAGATAGAGAGAGAGAGAGAGAGAGAGAGAGAGAGAGAGAGAGAGAGAGAGAGAGAGAGAGAGAGATAGATAGATAGATAGATAGATAGATAGATAGATAGATAGATAGATAGATAGATAGATAAATAGATAGATAGATAAATAGATATATGGAAACATAGATAGATAGATAGATAGATAGATAGATAGATAGATAGATAGATAGATAGATAGATCGATCGATCGATAGATAGATGGGAGAGAAAACTAGGTCATACAATAGTTATAACTCCATGTTGTTATTCTAACCTTGTTCTCCGAGCCGGCCTCCCAGTGCTGCAGCTCATACTTAGTGATGGGGTCCTGTACGGGCCACAGCCATGTCAGCATGATGCGGCTGTCCAGCTCGGCTTCGGCCTCAAAGCTGGACGGCTGGGCAGGGACTGGGTACAGAGGGGCGAGAGGACAGAGGTTGGAGAATTAAAGGGACAAAAAGAGCACATTACTAAAGCTATATGTTCTCCACGGTGTCAGCAGCAGTAACCACCTCCCGAGACAAATTAATACACAAATGACCTTATGAGCCCTTTCACACATGCTGTAGGTGCATACATGTAGCGCTAATGCCTTAATTAACAAATAATACCAACATATGTAACGATAATGAATAAATTGGTACAAAGATGAAGGAGAGTGATTGCATTAAATGAATAATAAGAAATAAATGAAGAAATGAGCCCACTGAATACAACGATGAACAACTAAAGAATTACTGCCATGTAGACCAGGTAGAATCAGAGAACAATATCCTTGATGTTGACCAATGAAATTGATTGAATGCACCGTTCAACAGTTGAGAGTTTAAGAAGCACCAGATTTTGAAGCAATTCAATATTACAGTCTTTCTCAATTGCTTTGGATAATTTTCTCCTCACAGTGCGTAACATCGTGTCATAGATATTTATGGAATATACATGTACTGTATGTCTGGAAGGTATTTTGCATGTGACGGATCAAACGATGAAACGATGTTTAGAAGTTATGAAGAGTAGGACAACTTCTCTGTGAATCAACTCATCAGTTACTCAGAAAAACTGTAATTCTAATTTTAGGGGAGATCCTACTTTTAGTCTAACACTTATCATCTTCTAGGGCTCTCTCACCTGTAGAATGGCACCAAACACTTGATATCAATCACTGAATAAAACCTGATGAGTTCAATTAAAAGAATTAAACAGGCTCGTGGATGGCATTCATGTTAAGACATGTTATTATGACACGTGAGGTTTCAAACATTAGATATATATAGATATACTGTGTGTAGGTGGACCTATATGCATAGTAAATAAATGGATAAATCAATACATGTTGTCTTCAGAGAGGAGGATCGTGTATGAAGATCAGGACGAGGAGGTGGTGGTGTTAGTGGTGTTTGTAGCCCTTTGTGTGATTTTGAGGGCCACATGGCCGCGAGGTGTGCAAGATAGTGGCCATAAAAAAGGGGAATGGGGTCATAAATTGACCAGTTTGTCCCTTAGTATTGTTCATTGAGTTTCTCCTCATCTGTCTTGAATCAGAGATCAGAATTCTGTGTGAGATTGTAGAGTTGCAGTCACCAATATACGCTACATACAATACACACAACATTGGTGTAATAATAAAATACTTCAGCTATTAGGGCTGTCAAAGTTGACGCGATAATAACGCGTTAATGCAAATTTGTTTTAAGGTCACTAATTTCTTTAACACATTAATGCAACTTGTGGTTCTTAGGTTGTAGCAGGCTCAGTTTTAAAGCTGAAGTGAAGATACAGATATCATATTGAACTAGAAAACTATAAGGAACCTTAAGAAATCCATTGGTACCAACCTTGTCATTCTAGCTTGTCGTGAAGGAGGCTAAATAACGCTCCAAACTTGCGCTAAACATTGGCGAGGAAAAACTGTCATGGCCATATTCAAAGGGGTCTCTTGACCTCTGACCTCACGATATGTGAATGAAAATGGGTTCTATGGGTACCAACGCATCTACCCTTTACAGACATGCCCACTTTATGATGATAACATGCAGTTTGAGTTTGCCATGTTATGATTTGAGTATATTTTTTATGCTAAATGCAGTACCTGTGAGGGTTTCTAGACAACATTTTTCATTGTTTTGTGTTGGCAATTGAATTCCAGTAATACATATAGACATACATTTGCAAAAAGCAGCATATTTGGCCACTCCCATGTTGATAAGAGTATTAAATACTTGACAAATCTCCCTTTAAGGAACATTTTGAACAGTTAAAAGTGCAATTAATTTGTGATGAATCGATTAATTATTTCAATCGATTGGCAGCCCTACTAACTACACATGCCTAACCTAAGCTGCTACCTTGTCTAACACTATATGCAAGCATAATTAGAGACGGTTACACAACGGACATGAACATACACACATTAATTAACACACAGAGCCACACACAGTGGTCGGCTGCTCACCTCCCTGCTGGGTTTTGACTTGCAGGATATCAGAAGGTGGCCCGTCACCTACAGAGGTGAAGCCCAGCACCCTGAGGCTGTAGGTGATATCAGGAGTCAGGCTTGAGATGGTCGTCAGACTGCTGTCGTCGGTGTTGTGCTTCTGCCAGGCGCTGAGTGGAGCCGTCAGGTCCGAGCTGTAATAGACCCGGTAGCCTCTGATCTGCCCGTTGGGTTCCTCGGGCGGTTCCCACTGAACCAGCATCGTGCTGGCACTCAGCATGCGCGCTTGGACGTGCAGAGGCGGCGAGGAGGGGGCCTGTTCACCGGTGCGCGTCTCCACGGGGTCGCTGGGCGGCCCACGGCCAATGTTGTTGACAGCCATGACACGAAACTCGTACTCAGAGTAGGGGCTAAGTCCACCGATGCTGTAACGGGTAGTTGCCACACCTTCCACTTCCTGGTAGCCGTTGTCTGAGGACTTGGCTCTGTACTGGATCATGTAGTAGGAGACGGGTTCTGGGTTTCCAGAGTCCCAGGTGAGAGTCACACTGGTGGCGGTGGTCTCAGTCACAATGAGGGAGGTGGGGGGCTTTGGCAAGGCTGAGGACAGAGAAGCGGGGTATTAGCTTTGATATCAAGAATGGGCTTTTTAGGACTTGTGGGTAATTTGAGAGAAATTGGATGTCTGCCACATTTGATACCTTGATTCTCAAAATGTACAGCTAAAATCAGCTCTTGTGGAGAAAAGGCATGACTGGTCATGTAATTGTCCATTCTGTAACTCATAGCACTGCAATGACTGTTTCATGAAGCTAATCCTTATAGTGCTGTCAGCAGCCATTACCCCCAAATGAACAGTAATGCTGGACTGAAATCCCAATTTTGTGTTTTATAACCGGCCTGGTCATTACTGAAAATACAAGAAAATTGCAAGAGTGCTTCCCATTGTGACTGTACAACAAATACAAACAAAACAGAGGGTCTTCATTATGGCTTCCTTACAGAAGGGGCTCGGTATTGCTGTGGTCTCTCTAAATGTCTGTGTATCGATCAGCTGAGGGGAAAGTGGGATCAATACAGACTCCGACAACTGATAAGAGAGGCTGCGACGGGTAGACACACACTTGCATAGCCACATATCTACACAGATTGGTAGAGCCACACTCACACTCTGATACAAAGGACTCATCAAACATGAAGAAAGAAACATCTACCGGCCCTGACATCAATGGTCACTGACATAGAGGCTGCAAGCAGCAACAGCCTTTAATTTCGACCTCTCGGTAACAACAAAAAGCACAGGCCACACTACAAGGGCAGCGATGATTATGTAGAAGAAGTTTTGAAAGTGTTTTATAACATTTCATTATCAGATCTGTGGATGACTCAAATCAACAGCAAAGTTCACACCGTTAATCACAGCAACAACCTCCCACGTAGACACAGTAGATGGAACTCACCTTTGACAGTGACCTGAGCGGTGGCATCTATTATGCCCAGAGAGGACATGGCCACACAGGTGTAGTTGGCCGACTCGCGGATGTTGGTGACCTCCAGCACGTTGCGTCCCAATGGCATCTCCTCCTCCTTGGTCAGGTCCACCTCGCCTATCATCCACTTGACGTAGGGCATCGGGGAGCCCACTGCCACGCACGTCAGGTTGACGCTGCCGCCTGGCATCACCTCTTGGTTGGTGGGTGGGATGGAGAATCTGGGGGGGACTCTTCGCACTGAGGGGATGAAGAGAGGCAGGAGAAAAATAGTGAATAGGTGTGAAAATGTCAGGTGAATATGATGGCTTTATGTGATTGCATGTCTTGACCCACCACGAGGCTTAAAGCTAACGCAGAAAAACTAACCGAACGGAGGGCTTCTGTCCTAATGTGCAGGCGAGCACAATGGGAACAATAAGACTGTCACAAAATGGCTGGAAATTCACAAGAAAACTTTGAGGGGCTGTTTTATCCTCTTGCTTACAAAAGGGGATATAATCAAAAAATAGCCCAGAGACTCTGTCTGGTCCTCTTTTGTCAGGGTGTCAAATGGTAGCGAGAGTTGCATCATTGAGGGACCCTGTGGAGATGGCATTGTTTGATTTTTCCTCTCGCTCCCTCTCTCTGGCTCCTTCTGCTCTGCCTGTCTTTCTCCCTCTCTCTCTCCCTCTCTTTGTGCAGTTCTGATATGCAGATAGGCTGACATTAAAAAGGGTTCCCATGGAGACAAGAAGGGCCCGTTGACGTCGCCAGGGACAAGGCAAACACCGATGCAGAAGCTCCATGCAATACTGAAAAGCTGGCCCAGAATAAACAGGCAGCCAGCATTTACATATGACTTGTTTTCTGTCTAAATAAAGATACACAAGAAACGGCTGCCATATTTACACACTTCAGATCTTTTCCTGGTAACTTTTGGCAACCATAACAAACTTATCCGCTTGACATGGCAAAGAAAACATAACGTGACAGTTCAATGTGAGCATCCATCAGTGTCACCTGTTAAATTTATGACATGCTGAACGTTTCCATAGTAAGAAAGTAAGAAGGAGGAGCTCTGACTTCTTTAACCTTGATTATGGAGAAAGTGAAGCCAAGCCAAACATTTAGCTCCCCGGTGAGGACCCATTATTGCTATCCCACGACTGCTGGGCGTACGTGTTCAAAACACTACGGCATGAAACTATCCCTGCAGAATTTATACTGCGTGTTTCCCCTAATGCACTACAACATCTCCGTGTCTCTCTGGAAAAAAAAAAGAAAAGGAAAAAACCCATGACTGTAATTGCTCTTTTGCACCGGTCTCCATGAAAATAGATTTTCAAATGTGAGTCTCCCTCCACCTTCCCTTTCCCCCCTCCACCCTTCACCCCTCCCTCCCCGATCTAATTTGAACCAGAACGTTGTTATAGCCATGCTTGTTATTCCCCTCATTATGTGGTGAAATGGAAAAAACACAAAAGCACCTTTTGAGATTCCAGTCAGGAGAAGGCTGGTTCTCTGGACCATAATAAGGGGGACCTGGTTCACACTCATCTGAATTTTCCCAAAATAATTGAGGTGCCATATATAGACCAGCTATTTCTTTTTTTTTTCTTAAATCAATACAATCGTATGGGCTTAAACTACTTGGCTCGATATCTCATAAAAATATTAATATCCCAAGTCTCAGCCACAAAACGCTCTTGGAATTTGGTCTTGTGTTTGTTTTACACCATTACCCTGATAAATCTAAACTCTGCAGTTTGTTTTATAACCTTTTCAGAGGGTGTGTGGCAAACAAAAAAATCAATTTAACACTGGGAACAGTTAAGAGGTCAGCAAAGGTTTAGGACAGAGAAATGATGACCCTTTAATATTAATAATAATAATGATAACATTACAAAATGACTCAATGAACAACAGCTTTAGTTGAGTGTCTACATTATAAAGGAGGGTTTCATGCAGGAAAAAAGTGACACATATTAAGAGTCCAGAAAGATTAACATCAGCCGTGAGGTTCACAGGCATATGGCTGATTTTGAAATGAAAACGCTGGACAGGCCGAGTAGTGTTACCAGCCTGGGAACGGGACATGGACGACATTCTCAAGCAAAGCATGCACGGGAGCCGAGGAAAGATATGGGATGGGATCACAAGCCTGAGCACGCTGGGAGACGAAGACAAAGGAGGAACTTGGTCCAATTTTCTCATATAAATGACTGAACATCTGATTTCCAGTCTGACTAATGCACCGCAGACTCCTTTGAGTATTTCGAGAGTAAAAAAAAAAGCGTTCCACTTATATCGGTGACCACCTGTGTCTTCTCACACAACTGTAACGTTCTCCAAGTGCTGCTATTTTTCACAACATATGCTTATGGAAAAGAGAAACCTGAGAGGAGCGGTCCTAATGTAAGACCATTAAGCTCAGAGTATCTGTTATTCTTTCATGATTCCATAGACTAAACAGTGCTAAGAGCAGTCAGTCAATGGGGCCTGTGTATATTGAACACTTAATGTTGTGAATAATTCATGGCGTGCGGTTAAGTTTGGAGAGGTGCTGTGGAACAAAATGACTAGAGGGCAGGTAATTGTTATCGATTCCCCCGAAGCCTCTCTCCTGTCGAGAGCGGCGTGGAGAGACGGGCTCCGGGACTCTATCAAAACCACAAAATAAGCCCTGTCTCCACTCTGCATGCCTGCTTGCTGGATACCTATAAATTTAACTGCCTTGACAAAGTGCCCAAGGATAGCAGAACCTGTCCAGTCAATCAATATGTGAGCAAACTGGCACAGAGTCAGCAGGCTCCCGGGCTTCCTGGCAGCAGCAGCAGCGCTGGGCAACGCTGCTGCCATGATGGCTGATCATCCCCCCTGTCAGCACACTGCCAGCTCTTTCTTAAATATTCTATAGGTCAGCGCTTTGAGCAGCAGTGTTTTGCAGATGGTACAAGTGAAGAGAATTTCCAAAACATTAGCTCTCTCTCTTTGACAATGTTAATGTCACCATCCATTAACTCTAAAACTAATGTATATGTGTGGACAACATAATAAACGTATTAATAACTTCATTCCTGCAGGGCCTCCTCCTGCAACATCACCAGACCTGTCTCCTAGAATTTACGGTCTCATACAACTAAATTGCATTCTCAATTACGTTTGATAGGTATTTTGTCACGGATTACGTTTGTCTTTTATCAGAAATACCTTTGTAAGTCTGCAGACGGCCGCAGTGAGTGACGTAGTACAGCGAGCGACGTGCAGAGCAGGTGACGCAGTATATCGAGCGACCGTGAATGAAAATATGTTGAATAAAAAACGTTATTGAATAATAACGGGCATAACAAGCGAGAAAGTCCACTACTGGCAGGCGGAAAATGAGGTGGATGGGTCCAACAAACACCAGACTTTCCCCCCAGGAGATCGGTGTTTGTGTCCCGCGTGAAATGTAGTCATTTCATTTAGTCATATTGCATTTTTGTTTTGTTTTTAATTAATTTTAAGCCAAACCTTGATGTTTTTTACTAAATCTAACCCAGTAGTGTTGTTGCATTTTTGCTTTGTTTCCATTTAAAACATTTATTGTGTTTAAAACTGTTTAAAACTGTGACCATGATCCGGGAGAAAATATGTTTCCCTCAAAACGTATTTTGGTTATGCAGTTTAGTTGTATGGGAACATAACTTTTTGGGAGACAGGGTTGACATCACACAAAGACGGGGTGGATGTCAGTCTTCTCATTAGGCCAACATGTATCACATCCCTCAGTCTCTGGGTAGAGGATGCCCATGGCGGTAAAACAGACATAATCCCCTGAGAGTGGCTTTGTCAGTTCTGATACCCGTGTCCCTCGGTAGGAGAGCAGGGGTGTTGCTGCCTAAATACCTGACAAATCCGGTTGCCACCTGAATACCGGAGTAATCCATCACACACCTCTGATGGGCCTACAGAGGCGGATGGAAAGTCGGAGGGTGAAAGGAGCTATAGTTTTTGGTGGATGTTGTTGACATTGACAACATGGGTGTGGTTGGGAAGAACGCACGACAGAGATCTAATAATGACTTAAGCAAACTTCACGGGGAGTCCTTGTGTGTCTTGGCAAGGCTAATCGAAACACGATTTAGGGGAGTGGCGTTGGAAGGCATGCAAGAACTATTCAGGGATTCATGCAGACAAAACGACACATTTACACTATCATGGATTAGGGAGAGCTATTATTAATATTCAGGTTTTTCAGGGAAGGGATATCGGTGACTTCATCAGAGGGTCTGGAGAGGATGGTTGACCTCACCTAAAATCTGCATCAAATAGAAGGGAGGGGATTAAAAGTGAAAATGACAAACCTTCACGTTGACCTGTTTGCGGATGAAGTGATTTGATGGAGGTAAGCGATGGAATGAGAAGATACAAAGAGGAGAGGAAGACAAGACAGTGAAACAGAACAGTGTTCCCGTAGACACAGTGGAGGTTAGTGACATGGCACAGACAGGCAGAGTAATGCATACAAACAGCACCAGGGGGGAAACTCACTTTTATAAATGATTTAGCATTATTCTTTGGCATCTTTATCATTTGGTATTGCAATTAACAAATGACATTATCTATATCTATGATATCAAATAAAACTCAAACACTTTAGATGTGAAACATTTAAAGAAATATTTGATCATTTCTGACTTTTGTTTGACACACTTACTGTTACATAATTGGGCAGTTAAATCTATTTGATTTCTTACCATTAAGGAGAGACTCATTTCTCATATCAAGAGTACTTGTTGATGTTAAGGACACTCAATGTGCTCCTGTACCCACTCTTTTTCTTCATAAATTTGACCTGAATTGATCATTTTGTAAGTCCCCCTCCTTGACACACAAGACACACGCACACACACAGTATGAAGATATTTTAGTGAGAGAAAAGCTCGACTGCAGCACTTCATCCTCTGTGACATATTGACATGTCACACGGATATATGAAGGAGTGCCAGCAGACAGAAGCTGACATCCCTCCTCCGTCGTGGGATAAGCAGTTGACAAATGAGCGCTCATGCACAATCACAGGACGCTCGCGATTCTGCCCACGTTGACGGAGTTCTCCTCTCGAGGAGGGTCACCAAAAAGCGGCCGCAGCAAAACAAGGTGCGCGCGCACCTGAAACACCTACAAACACGCACACAAACTCTTAATGGATGATAAGTGGAAGGACATAAATAGACGCGCAGACAGGAAGGGAAAAACAATCCATGAGCAGAACCCCTATTCTTCTCCTTCAGGCTCACCCTCCTCCCCCCTCCCACACAGAAATATGAGGACATCCTTCTCTGGTGGCTCTAAAATGTCAAGCAAGGGTGGCGATGCTGGTGCTGGCAGTGTGTTTGTGTACCCGCAGACAGGAATTGGATCAGGTAGCTACGGCGAGTGGAAAAAAACAGAAACACATTCGCAGACATAAAACACCGACCTATAACAACCCGTTTAATGCAAGTCTGACAGGTGTGTGTGTGGGCGGGTGTTAGAAGGGGTTGATAGAGAATAATACCACAATTCGTTCTCCCATAGTAATCTTTTCATGTCACCTTAAAGTAGAGGTAACATTATTGACATTTCAAGGCTACAAATTAGTGCTGCAACCAGAGAGGAAGGAATTCCTAGAAGGCGCTGAATTTAATTAAGTGATCGATTCTTATAATTTACTCAAAAGTTTAACAAAATGAATATTGAAACCAATGCTGTCAAAGTTAACGCGATAATAATGCGTTATGATAACGCCACTAATTTCTTTAACGCATTAACGTAACTTGGGATTTTTAGGTTGTAGTGGGCTCAGTTCTTAAGCTAGAGTGAAGGTACTGGTATCATATGAAACTAGAAAACCTAAGGAATCCATATATATATATATATATATATGTCATACTAGCTTGTCGCTAAGGAGGCTAAATAATGCTCCAAACTTACGCTAAACTGGCATGGTATTTTCAAAGGGGTCCCTTGACCTCTGACCTCAAGATATGTGAATGAAAATGGGTTCTATGGGTACCCACGAGCCTCCCCTTTACAGACATGCCCACTTTATGATAATCACATGCAGTTTGGGGCAAGTCATAGTCAAGTCAGCACACTGACACACTGACAGATGTTGTTGCCTGTCGGGTTTGAGTTTGCCATGTTATGATTTGAGCATATTTATTATGATAAATGCAGTACCTGTGAGGGTTTCTGGACAATATTTATCATTGTTTTGTGTTGTTAATTAATTTCCAATAATAAATATATACATACATTTGTATAAAGCAGCATATTTGCTCACTCCCATGTTGATAAGAGTATTAAATTCTTGACAAATCTCCCTTTAAGGTACATTTTGAACAGATAAAAAATGGGTGATTAATTTGCGATTAAGCGTGATTAACTATGGACGATCATGCGATTAATCATGATTAAATATTTTAATCGATTGACAGCCCTAATTGAAGCACTGTCAATCTCAGCACTGAATTGCAATATTTTGTACACGGAAGTTTGGAATGAACCAAGTTTTTACAGCCTGCTGCTACACATCAGCACTGTGAAATTTAACAGTTGTCAACTGACATGTTTGCTCCCAAAGCTTGTTATGTTTGCAAGTTTGAAAGCAGACGCTGTAAGCCCCTAAATCTCCCCTCTGGTGTCTCGGAATAAAAACAAAAAACATATAACAACAGGAAAGGAGGAGAGGCATGTCAAAGGCCACTTGTCTTGAGTCCCTCATGTTTTAAACCCAATCAAGCAGCGTGTGATAGCACAGCCCCGGGTCTCGTCTCCTCATTCTTGCAGCGGTAACAAAGACGGAGTGAAAACATGGCTAGAGCCTTTGTTCTCCATTCCAGACAAGTGCACTTTTAAAAGGTTACGGTTGGTTTGATTTCTATCTCTTCACTGGCGTGGTGAGGCTGGCGGAAAAGTTGGTGTCGGGGGCCAACGGGTTGACAGCTACCTGGGTGGTGTTACAGACTAGCTGGGCCTGGGGCCCCTGCTGGCGCCACGCCACACAACTACTGTAATTACCTCTGTGGGGGGAGAAAAAGCTGTGTTTGCACCTGTGACAGACATGCCCTGATTAATAGACGAGACTTACATCCCTTCCTCGCCTTTGCTGTTTGGCTGACTACCTCCCCCTGTCAAGATTTACTGCTAGATCTAAACCTTCTGGAGCCCACAGTGTTTATTTAATCTGTAAATTTGATGCCGCTGTGGTCCTTGAGGATGATTTTACCTCTGATTCGTCTGATCCAGGAGGAGGGTCTGTCTGCTGGAAAAACATTATTCTTGGATACCTTCCTATGAGAAAATACTGGTTCTAAACCTTATTAGTGCACATCTTAGTGAGAGGTTTTTTTGTTTAAAAAATAGTACCCTAAGCTGTGGTTTGTAATTTTTTGACTGGAGTAGAAGGGAATCATTGGACACTAATTTACTTCTTTTATCTTGATGGATGGAAAGAGACACTGGAATCACTCAGTCATAAAATAGCCTGTATGATACACTACCGCGTATGCTTTTAACAAAATTATGAAGTGATAGCCTTGTGCGTCTCTTTCTTACCCTGACACTTTCCCTCCCTCCTCCCGCCCTCCTCCACCCACACTAACAACTGGAGCAGCTATTCTGTTTCATGTACATCAGACATGGTGGTGTTATCCGCAGGGGCTGACCTAGACTACTCTCTCTCCCATACCAGCTCTTTCCAGAACCGGTACAATGCTGCCCTCACCCTGCATTAGTCTGCTCACAGAGACACCACAACAAAAACAAACCCTGAAACTCCAGACCCCTCCATGCCTTTAGGAGCTCTGGGTTGTGGGCGGGGGGGGGGGGGGGATAATGGAGCCTTTCGATACAGTCTAAATAAAAAAGAAAGGGGGCCTGGCACGGCTTTCAATGCCAGCGGAGGAAATGGTTTCAATGCAGCTGTTTTCACAGAGGCTGCACCTGGTCGAAGTGGCAGCCAAACAGGCGGGTTGAGGTTAGTTCAACTCATTGGTATGGGAGGAATGGCAAGGCAAGGATAATGGTTAGAGAAGTGAAGAAAAAGAGAGAAATAGTGGCATAAATGTGGTCATCAAATGTGGAAATTACACAACAATCAAAGTCCCACAGGTGTCTTCACTTATCTCGGCTAATTAGAACTCTGCTCAGGTTGAAGGTGGGCAGAGCGATGCTGAGAATTACTCCATGCACCAATAAGAGTTACAAAGGTGTAATTTGTCCCACCCTGACAGGTGCAACCAAGCTGATAGGAGAGTGAGGAAGATGTCAATCAAACGCAGCCTGAGAAGAGTTCTAATCATCCAAGATAACTGAAATCCTCTATGAGGCTTTACCATTGGAGAGTCGGAACGGCAGAAAGAAACATAAAGATTAGAATGTAGAATGAAACAGACGAGATGTTTTAAAGGGTTGTTTGTTGTCTGAAAATGCTTGAGACAACAGAAATGACAGATTAATTCAAAAAGGGAGAGAGACATTTGACTTTACCTCGTACGTAGAGATTGGCAGGAGAGGAGTAACGGGTCCCAGCACTGTTCATGGCAACGCATTCGTATTTCCCCTGGTCGGACTCCTCGCTGTTCTCAATTTGCAGAGCTCCTGCGTAGGGGATTAACAAATTTAGACGTCTTGACAGTTGTGGAATATGACATGTAATTTGGCATGAAACCACAGCAGATATCTGCACAGTGACTCGCTAGAGAGCCTTTAGTCAACTAGTCTAACCCAGTTCATGCGTAATTAAAGTGTCTCAGACGTCGACGCAGTTTTGTCGAGAAAATGCTTACGACAACATGAGCATTTAGCTGATTTGGCAAGTTTAATGAAACTGCTAAGAGAATATTTGCCTAGTCGTGTTAAGGAGAGAAAGAAAGACCATGACTGAGGGTCAATTAATCATCTGAGTAACATGTCACAACCATCAAAGTCTGATTAGGCCTTCTGCTTATGGGAAGTGTTTGTGTCACGGAGGGTTATCCATCTCAGCCAGATATCAGGACGAGGCTAAGCTATACTGCAGAATAACCACAAAAAAAGCAGAAGAATTGATAATATCTAATAGAAATATCTAAAGAACTAATAAACCTGATGCTCAATATCAACAACTGTGCAATCTGTGTTTTACACAGTTTTACCGAAACATATTATTTATAGTTAAGGGCTTCAAGAGGAATGCTGCTCTGATTAATGCTAGGGTTGGTAATCGTCTTCAAAAGCAGTTTTTGTTATATTTGTTGAAATTCTCATTACATCCTGGCATCAATAAATAAATCAAATTTTCTGACAAAAAAAAAAAAATAAGAAAGATATCTGGTATCTGTGGCTATCGCAGGACTGTAATAAACCCGTCCAATCATTTCATGTGGCCCAAATGTAATGATTAGACAGGCTCCCATTTTGCATCACCGGAGTATTCCACAAGCTGTTAGCTTGACAACTGCGAGTACTAACAATAGCCATGTCAGTTGTTTACGTTCATTACAATATGTTTACTTCATAATGATAATTTTGGGGGAGTGGCTTTGGAGGAAGGCCTGAACGGACGGGCTGTCATCGTTGCCGACTTGGCGATTTTCTCGCTAGATTTAGGGACTTTTGGAGCTAGTTAGCAGCTAGTTCTGCTAGCTACTTTTATTGGAAAAGATTCGGCAACACTGGGCTGGATTTTTTGGATGGATTATTTTTAATACCTAGTGTACTTTTGATAATTTCTTAAGATTACCAACCCTAACATTAATTATTCAGAGTTTTGAGCTGAGAGGAAATAATGTTTCAGATATGCTAATTGTTGAAATAAAATTAAAATGCAACCAGATTTAACCAAAATAAGTAAACTAATGACTGTACTGTTTGTCTAAATGATTACTTTCTTGATTTGCTGCAAAGTGACAGCCAGTGCAGGTATTTTTTCTTCAATCTTTGTTGAGTATGCATTTAGCAGTGAGATTATAATTGTGTTCTTTCATTACCAACTATTTCACCATGTCTCACCGCAGCCCTCAAGGGAAACACTCGTCTGCCAGATGGCTCAGATTAGTATTCACAATCCCAAGAAGCTGTAGTCATCAGACAGAAGGCTAACATGTTGTTTCTAACAAAGCATGAAAGCCCAGGAGACCTGTCTTTGTGTGGTCACTTTGACACCCCGTGACTATAACCATCATATAATAATTGCTACTGAATTGAAAATGAAACAAGTTGTAATTTGAGAAATTAAAAAAGAGACCTAAAACAGCAAAACTTACCTGCATCCAACAATTTTAAAAATACATGTTTAAAAACTTCTCTCAGCAGTACATGTGTGCGTCACAAGCGAGTGGTAACATTTATCACGTCTCCAAAACAGCATGGTACTAGCATGAAAGGCAGCCAGCCACCATGCAGTTTGAGAATGACAAAAATACTCAGCATAAGATGATGTCAGGATACGTTTTTTTTTTTTTTTTTTTCACATCATGCAGTATGAGATGAATGCAACAAACAGGCTCACCACCAACCAAAGGGGACTCGAATCAAGACGAGGCCAAAACAACGAGAAGTGAAACGGGGCGGGGCAGTAACATGTGATAGCATCACCTCAGAACTCATGACAACATATCTCTCCAAGGTGTTTGCTCTGCACGCTGAGCTCATCGCTGTCTGATTCAGCACTGACATGCACCTGCATACTAATGCTGGTGTCACCAATCTGTCAATCTGCCCGTCCTCCCATGGGAGAAAACAGCATGAGTACTACAGGAATGTAGAAGGTTACTGCTATGGCAGTTGTCAGAGCCGCAACACTAAACCCCTTCAATTACTTCCAACTAGTCAAACAGTGGCGGATCTTCTGCAAGCTCATTTCACTGTTTACAAGTGCAGGAATGACATAAGGGGCACAGAGGCTGCCATAAGGCTGCCTTAACTCCTAAAGAGTTAAACATGTAATTGAATATGGGCCGTGTTAGGAGCCAAGGACGTACAGACAGTGAGACAGACAGCTGGTAGCTCCGAATGTATTCGGCTTGCCCCAGACGTCCACTATTTACCCCACTGCTGTTGAAGGGAAATCATGCTTTCACTCAGGGGAAATGCACGCCATTACCATAAAAAGGAGTTGAAGCTTCCACCTTAACAATCTCGACCAGGCATCCTGTTCCCATGCTGGGGGGCAATGCTGCATAGGCTGTATGCAAATGCAGCCATTTCAGTTTACAGCGAGGCTGCAGAGAGGAGGCAGGTAGATCCTCTAGTGGCCACGGTGGCCTTTAGTTTAAAATGCAACTCCTCGCCCCTTTTTCGCTGAAAAGCCAAGAGGAGAGGCTGAAGCCGAAAGGTTTGAATGTGTGTACATAAACTCTCATTTCTAACCATCTAGGAGGAGCCTTGACAAAGCTAATTTACAAGATGACACCTTGGACTTTCGCATTTCCATTCTCCTGACATGAGGGTTGGTGATCATTTGTTTGTTAGGGAGCAGACAGCAGACAGGACATGTTGGGAGGAGACGAAAGGGGAAGTGGAAGAGGGCGGGGTTGGCGCTGACAGCGCCGATGAACCTGGTGATGTGGCGTTCGGGGGGGTAATGCAGGGGTCTGATGTGGAGGTGAGGGAATGGTGTGGATGTGATATTTTCCAACACACTTCATCATCCTTACCTCTAATTGGTGTACCACCTAGGTGGGAGTAATTTCGATGCAAACAGGGTTGAGAGATTAGTTAGTAATCCACTTATATCAGTGGGAGAGAAAAACATGGCTTCTGACAAAAAAAACGGATACAGAGTAGAAGCCACTTAAATGCAATGTGACAAAGTTCAGTGTACTTAATCAACGCTATGAAGCAGGTATACATTGTGGACTGTATATGTTGTCTGTAAATGACCAAAACCACAGGATCCCTTCTCTCGGGCAAACATTTTGAAATATAATGCTGCTACTTGTGTATTCACAGACAACATCCACAGCCACATTTTCGCTTGCTTCACAGTAGCATTAAAATAGTAAGCAATTTAAGCAGATTCTTTTATTAAGCTTTCTAATTTAAGATGGCCTTACTCTTTGTACAGACTGCATTTGCGCAGAAAGCAGTTAGTAAAATGGGCAAGAGAAATGAATGAAAGTCGTACACAGTAAATAGAATGATGCACAGCAAAAACTATTCAGGTCAGAGGTATTAAATTGAAAAGAAGTTAGTATCTCTACAGAGTAAATGATTTGGATGGTGTGGAAAGATGTGTGTGTGCTCACTTAAACATCGAGGAGGAACTGGGTCTGCTAAACTGTGGCGGCAAATTAATGCGCTTTTTTTCTGCCATCGCAAAAATTGGCCTCTTTTCAGGTCATAGGCAGTAACGTAAATCCTGATACGGCAGCAGATGTCAAGAAAAGGGTGGTGGATAAAAAGAATTGTTAGTGTGAGGGCATTACATATCAGCATATTTTCAGGCACCCTCACTATTTGCGAGAAAGAAAACTAATTAAAAGTTTGTTGCTAAAATAAAAATATATATATTTTTTTAGGCACCGTTTTATCCCTGTTATAGAAACATTATCAAACAATTAAGTGTTATTATCTAACTTCTGTATCTGATTTGGGTTGTGCGTGCAGTAGGGCCGGATTTTAATATTGCAACAGCATGAACAGTCCAAGTGAATGCGCTCCAGTGACCTGTATTCGGCCTCCACTGGGCAGCTCTGGTGCCAGGCTTTTTCTGGAGTCGCTCTCATCTTTAATCTTTGGGGCCTGACACTCTCTAAGTGAGGTAGATTTAGTAAGGAGTCACAAATCTGGTCAAAAGCCACTAATCTTTCCACCTTGCACCTTTTCCATCTGATCCAGGTCAGCCGAGCAGTGTTTATTTATCAGGCGGACTGCTACTGCGAACAAAGAGCACCTCATACAATTTTTTGCAAGTTTGAATCCGAGCTAATGCATCATCGGCTGGCCTCATTGTCACCCAGCTGCATGTTTAAAAGGGGATTAAGGATTATTTAATACGGTGAAAAAAGTCTCTTTCTGTACTTTGAATGGTTACAAGCTCATGCATCACTGTCAACGAACGCAGGAACAACTTCACTCCAACTTCTGTGTAACTTTATAAGTGGCTGCAGCTGTGAGGAATAAAACTCTGTAAGAACTCCGCTAACTAATCAAGGTGAAAAACTTTAAGGGAAACTTTCGTGTCCTTTGTGATGAAAGAGAATACGTGAAGTCATACATGACAACAAAGGCCTTTTGTGTTTTCACATCCTCCTCTCATGTCTAGCATGTCTCATGTCTGCTGGCATCTTGTAGTCTGCAACTTGTCTGTGCTGTGTTTACATTATCAGTATGTCATGTAGAGTAGGACCTTGAAGATATGAAGTCAGATCAAATCAAATTGTACCTGAACGAAGCTGTTTAATGCGCCCGTTGCTGCTGCTGATGTCCACAGGAAGCATGTCCTTGAACCAGGTTATCTCCGGGTCCGGGTTTCCGCTGGCTGCACACAGCATGGTGGCGGTTCTGGTCTTTTCAACCACCTTCAGCTGGGGACCCATATCGATGGTGGGGAAGCCATGGGGGATCTGGTTCTCTGCAAATTTGCAAAGGCAGATTTTTAGAATATGCAGAGCCTCACAGAGAAAGACACTGGAGGAGGAGGAAATAAAAACAAGATGAAAAAAAGTGTAAAGATTGCGACAGAACATAGGCTCTCAATTGCTGTGAGAGGCGTTGAGTGCATCAAAGCTGTTGAGCAGGCAAGGACAGAGAAGAGGATGAAAGAGAGCAAATGCATTTCAGGTGCTACAGGCCGAACAGCAATCAGAAAGCACACACAAACAAAATGAGTGCAAGAGCAGAATATACTACAGGGGAATTAAAGATCTGGTATGATTTGGATTTCAAATTTGGCTGGGAAAAAAAACCCTCTGATTGATTATCATAGCAGGCTTATTACCCGGCACGGGGAGACTCAGGTTTAGACAGAGGAAGGATTGCAATCTGTCTCTGGGCACCCATGCATAAATGAGCCGCCTTAGGCTTAGCAAGCTAAACAAACCTATTTGAATAATCCAACTCATCATAATGAATGTAACAGCATATCCATGACAGCACATAAAGTATTATCCTTAAAGCAAAATTTGGTATTCTAAGGTGAAAGGTTGTTCTCAAATATATACTGACGTTATAGCAAAAGATTAGCAAAATATGAACAATATATAGTCCTGGGCTGTTGCAGGCTCAGCCTTCTCATATCGGATTCAAAATGTCATCAGGAAGAGGTACATCCCAGCATACAGTGTCTACCATTGACATTTAACACCTACATGTATGTGTTTCTATAGTGGATACCTTGCAAATGTGTACAAACTAGGGACACTTGTTTACCTCTGAGTTCTCTCTGATATTCACATTGAACAATGTTATTCCTGACTATGTTGAGTTTTGAGAACGTTTGTTAGTGGCAAAACTGTAACAGAATTCTTATCTTTAAAATAAACTATTGCAGTGCCCGTCCGGAACGGGCCGATTGATTGGTCCCCAGATGTTCTGCTTGCAGCGTTGTCGAGAGCCGCGGTATGGCTGCTTGTACCCGCCAAGTGTGAATTTGATTGGATGAATGGTTCTTGAGATATGTAAAGGGCAGTCATATAGTCATACATACATATAGATGGACAGACAGAGAATACTTCCTTTACGGTTCTATGATGCTGCTACAGCCCCACCTATTGGCCAAATAGCACCAAATTTCTCATGGTCACTCAAACATAATATCGACACATGTCCACCAAATGTGGTCGCAATAACACAAAGCGTCCAGGAGATATGACATTTTTTGTAATACAAGCCCTGCCCACAGCACTTGAGCTAACTTTGAGGACCAGCTTTAGCAAAACAGTATGGAACATCAACAATCCAAAAAAGGAACTTTTTCCGGCTTGGTCCACAGATATTCTGTACCGAATTAGGTGTTGATTTCTCAAAATTTGTAAGAGTAGCAAAAAATCTGATTGGTCATAATTCAAAATGGTGGGAAATCAGCCTAGACGCAAATGGGTGTGGCTTATATGGATAGATTCATCTGAACCCACAGAATCCAGGGAAAAATAATTTAGTTTCTGAGAGTTAAGGTTCATAAGTTACAGGCCAAAACATAAAGTTCGTTGTTATAGCGCCACCATGTGGCCAAATTGCACCACATTCGACGCTGCACTCCATTGGGTCCTGAGCAATATACCCGCCAAGTGTGAAGTCGATCGGATGAGCGGCTCTCCGAATATGCGAATAACACACAGAGGGACAGACAGACAGATTCCTTGTTTTATAGTTAGATGACCCAAATTATTTACCTGTTTTGTAATGATTTTGCAATCACCATTTGATCTTTTTAATGAAATATAAAACTGTCTCTGACATGACCTAAATCACACCTCCCTCCCACCTGCCCTCCTAATAAACCCTAATTTAACCTCTGGACAGCGTTAATAAAGAGGAAACACGATGGCCCTTGAGAGGTCTTATTATCAGCTTGCTCTTAAACTTGTAATCTCTTTTATCTTTTTCCTCATACGGTATGTAGATGTGTCCCTGGGGCCAAAGTGCTAAGATGAAATCCTTGGAACAGTGCTAATGATTGTGGTTCACCATGAGAAGATACCTAACTGCAGGTTAACAATAAGCAACTGATAGCTGGTGGACAGGGATGAACACAATTAATACAAGACAGAGATTTGGCTTTATAGGAAATAAGTGTCCAGAACAGGATTACAATGTCACAAAGGTAACACTGAATGGTCCACTATAAATGAACTACAATGTATTCAAGAGAATTTGTGTTATGATAGGTGAGGAAAACAAAAACAAGGTGTCTTGGCGCACGGTATTTAATGTCAAACCACAACCCTGAACCGGTGAACCATGTAAGACTGTGATTGCATTGAGAGGGAGAGAGCCAGCACTCTCTGCACACTTCCCTAATTAATTAAGACATGAAAGTTGTTGTTCACTCCAGACTCAGACACAGAACAAATATCTTCTGTTACAGTGTCCACTGTGAGCTGTGTTACAAGAGATACAAGGTTGTCTCACATCAGTCATCAGCTATGAGAAGAACAATACAAAGTAGTCTCTTGTATGTAGGAAGTGATTCTCAAAGTTCCAGTTAATGCACACTTAAAAATCTACTTCTGACTCATCTGTTTCTGACTACATCTGCTACACTCAAAGTATTACTGGTGCACTTTTTCTACTTTCTTAAGCAGACATTTACAACATGGACCTATGTTTTGATTTGATTGTCTCTAAGATTACGTCAGCAAGAAGGCTGTTTAACTTAAAGGTGCAGTGTGTAGGGTCTGGCGGCATCTAGCGTTGAGGTTGCAGATTGCAACCAAGTGTGCCAAGCGTGTAGGAGAACTACGGTTGCCGACATGAAAAAGGGAAAACGCGAATGGCTCTCTTTAGAGCCAGTGGTTGGTTTGTCCGTTCTGGGCTGTAGAAATATGGTGGCCGGCTCCATGAACAGGATCCGCTCCGTGTAGATAAAAACGGCTCATTCTAAGGTAACGAAAACACTACTACATACACTAAAGAAAACATACTTATTGATATTATATTCCATCTTTGCCAATAGATCCCCCTAAATGCTACACACTGTACCTTTAAGATGGAGCCAAAGGGATGCATTGAATAGGATTTTTCCTCTTCATTTGGCTTGTCTGACTCCTCACAAAATCCATATGTAAACTTATATAGCCGGAGCATGAATAGGTGCATGGGTGTTGTACTTTGTTCTGATCCCCAGCAGAGCACTTGTTCCTGCTTTCACCCTTGTGTTTGGCCTGTAGCCCGGATCGTCTCATATTCAGATGTAGTTGACAGATCTCTGCATGGCCTCTTATCTTTGTGGCGAGGCTTACTTCCTGTCTAACGATATGGGATTCGTTTTCAGACGTCCCAAATGAAATCAGGATACCTCTACAAAACAGACAACTGCAGCACAGGGAAATAATACTGTCCAATTTGTCATGATGGTAACAGTAGCGGCCTGTGTTCCTCTGTGGTTTGCTCTCTCTAACCTTCAAAGACAAAGAGAAGGGAAAAGACTTGTAGATACACACCCTATATAATGTTGATGCTGCAGTCATCTGAACGAGGGTTTATTTAGAAGATTTTTTTTTTTAAATGGACAGTTTTGTGAGTAAAATAACACTCCTCTGCTATTCTCCTTGCCTCCCTACACTGGTTGCCTGTTAGCTACAGGGTTGATTTTAAACTCCTGATGTGTGTTAATAAGGTATTAAATGGTTTCACCCCCTCTTACATTACAGAACTCCTGTCTCCATATCACACTGTCAGAAAAATGAGATTGTCTGACCAAAGACTTGTGTCTGTCCCGAGATCTAGGACTACGTGTTATGGGGACAGGGCCTTGTCTATCGTGGTCCTACCATCCGATTCTCCCTCACTATTGAGATCTCATCTCATTAGCTTTTATCATTAGCCTACCTTAACCAGCTCACATATTACTCCTTAAGTCTCTGTAGGACTGTGTTGTCACTATGGGCTCTGTGTGACCATGTGCCTTTACTATTATTATTATTATTATTATAACCAGCTGCGACAGTGAAGCTGGTATTGTTTTCACCTTGTGAGTTTCCAGGTGTTTATATTTCTGTCTGTCTGTGGACAGATATTAGGGCTGAGAGATATGGAGAAAATCAAATATCACAAAATGCTTGACCAAATACCTCGATATCAATATTGCGCATTTAGAGATTCTTCATTGGTCTCTGTTATCATTATTATTTATCATCACTCTGATTTTCTTTCTCTTCTGTTGTGTTTATTTCCCTCTTTTCTTTTTGTTCTCCTCTGTGTGTGCTGTGAAGCACTTTGGAACAACTGTGTGTAAAGTGCTATATAAATAAAGTTGAGTTGGGTTTAGCGTGCAATGTGGGGAAACATTAATTATACCAAACCTAGAGAGAGCTGAACTCCAGTCTCACCTACTTACAGTTCATTTCGAACATGTTAATAATGGCCACAAATCACCTGAGAGGAGGTCCCTTTGTGCCTGCTGACATGGACCCACTTTTCACAGGGAGGAGTGGGGTGGGAGGCACAGTTGGTATGTTTTCAGGTGGCGGTGTTTGGCAAAACTGGAGTCCCAAAAAAATGTCTTTCATTGATTTTTTTTTTGTTGAAAATATATTTAATCAAATCATTTTAGTAAAATTGCTAGTTTTATTACTCAGGAGTAATCTTTATAGAAGATTAAAATGTTTAACAACCTTATCTTTGCACAACCAGTCTGTCAGTCAAATGACGACACTGATGCAGAACAAGGACAAAAACCTTGTGAATATAGACGCGTATGCACATGTAAACCCATTGACTAAGAGAAGTTGTGTCCTAACGTGTTAAAAATTCTCTATAGATTTCAGTGCTGTAGCCCCGAGATGGTGGCTGACCTTTAATCAGGCGTGAAGATGAAAAAAGGTGTGTACATTGAAGTCTATCTCAGTCCCCTGCTGATTCCCAATGTTCATGTGTTCATATTGTACATGTAACACATGGTTGGCTACCCCAAATCACTCGATCTGTCAGCCAGAAAATGGTGTAGCTTCCCTCTAGGTCTAGCAAAAGTAACTATATGGTGGAAACCAATCGATTCAATGAGGCATGACACTGATCCTGTCAATCACACCTCGCAGTTACCCCAGGGATCATACTGAGGAGGATTGAGAAGTCTGTCGTACCAGATTCTGAGGTGAATTTCCTAAGATTTGTTCTATTTCATCCAAAATGTACCTGCAGCAACTTCAAGATTTGTAACATACAGTTTTCCAGAAAAAGATGTGTCTTGTCTTACCGGGGGGAAAAAGCTATTTATGCTATAGTGCTTTGTGGAACTATGCCTTTCACTGAAGAAACTGGAATATCCGCATCGGATATTTTCCACCAAACCCTCTTGTACTGCTGCCTGTAGAATATTTATGATGAAGATTATTGGCAATGGTTCCTGGGCTGTGAAAAATGCAAACCATTGGTAAAACAGGGTGAAAGACCCCAAAGGAGTTATTACACGAGTCAGCGGCTCTGCCATATCAGGAAGCACAAATAGAGAATACTTTAAAAAGGCAAACTGCTGCTGCAAAGCTTATACATGAATCTATCCCCTACTTTCTAATGTTTAATGTATGTTTGATAAGTGGAGTGCACCGTGGCTTCACTTGGTGTGTCAATTTAAAATTGCTAAATGAGACTGACCGGGCTGCACGTACAGTAAATGTTATACATATGTAGGAGGCAGAGCATTGCTCAGCTTCAATATTATTTCCATAGTGTGTGCTGTTACGTGAGCATGATATATCCAAGGTTAGTTACTCTTGGGGTAGCATTACCAGAAAGAATACAGAAAAGCAGTTCTATTTCTTAAGCAAACAAATTGGATTTCAGTGGTATAGAAAGGAACAAACATGAAATCCCTGTCCAATTTAAACTGTTAACACAAAGTACAACAACATTCCAGCTTCTTCAATGTGAATAGTTTCTGGTTTCTTTACTCCTCTATGACAGTAAACTGAATATCTTTGAGTTGTGGACAAAACAAGACATTTGAGGATGTCATCTTGGGCTTTGGGGAACACTGAACGACATTTTTCACCATTCTCTGACATTTTATAGACCAAAAAACTAAGCGATTAATTGAGAAAATAAACGACAGATTGTATGATTTTTTATTTGAATGTCATGGAAGACATAGTTAAGCTGATACCCATCAAGAACTTTGTAACGTTTGAAAATCTCTTGTGGTAATTATTTTAATTGGGTTAGAATGTTAACATAAAGCTCCGTATGAAAAGGTAAAGTGTCTCTAATAGTTGCAAAACCATGCAGCCCAAATCTAATAAAGCTTTCTAAAGTTGTCTATGCTTTTGGCTTTAGGTAAAAAAAAACATAAATAATTGAAAGTTCTCTCTTTACACATACAGTACTTATCAAAGATCTTGTGGAGCTGATGAGATTTGAGCCCTGTCTGTCTTTCCCTTCTACTGCAATTCCTGCGGCTGGCCTTGTCTGCCAACTTGTCATACCGGGAAGACAAAGACATGCTTTGTTCAGTCCTCTTTAATTTGAAGGGAAAAGAAAAGGAATGGGGGAATCTGGAGAGAATCCAATGAAATAGTGCAGGCAATGCAGGTTGATGTTTGTCAAGATAGAGGGCATTTTTAATAAAAAGGCCCTCTTGTGTGGAGTGTAATTCATCAAAAAAAGCTCCACTTCTCTGTCTAGTCAGGGCGGAAAAAAACGTGTAAGGAAAAAATCCTGCGATAATGTCATGCAGGCGATCCATTAAGGCTGATTTATAGTTGTACGCAGAGTAGAGCTCCTAAAACGCTAGTTGGCGGTGGGGCTTCTATGCCACTGTGTCGAGCTTCTTCGTGTACTTAAAAAAAATGGCGACTGAAACTGAGCGGATCATGTTGCAGTTGGAGCTAATAAATGTTGAACAGCCGTTAATGTGGCAAAGAAGAGTCGTAAAAATGTGCATATAGACGGACTAACTCAGTTAACCTCTACTAAATTTGGTCCATGATCACTGAGAAGAAGGAGCAGCCGGAAATGCGATGTTACCAAGCGGACTAATCACAGTTGTTGCGGTCTGCGTCGCCGCGACGTGGCGTGTAGTTATATTTCAGGGGAGGTGCACGTCAGGCTACGCTGTATGGTACACATCTGCGCCGTAGATTCAACGCAGAAGTATAAATGAAGCGGCCTTTACCAAGATGAACAATGCTGCAACAAAAAAAACTAGGGCTGTCAAAGTTCACGTGATAATAACGCGTTAACGCAAATTCGATTTAATGCCACTAATTTCTTTAACGCATTAACACGATCGATCTTTCGGAGGTGGTAGCGGGCTCATGGTACCAACCATGTCACCAGCTTGTCACGAAGGAGGTTAAATAACGCTCCAAACTTACGCTAAATTTTGGCAAGGAAAAACTGTCATGGCCATTTTCAAAGGGTATCCCTTGACCTCTGACCTCTAGTTATGTGAATGAAAATGGGTTCTATGGGTACCCACGAGTCTCCAGAACCTGTGAGGGTTTCTGGACAATATTTGTCAATGTTTTGTGTTGTTAATTGATTTCCAATAATAAATATATACATACATTTGCATAAAGCAGCATATTTGCCCACTCCTATGTTGATAAGTATTGAATACTTGACAAATCTCCCTTTAAGGTACATTTTGAAAGATAAAAAAGATATGATTAATTTGCGATTAATCATGATTAACTATGGACAATGCTGCGATTAATCACGATTAAATATTTTAATCGATTGGCAGCCCTAAAAAAAAAACATAACAATAAATACCAATGTCATGTGTGACACTCGTAACTATCAAACGTGCATGCGTGCGAACTTAACAGTCTGAAATGATGCATGTTGCATGCAAACCGGAGTCTAATCTGTCTTAGAGAAGTTGTATTTAATGGGACTTATTTGTAAAGTGCTTCTGTGATACAGTTGTTCAAACAAAAAGTAGCAGAAACGCCCTGGATTTGCAAATGCATGAGGCCAGAGGCAGAAAGGCGTCAGACACAAAGCTAGGTACGCATGAACCGGTTCCTTCCTGATGTGAAAAATACGGAACATTGTTCTCTCAACAGCCGTTAATCACGCACACAGTCATACTGCAATACGAGCAGCTTTGCAGATGAACTTGTTTACAGTGGTTACAGCAGCACGGCAGAAAGGAGAGGGCAGGAGGGGAAGGCTTTCTGTGGGGTTCGGGTTGTACTACTCAATTAGGATAGCAGTGGGGGCCTTGGCTATACACAAAATGAATGGGGAAACATTGGCAATATCATGTGTAAAGAGAAAATTACAAATATGGTAATTAGTGAAATTAAGAAAACATGATCATAAAGTGTTGTGTCAAGGAGGTGTGCCTCTGTTGTAACAGCCACAGGCCGGACCAGAGAGGTAAGATTCAGATGAGAGGAGAGAGAGGGAAAAGAGTAAAAAGGAGAGGGGAAGGGGAGAGGAGAGGAGGGGTGCATGCCAACCTCCTGCCAGCTCCAATTACCAGTGTGAGTGGAGCGTGGCAGCTAGGGCGATGGGTCTAATCAGAGCCCTGCTGAAAGAGACCCGTCCCTGTCCTCCTGTCCCACTGGGAGGCTGCTGGAGCTCAATCCCACACTAACGTCAGCTAGCGTTTTTCCCCTCAGCCCAAACACACTCATCTCAATGGGGGGAAAACACTCCAGACACCCCAGTTCCCTCATAACAGGGGAGCCCTGACACAGTGGCACAAGATATAACAGCTCTGCATAAAAAAAAATGCCTCATTTCCATTTCAGTATGTCCTAGTGCAGCATCTCCTCCATTCTTATACTCTCAAGTGCAAAAAGTATGGTGAATGGCATGTGCTGCTATGAATGTTTTAAGTGAGTGAAAGGTCCCTTCGGAGAGAACATGCAATCGTGAAACATATGGCGAGCAATACTCATGTAAAAACATCGCTACAGCATGAACAGGAGTTGTGTGCATGCTCGCTGGCTGCCCACACCGTCTTGCTTCATCCTGTATCAATAGTTAATCTAACTCAGCATCAACGTGTGCCATCAAAAATGAAGGTGAAGCCTTTCTTAACTTCCTCAGCTTATACATCTGAGCTGATCTCATTTCCTGCGAGAAATAAAAGGCCTTATGATCTCCATGTGTGCCAATTGCCAAGTGACGGATGACAACAATTAAAGGTGATGTCTCCTTTGATAGTGCGAACCAAAGGACCAGAGTGACAGCAACACAGCCACTTGCCTCATGAAATATTACTGCTCGAAAATCTTTTAAACATACATCAGTGCACTGTCTTTATAGGCAGAAAAAAAGAAAAAAGGTTTATGCACTTCTAGAGAATATGTAGGCCGTTTGGGTATTTCATTTGCATGTGTATGGGGATGTGTAGCATTTAGCTTTAACTGGTGGCTAAATGTTTGAAAGAGGTTAAATTTGTTGAAGCTACAAAGATTGCAGTCTGAGTGTTTCCTACCCGATAAAGACCTTTAATTATTCACCTTTCTGCTAGCCCAACCTGTGAGGGAAACTAAATATAGTGCAATAAGTGTTGTCTACGTCTCAACTGGTCTTGAGTCAGTCTGGCAGTGAAAAGCAGACGAGTCGGGTACAGAAACAAAGCGCATGGCCTGCGGCTGTTTCTAGCCAAGAACACCGTCGAGACAGACATTTGCATCTGCCTGAGACACGGAAGTGTTGTGAGGCGTGTCAGCGGCAGTAGGAGGTGCGAACACAAAGCCAAAGCTAACACGAGTTCAGCTGAAAGCGCTCCATGAATAGTTGGATCGCTGAAAACATTCAGCAAGTTCACTTGGAAAATGTTTATCTGCAAAGGATTTATGAGTTTGCATGTTCTCTCTGTGTCTGTGTGGGTTTCCCCTGGTTTTCCCCCCAAAGACATGACCCACCTTTTGAAGAGTAAATACAATCGCCAGAAGTAAAAAGCTAACGTTGGGCTATAAACAAACTACACCACGGTCACAAGAGCGCGAGTATACACAACGAGGCTGCAAAGGCGGATGAGACGGCGTAATGACGTTTAGTAGTCTCATTTAGCCGCTTGTTAGCAACCGCCTTTTTAAAGACACATTAAGGCTTCAAAATTCACGAGTGGGTTATTTATTGATGTATTTTATGTCGTAGAACAAAACGTTAAATTCTCTTAAGCTTGTGTTAACCACAGACCTTATTTCAGGCATCTAACTAAAAACCCATTCAAAAAACCCATCGACTTCCAGACGAGGGAACCAGAAGTCTTAAAAGGCTAACTCATTTACGGGTTTTAGGACACATTCCTGTAGGACTCTGTAGAGGTCGCATTAAGATCCGATCGCTCAGACCACATTCGGAGGTGGTCTGGGCCACATATGGCCACATTCTTTTAGCATTGTGTACATGAATGTGTCTTGGGCCACATTGAAGGACCGCCTTCTCAACCGACGTGTGTGTTTGTTCGTGTGTTACTAACCGAGAGAGGTGATCACAACAGCTTGTGTAGCCGAGGGTTACGTTGCGCCAACACTTTATGAAGGTGATAAAATAACAAACACTTTATTACTCCGGGATTGTCAACAGCAGCGCACAACAGCTTCACTCCTTCCGTTCTGACCTTTCACAATAAAAGCCCTAGACGTATAGACCGCATCAAGAGGTAACTCAACAAAATAGCTTATAGCTTGTCAGTGATGTATCTCTGTTTTTTGTTCTGGTGCTCTGCACAGATCTGACAACCTGCCCACCCGCCCACTCTCATCCCCGACTCTCTGGAGCTCTGTGGTGTCGTTGGAACGAAGGTGACCGGGGACCGTCGGTAGATAATAACCTTATATTTTTATGTTCATAAAATGCACCCGAATTCATGAATGTGTATAATATTATCACTGCTGTCTCCCGCCGGTTAAAAACAACAACGTATTTGCAAACACAAATGTACGTTTTTATTTGCATACAGATCCGATCACAAGTGGACACTCGAGACTCATGAGACGCATTCTAATGCCAGGTGTGAACTGACGGGTTAGAGCTGCCCACTTGTGATCGGATCACCCAAGACGCATGTTAGCGCCAGCTCTGAACGGGGCCTGTGTGTCAGCCCTGTGACTGACTGGCGACCTGTCCAGGGTGAACCCCGCCTCTTGCCCCGATGTCAGCTGAGATCGGCTCCACCCCCCCCCTTGCGACCCTCAAGGATAAGCCAGTATAGCTGATGGATTTATGAGGAACAAGAATGTGATGGTGGTATTACACTCTGATGTACAGTGGTAATGGATAAAAATCAAGGGAAAACAGCGTTTCCAGTTACGGTAACAATACATCACTACAGCTATTGCTTATTAACATTTTCTGTGGTTCAGTTAACTTTCACCTTTGATAAGAGCGCATGCAGGTGTCTCTTTCTGAAATCCTGTGACATTCAGGCAGCGACTAATAAGTCCCACAGAAAGGCAGGCAGACAGACCCGGCTGGTATTCATGTAACTGCCTCGGCGCCTTTGACTTGCAAAGCATCGGAGGGCAAGGAGTTTTCTCACATGTTCTGCCACGAAGGGCATGTGAGCAGGACCCTTCTGCTCTTCAGAGAAATACTAGCTGGCAGAGCTCCCACTGCAGAGGTCTCCTCAGCAGGGATGACACGGCACACCCCGACATCAAAGACACGCCAAGGAGGCCATTGATGTAATACTGTTGTAATGACATGAAAATGGTAAAAAAAAAAAAAAAAATCTCCATGGAAATGGAGGCAAATGTACAGTGTGCACTGAAATGTGCATTGAAATACGTCTCGACGCCTCGTCAAGCCTGTTGTCTCTGGCACGCTATCTCTTACACCAGGTGTTATGGCAGTTGCTATGGCGATAGCAGCGCATCAAACAAACAGTGCTCGGGATAGATGAGCTGCACGCACAGACACACCTGCACGCAACGGACCGTGACAAAAACACAGTCATAACAAAAACACTGTTAATGCCGTTGTTAGCACACCCGGCGCTACATGCTGGTGGTCGTATCACGGCGCTGTTATTCTGCTGTTTATCCAAGTGTACGTGGAGTAAAAAGACTGTAATGCATGCCACGACCTTTGAAATAATACACTTTTTTGTCTGGCAGAGCAGAACATTTGGCCTCACTTCCTCGCCTACGGGCAGATAATCAATAACAGTCATCTAATTCCCCCCCCCAACTCCTTCCTTTCCGTCCTCTCTTTTTATCATCTCCCTCTCTCCACTTTCCTATTCATCTCTGCTTCTCCCTTTTTCTCCTATCTGATATCATACTTCCACTGTCGTCAGTATGATCTACGGCCCTGCCAGATGCCCGGCGCCTGTTATTTATGCCGCTGCACACCAGTTAGTACATAACCGTGGCCTCCGACCATTACCGCAACCCAAGGGTGGTCTTCTGAATTCACATGGTTATGCTGACCGAGTCACCTTGTGGGACAAGCACTGCTGCACAGAATCACATCCTCCATTAACTACGCTATACGAGTAGCACAGCTGTAGGCTTTCATTTTGAGATTACAGCTCTACTCCTTGCCTGGTGGACCTACCAACAGGAGTTTGATTGAAGACCCTTGAGATTATAGTATCACAGACTACACGGTTTGTGGTTTACTACTCATTTTAATGTAACTGCCTCTAAGGTGGAAAAAGCTAAGAGCTCGTGGTAAATTTATGTGGTAACACGATGTGGCTAATAAGACTATTCCTCCAGGTGTCTCGGAAAAAAAGAACAAGGACAGGACCAAAAATCAGGAAGCGTGACGGTTAATGAAATCGGTCTACAAAAGGAAGCAGAGCGGCGGTTTGCAAATAAATGAATTAATTGATCCTCTCCGCGACTCAAATTAATCATCGGCAGAGCTTTATTGTGACATGTTTAGTGTAATTACAGCAGATAGGGATGGCTTTTATGAGTTCTGAGAAAGGCAGTGGATGTAGTGGAATGTGGCAGGTTCTGTTAATTAAATCCTCACTGACTGGGCTCCTGTGACAGCCTTTACTTATTCTCTCGGTCTGGGATAATGAATAATACACAGAGTCTGTGAGTCAATGTCGACAGTCTCAACTATGGAGTGGTTTGCAGAAGTGTTGGATGCTCGAAAACATCGCACTGTGGCACGACCTATTAACTGCTCACCTTCAAATGCAATAATTTCTTCAGTGCTGGTCAACAGTAGCAAAGAGGTGAGAGAAACATAACTGTGATGGAAAGGTCGAAACCTTTGACCACAAAAGGCTCGATGGCTGCTCTTATTCTGTGGTTATAGTGAATTAGCTGGCAGCTATGAATGTTGAATAATATCAAGTTTACAGTTAAACCAAATCTGATTCTACTACCCATATTAGGGCTGCAACAATATCAGATTTTCTCCACATGATTAGCGTGACTAAAAGAATTCACAACAGCGATATTATTGCAATATCGATAGAAAATAATAATAAAAAAGAATAATAATACTATCAGTCAAATTCATCTGTAACTTTGTTTATTGTGCATTTTGTCTTTTTTGGCAAATTTTGTCAACTTCTTTCAATTTAAGTATGTAATAATAAAGTATAAATCCCAAAATATCCCATGAAATAAGGAATAATCCCACAACATAATTCATTATTCATATTCAACCTTAATTAACATTTATTTTGCTCAAACGACCCGTGCCGCGAAGCTTCGAATATTACTCACCGAAGCTTCGAAGCTCAAAAATGGTATTTGGGACAGCCCTAATATTTATATAATTATTTAAGAGGCGCTGGATTATTTACACAATATTATCATATGTCTATTATTAATACGATATCAGTGATATAGGTTAATGTCGCTAACCTATATCTAAGGTGAATATTAAGGATTGCATTTTAATTTCGTTGTACTTGTACAATGACAATAAAGATATATTCTATTCTAATATTCCACTGACCATTTTAGTATTTTGTTTCCTGTAATTGGTACAATCTTGGTTCTAACCTCACCACAATTTCATCAGCAAAAGATACCTGCAGCAAAACACCTGCTTTACCTTACACATAAGAAAGGAACAAGTGCTTCAAACTACTTGGTGAACAGGGTGTTAAGCAGCCCGGCGGACGTGAATCCGAGCATGCTTGCTCAGTCAGCCTCCCCTTGCAAAACAGGTTAAAAATATTGATGCTGATGTAATGCATGCAAAATCAACAGCGCCTTTGACAGCTGTAAGCAGGCCGAACAACTACAACCTTGAAAAACACAGCTTAGCAGCTTAGAGAAAATGGGACTATGCCTCTTAAACATGAGGAAAATGTCAAGCTTAAGGCCGAGCTATAGGGCTGATAGCGAGCCAAGCCGTTCTCCCCTGCTTTCTATGGCCCAGTGGGTAAGCCAAGAGGGCTTGGTGTGTAAATGTGTGAGGAAAAGGGGGTCAGGGTGAAAGGACTCCCATTAGCCAGCTCATTGAGTGTAGGTATTAGAACCCTCCTGACATGCAGCGGGCCCATCCATCCATGGCCAGTCAGGGCCTGGGGAGCCGTTGACTCATTGGCCTGCAGAGCTTTAAGGTGGACCTTGCTCTTTACCTGCCGCAGGCCCAGGCCTTCATTAATAACAAATAAAGCAATGTCAGGTGGGGGTTTTCTTATGTGCACTCGCTGATGTTTCTTACTTTTACTTATTCTATACAGAAACTTGTGTACAATATGACGCAGCAAATGTAATATAATAAAAAACAGCCTAGCAATATTATATCACATTTTTGTTGAGATTGCATCAGTAATGTGTTACCATGGTAATTTTTGAGGT